>CM056575.1:85991821-87191821 GCA_029721435.1 Gymnothorax reevesii
GGAAAACATAATTCATAAATGGGCCAAATCCATCTCAAATGAACCAGTAGCCTGGCCATTTGTAACCACCATCTCTCAGATTGTCCTGATTTTTCCACCAGCAGTTGCTATGGACAAAATCACAAAATTTTGGCTGCCAACTCCAACTGGTCACAAAATGGCAGCCATTTTAAAAATTGCCTTTTACGCGCAGCGCGACGTGCCCGCCCACTTTTTTCAAACACTTTTTTCACAATAAATCAAAAACTATAGCACTTATTGGCACCACAATTGGCACTGATATTAGTCATTTTTCATCTTGATTCTGAATCTGCAGTCAAATAAATGATAGCTCCTATGGTTCAGAAACTGTTGGATGAAAACCTTAATTGGGGGTACCGAACTTTGGCCCCCCTTATCTCAATGATGCCACCTGATATCAAAATGGAACTTGTTTTATACTCATCGTCATCACTTCAACTCTATATTAAAAAATTAGAGAGGTAATCTGCTTTGTGTGGATGTAATCCTCCAAAACGTAAAATAGATATTTTGTGAAAACAATATCGTCGACTATATAGTAGTATCTATAAGGATATTTGCAAAACTATGGCAAAAAGTCTGCAGTTTGTAGCCAGGTAGCATGGATTTGATCTGCACAATTTGTACCCAGGTACCTTGTGACTCTGTCACATAATTAGCACTTGTTTACTGCCTTGAAACAAAAACATTGCATCAGTCGAAGTGGGCTCTCTCATTCCTTAAGCCAGCGGTCTTCAGCGTCGTTCCTGGGTACTCACTGTATAGGCTGGTTTTTGTTCCAACCGCAATAGTAACTACAATGGTTTTTACACGTAAAAACAGATGTCTCCCCCTTCTCCCATTTCACATTTTAGAGTTATGGTCCGGAAACGAGTCCCACTCTTAAATGTGCCTAAGTCCAAATTGTTGCCATGGAAACAGGAAAAATAAAATTCAAAAGCAGTTCAAACCCTCAAAAGGCACATCTACATGTTATGGAGAGACACTATCAAATTTGGTGAGAATTGGTCGAACAGTTTCAGAGTTATGCACCAGAAACAAATGGGAATGCCGAAGCCGATGCCAACGCCAACGGGAATTCAGGCAAAAACAATATATCTCCCCACCCCAGGAAGGAGGAGACAGAATTGCAGATTTTCAACAAGCTGTAAATGTGTTAATTAGGTGTTTTTCATGTTTATAGTTGTTAATTACTCTCTTTAGCCAAATGTTACATAGAGACATCCATACATGCCATGAAGAATAAAATATCCTAGAAGATAATGTGATTATATGTACACTGCAAAAAATTTCGAAGAAATATAACGTTCCAAGCAGATCAGATTAGACACTGAGGAAATCCAAAAACCCCAAATTAGGCTGCTGGACACAACTGTTTAAAGTTATTTAAAAAAAACAGGTGAACATAACAACACTGGCTTGACTTTTTACCATTTGCTTGTCGAATAAATTTGTCATGATGTGCCATCAGTTTTCAAAAATTAGGAGCCAACTACATCTATAATTTGATTGGTTACATTGTTTTCTGCTGTTATTTCAAATACATAGCAATTTAGGTATGGTATTTTTTTATTCATGATGGCAAACAGATATTTCTGTTAACTTGAGTTAAGAGGGCACATAACTACTCTCAACATTAAATGCACTTCAAGACAAATTAACTGCTAGTTAAAAATCTACAATTACAATTGCGGTTGGAACAAAAACTAGCATACACAGTGGGTCCCCGGGAACAATGCTGAAGACCGCTGGCTTAAGGAATGAGAAAGCCCACTTCAACTGATGCTATGTTTTTGTTTCAAGGCAGTAAAGTGCTATTTATGTGACCTCTTACAGAGTCAGCAAGGTACCTGGGTACAAATTGTGCAGATCAAATCCATGCTAGATTACGAGGCTACAAACTGCTGACCTTTTTCCATAGTTTTGCAATATCCCTATAGATACTACTACTATATACTCTATACATGTGTGTATACATAGTGATATTGTTTTCACAAAATATCTACTTTACGTTTTGGAGGATAACATCAAAACAAAGCAGAACACCTCAAATTTTTTGATGACGATGAGCATTTAATAAGTTCCATTTTGGTAATGGGTGGCAGCATTGAGATCAGGGGGGCCAAAGTTCGGTATATTGTAACTGCATATTCAGAATCAGCATGAAAAAATACATTAGTGCCAATTTTGGTGCCAATAGGTGCTATAGTTTCGATTTATTGTGAAAAAGGGTTTGAAAAAAGAAGAAAGGCACGTTGCGACGCTCGTAAAAGGCGATTTTTAAAATGGCTGCCATTTTGTCACCAGTTGGAGCTGGCAGCCAAAATTTTGGGATTTTTGTCCATGTACATACAGCAACTGCTGATGGAAAAATCAACTAAATCTGTGACATGGTGGTGTCACCCCCTGGTCCATTTGAGCTGGAATGGCTCAGATGGAGGTCTCTCTTCGGACGAACAATGACAAGTAGCCTACCTTTGTGATGACTCCAGAAACAATTACAGTTGGCTTTGGTGGGCTAAAGAGAAGAGAAAAGAAAAAACATTTTAGTTCCAAGCAGTTATGTTTTGAAATGATTTAAAAAAAAATCTCCTTTTTATAGCACCTTTCCATCTACAAATGATACAATGCACACTAATCCAAGTGATTTATGACAACTCTTGAAAAGCTTAGTGGTGTGACACTTTAAAGAATGTATGTCCTTTGAAAAAGCACTTTAAATGTATGCACATTGACAGAAGTTCCCATGACAGACAGTTAAATGAGGGCAGCGGTTGGGCAGGTAAAATACCTTGCATGTTTAAAGAATACTCCCTATGATGCAAAATAAATTATATGAGACAACGCACTCGTATGACAGATGCAAACATAAAATAAAACAAAATACAACAAAAAAAGAACAATTGCCCCCGCATTTCCAGGGAATACCAGAACTATCTGGGTCTTCCAGGGGTTTTCACAAGACTGAGAAAGTACCTTTCAAGGACAGATTTCACGGCTTTCGAAATGCTGATACTGAACCATTACAAGAGCAACTTGGCATATATCCAGTAATGACGATAAAAGCTGCAAATACAATACATGGCTGGAAATGAGAATGTACATGTGCTCACAGATATTCTACAAGAATGGACACTTCTAAGGCATAGCGTAAAACTATGACTAATACTTGAAATTGAATGAAGAATCATACAATGGCCAAATAAAGCCACAGAATGTCCAACCATGCACACATACAACTGATGGTATTGGATGCACTCAGTGCATAATTGAAAGAAGAATGACTTAAAAAAAAAAAAACAGCCAAAAAGTGACCATAAAACAGCTCCATACAGCTGCTGCACCACAATGCAAGAATCTTGAGGCCAAGTGACTGCACTTTGACTGGACAACGCCTATATCACACCATTATTTAGCCACCCTTCCAGTTGATAACTGTTTAGCTGAGCTGCGTTCTCAGAAAGTCAAGTTCATCAGCACGAATCTCAACATACTACCTACAGCGCCCTCCATAATTATTGGCCCTTCTGGTAAAGATGTGTTCTTTAGCTTCTAATAAATTCAGTTCTTCTAAATAATATAGGACCACAATGAAAACGAGAGAAAAATCCTTATTTATTCAGTGGGAACAAAATCCCACATTAAAAAAGAATTATTTTACATCAAATCATGTGTGCCACAATTATTAGCACCCCTGATGTTAATACTTTGTACAACCCCCTTTTGCCAACAAAACAGCGCCTAATCTTCTATAATGTTTCACAAGATGGGAGAATACAGAAAGAGGAATCTTTGACCATTCCTCTTTGCACAATCTCTCCAAATCATCCAGCGACCTGGGTCCTCTCCTCTGCACTCTCCTCTTCAGCTCACAGCAGGGCTCGCGCTACCCGTTCGTCAATTCGCAATTGACGATCTCTCCTCTCGTACAGTTTGATGATCTGTAAGTCACATTTGACGATAGATTTGAAGACCACCTTTCAAAAGTGGGGTTACGAGATTAGCACAAATCTGCAATAATATTTTGGGGGGGGGATTAATATATAATTTTGGGTCGGCCAAGAAAACACAACTCGCAAGCCGACTCTGGCTCTCCGACTCCGCTTACCGCACTCCGTCTCCCGTGACCCGTCTGGGGCGCCAGCTCCAGGAACGTCATGAAGACGCGTGAAGCGAACCGCGTGTAGCCTACTGTACCCTTATTCGGACAGAATACTCCACCCACCAGCTCATGCTCGAGCCAATAGACTACGCAGCTGTTAGTTGGGTTGAGGATCGCGTGGTAACGTGAAAAAATGCATGATACGAGCACAGGAAACAAGGAAGGCGAGGCTAAGGCCCTGGCCACACTGCCTGCAGTTGTGATGCGTGTTCCGCACGTCGCATGCGTATTTTCATTTCGGTTCCCATGTTATTCAATGAAATCGGCCACATTGCATGCCGAAGCTGCGCGACTCACGCATGCAAAAGCCGTACTGCTACCTTGCGGAAAATATAGATTCGGACTCTTGCCGAATTTTTCCGCACAACGCATGCAGAAAAAGGCAACGCAGAGCTGAAAACGACAGTCAGAAACAGTCATAAATGCAGAAATTTCGCCAAATTGCCGAGGATGCAGATAATACAGAGATAATACAGTACAAATGTTGTGCGACGCTGTTTATATTAGACCAGACTAACTAGACAACAAAACCAGGTGTTGACTGGTCTAGCTAATCATTAAGGCAAATTTATGCCAGCACTAAAAAGGCTAATGTTCCGCTGACACTCAATTACCGTTGACGGACAAATTTAATTCTGCCGGGTTATCAATGAGGATGTAACGTTAGAGCTACTTAAATAGATCATGTGATTCACACTCGACAATGAAAGGCAGGCAGTTTTGCATCTCCACAACGCACAACTCACTTCACTCCTCATGTGAACGCTGATTTAGCGACCTTGATAAGTTTACATTGCGTTCTCTT
Source organism: Gymnothorax reevesii (assembly GCA_029721435.1). NCBI lineage: Eukaryota > Metazoa > Chordata > Actinopteri > Anguilliformes > Muraenidae > Gymnothorax > Gymnothorax reevesii. The sequence continues at coordinate 85,996,810 of CM056575.1, forward strand.
CAGCGAACCCACTTTCGCTTCGTGGGAAAATTAGCCTAGCGTCATGGCAGCTTCTGAGTGAACACAGCGCAAGAGAAAACTCAATACAAGACATCCATTTGGAGTTACAAATGCGTTATGCGCGATTGAATCTCACATCCAGTGTTTCTAAAATAAAGACAGCGGTTGACAAAGTGCAAGCTTGCGGCTACTTTATTTATTTTTTTTTTTCAAATTCCCCCACACAGAATAATAATACGTGCAGGATTGACGTCTTCTTCAGTCTCAATGACTTTGACTTCAATTTCGTTGTACCACTGCCCCACTCAGGCGAGATGTAGAAAAATCCGTATAGATTTCCTGTAGAACGCACTCATTGGTCGCGCTGTCAAATGCTGATATCGTCCATTGACATTGTTAAAGGCCCGTACAACTGCTGCCTACTGTTGTTAAATCTGCGGTCCTAGAGGCATTTTTCGTCCAGTCAGGTCGATCTGAGGAGGAAACATAAAATACCGCCTCTTTCGTGTCTGTGAAAAGATATCTTCTCAATTTATTTTATTGTTGGCTGCAACGTGTTCAATGTGAGTAATGTTCTGAGAGATTATAGTTGGGCATACCAATATGGCGGCACAGTTACTTCAAAATTATGACGTCATCCGCTATCCAGTTCTTCTAGATCAGTGGACGAAACTAGAAATGCACTCAGAGCGCAAACCTCCACTAGGGGGCAGCAAAACCCAAAAGCACAGCGATTGGAACTCTGGCCCATTGGAAAAACTGGGAATCTTGAACTTTGGCGTATATCTCAGCTGTACTTTGGCTTAGATATGCCAAAATTTAATCACCTGATCCTTGATTTAATACCCACCTTCTCTGAAAATTATCAAAATCGGTGCATTACTTTTTGAGTCATCTTGCTAACAAACAGACAGACAGACAAATGCTGCCTAAAACATAACCTCCTTGGTGGAGGTAATATTATTTTATAGTGATTTCTTGGGCAAAGTCATGCAGAGAGAGTTGGTAGGAGGAACCCGCGGCAGACCTGCCGCTGCAGATACGCAGGCTGTGTGACCGAACTGCATGCGACAAGCGGTTGCAGTGCTCCGCTTGCGGAATATGCATCGCAACTGCAGGCAGTGTGGCCCGGGCCCAAGTCAGAAAGGACAGAGGAAAGCACACGGTCAGATAGGACATTTGACAACTCATGGTTGTTAGTAAAAGCATGATCAAAATAATACAACGATGGTGCAACAAAACCTACAATAAATCAATTAGTATTAGAGACCCTCACAACTGGACATCAGATAAAAAAAAGTGACTAGGAGTAAAGTTATTAGACTAATTGGCATTACCTTTTGGCTAATCATTTGACTAATAGGTTTCAGAAGCCAGCTCTAGCCCCGTCACTCCACAGGTTTTCAATGGGGTTGAGGTCTGGGGACTGAGATGGCCATGGAAGGAGCTTGATTCCATGTCTGGTGAACCATTTCTTTGTAGATTTGGCCACATGTTTAGGGTCATTATCTTGCTGAAAGACCCAGTGATGAACCATCTTCAGCTTTTGGGCAGAGGGCACATGATTTTGATTTAAAATGTCCTGGTATTTCAAAGCGTTCATGATGCCATGCACCCTAACAAGGTTCCCAGGGGCCTCTGGAAGAGAAACAGGCCCACAGCATCACCGATCCTCCCCCATACTTCACAGTGGGCATGAAGTGCTTTTCTGCATACTCATCTTTTGTGTTCTGCCAGACCCACTTAGAGTGTTTATTGGGAAATAAATCTGACCAAAGCACACGGTCCCAGTTGAAGTCCCAGTACCACTTAGCGAATTCCAGACGTTTGCGTTCATGATTGTGAGTAAGAAAAGGTTTTTTCCGTGCATGCCTCCCAAACAGCTTGTTGGCATGTAGATAGTGCCTGATGGTTGTTTTGGAGACTTTGTGACACCAAGATGCTATCATTTGTTGCAATTCTTTAACAGTGAGCTTTGGAGAACTTATTTCTCTTACCATCCTCCTCACTGAGCGTGGTGGCAAAATAACCTTCATCCTCATCCTGGCTTGTTTACCACTGTTCAAGTTGTTTTAAACTTCTTAATGATTCCTCTGACAGTAGATATGGGCAGGTGCAGGTGAGCGGCTATTTTCTTGTAGCCATTGCCTGACTTGTGAAGGTCGACACACATCCGGCTTACCTGAATGGTGTGTTCCTTTGTCTTTCCCATGCTGAAGAGTGGATAAGAGAAATGGCCTCTGTGTCACATCATATTTATACCACAGGGAAACAGGAAGTGATTTACTAATTAAATGTTCCTAGATACTCTGATCAATGTAGTAAACTACTGTAGATATGACAGGAAAGCAGGATAAGCCAAATTTAAAAGTTGAGTCTGCCCTAACAAGCAGTCATTCATCAAGTCCTGGACATATACTGTCCATATACATTTAGCCATGTAACATCTGTCCAGGATACAAAAAGCTAAGACATGAATAATGCAGTCAAAACTATTTTGGGAAAAAAAGATTCAGTAATGACAGCTAATAATAATAACAATAATAAAAAACATAACGCGTTGCTGAATACCCCTCGGCCCGGACAAGATTTCATGCCTCAAGGTTACAGCGCTAAGGTCAAAGGTGAAATCCAGCAAAAACATGACCTTGCTCATCCATGTGTCACAGTGAGTTACCATACCAAATTTGGTGAAGCAGTGATCAGTAGTTGCCGAGTACTGACCCGGACAAGATTTCCTGCCTCAAGGTCACTGCGCTAAGGTCAAACGGTGAATCCAGCAAAAATCATGGCGTTGCAGATCTGTGCGCCACAGTGAGTTACCATACCAAATTTGGTGAAGCTGCAATATTTAGTTGACGAGTACTGACCCGTACAAGATTTCCAGGGTCAAGGTCACAGAGCTAAGGTCAAAGGTCAAATCCAGCAAAAAACCTGACAATGCACATCTATGGGTCACAGTGAGTTACCATACCAAATTTGGTGAAGCAGTGATCAGTAGTTGCTGAGTACTGACCCGGACAACATTTTGTGCCTCAAGGTCACTGCGCTAAGGTCAAACGGTGAATCCAGGAAAAAATCATGACGTTGCAGATCTGTGTGCTACAGTGAGTTACCATACCAAATTTGGTGAAGCTGCAATATTTAGTTGATGAGTACTGACCCGTACAAGATTTCCAGGGTCAAGGTCACAGAGCTAAGGTCAAAGGTCAAATCCAGCAAAAAACCTGACAATGCATATCTATGGGTCACAGTGAGTTACCATACCAAATTTGGTGAAGCTGTGAGAATCAGTTGCCGAGTACTGACTCGTACATGATTTCCAAGGTCAAGGTCACAGAGCTAAGGTCAAATCCAGCAAAAGACCTGACCCTGCACATCTATGGGTCATAGTGAGTTACCATACCAAATTTGGTGAAGCTGCAATGATTAGTTGCCGAGTACTGACCCGGGCAATATTTCCAGGGTGAAGGTCAAACCGCTAAGGTTAAAGGTGAAATATAGCAAAAAACCTGACGTTGCACATCTATGAGTCATAGTGAGTTATCAGACCAAATTTGGTGAAGCAGAGATCATTAGTTGCTGAGTACTGCCCTGGACAGTGTCACCAGGACACGATTTCCAGGGTCAAGGTCACAGCGCTAAGGTCAAAGGTCAAATCCAGCAAAAAACCTGACTTTGCACATCTATGGGTCATAGTGAGTTATCGTACCAAATATGGTGAAGCTGCGATAATTAGCTGTAGAGTACTGCCCTGGACAAGATTTCCAGGCTCAAGGTCACAGCGCAAAGGTCAAAGGTCAAGTCCAGCAAAAAAAAAATAAAAATAAAACCTGACGTTGCACGTTTATGGGTCATAGTGAGTTATCGTACCAAATATGGTGAAGCTGCGATAATTAGCTGCAGAGTACTGACCTGGACAAGATTTCCAGGCTCAAGGTCACAGCGCAAAGGTCAAAGGTCAAGTCCAGCAAAAAATAAATAAAATAAAACCTGACTTTGCACGTTTATGGGTCATAGTGAGTTATCGTACCAAATTTGATGAAGCTGCGATCATTAGTTGCTGAGTACTGGCCTGGACAATGTCACCGGGACAAGATTTCCAGGGTCAAGGTCACAGCGCTAAGGTCAAAGGTCAAATCTGGGGAAAAAAACATGACGCTGCACATTTATGGGTCATAGTGAGTTACCACACCAAATTTGGTGAAGCTGCGATCATCAGTTGCAAAGTACTGGCCTGGACAAAATCATGGATGGATGACGGTGACGACAGTACCCCACCGGCCAGTCGGTCGAGGGGTAATAACAACAATATCTTATTTAAAGCACCTTTCAAATCATCCAAGGACACTGTACAACTAGATAACTAAGTCACCACAGGGACCGAGTCATACATCTCCCCGATCCCCATGAGAGGTTAGCTGAAAATTTTTACAGCCGCAATGTTACTGCTTTTACTCTTGCCATGACATTAATATGCATCCCTGTTCATGTATATACATGTAAACCTGGCTCAAAATGAGCAGAAAACAATATCCACGCCAAAATAATTCCGACAATATGGCAATTGGATGTTGGAAATTGCCGAGAACGGATCTTGAGCATTGCCAAATAAACATCTATGTCTATGATTATGCCAATTTAGAGAAAAATCCTATAAACTATGAATCCTCCAGAGACTGGAACAGAAAATCTCCGCCGCCCCTAAACTAAACCATAGTATCTCCCGACTATTGTCGTTGGGAGATACAATTTTACCAAGGATAAAACAGACATAAAAGAAACATACAGGGCCAATGTAGACTTGGTAAAAGACAATACTTTCAACACAAAACAAAACGCAATAGTAGAGCCATATAGAAGAGGATCACACTGAACAGGTTGAAGTAGTATAGGAAGGAAATTATAAAAACAAGGGGATAGGATGACATGGAGGTTACAGTTAAGAGTAGGAGGGAAAAGCCGGAGTAAAAAGGTGTGTTTTAGCATAGATTTGAAAGTGGAAAGTGAAGTGCATTGACGTAAGGCAGGGGGGAGGTTGTTCCAGAGTTGAAGGCCAGTCACGCCAAGCGCCCTGTCACCCCATGGAACGAAAATGGGCGTAGGGGGTGGATAGGAGGTGAGCATCAGTGGGTCGGTAGGTATGGGGCAAGGAGATTCGTGAGATAAGCAGATCCTAGATTATGCTGGGCTTTGAAAACAAGCAGAATGATTTTGAATTGAATACGTTAAAGGAACAGTCCACCGTACTTTCATAATGAAATATGTTCTTCTATGAAATGAGACGAGATGATACGTACCCCTCCGAGCTTTGAGCGACCTCCCAGTCAGCCAGACGCCCTGCCACTCCTATTAGTATTTGTAGCTAGACCCAGTGTGGGCAACGGTATTTTTCGGGGCTGTAGTTAGATGCGACCAAAGTCTTCCACGTTTTTCCTGTTTACATAGGTTTATATGACCAGTGACATGAGTTCGGGTTCGGGTACGCAAATCCAAACGTGGCTTTTTCTATGCTGTGGGAAGTGCGTACTACAATGACAGGCGTAGTAACACCTTCTGCGCGCTTCAACAGCGCATTGATACCTTCACTTCTGATTTCTTTTCTCTCCCACGACCCCTCCTACTTCCGTAAATACAACCAACGTGACTGCACTGCACTACTTGGTACACAGTCAGGAAGCCAGAGCTTGCAGAAAATTATAAAAGAAAATACTCAAGTGTGCTACTATGGAACATTTTCAAATGGAGGGCCTAGACGCCGACGACTGGCTTGTGGCGGAGCCGGAACCATATCTATTTGAACCGGAATATACCGAGGAGGAGCTAGCCGAAATGGACCGTGAGAGGGAAGAAGAAACGGACGAAGATGAATCATCGCTGCAAACGCATCTGTTGCTGTGACACAATTCGCAGGGTTTTAACTGCATAAAATGTAGTATTTTGATAAAAACTTACATGGTTGCCGCATGGAAACGGTACTTTAATGACAAAATCTGAAAATATTTTGTGGCACCATTATTTCAATAGCCTATGGTCAGATTTTACCCAAAAAAGTCTCATAAGAAAGGTTTAAGATATTTCTATGAAATGACATCAGATTTTTAATATTTCAGTGAGCTCTGTTATGTAACCATAAGGAAAATCCCCATCATCAACTTGCTTCATTTTCAAAATTAACCCCCTAGGGACGCACCCATCTATAAAATCCAATGTCATTTCATAGGTCTCCAACAGATTCAACTTCAATCCAAATTTCAAGTCAATCAGATGAATATTAATGATTTTATGAAGGCTGAAAATCAGTCAAAAATGTGATTATCGGTAATTTGCATTTAAAGGAAAAGTCAACGCATGGTAAACCTTCACCGCCAGATAAAGTACATAATCTCTACGGTCCAAAACAAAAAGCCATTATTTTTGAAATTTTGTTTACATCATGTAATGTGCTTTCAAACATCGCAGAGACCTAGAAATGTCAAAATCTGCCATTGCCGCCATAGGAAATAATTGACCAATCAAACAATAGGATATATTCTGCCCAGACCAGTGCGTGACGTCACTTGGGCTCATCACGTCTTTCCAGTGTATGGAATCAAAATATAAGTACTGAAAGATGAAGGAACCCCTTGCGCTTCAGCCCCTCTCTCAGTGGAGGTTGGTGCTCTCAGAACGGACAGTACATACAAATAAGGAGCCAAGAGCACTTAAATAAATAGATGCAAGTGATTCGAGTGCGCCAATCTCGTCTTCTATGCATTAGTATTGAAAGCTGAGTCTATGATTAAGAGCAGTGCCGTGCTATCGTTAAACAAGTGATAACTCCCTATTACTTTGCTAGATTCGCAATCAGAGGATCAATTAATTTACAAGACTCAACTTCAGAATTAGCCTGACTCCGCCAGCCTACGTACTTCCACCCAATTTCATTTCGCTTCACCTGTGTACGAAGCAAAGCGAAGTCGCAGAGTCTGGTATTACCAGGCAACGGCAGAATGACATTATTGCTCAGTGCATCGAACTTAAAATGCCCTGGAGACAGCAAATTTGTTCATGTTTCCAAATATAGGCCACCAGATTTTGATTTATAATGTCCTGGTATTTCAAAGCGTTCATGGTGCCATGCACCCTAACAAGGTTCCCAGGGCCTCTGGAAGAGAAACAGGCCTATAGCATCACCAATCCTCCCCCATACTTCACAGTGGGCATGAGGTGCTTTTCTGCATACTCATCTTTTGTGTTCCGCCAGACCCACTAAGAGTGTATATTGACAAAAAGCTCTATCTTTGTCTCATTTGACCAAAGCACACGGTCCCAGTTGAAGTCCCAGTACTGCTTAGTGAACTCCAGACGTTTGCGTTTATGATTGAGTGAGAAAAGGTTTTTTCTGGGAATGCCTCCCAAACAGCTTGTTGGCATGTAGATAACGCCTGATGGTTGTTTTGGAGACTTTGTGACACCAAGATGCTATCATTTGTTGCAATTCTTTAACAGTGAGCTTTGGAGAACTTATTTCTCTTACCATCCTCCTCACTGTGCGTGGTGGCAAAATAACCTTGCGTCCTTGTCCAGGCTTGTTTACCACTGTTCCAGTTGTTTTAAACTTCTTAATGATTCCTCTGACAGTAGATATGGTCAGGTGCAGGCGTGTGGCTATTTTCTTGTAGCCATTGCCTGACTTGTGAAGGTCGACACACATCTGCCTTACTTGAATGGGGTGTTCCTTTGTCTTTCCCATGTTGAAGAGTGGATAAGAAAAATGGCCTCTGTGTCCCGTCATATTTACACCCCAGGGAAACCGGAAAGGATGAATGACTAATTAAATGTTCCTAGATACTCTGATAAACTTTGTAAACTACTGTAGAAATGACAGAAATACTTCAATTACATTTACCTCCTTGGAATTGTTAGGGGTGCCAGTAATTATGGAACAGGTGATTTTATGAAAAATAATTATTTCTTAGTCAGGGATTCCCCACCCCTTAAAATTAATTTGAATTGAAGGTTACATTTTTCTTCAATTTTCAGTGTGAGAGTATGCCTCTGCAATAAAAATTGAATTTATTTTAAGGCTTGTAACACATCTTAACTAGGCGTGCCAATAATTATGGAGGGTGCTGTATGTGTGTGTTGCAAATATATATTCATGGTCTGGACGCAAATCGAGGGTTTGGAGCACAATGGTAATATGTCCATTTCAGAGGTTTTGAGAAAACGAAAAATCAATTTTTCCAAGTGTTCTATTGAATCAGGTATTAAGGGGTTCAAGCCCGCAAATTTCATTGCGTCGCCTTTAACGCCATAATGTCACCTTTTTAATCGCTCTCCATGACTTTCATATAATGTGAATGATTTTTAAGCAAGAATAAAGGGTAGGGAAATGCTTGTCTTCATTTCATTGAACTGCTCTCACTAAAAGCACAATTATTTATAAAAATAACAAGTCGACATGGTCTACAACATCCCCCGCCAATCGTGCGCTTCTCATTTTCGAACTCAATCAAGGCCTTTATGGTCTGAAGCTACACACCAAATTTGGTTGCTGTATCTGTAGTAGTTTCTGAGTAAAGCTGTCCTTTATCTCGGACGGACGGACGGATGCACGGACGGAGGTCAAACCTATATCCCCCTCCCACTTCGTGTTGGCGGGGGATAAAAATAAAGTGTTCCACTGAGCTGAAATTGAACATTTCAAACTGAAACACTAAGCAAAATAAAATGTTTCCAAATAAAAGTGCTTGTGCTTAAATTGCGTCGTGGAACTGAAATTGAACATTTCAAACTTAAACATTTCAAGTAAAATAAAACATTTCAAAATTAAACGTGAAACTGTTTAGTTTCACTGAACTGATCCCTAACATCATGTGTCAATCTTATAGCAGGTCTCCCCTTGCTGTCACATGCCCCTCAGATGGTTAACTGCAGCACCAACAGCACCTCGAGCAACCGTTTTCCCCAGCCAATCTGCACACTGATGCCCAAGTGCAGAAAATGCTTGCTTTGTGACAGCATAAATTCCCAAAGAAAAAAAGATCATGCAGGTCACTAGCCTGTAATTTGCAAAGGGAAAACTGTTTATGTGATCTCAGCCTCTTATCTTTTTACGTATTCCATTTTAATAATAATTAATTATTAATAATAATAATCTATTAATTTAATATCTTTTAAATATAATAGTTAGGACTGTACAATTTGCGGAACAAGAACAGATAATTGGGTTGCACAAAACTTCCGTTTAGAACAATTATTAGTCCTGACCTGTTCCTAATCGGGGAGAACAAGCCGCACCTGTTAACTGTGGAGTACTCTCGGAGTGAACCTTCTGTAAATTATGAAAATGACTGAGAACAGGTCAGGACTAATAATTGTTTTAAACGGAAGTTTTCTGCAACCTAATTCTCTGTTCGTGTTCCGCAACTGGACTGAATTTAGCCCATGATTTAATCGCCGTTAGATCGCATGCGGAGAGAAACCATGTCTTCGGTTGCCAATTACGACAATCGGAAAACGCGTCAATAAATGAAAATGATTGAGAACTACTAATTGCAGTCAAAAAGCCAGCACCCCCGCTGGCTACGCCACTGAATCACACACTCCTTGGTAGAGACGTCTGTGTCGCTGACAATCATGAAGGACATGCATGTGGCGTTTCCGATGTCCGCAGCTGTATTTCGCTTTAAGGTGTCGGTTATTACCCCAATGAATTGGACACATGCCGTATCATTGCAATACGTCGGTTTTACGTTTAATCCATTTTTCTTCGGCAACTCCTCTTAAGCAATGTTGTACGCAACATTCTTCAGAGGACCTGATTACTCTCTGCAACTGAAATGCAGCTGGAAGAAGGGCCACTTTCTGTGCGCACTTGTCACTGCACAACGTGTGTTTTTAGACATGTTATGTTTTTTTTTTAAAGTTTCAATACGAAACGTTGTTGACCCGCTCACGAATGCACTATTTCCGGCCATATTCTGACCGCACTCCTGACAGTACACGCAGTGCACTGCGTTTGTTGTACTTCAGCCAGGGAAATTGTTTCAGCCAGTCCTGTCTGAAGGAATATATTTCGGCCTTTTTAATTTTGGGTCTCAGAGCCGGGCTCTATCCCACACTCAGTTGACACCTCCTCTGGTTCCGAGTCTGATGCTGTCGCCGAAGGACCGGGGCTTGGCATCTCACCAGGGAGCGGCTCCGTCTCATGACGGGATGGATGCGCAGTCGGTAGTGGGGATGGATGGGATTATAGTAGTAGGGCTGGTTGCGGGCTTAGTTTTCTTAATGAAAAAACTTTCAATATTTCGGCCTCTCTTTTTTTCCCTCGTTTTGTTGCGTTTAGTTTATTTTTTCGTTTCAGTTAGTCAGCCACTCTGGCGCTCAGGTCGCGCACAACTTTTAACACACACAACTTACAGGACCAATCAGAGGCAAAGAGCCGCCCCAGCTCCGTCTCTTATTGGTTTAGAACACAGTATGATCCAACCATGATGAGTGTGAGAGTTCGGTCACAGGAGAACACAGAGCGATGATGCGCTTGCGAATTAAATTGAAGTTTTAACCTGAGCATCATCAGGTGCACCAGTGCGACCTAGCAAAATTATTAGTCGCACTCTTAAAAATTTTGATCGCTCCGGAGCCCTGTAGCACCCTACAGCAAATTTTTTGCACTCCCCTCAGGAAAACATATTGTATACAGTCTAGTAGTGTCCGATGACTGTGAATGGACACCTGCACCCATCAACATCTCGCCACCACCCCAACGAGTATGAAGGGTGCGAGGGCCCTTTCAACGCTGCTTGCAGCTTTAATTATTATTTTCCTTCTTCTTCAGAAATGTTTTTCGCAAATTCCCATGAGATGGTAAATGGCAGAGTCCTGAAATTTTGCGTGTTGTGTGTAAATGCTGACCAAGGCATTTTCAACTCAATCGGCCTAATGGTGGCGCTACAATTCATGAAAAACAGGTTTTCACTTTAAAGCTCATAGCTCCTACTGTATAAATCCAAATTACACGCAACTTGGTAGAGACATTCCTTGGTATATTCTCTACAACTTTCGCATAAGGACCTTGAAGGTTCGCCATATTTAATTTTCCAGAATTTTGAATTTTAAACATCTCCTCCTAAACCGTAGGTCCGATTCCTTCGATATTTGTTGTGGATCAGTGGACCAAGCTTATCAAAGATTGCATAAAGCGGGTCAAAATTCCATTTTGTTTCCAAGATATTAACCAATGAACTTCAGGAGGGGCATAGCTTTGCACATAAATGGACAAAATTCAACAACCATTCTGCCAATCATCACAGAACTTGCAGAATATGTCCACATCATGACCAGGAACAAACCCTGACAGGTTCATGCAAATCGGCCCATAGGGGGCGCTATAACAGAAATCAGACTATAAATCACTAACTTTGTCCTGTAGCCATAAAACTCACCGGGTATATTCATGAGTAACAGACATACCCAGAAAATTTCATTCAAATTCACTGATAGGGGGCGCTATAACTGCTAAACAAAGCAGAATGGTATAACTAATCAGACTATAAATCAGCAATTGTTTGTCCCACAGCCATAAAACTCACAGGATATATTTATAAAAGTACCTAAAACATACTCTGAAATTTTCGTTCAAATTGACTGATAGGGGGCACTATAAATGCAAAACAAAGCAGCTTGGTATGACGCTAATCAGACTATGAATCAGATATTGTTTGTCCTATAGCCATAAAACTCACAGGATATATTCATATAAGTACTTGAAATATACTCTGAAAATTTCATTGAAATTATCCGATAGGAGGTGCTATAAATGCAAAACAAAACAACGTGGTGTAACACAAATCAGACTATAAATCATAAACAGTTTTTCCACTCTTTACAAAACTCACAGGATATGTCCACTTAAGAACCTGAAACATGAAATTTTCTATCAAATCGACCAGTAGGGGGCGCCATAAATGCACAAAATAGACTAACAACACAAATCAGACTATACATCATAAATTGTCGGTCCAATCATTACACTGGAAAAAAAGCTCCACATATATACCTAAAACACACTCTTAAAGTGGTTTTTGTCCCCCACTACCACGATAGCAAGCGGAGTGGAGGACATAGTATTCAGTTCCGTCCGTCTGTCTGTCATGTCCCGTTTGTTGTGAATGCGATATCTCAAGAACGGTTTGACCGATTCCATTCATCTTTGGTTTCAAGGTGTATTAGGGGCGGAGAACATAGTATTTAGCTCGGTCCGTCATGTCCTGTTTGTTGTGATCGCGATATTTCAAGAATGGTTTGACCGATTCCATTCATCTTTGGTGTCAAGGTGTATTACGGGAATGCTCACAGCCCACTCGATTGGCATGACCTTGCCATTATTCTCAAGGTCATTACGACCATTTGGCCACTTACAAATACTTTGTCAACATCATATCTCAAGAACGGCTTGACAGACTCAATTCATCCTTGGTGTCCAAGTGTATTATGGGAAGGGGACATAGAATTCAGCTCCATCCGTCCGTCCGTCTGTCAATCCCATTCCATTTGTTGTCAACGCAATATCTCAAGAACAATTTGACCGATTCCATTCATCTTTGGTGTCAAGGTGTATTAGGGCCGGTGGACATAGTCTTCAGCTCCATCAGTCCATCTGTCCGACTGTCGGTCTGTCACGTCCTGTTTGTTTTGAAAGCGAAATCTCAAGAACTCTTTGCCTGATGTTATTCATCTTTGGCTTCAATGTGTTATTTTGTGATACGCCCGCCCCAGTCAATTTCAGTCACCTTGCGGGGGACATGGCCACGTTTAGTGGCAACACATGTTATTTAAGCTGTTAAAGCTTTCAACTACTAATGGTCATTCTTGGCTTGAACCCGGAATTGCGGCTTGCGGCTATTTTTTATATCATTTTTTTTTTTTTTACCAGTCACTTTTGCTGCATGGTTCAGAAGTACATTGAACACCTAAGTTTTCATAGGAGTGTAACCGCAACATCATGGCCAAAATTGCCAAAAATGAACGTCACCTCAGTGCTCCAACAATTCTAGCATGTGATGTGACATAACACAATGGTTATTGGTTGAAGGCAAGTTTGTTTGCAATGGAAGACAGACTATTCTGTAATAAAATTCATGCTTTTTTTTCATCAAAATCTCAATTTTTAATTAATCTAAGCAGATTTTGTTGGACATATCACAAAATGAAAATGTGAATTCTGATTAAAAATGAATGCAGATGGACATACAGTTATTGTGCTCCTAGGATTAGCTGATAGAAAGCTGTGACAGGGGGGTAAAAATCTCAAAACCACAAATTTTGGACATATAACCATTGTGCTCCAAACCCTTGACATCTTAAAAACTATTGGCACGATTTACATAAAACTTTCACAGCAGAAAGGTCCTGCCCGTGGTTCGGTCCTCCTCTAACGTCAGACTGCTAGGTCAAAAATCAAAGTCACAAACAATTGTTTGCAATCTGGTTGTTTTGTTGTCCATTCAGAAGACAGTCTGTCAGCTGCCTCAGCACTGGACTTAAAAATCCTGTCTTATGTACATGATGCACAAGACCTCGTTGTTGCTATATTCTGAGAAATAAATGTTGTGTTCAGAAAAAGGTGTCTTGAGTTTTGCATCTGAAAAAATCAGGGCTGACAAAAACTCAGCCAGGCTAACAGATTTTGTGAGCTCTGTAAAGTAACCCATAGAAGGTAGGTAACATCAACAGGACCAGCGTATTACGCCCTCAAATTTGTCATTTCCATCAGACAAGAAAAAGGGAATTTTGAATAACACCCACGATCACTGGCAAACAGATTTCTTGATTTGACAGCACTAATTCAAGGTCAAAATGAAGTTGACATAACTGAGCAGTGACAGGATGCAGAAGTTTTGTCACCCTTTTACTGGCAAGAAAATTAAGATGTCTACCTTTTCCCCCATAGCACTGGTAAAACCGCTCAGAATACAGCTGTATAAAGCACAAACTATGTATTATTTGCTTGAGAAATATCATTGTGTGAGTGAACAGATGGATGTCAGAGCTTGTAATGTCCGTATAAACCTTGAATTAAGCACAAAAAAAATTTGAGTGCGTGCTGCATGTCTTGAAAGCCCCAGACACAATTAATCTTATGATGCACACTACAATCTTTTGAGGATTCCATAAAAGAAAAATACTGTATATAAGCTGCTAAATTTTCCTTAACGCCCCTTTCAAGACTAGAAATGCACTCCATGATTTTAAAAAGGGCAAGATCAATGGACAACCAAAAGTAACAAAATACAACAATGCCGTAATGAATGAACAGTTTTTTGGTCAAATCAGCATTGCAGTCAGTGATACAGCTGACTGTTGCATTTGAAATGCTGACAAGCCTGAGAGAGTATAGCAATTTTTCATTGAGCACTTAATGTTCCCTCGAGTAATCCATCTGGCTGTAATCTTTATTAAGTCATGCAGATTTAAAACTCCCCATTACAGACAGCTAGAACTAATATTGGTATTTTTATTACAACACTACAAATGACATAACATTCAGACCGCTTATTAACTACGTCCTTTCAGCAGGAGCAGCTTGAGAATTATTTCAACCGAGCCATGTCCAAATAATTGAACTGCTGTCACAGTACAAGGCCATTTGAGCAAATGCAGCTGACCTCCAATAACTCATTGCCTGAGAATCAAATAGATCCATCGGCATTCCCTTCAAAATCATTTTTCACATAAAATCTTCTCAGAGTTGATGCATCTGCAAAACTTGATCCTGTTTTTTATAGCCACTCATTTTTTCTTATCCAGGCCACTGTGACAAAGGCACATCTTCATACACCGCCTGCCCAAAAAAAGTCGCCTTCTGGTAATAAATACTTATTCTTGCTGGATCATGATAATAGCAATTAAGTTTCAGCTAGCAATAATTATTTTAACCCTAAATGATGACGCATGTAGCTTCTCATTTAATAAAATATGATGTCCAAAGACTTATCACTTGGTGGAGGAAAGGATGCAAAAGTATTTCAAGTATTTACTGGCCTGCATCAAGCAAAGAAAACAATGAATGAGGACCACAAGCACGAGAAATCATTTTCACACACAAACTGGCCACCACATAGTCCTGACCTTAACCACATCGATATTTACTGGGATGTACTGGAGACTACGGAGCAGTTCAACCATCTCATTGTCAAAACAAGATCTTGAGCCGAAAATTAACGCAACTCTGAAAATTAATGTCCTGACATTGCATATGGTTGTCAAAACGAAGACATGATGAATTTGCACTATAACCAAAGCAACGGTGCTTCAAACTAAATATTTGAGTGTGTGACTTTTTTTTGGCCAGGGAGTGTGTTTTGAACTTCACCTCGAATTACATAGGTCTATCTAATGTCACTATGTCAATCAACAGTACAACATGTGGTTACAGATTCAACAAGGCAGCCAGCAGGCATGTTCAAGCAAAGTTTGTTGTCAATGACAAACTGTGGGTGTTTTTTTGAGTGGTGAGATGATTATAATCACTTCATAGTTTGACTTTAAATTGCCTGATGATTCAGATTTACTCAAGCATACACTAAGTAAAACCAATGAAACCAGGCCTACTGTTAGAATGGTGTACTCAAACTGGGTAATATTAATAAGCACAGTCACAGTAGTAAATTCAGAAAGCATGTTGCAAATAGTTAGACTGAATTATTTCTCACAGCCTGGAAATGGCAGCATGTTGAGTTTCTCCCTTTTCACTCTTACTACAACACTCCCACTACTTTCACTGTTACTGTGGAAATAAATGATCATCCAAATTTTTTATTGCAGTGTTAAAATTCCTGCCAACCACAGAAGGTATTCATGCCGAAAGTCACAACAAAAACTTCCTGAGGAAAACAAGACTATTAGATGCCTCATTAGGCATTTGGCACTGGAAATAAAAAGTTGGGCAAGCCTTTATCTACAGGCTATGTGGATCGAGGTTATGCCAAAATATGTAAGAATACGGGTTTTGTGTTTTTGCGATGGTCTTAAATTATGTTCAAAATTTTAAATACTGTAATAATTGGCCTGAAGTTCAAGGTGGATTAAGCCCATATCACAATGGTAAAGAACTACAAGTTCCATATTTTGATTTATTCACGAGTTACCACATTACATTCAACAAGCTGTACTCAGTGTCTTGTCCAAAGTGGCTTGAAAACTGAAAAAGTAGGTATTTGAAAAAAAGAAACCTTGTGTGACTTGAAGTAAAATAAATAAGTAATTTTTGAGAGCAGATGCTGTGCTGATCTTTTAATGCACAATGCATATAGACCCATGTTGTCGTGAAATTTCATTCATTCAGTAACTGCAAAGGTCTACATGCGAAATAAAACACGAGTAATTCAAAGAAAACTGACAGACAGGATTGTCTCAATAGGCTAATTCTGGCTTCTACAGTACTGTGCAAAAGCCTTAGGCACCCAAATTGTTTATTTTAATCTAGATTTGATGTTGGATAATTAATTATTTTTTCCATATTGAAACAGCTGTAGATTAAAAAAAAACAAAACAAAAAAAAAAAAACCACACATGTGAAGCATCAAATGTCAATTTAAAAAAGTATAAATCTTGCCTAAGAACTTTGAATTTCACAAAATGTAGTTGATAGAAATAATACTCTATGAGGGAACTCAGATCTCATCGTCAAGGCTGTCTGGGAATACCTGGGGAGATAAACTCAAGTGAGACTCTCCAATATGCTTACAACAACCAAACAGCCAATTGATAAAACCATAAAACTGCAAGACAAATGGTAGACACACTAAACTCTGATTTTAGTTAGTTTTTAAACAATTCACAGTACTAAACTGTAAATTATTCAATACTTGAAGAACTTTAATTTCATGATTTTTGGAAGCATCTTTGTCTTGCATGGAATTTTGTTACATGTGTCTAACACTTCTGCACAGTATTGTAATGTGTATCACACAAGAAGTGTGAAATCAAATACAATAAATCATAAATTCATTAGTTTTTATTTTCAATAGTTTCCCTAAAACCAGCAAAAGTGAATGCAGACCAAGTTAACTCTCAGTCGAGGAACTGTGGAACTGTTGGGCTTTGATCTTTCAAAGCTGGGATTATTTTTGTTCAAAGGCGAGGGTGGTGAAACCGTGAAAACCTGCCGTTTATGTGTTATGAGTCACAAGTCACCCACAGACCAGGGCCCGTATTCACAAAGCATCTTATCTTACCACTAGGAGTACTCCTAAGTCGCGCTAAAACATTTTATGTAGGAGTAAAATCTTAGATGTCAGTCACAAAAATGCTGAGAGCAACTTTTAATGAAGAAAACTAAGAGTAGCTCTGAGATAGGTGGGAGTAAATTTCCGTTGCTATGGATGACGTCAATTCTCATGTACGAGTCTTGGGACAATGAGCACGGTGATTGGTAGTTTGGTGACAGGGCGGCCCATTGAAAAAAAAACATTCCACATACAACCCATGGAAGAAAAAATGAGGAAATGGTCCAAGCAGCTGGTTTGTCCAATTAAATAATAACATGCTGAGCACTCCTGAAAAAACACTATGCGCAGTCCCCAAATACCATACTCTAGGCAAATAAACGTACATACGAAAGAGATAGTTGTAAAAACACCAATAGCACAAAAGGAGTCAATAATAAAACGCGTCATTTTCCCCAATAATTAGCAACTTATTTCCCATTGAGAATATATTGCGATCATTTAAATGTCAGGCCGTACAAATTTGTTTGCCATAAACGGTCATTGATGAAAGTAAAAAAAGTAAAGAAAAAAAATAAAAAAATTTAAAAAAAAAAGACGCGAAAGCCAAACTGGAGCCACGACCAGTTACTACTACTGGTCCAGCTGGTGCTGGAGCAAAAGCATGTAATCAAAGGTAAATTCGGCAAATCCAAGCAATATGCGTGGGATAATATCAGCCTACAGATCAATGCTGAGTTACCCTCAGTGTCTCGGACGGCTGCATGAAACGGTGGTATGGGCTGCAATCGCAGGGGAGGTCTGAGATTGCAGCCAATAGGAAAGCATACCAAGCTTGGTTTGTAGTTTATACCCTACAATTTAAATACGCATACGAAACATGACATAGGCTGGTATTATTATGATGATCTATTAAATGTAACCCCCGCTCAATAGCGTAATAAAATAATTCATGCATAGCAGGAGGAGGTACAGCACCAAAGCCACTGTCCCCGAGCAAGTGGCATCTCGCAGTCACATAACGCCTGTCAAATAATTGGCATATGCTGCTTTCCATTAAAATGCTAGAGTCGTGTGTGGATCCTGACCATTTCGCAACAATGTCCAAAATATTTTATTCGGCATCAAAACCATCTGGGAGTTGATGGAACAAACTTTTTTTTCTGTTTACAAATACCTATTCATCTTGGGTCAGAGAGATAATTAGAATATGGGTCCTGTCAATAGCACCAATGATACTGGACATACCCGAGATGTGCAGGAATTGAAGTTTGACTCCGTTGTTGGCGAATGTCCATTGGAAACCGGATAAACTGTCGGATGATATGGGATTCACAGAGCGCATTGTTTGTTGAATTGAGCGACTGACAGATGATTGTGAAATCCCCAAATTGTCTGTGTTGCAAAGTTACATTTTTCCAGTGGCCAAGTCACGAAGTGTTGCCAAACATTTTATTTTGGGGCTTATTGGGTTGTTTCTCAAGGTTGGAGACGTAATTCTCTCCATCACCAAGTCAACAACAAATAAGATTCTTTCACGGTCGATCCGATATCTTTTCATCAACTGCGCATCATTCAGAAAGTCCGAGTCATACCTTCTTTCAACAGCAGCAGCCATTTTCCAATTCTTTGTGAATAGGTTTTGACAAGTTAGGAGTCCTCTTGACTACTTTTTAGCTCTCCCAGACTTAGGAGCTACTTTCAGGCCTAAAATGCTTTGTGAATAACACTTAGCAAAAATAATTATGAGTCCTAAATTTACGACTTGACAAGCCCATTTTTTCTCTCTTTAGGAGTTCCTCCTAAATCTGGCAGTTAGGACCTACTTTTAGTGCCAAGATGCTTTGTGAATACGTGGCCTGAACTTCAGGTAGTGGGAAAAACAGCAAGTGGCAGATAAGCTAAGAAAGCCCTGCAGGGGGCAGCATTACTCCTCACATCAGCCAAAACAGAGCTATGAGCAATGAATGAATTTATCATGGACTACATGATGACTACAGCCATGAGTGATTTAAAGGGATACGAAGGAATATTTCATGTTGCGCCTGTAACAACTGCCTGACCCCATTAAGCCTGGATTGGAAATACTATTGTAATGGATATTCAGAACGCACAATTTTATGATTATTATTATTACATACTGCCATTATGAAAATTAAATGTTTCACAAACCCAATTATGAATTATGGATGCTATGCTATATAACTATCCTGCTGTCTAAACCAGTCAGTGAGGCAGACCAATATAGTGACATTTACAGCAGCTCGACCCGTAACTTTTTTGGGGGGGGAGCTTTAATGTCACAGACAGGACAGCATGTCCTTTGAGAAAATTAAGACTGACACACAAATTACAATGCTTATTTTTTGATAAACGCATCTCTCTTAAATCATATTTGATACAATGAAACTATACACTTATGCTAGGCTGACGTGAGCAAAAAACAATCACTCCTTCAGTGCTGGCAACACAAATCCCCAAATAGGCCAGTTACAAAATGACTGTATTGGCGACAGAACTGTCAATTAATATTCATGAGTCTCAAGAGCTCCCCACCCCTTAAATACATTCCATAAAAGATGAATTCAAATGAGCTTGAATCAATGTAGCTCCCCTCAAGATCCCACTATGGTGTGAGGTCATCTTCTGAAGCCAGAGCTGTAGACGATAGATAGATATCCAATAGAGCACACAGGCATGTTACTGACCCCACTGCAATATGTCCGAGTGAAAGGTGATATAGTGTGCAATGAGTGAGGGACTGCCTGAAAGGACGTGCCATCTCCCTCATGCACAAGTGATTGTTTGTGCTAAACACCAGTAGGCCTCTTTCTCCATGGTAACGGCTCAGCCTAGCCCACATTTGCCATGAACGTGAGGAAACGAAGGAGGAACCGAGGCAAATCTCCACAGTAGTAGAATGTAAAGACTCGCCAAGATGAAGTGGACTGAATCACCAAATCTATTTCACACCTATAGTTTTCTCTGAAATGCAGACTGCATTCACTTGGTGTGCATCCATGACAGTGATAAATTAATTGTATCAAGATAAGTTCACCCCACTTTAATTACAATACACACAGGCATATGCACAATCAGGCCTTCAAAAAGCCTGACCTTGCATAAATTTAAGAGTGGCGCACTGCTAGATTTTGTCAAGGTTTACACACTCCTGCCAAAAATTCCTGACCCTCACTGCAGACCTCAGTATCCTCTCATCAGCTATGCGGCAGAGCCAGGCACACAAACAGGACCACCTGCTCAAAAACTGTTTCACTTTTCCCCTTCTGCAAGACGAGGATATTCGCAATGATAGTGATGCAGCTGAACGCCAGCAGCCATCGCACGCGTGCCATCACACACCAGAGCCTGCAGCACGGACGGAATATAGTTGAATTTTGCTCAGTGTGGCAATCTGTTTTAGAATTTATACTGCTCTCAACAAAATAGAATGTCAAGGTTTATGCCATTTTATTCTGCAAACTGCAAAAGGACTTCAGTATACCCGTTGTAATGTTTGATGCACGGATTTCTAGTCGATACAGGGTAGCATATTGCTTTCCTTTTCCTGGTGGTGGAATATCTTCGTAAACGTGAGGTAAAATTCTGATACTACAGTGCTGGAGAGTGAAACTGGCCTCTTATAAGGCGTAGAAAGTGTTTATACAAGCTTGCTGTGCACTTGTGTGCCAGGTGAATACTAACAGGTCAGGTAAATGGGGTCAAGTCACGGGCATGGCCAATAAGGTGGTTCAGCAAATTTTGCCACAGCAGGAACAAGCCAAGACATTGCTCAAGTATTGTTCATGTGATTTTCCTCTCTGCACTGTGGCTAATAGCATCTGTTTCACCAGTTGGTATGACCTTCAGAGGAGCGATGTTTAGTTTTTGAGGCATGCGATCTTTCCTGCAGGCCATAACGTGCCAAAACAGCCGAAGGAAGGAGCTGTAGACCACATACCTGACATGCCTGAAACCAAGTGCTTCATAAAGCCCAAGGCAAAATGGCACACCTCCCGTTTACTAAACCACACACAAAGCCAACCATTTATTCAACACAGACAAATCAAACACTTCAAATAGCCTGTAGCCACGTAATGGTCATTTCGGAGGTGATTTATTTGGCAAACCATGATTATTGGATGAGCGTAGCCAGTCACTTTGACACCGACTCATTGGAAAGAATTTTACATCTGAAGATAGTTTGGCGAAACGAGGCATTGACATGCCTGAAGGGGAACAGACAGAGGGGATCCATTCCACTAAAAAGCAGTAGAAAATAGGGCACTGGTCAGCTTTGATGGTACGTGAATACATTCATAGCCTCATTTATAAAAGCATTTTTGATCAACTGGGGCAAGTTTGTAAACACATTTTCAACATGCCTCAATTTGATAAATGAGCCCGTGCAGGTATTCATTATATAGCTTAATGCGCACAAGAATAAAGTATTTTCTCATGGTTTGCCTCAGTTCGGTGTTGATGAAACAACATAATTACTCTGTTGAATTTGGTAGACTTCTTTAATCATCACAATCTTCAGAACACTTCAGTAGGGCTGTGCGATATGACCCAAATCTCATATCCCGATATAAGTTACCTGATATCCCGATAACGATATACATCACGATATAGCAAAATTTCTGTAATTTTCATGAATAAATAGTTTCTATAGAATCACCATATGGAACGGGCCATTTCTTATTGCATTTAGAATTATGTACTTGACATAATCAGGTTTCTGGAGTCCTGAGGATACGAGTGGACAAAGTACACTTGGACTAACTGGACGATGTGTTCGACGATGGTTTGAAAGTTTGTCAACAGATTTTTTTGTGATAAACCACAGCTTATCTAGAAAAAAAATGTTATCTTTCTTTGAAATTGAGGACAGCATTCCCAGTTCAGGTTAACTTGCAAGGGATCCGTTCTTCCCAGTCAGTTTGAATTCACCCTTGCAAAGATCGCTCAAGCAAAAGAACAGTTGGTAAAGACACTCGATTTCTTGACGAGCCAAGTAATCAGTTGCAAACCATCCCAACTGCAAACAACACTTACAGCCAAGAGGCCCGAAAATTCATGGTTGCGATGGAGGAAGTAGGTTAGTACAGGAAAGGAAATAAACCTACCGTGCACGACCACATCAATTTATACAGTTTTCCTGCCAAATGTCATAAACTGATCAAACTGGAGGCAGTCCGGTTGGCCGCGACCGCAAGGGTGTAGCCCTGAAAAGCCCGCTTCTTCCCCGTAACTGAAATCGATAGGTGTTATAAGTGAAGTATATCACATGTCCATACCAAATATGAAAGTAATTGGTCCAAAATTACAGCCTGTACTACGTCCACTAGGAAATATTTGTTTTGCCGCTAATGTGCATATCATTCAGCCAATACTGTCGCCAAGCAACTAAAATCGAAAGGTTTCATAAGTGAAGTTACATGTACCAAATATGAAAGTAGTCAGTCAAAAATTGCATCATGTTCGGCGTCCACAATGAAGAGAATACGTTTCAGCACAAATCTGCATATTATTCCACCATTACGATCACCATGGCAACAAAAATTGATGGGCGTCATTAGTGAAGTGTAACACATGTCCATACCAAATATGAAAGTAATCGGTCAAAATTTGCAGCCTGAAATACATCCAAGGAAATCTGTTTTGCCACTAATTTGCATATAATGCAGCCAATACTGTTGCAATGGCAACCAAAATTGATAGTTGGCATAAGTGAAGTGTAATACATGTCCATAACAAATATGAAAGAAATTGGTCAAAAATTACACCCTGTAGAGCGTCCACACGGAAGGCGGCATGTTTCAGCACAAATTTGCACATTATTCCACCAATACTGTTGCCATGGCAAATAAAAAATTGATTGGCGTCATAAGTGAAGTGTAACAAGTCCATACCAAATATGAAAGGAATCGGTCAAAATTACAGCCTGTAGAGCGTCCATGAGAAAGTGTCTGAGGCGGAGGTGGAGACAAGCGTGAATCCATAGTAGCTGCCTGACTTCGTCTGGGGGCTACAACACCACCCTTCATCATTTCTTCTAAGTAAAATTAAATTCTTCTTCCTTACTAACTTTAGAGCGCCGATTCCAAAAATAGTGTCAGTTTTGCTCTAGCATGTCACATTTTCTCACAATGTATGATGAGCATTTCATAGTATTGTCACCTTCGACAACCACTTGTGCGATTAGGAAGTGCTTAACCAACGGAAAAACTGCCATAATGATTTCCATTTTCCTCTTTGTTCAATTCTTAACTGATTTTCGCATATAGAATGATTCTAAGGACATTATTTTGTGCTTAATCTAGGCGTAGTAATATGGCCACTGATCAAGGAAAATGCAGACATGATACAGATGTTTTCTGCTACATCTGTTGGTGTTTCACTGCACCAAAATAGTTGTTGCCGTTTTGATCGGTGCAAAAAAGTCAATTTATATGATATAATAAGGAATATCTTCATTTTTAATTTTGAGGAAAAAAAAAACTGAAACATTTTACTCACATTTTTGAATTCAGCATCCTCAAATTAAGTAATATGAGGCCTTTTTGGGAAATCGGCAGAAAACTTTTTTCAACATGAAGGTGGTGTTACTGTTGGTGCCTACAGAGAGACTGCCCAGAATGAAATTATTCCCAAAAATCAAAGAAAAGAAAATTTAATCCTTAGGTAAGCTGCATTTTGTTTTATTACATCTTGCAGGATACTTAAAATCTGTGTCATTTTGCTTTCATATCACTGTGTATTCATAGATAAATCATACGAAAAAAAAATTTGCGATGTGTCAAAAAACCTAACCTTATACACAAATTTTTAGGGCAAATTTGAAATCAACACAGTTTATCAAATCAGCAGAGAAAAAGTTTCAAAGTGCAGGGTGATGCAATAATACAAAGACCAAAATCAAACCAGTTCTGCGTTTTGATAAGTTCTGAAGACTTTAAATTTGAAAAGAACCCCTGTAATGGTTTTTGCGTCATGTCATCAACAT
Source organism: Gymnothorax reevesii (assembly GCA_029721435.1). Classification (NCBI taxonomy): domain Eukaryota; kingdom Metazoa; phylum Chordata; class Actinopteri; order Anguilliformes; family Muraenidae; genus Gymnothorax; species Gymnothorax reevesii. The sequence goes on from CM056575.1 coordinate 86,021,035, forward strand.
GAAGGATCTGCGGGACACGGTGGCGATGATCCTTAATATTCACTTGCATGACTGGGGGGGCAATAATAATAATGGCAAAATTCCAGAAAGTGTCAAATGTGTTGTCAAATGTGAAGCATTGGAAAATTCAGAAGACAATATTCCTGGTGATGACTGATTGAACAATGAGGATCAGTTCAACAATCGAGTGCTTTACCAAAGGCCTAAGAAATAACAAAACTGACTTAATTTGCTGAAGGTCATCTAATGTTATCCCAACAAATCGTGTCACATTAAATGCCTAACACTAGAAGTGGCTGAAGATCCATTTTACCTCATAGCTCATGTGCAGCTTTCACAATGCACCAATGTTTCCTCGCAGATCCATCCAGGAAAAACACATTTAAAATAATGGTACTGTGAGATAGCCAAGTTGACCATTGAAAACTAATCAAGTGGAATTTTAATGTAGTTTATAACCCTCATTTTAAGGTTCAAGTTGTTATAATTTCAACACTGAATGCAATTTGCCACAAAATTTCGCTATGTAGCAAATACGCCACATTTTCGTTAATAATCAGCCATTCATGCCACACGTCCCATTTAGCAAAGCAATCGGGAGCAAAGCAGTTTCCGACCAGGACAGGGAAGGACAGTGCTCGCCGCAAGTCTCCGCGCTCTTTTCAGGGCTTTTCTGGTGCATCTGGCAAAATGCAGCTTTGCTGCTTCTTTCACTTTAAGTCCCTAACTTCCAAAAGTAAATGCTTGCCAGTTATTGTATGCTTATTCTTTTGTGAAAAATGGTTGGGAATGACAGGCTGTGATTGGTCCACTTCCACGGTTTAACCCCATCACTGAAAGTGCAGTGAATGGTCACTAAAGCCAACACTGATGGAGGACAGTTCGATGGATGATGGATGGCTAAATGCATTTTGTGATTCGCTCATGGAATGATCCATATCATATTTCCGATAACACTGATGAGCAACATTGTACCTTCTACTGCCAAGTATAGGAATTAATTTTCATCAGAGGCAGAGATAAAATGTACCCCTGCTGCCCATCGCTGCGATGGCACATTCAAGGTTTCATTTGAATTGCATTATGCGTTTGGTGCTGCTGAAATCCATTAAACAAGAAAACCTAAAAATTTAGATGCTGCATAATGAGGAATAGGGTGGAATCAGAACTTTTTTTTTTGAGTAATGATCCAAAAACTTCAGGATCAACAATTTTTGGAGGGTCGGTGCGACACCAGGAATAGTTTTTCTTCTTTTCCTTTTTTGTTACACCGTCCCGGATCCCTGAGCTTGGCCCAGCCAGCAAGTCTCCAGATAAACACAATCTCCCACACCTCAGGAAGAGGCCCCTCCCTTTTGAACCAACCAATCCCATTGCTCACCTGGCTGAACAGCCAGCCAATTAAGAGGAGAAGAAAGGTATAGTGATAGTCGAGCACTCTGGGGGGTATCCAGCACCATGGCTTTCATCCGGAGCACCTTCCTCGCTCCGCTCGCCTTCATTCTCAAACCTGAATCCATCCGAAAAAAGTCCAAACTGATTTGACAGGCAGCCTCCAGACAATGCTGCTCGACTTGCTGAAACAAATGTGCAATTTTTCCAGCAGCCATTGGACCAAGACTATCCGCGTTTTTCTTTTTTTTTTGGGGTTGATGCCTACATGATGGGGCACCGTCTTGGAAGAGAGGGACCGGCCTGCAGGCCCAGCCACAGGACACTGCCCACAATACAGCCGAAATAAGTGGGGCCAAAAGAGCAGGGCCCACTGTGTGGCCGACAGCTCTCCTCAAACACATGTGCTGCGACAGCTACCATCCTCCCTCTCAAAAATAACCAGCCTCAAGTCTCACTACAGAATTCCACTCCAAGAAAGAAAACCAATCGTATGTTTCACTGACTTGTTTTACGACTAAATTTACAGGCTTCAAAAAAAATTAAAAAAAATAAAAATAAAGATACTAAGCCAATCTAAGGGGGGGGGATTCAGAATGCAGATATCACTGAAGTAATGTTGTAAACAGTGTTGATTTTCCCCATGCCATTCTCCAATCTGGGGACTGGGTAACATAGTGAAACACACAATATTCTCCATCTTTAAAGATCAGACTAGGAGCAAAGCTGCTTTATTCTCCTCAATCAGCCAATTTCATGATGGCTTAGCAGTGATAATGGACGATAGCTTGGAAGCAAATTGGCAGAGGGCAAGAGGAAACTGGTGCTGCTGCTTGTATTTATGGAATTATATTTGTGCCACAATCCTGAGCGAGCAATTGGACATTTTGAGCGCGGAAAAATATATTTCGCAAGCACAAAAATCTTGTTTAGAGAAAAAATAAATTTTGTGAGCAAACAAAACCTTCCGATTGAGCGAACAAAATAATTCTGTGCTCAACAAATATTTTTGCATGTTTGCTATGATCAATATAAACGTGCAATATTAAACCCCTTCCCTCAGTTTCACTCTATACCCTCTCGCAAACTCATGTTCTGCGCGCTGGCAGACCGCAGCATGCTCGCTCAAAGCATGTCTCTCCCTCTCTCTCAGTCTGACCTCTCTGTGTGCGCTCAGCTTCACCTGCGCGCTCGCTCGAGCTGTGCGGAGTGTTACAAATGTGCCACAATTCTGATTGGCTGCCTCGGTCTCCAATTAGATGCATTATGCCCAACCACCAAAGAAAAGGGGGAAAGGTAATGACGAATTTCGTCTGCGACTGGATAATAGTGCTGCCCTTGTTTGGGACGGGTTAAGGTTGATGTTACATCTCTATGTATCTTGAGACATCGACTGTTGTGTGACTCGTGTCCCTCTTTAGCAACACTGGCTGCTGCTAACTATAGCAATGCACAATGTCTTCTGAACATCAAAACCAAAATGCCACACCGCAGCCACGAGCACCGCGTTTTATGGACCTTTATGAAATTTTGTTGGTTAGTCTTTACACATTCGGCTTGCGAACCAAGTTAGCTATCTAGTTAGGTTGCTAGCGTCAGGTCAGCCAACTAATGTCCGGAGAAAAGCAGAAGCTTACAGACATTAAACGTTACTTCCATGATAGCTGGCGAACTTGACAATCTTAAAAAAAGAATAGTTTTGGCACCTTTATCCCAGCTGATTTATTTCAACACCCCTGAAAAAGGAACTTTGCCGATATGTCTGTCGCCATAAACTGAAATAGGCTACACTTATAACCTGCATATCAAGTCTGATCATCTAATGTTACACATCCACAAGTGAAGTACACGATCATCCTTGATTAATTTTGTGAAAGCAAAGACACGTGTTTTATGCAGTGATTGACATCTCATTCTAATGCTTAAACACTATAAGAAATCAGTTTTACTTGAAATAGCAGAGCAAGTGCAGGTGTGATAAACGATATTAATTAGGGGTAATATTGCATTTTGGTGTAGCTAACAAAACCAGGGTGATGCTGCCGTTCCCGGTGTTGGTGTTGCTGCGCTGGCTTAATACTGTAGCATGGATGTATATACAGAACGAAAGATAATGTGGTGTCAAATTACAGCAGTTGTGATTGTTTAGTGATATTTGGGGTACTGCTTTAGACAAATAACCAGAAAGCATAATCTAAACCTATGTGGAATACATTTGGAAAAACCTGGAAGTTTATTCTCAAATGAACCAACCGGAAAAATAACCTCTAACGAGGCGAGTGCTTCGAACCACGGGAACGCCGGTGCCAGCGTCGGCTCAGCTCACCAGTATCATCTGGCACTAATGTTCGTGAAATATGCAGAAACAGATCACGGTAATAACACACGATGCGCGGCTGAAGAGGCCCATCAGTCCGGAGCCAGGGAGCCGGCGCCCGGTGGTGCAATGCCGGCCTTCATAGCTGCCAGCGGGGACAGGCGCATCAAAGCCCCGCGTTGCGCCACCGAACGCACGCTTTCACGAATATTAGCGCCAGGTGATACTGGTGAGCTGAGCTGACGCTGGCACCAACGGTCCCGTAGTTCGAAGCACTCTCCGCGGTAGAGGTCATTATTTCGGTTGGTTCATTTGTGAATGAACGTCAAGGCAAACTTTTATGTCGATAGACTTATCTGTGAAGTGCCTTCTTCAGGCGTTATATGTTGAAATGAATCAGCCGGAGAATGGTGCCAAAGCTATTTTTTAAGACTGTCGAGTTTGCCAGCTATCATGGAAATAACATTAACGTCAGTAATCTTCTGCTTTTTTCCGGACATTAGTTGGCTGACCTGACGCTAGCAACCTAACTAGATAGCTAACTTGGTTCGCAAGCCGAAGGTGTACAGACTAACCAACAAAATTTCATAAAGGTCCATAAAACATGGTGCTCGTGGCTGCGGTGTGGCATTTTGGTTTTGATTTTCAGAAGACATTGTGCAGTGCTATAGTTAGCAGCAGTCAGTGTTGCTTAAGAGGTATATGAGTCAAGAGTCACACAACAGTGGATGTCTCAAGATATTAGAGATTTAACATTTAACTTAACCTGTCCTAAACAAGGGCAGTACCGTTATCCAGTCGCAGACGAATTTCGTCATTACCTTTCCCCCTTTTCTTTGGTGGTTGGGCATAATGCATCTAATTGGAGACCGAAGCAGCCAATCAGAATCGTGGCACATTTGTAACACTCAGCACAGCTCGAGCGAGCGCGCAGGTGAAGCTGAGCGCACACAGAGAGGTCAGACTGAGAGAGAGGGAGAGACATGCTTTGAGCGAGCATGCTGCGGTCTGCCAGCGCGCAGAACATGAGTTTGCGAGAGGGTATAGAGTGAAACTGAGGGAAGGGGATTAATATTGCATGTTTATGTTGATCATAGCAAACATGCAAAAATATTTGTTGAGCACAGAATAGTTTTGTTCGCCCAATCAGAAGGTTTTGTTTGCTCACAAAATTTATTTTTTCTCTAAACAAGATTTTTGTGCTTGCGAAATATATTTTTCTGCGCTCAAAATGTCCAATTGCTCGCTCAGGATTGTGGCACAAATATAATTCCATAGTATTCCTGTCCCACCGACTCAAGTTGCAGTCTGGTGTCATCATTCATACAGAAAATTCTACCAATTTTGATGTTACACAAGTATGATACAACCAAATAACATGACCAGCAACCATAAAGGCCATTAATACAGCATAAAACTTCAAACAGCACTGGTACTGCTTTTTACCAAGAGGCCCAAGAATCACAATGAACAAAGAACAATTTGTAACAACAATTTGGAACTCTTATCATTACTTGAAAATTTGCTATTTTTTCACCTAACCGATGCCATCTGGTCCTGCTTCAAAATGACCTTAAAAAGGACACACACACACACACACACACACACACACACACACACACACACACACACACAATCGCACACATACACATTCACAAAAACATATAGCGATTTCAAAATGGAGGCTGTAAAAGCTTTGCTCACTTGTGAAATCTAATGATGCTGGTCCCACTGACGGGTAACAGAACAGCTGACCTGACAGCATTTCAATAAGCAGCTTAAAGTAATGCCAAGTTCATTGGTGGCATGTGTGTGCAGACAAGGGAAAGACAGGAAGGTTTGGAAAGGCCCCGACAGTGTGACAGTGCTGTGACTAATCAAAATTCATAAAAGGAAAAGAAACTCCCTGATATCTGTAGGAGGCTGTCATGAAACCAACCACCGCTGTAACAGAACCTGTTGCCAGGGGTTTTGGAATTCAGAAATAGACTCTAAACAAACCTGCATGAAGCAACTCTCCACAGAAGAACACTTGAAAACCTTTTCGCAAGTTTGTTTTTGAAGAATACCAAAACAAATAAGCAGGGGGCAAAAGCCTGTGTCTCAGGGGACTGGTTCTGCATTTCAACCTGGCTCTTTAGTCTTTGTGTCAACATTGTCAGAGAATCAGCTCCAGTGCAGCAGGCTCCTGCTGCAGTGAACAGAAAGCAACTAAATCACATTCTTAGCTCTGCAGATACAGATGTCAAGATTACCTTCAGAGACCATTAGGCCAAGCCACAGTCATACACAGATAAGACAAAAACCCAGGGCCCAGGCTGCTCTCTTGTAGATGAAAATCAGCAACTCGGTGCAGCGATTGTGGAGAGAAATTAAACACGAGGGGTAGACCCAAACTTCTGCGAGGCGAACAACAGGTCCTGTATAAGGGTCTTCAAAAACCAAAGCACTGATCTTTGACCAGTTTCCCCAAAACACCTCATTACCATGTCCACCACGAGCAAAACTGATATTAGAACGGTGCATTTTTTTGCCGAAAAGTATTATAAATGGGGACCCCACCCTGTTGGGTGCAAAAGTTAACCACAGTTTGTTGCGTGGGCATTAAATAACTCTCTAAAGGCAACAGCTGTATGGAAAAAAGATGACAATCCAAGAAGTGGAAGGCAAATATTTGCCAGTCGTAAGGCTGCTCAAATTAGAAGGATTCCATTGGTTCTTTTATTACTCTTTCCAAATACAAAAACATGCATCAACCGTCATGGCGGAACAGGCCTTCAGAAGAGCATATAAATTAAATCAATTTCCAGTGAGGAATCAAAACATAATGATCTCTCAGATACATCACATAAAATTGACTGTCCTGCAACTGTGGGTGTCGAGGTCACGGTATTCCATCTCAATCACCTGAAGAAACAAGTCAAGTCATCTGTTATTTTTTGGGGCAGGAGAATACAATCACCAAATCCATCACCCTTGATATGCAGACACAACATAGTCCACTAGATGTCCCCAGTGGACCATGTAGGTACTGCAATGATCATGGTAATAAAAAGGTTAAATCTGGCTCTTAAAATCTCCTGACACTAAAAAAAATATCAGTTTTCAACAAGAACAATCCATCAAGTGTACAGAATTTCATTTCAGCTCCACGTCTCGTCCCACGTTGTTAAAGTGTATTGCATACAGTCCAGGTAAATATCTAAAAAGTGGGTTCAGAGGCTTAAGTCTGGTTGTTTGGATTCCTTGCTCCCAAATCAGAAATACTGCCGAAGCAGGTCCATATTAAAGGCATAATTTTAAAGTTATTGAGTGTTTAAAAACTATCTGCAGTTTGGCCTGACGTGGCCCAAATACATTTACGATTATTTATGAAAAAATGGTGGAAGAACACTTCTATCATCAACGTACACCATCTGAGTTTCAGCAAAACTCTGGGTATGGGGCCCAGGTGGTCATTATGTTTTGGCTCATTGGAGTACCTAATGATCTCTGAGGCTCACATAACACGTAACCCTTTCCCCAGAGAGACCCACTTGAGCAGCTCCAAAATAAAACTTTTTTTTTTTTTTGATTGACAGTACATTATGTTACCAAGGTGGCAGACAGGATGGGCATGAGACCTGTATGTTAAATGCTTAACTATTCAGGATCAGCTACTTTAAACTCATCCCAGAAGTGTTGTTCTCTCGTTTGCAACTTGGAAAATTTGAGATCAAATTTCTTCGGAAAACTTGGGAGGGAAAAGGTAAATTGAAAAAAGTTCTTGCAATACAATGAATATCAAAACTGCCTTTACTCAAAACCAAGAAACAAACTGTGGACAGATCTGAACTAGAGGGGCACTCGGTACAGTGCACCGGTCTGCCCGCACCATTATTTTTTCACCGTTCTGGCAATTTTCACTTTGATCTTTATCTGCGAAATGTAATCAATTAATATGATTGTAATATATTCCCTTACCACAATGTTTCATAAAAAATGGTCCAGAATTTCCCTAATCCTGCTTTGAAATGGACAGAGACAAACAGAAACACAAACAGGAGCAAAAACATAACCTCCATCCAACATGTTGGCAAAGACAATAAATCATCCATCGAGACTTACAAATACAAAGCCTGTCTAAATATTATAACATGCCATTAGGACAAAAATGCTCACGCCATCGCTAATTGGCAACCAGAAGCATGGGCATTTGCAATAGGCCCGTATTACACAAGCAAGCAGAAAACACAATTAATAACTACCAATTGCAAACTTTCAGTTAGTGGAAACATTTTCCTCATTTGTTTATTTTAAAATTTTAGTGTGGTCTGTATTCAATTAAACAGTACAAGACACTGACTTACTCCTGTTCTGGTCTTACAAGTCTAAGCGCCATGAATAAATCCAAGTGCATATTGTTTTGATTTATACAACAATTAAAAGCACAATGCACAAGAATTATGTTGTGTGTGTGTTCCACTGACTAGATTCTATAAACTACTTTCAGCAGTTCCAAAGGACCTAGAAACTGACCAACTTAAATGTGCACCTTGCATAGTCCGGGTGTATTTCCGTGTTCCAGTGACTCATTTTTAGAAAGACATTTATAGCTCAGCCAAAATTTCCACATCCTTTGGGGACACACCCATCAATGTCCAACAGAACTACAAAAATGTTGTAACCAGGGCAGACCAAGTTTACATCAAAACTAAATACTTCCTCAATAATTATACAGCCAACCAGTGAAGTTACTTTTTTTTTTTTTTTTTTTTTTAATAAATCAACTGCTAAATTGATTTTTTTTAAATTTCATTTTCTCTTCAGAGTTGGAGAATGTTAACCATTAACAGGAGTAAACTCGCCCCTTGACAGAAGGTCGGAGACACAAGGTTAAGGCAACCAACAGATGGACATTTTCCCTCTCTCCTTCTCCCTTCAACAGATCTTATCTTGGTGGATCGGGTGGGAAGCGCTCACCTGCATCACTATCAAATCCCTTGGTAAAGGCTCGACTTGGGCAAAGAAAAAAATACCAAAAATAATTTTACTACGTACAATGAGGTTAGCTAGCACTCCTGTAACATTATGCACTTTCCCCAAAACTCAAAGAAAAACACTACCAATAAAGATATGCACAAGGAAGATGTCATTGTTTGGTATTGAATTACAGCATGAGGCTCTTTCACCACTGAACACTGAAAATCCAGAAAGAAGGAAAATGTACAGGCCAATATTGAAGAACCCACATCAGAGGTGAGAGCCTTTTTAATATAAATAAACCTTCTTTTTAAAACAATATATAATATCAAGTTAAAACATTGAAAAAAATGACTAAATAAGGGTACATTAACCCAATAGCACTTTTTGGAGTCTCATTATATATAGATTACCGCTGTTCCCTGAAAACTCCAGGTGATTTTAGTATTTCTGACATTGGATTTGAGTCCAGTTTTGACCGATATAAACTGAAAATCATGTTACAATTATTTTAAAGCTAATTACCTCTAATTTCTAAAAATAGTTTACCACAAACTCCCCAAAATGTTGACCTTCACCCCCTGAAACCCAAGGTCATTTTATGGACTCAGATTTATTGTCAATTTCTGAATATCATCGGCCTGCTGATAAAACCTTGCATCTTTAAATTGATAAACAAAAACTTATGTCCGCTATTCTGACATGCAAAATTAAACATTTTTTATTTATATTTTAAGTCATATTTATATTATTTTATATTTGTTCATTTTCCTGTGAAGTTTATCATTTTGAAGATACAAGGTTTTATCAGCAGGCCGACGATATTTCTGAAGGAAACAAGCAAGCAAATTAATAACAAACACTCAATATAATATTAAAAATATTCTAAAAATAACAAATTGAGCACTTTATGCATGGATAATACAAAAATACAGAATTTAGTATCGATAACAAACGTCTGATACATGACTCAGAAGCAAAGTTTTTGGCACTATGTCATATGGAAATTGTCTTGAAAAATGAATGAACTTTACTGAGATTCTACCACAGATTGAACAATAAATAGTGAAATAGCGACCCCTATGTTTTATCTTGAATTTAGGTCACTGGGGAATCCGTCTTGCCGATTTGAACCATTTTAAGCTGATGACGTAGTCCAATGTGTAACCCTAGGCAATCATGTGACACGGGCAGTTTGAGGCAGTCTAAGGAGCAGACGTTTCAGGCGGTATCGGTTGGTCCAAGTGCTATTGGGTTGAGAGGTGCAAGCAGATGTATGAAAAATGGGGAAAACTTAAGCAATCACATCACACTTTTTACAGAAATTTAATAAATTATTGTCCTTTCCCAGTGCAGCATTATATTTTTGGCATACAGCCCTGTTCTCCAAATCCTGGTCCTCAAGGGCCGAGACTAGCTGGAATTCCACCCTCCCTTTGAAGCTAGTTGTTGTCTAAAATAATACTAAATGCATTTGCAACTTTCGTTTAAGAAAGCAGGCTGAAGAATCACTGATGCAATAAATGCTATGATTATAAACACTTCAAAAGGTTATGAAATTTCCTTTGGATGAGTACAAATGTTTTGGTGGACAGAATTTAATTTATAGAGCATTATGAAACAACAACAAAGTCAAAGCAAAAACCTAAATGGCTCTTTCATAAGCTTAAAATGACCAAGCACAAGAGTCAGATATTATCAGCTGAGATGATACAGCTTACAGCAAATGTAGCACAGTCTAAACCAGAAGATAATGATCAGTCAGTGTTCAAGATGATAATGCAAGCAAATGTTGGACCATCCAAACTGGAGTAATTGGTCAGGCATACTTCCACAATACAGGGTGATAAAATGTACAATAGATGTAGCACAATCCAATCCAGAAGCTATGTCAGTCAAATTCCCAACTGCAAGGAATCTAGCCAAACTTTTTATTCTTTATAATTATTGGAAAGGACTCCAACAGTGAAATTCCACAACAAACAAATATCAAACAGCAGAATTATACAAACTGTTTAAGTGTGAGCCAACAGTTTTATTGAATTAGAATAAAAGACACAGAAACAAATAAAATAAAAGACAGACAAATTGAGTTAAGGTAGTCAGCATGTGCAGAAAACGGAGATCTACATTTCCTAAATGGACCAACCCCATCTACCCACAAGGATTGTTAATACAAGCAAATGCCTTCTCTGCCACTCTACATATGCACTGCTCTGTCAAAGCCATAGTGGGCCATCCCACAACTTTGCAATCATTCATTGTAAACATGGCAACTATGCATCTCACTGATGAAGAGTTGCTTGCTATGATTGATGAAGGCCAAATGTTCCAAAATGAACATGAATATGATGGCTCCTCTTCAAAAAGAGGTAGGTTTCATTTCAAATGTTGATTATGCATCAAAACCCTGCATAAGAAGTGCATGTACATAATTGTACATATATATTGAGTTAGTAACATATGCAGTATTTTTTTTGCCAGTAACTCTAGATGTCACAGGAGGCTGGCAACTTTGTACCATTTTCTCAAAAGTACCCCAACATGGGTTGGCCAGGTATTGTTCTTAGGGGCTCATTTGTGGTATACAGGGTTTCCTCCAGGGATTTTTGAAACTGGCGGAGGGCTTCAGCGTCAGGTCAAAAGACAACATTAATCAGGAGTAGTCAGTTTTCATTAATCAGCAGGTAGGCGATGTAATAATTGAAGTCTATATGCACGGAGGTTTATCAGTTTCACGTGCGTGACAGTGGATTTCACATAATATGAAAATCAATTATGACTCCGGACTCTGGAATTGGAATTAAATAGTCATGAAGATACAATTAGGTAGAGCAGGAAGTGCTCACAGCAAACACAGTAGTTAACATCGAAGTTTTTCGTTTTGCAAAGTGAACAATTTTTTTTTTTTTTTTTTTAATCACTGCACACATTGCATGAAGAAGAAAGCAGCGCATTTCACTGCCTATGGCCAATTTTTATTATTCATTGGAAAACGTTTTCATCAAGCAAAATCATTGACCACAGGTCAAGAATTATTAGCGCTCATTTTAACTTAACAAGAAGAACTGGCGCCACCCAATTGTCCTCAGAATTTTTGGAGTTTATGTTAAGTGGACCTAAAGTGCCAGCTGTCCAATGAGTCAGAGGCTTTACATCCAGGAGAATTACACAATTCATTTTATCAATCTCTACCATTCAAGTGGATGTAATTTCATTTGACAGTAGAGAGCGCGGTTAACAAAAAAAGTGCATTAATTGATACGCAAAATGTCTCTTACAAAAAACAATATCACTAATTCTGATTCCATGCAAGTTTGTCAATTTTCTTCATCTTTTTTTAATTAGTTAGTGCATAATCTGCATAAATGAACAAGCGGCCCCAGGGGAATACATTTAACTTTGCTCCACTGTCAGCACAAGATAAAATCGGTCTTGAGAAATTTGAATTTTATGAATTCTCAATATTAAAAGTAGGGCTGGGACGATTCTGAATCGATTCTTTTTTAAGGCGTAGTACCACTACCTGCTGCCATGGGGCGAACATCTGAGCTTTCATTTTTCCTTTATTAAACCCAACGCAGGTTGAACGAATGTGCCAAACATCTAAAGGCATATAAAATACTTCCGGAAAAAAACTTCACTGACATTAGTTTTTTCGGCGACATGCTGCACGGAGCCAAGTAAAGGACTACAGAATCGTCTCCTATTAATCAATTGGGCTACTCTGAGAAAAGTAAGCTGTTCCAGTTTACTTGATTAATTAGCAATCAAATGGTGGATGCGTTTACTCTCTAAGTTGAATGAGTAGAGCTCTTTATTAAGACAGCATGTTTGATTGGTGCATTTTGAAATTTAAAAGGCCATAGAGCAGCACAATACGAACATAATTGGCATTGCCTCGGCATTTCTAGCGACTGCGATAATTTATATCTCATTCGCGTTTCATCCGCTTTTCAGAATGTTTTCCACCTTGTGTGTTTTTAGACGCTTGAAATGCAGGGCCATCTGAAAACAAATCTCTTTATTTTTATTTTATCATCATAGATCTCCTAAAAATACTACAATGAGAGATGGTGATGTTGAACGAGGATTTTTTTAAAAAGTGTGATAAGACCACTTGCCGTCATTGGGGTCGTGTGTATTCTCTTAAACAGACACACCTGAAGCGGCTTAAACGATTTAAAATGCAGTCAGGAAGAAGCCTGAGTTTAGATTTCACCAACTGCAGGCGCTCCGCCCTTCTCTAAATCTGCTCCTGTGTACTTGTCCTAAATAGCAATCAAGCAATTTCAGTAGCCTGTAACAATAAAGATGTGAGATGGTGAAAAACAGACAAACCTAACAGTGTTAGAGTGAAAGAATGCCAATAATTTGAATAGTTTAAAAAAAAAAAAAAAAAAGTGTTTACGGTGTATCTCCTAGCAAGCATTGCTTTCTTGCTGTCAAACATTCCAATGGTGGCTATAACCCAAAAATATACATTTTGTGACACTGGAAAAAACACTCAAAATTCCTTATAATCATAGTTCCAAAGTGGTTTGGCGATCCATACATATGGTTTTGTTTCCAGGAAAAAAATTCTTTCATGCAGCCCTTCCAAAAAAAAAAAAGGTCTGTAACGTACTGTAAATATTTTTACCGTTTCTGAGACCAATATTGTTGAATATTGAACCGCGATTCTACTGTTATTTATTGCCTCCTTTACCACCTTCCTCACCATAGGCGGGGACAGTATGCACAAGCATTCTCTTCCAGGCAAGTTAGCAGCCACTATTTGTATTATTTTCTGATGACTGTACTTTTTGAGCGCAGAGTTATGTATATCGATTTTATCAATATAGTTTTAGGACTCCTCACCTCTGAAGGCCAGTTACAGTTTGTCAACCTTAAAATTAATCATTCATGAACTTTTTCATACTGATGGTTGACACAGAATAGTTCATAAAGACAAAGAAACATTTTCAAAAAATGGATATATTATTAGTGGTAATTATACTGCATGTAGCCCATTTCCCCTCCTTTTTTTAATCAAGAATGCTTAGAATTTTGCACCCCACTGTATATCACCACTAAGCAATTTATACCACCACAACTACTTAAATTCTGATGAAAAAATGAAACTTAAGCATTTGCAGAGCAAACAGAGGCATATCTCAGGCCATCAAACTTACTCCAAAATTATGGTGATTTTCTTAAAACTGACCCCCTCCCAATAAGAAACTAAATCTCAGGAACTGGCAATAATTGAGTTGAATTATTTTACCATTTCACACCAGATATATAAATCTTCCACAGTGGGGAATAGAATAATTTTTTTGTTTTTTTTTTGGGTGGGGAAGTTCCTAAAATTTGGTTGATTTGATATGGAATGACCCATATGCAGAGTCTTGAAAAATGATGTAATACAGTTCTAGCCATGCTAGTTCAAAATCCATTTAGCATATTGTGACTCATATACTCACAGATGTCCTAGTTTCTTTAAAGGAGTCCCCTTACCTGCAGCTTTCATACTCTTCACTGTCCTTGTCCTTCTCATGCGCCACTTCAGTTGAACCCTGATGTTTCCGGACTATTCTCATCCCACCTGCCTTCACTGTCAGACAGGGAAAACGGGCACTTATCTTTTCTCAACCAGACATTCAAATCTATAAGGAAAACTGCACGCACCCCATTTATTGGAACTACAATGTAGCCCAATTAACCATTAGGAACAAGACAACACTACTCAACACAACGTCAGCACTTGTCCACATCCGCTTTGGCTGCGTTTACCGTTAGTTAAAAAGCCCAATCTGGACCATCTGCGACAGCAGCGTTACCGTAAGCGTAAAGATGTTCCTGAATATGGAACTGAATAACACATCAGCAGTAACCAGAAATTGTAATGCCAGACATAAACCAGACACCTTAGCTGATCAAAATAATAACGTTTTCATGGCATTTTATATTGTCGATGCACAGTTTTATGCGAATTAACGGGCGTTTTGAAACTGATAATTTGCGGGAAGACACCAGTTAACAAAAGCTAACTGATCAGGAGGTCGGAATGCACTGTATGAGGTAACGTTAGCTGCTACGCTAGCTAGTAAGCTACGTTGACGTTACTGCGAAATACTAAGCAGCCAACAGCAAGTTAACCAGCAAGCTAAAATAACATTGAACGTGAACGACCTACGAAAGGAACAACTTGCAAACAAATTCATCAGCTGGCAACATAAACTTTTGTCCAAGCTCAGAATCATTAGTCCAAGCTCATTTTCAGAATGCAAAACATTAGATAAATGGCACAAAATATAAGAAAAAGAAAATGCATCAGTCAGATACACTGATAGGTTTGATACTGACGAAGCAGTATTTGCAGGAAGCCAACTGAAACATTGGCCAAACGGGAAAAGGCGAAAGCTTGAGTTTTCCGAATGGAGCCGTTAGCTAACTGTTAGCCAGCTAGGTTAGCAAGGCAAAGGCACACTTTCAACAATTTAGCTGGCTAATCACAGTCCAATAGCGTAAACTATTTGCTTGCTAGCTCGACATTGACATGCATAATTTAGCTAGCCATCCGCCCAGCTCAATAAGAATCTAAAAGAGCGATGTGTTCAATAATACCTGCAGGGGGATGTCCAGCTTTAGTTTCAATTTTCTCTTTAGGGGGCGAAGACATATCTGCTCAGTTTCCCTTGACCCTGGCGTGCTGAGGCAGGTGAGCTCGCCCGTCTTCCTAGCTATCAGCCTTCTGGAAAGTTACGGAGCAAACTTCAATCGAAGTCGCAAACGTGGCTTTTTTCCGCACATATTGGCATGAATCCGAGCGTGATGACGCTTCGATACGTAGTTGGCAAATTAAACGTCCTCTGTACAGTTTGGCCTCACATGACCTTGCGGAAATATTTCCACACTTGTGGAGAGTCGCTCAAGCCTGCAGGAGGGCGCATCGGGAGTGACCACCTTACTGATACAACCTCGTGCACACCCACCCAGGCGCGTGCACCCGCACACATCATTGGAGAGCCATAGGATTGCAGGTATTCGTGGTTTTGCATCGCAGGTAATTTTGACGGTCGATTTATTTATTTTTTTCACCTCACTTATAGTGACACGGTGAAGAAACGCAGAAAAAAAGTACAGTGTTCGTTGGATTCTGTGGAGGCTTGTTCAGCGTTCAATAAAGTAATGAAACAAAATAATCGCGAATTCTCAATGGCACATTCATATACGGAACTGCCTGAACTTGGCAAAGAAATAGAACATTTTTGTTCTCCCAAGACGTGTCGGGGTGAAGCACCCGGTGGTGTGTTCACGTTTGACAACCAAAGACCTCTTGGGTCGTGGCAATACCTCGCATACTTTGATTTCAAGCCATACAATTAAAAATGGTGTCTGTGTCTTATTTTAATTTACTGCTCTCACACATGGCTCACACGCACATATTATTATTGGAAAAGATTAGCAATACGAAAATCTTGTAATTCATATGATCTTGAATCACTGGTTTTGTTAGTTACAGTTGTGTGTATAGTGATGATTATATACTTAACAAAATGAAGATAAAACAGAAACCAAATACTATTCAAGAATTTATTTTATGTAATATTGAAGCATATATATGAAAATAAGCAAACATAATTTATAGTAAAAAACAAAAATAATGATGTCTTTTTTTTTAATAGAAAAAGTCAATATCAAGTGCGGCCGTCCTTTGCCTTGATTACAGAATGTAATCTTTCAGGCATAATTCTCTCATATTTTAATGATCTCACTTGCTAAACCATTCCATATGGTTTGAAATTCATTCCAATGACGTTCTTTCAATGTTACGACAGATGTGCTCAATTGGATTAAAGTCTGGAATTTGAGCTTGTCAAGAAGTTATAACTCTTATGTCACCAGATGTTTCTTTTTGATTGAGATAATTCTGGCACAACTTGGAAGTGTGTTTAGGGTCATTGTCTTGTCGAAAATAAAATCCCCGACCAATCAGTCTCTTTCCAGATGGCAATGCGTGCCTCATAAGGATGCTGTGATAATTCTTTTGATCCATAATTCCATTGATTTTTATGAGATCACCAGCTCCTTTCGAGAAGACTGAACCACAAACCATAATATTACCTCCATGTTTTACTGAAGGGGTTAAACAGCCAGTTTTGAATAATCTTTAACCGCTCAATACGGCACAGATAAGTGGACGTGGTCTGCTCAGTAGGGGAGGCGTTAATTCCCAAGGTAATGACTGATTTTCCTATTCACAGCCCCAAACTCAATAATTATAAAGTATGAAGAGATTCAGAGATGGTGAGTTGACACCCTTGGGCTGATCTTAGAAAAAGGCACTCTTAATATACTCATGGGAATTATTCTTTTTTGTTTGTTTGTTTTCACTGCCTACAATAGTATTTTTCAGTACATTTTCAGTTTTCACCAAAAAATCATGGAGAAATAATATATAAGAAACTGTTTTAGATGACCATGATAATATATGATTACTGGGTACCACTGTGCATGTCAGTCAAAATACACCTGTAACAGAGGAACAATTGCAAGAACCTCATACCATTCGCTCACACATTTATGCCGATAGCCAATTCAGTCTGATGTATGTCCTTTGGGCTCTGGAAAGAAAGCCTTTAAGTGGATGAGCTGGCTCAAATAATGACTGACACAGGAAGGGCATACACCATACACTGTAAATTTCCACTTAAATAACCTCTTCACCATTTTTTCAGTGCTTGTTGGCAAGTTTGCAATACTCCATGTTGTTTACCACCAGCCTAATTGCAGTAGATATTGTGCTCAGAAAGTTGCCGCTTTAGCCATAAAGGATAACATTGGCATAGCCTAGCCTTGAGTGTCAGCTTGCTTTATATTGACAATCACCTTGTTGATAGGATCATCCAGTGAAAATGACAAAAGGCAAAGGGTGGCCCAGCCAGAGATTAATGAGTATGAGAATTTGAATGTGGATTCACAGAGTCTTGTGAGGGCACATCTCCTGGTACAGCTTGACATTCAGCCATTCCAGTAAATTAGAGAATAATTTGTCATTTGCCTCTCTCTCTCTCTCTTTGAATGGAGGCTTTGGCTGTGGACATTCAATATGACTGGAATACTGTAATTAATCCATTAATGACCATAGTGGAAATTTTGAATTTCCTTTACAGCCCTGAAAATAGTAGCTGAGCATAGCACAAATCAGTTGGAATTTTTCGTATCGGTCAAAGTATGTGGCTACAGCACCCATTTTCCTTAAAGTACTATTTTTAGTAGTTGGTCAAATATATATATATATATATATATATATATATATATTTGATAGCAGGTTTTTTCATTTTTCATGAAAACAGTTCTACTTTGTAGATGAGCAGGTTAGGAATGTCGGATCATCACAAAACTTTACACACACTTTGCATCCACTCCTATGGTGCATTTCCTGAAGGAACATATACCTTATGTTGCTTCCTCTTGGCTCAGTATTACATCTTCTCAGCCCTGACACACATTTTCCATTGTATTCCTATGGGAGTTTCAATAGGAATAAAAATCCATTATCAAAAGGGAGTTAAACTCTTTATCTGTCTTCTCCTCCTTTCACTATCACCCTCCCCACACACACCACACACACACACACACACACACACACACACACACACCTGCCTCCCCCAAACACCCCCCCACACACACACACACTCTTCAGAGTGTTAAAGAATCAATCAATTCTACTTTATTAACACCTGAAGACTCATTACAAAATCAAAGCTGTATGCAACAGCATCTTAACCCCTTTCTGCAGATGTAGATGCCCGCGTCTATAGACCTGCACATTGGAATTACGCTGTTACTGTATTCGATCACTAGATGGCACCCCCGGATCAGTTATTGAATGTTCACAAGCAAGCAGACCTCGAACGCGGTTCTGAATACGGTGAAGTTCACTCCACTCCCTGTTTTTTGAGAGCTGCATGAATTGAACTCCTCAGCTAAGCCTGATGTGCAAACTGGTCAGTATCCTTGCCCATTGTGTCGATTCAGCATTTAAAAAAAACGATATCTTGACACAGAAAAAATCGTTATCCTTTGTAGCAACCAGTTTAGCCACAGTGAGCTAACAGTATTCCAATTAGTAGTTCAGAAAAATCAGTTTTCTGAGGCAAAAAAATCGACATGGTATTGATTCTCTCACATTCTATTGCCTATTACAGTTGTCCCATACAAAAAAAATTGTAGTTCCCTACCGTGGATTTACGCGTAGATTCCTTCATTGACAAATCCAGCGCTTCCTTATATCCACCCGAGTACTGGCGTTGATAGCCAATCACTCAACCATACACTCAAGCTCTTCTGCGTAATTGTTGAGTTACACTTCCTGCCCTTGTGAAGTTTCCCTGGTAACAATGTTTTGATTGGCTCGTTTCTTATCCAATTCCCGAGTGTTTAAACATTTTAGTGTAAAGTGAAACACATTGATTGGACAAACACAGAGCATACAAACTAATGCGTATCAGCATGCGCTGTTGTATCCTGACTACGTTATGCACATTACGCGGCTAAAATAGACGGGATTTATAGAAAATCGGTTCGCAAAACTGCCCTTGAAGTGTTCAGTTACATAACAGGATTTAAATGAGAACGATATGCTCTATTGGAATTATTTCGAATGAAACAGGACCGGAGGGTTCTTGCGACTGGATACATCGGTCTCTATTTTATACAGTCAATGTCTCTGGAGGAGGGATTCACGAAAAAGGTCAGGCTGCTATTTTTGTTTGTTTTTTTTTTTCTGTTTCGGAATGTATATGTACTCAACAAAGTCGAATGTCGAGGTTTTTTTCCTGTTTAAAACGCGAACTGCCCGTGCATTTTGGTGTGGACCCCGGTACGTTCATTGCACGTTTCTTTTGAATCGGGAGACGCAATGGATTTGATATTCCCTGAAAGTGGAGTGTCTGTTCAGTTAAAATAAGGTATATTTCAGAATTCAGATATTACTGTGTTAGTGAGGTGTACTTGCTCCTTATAAGTGTTGAAATGGGTTCGTGAGCTTTGAAGAGGGGACTGGTAGCTTTCATTACAGGGTGAATGTTCTGACCGTTTAATTAGCAGTTTATTTAATGCGTGTTTGTGCTGGCTTTGAAGAAAAATGGCCAAAACTCGAAACTTTATTATGGAGAAAAGGCATGTTTCATATTTGGAGAGGTTACTTGGTGACCACTGATATTCAACTGCACTGATATTGATAAATTCATACTAAACTCAACCAGAAAATCATTCGTTCATATTAAATTTCATGCCTTAAAGCTTTAATTGTGTTAAATACATGATTTTTTAATGATTTGACAGCAAATCATTTTGAGACTTTGGGGAGACACTTGGGTAGCTGTATAATTTGGCTAATAGCATGTAGGTAATCTAGAATGTAATTTTGAAGATGAATTCTACTTGTGCTCAAGGAGTTTATGATACCAGAAATGTATAGTTTTCAGCCCCAGCAGTTTTTCAATCGTCAGAATTATTTTTTTTGCAATTTCAATGGTGAATTCTCATGAAGATTTTTTATGTTTGCTGCTCATTTTCTCTACCAAAATCATGAAAATAAACTGAAATACAATGTAATTCTAAATGCTGTAAGTGTCTTTCCTGAATTGAGCCACATTTTTCCTCTTTGTGAAGCTTAAATCTTGAATTATACAGCATTAAAGTGGGTAACCCATAAATAGCCAAATTTGGCTTCTGCACAAAGGGGTTAAAATGACTCATGTAGAATGTACAAGCCCAATTCTGAAATAGTTCGGGCGAAGTGTAAATTGTAAATAAAATCCAAATGTAATGACTTTCAGTTCACATGAGCCAAAATGTTATTTACAATAAAACAAAGATAACACTTAAAATGTTGAAACTGAGACATTTTATATTTTTATCCCCAAATTGAGCTTATTTCAAATTTTATGGCTTCAACAGGTCTCAAAAAAGTTGGGACACAGGCAAGAAAAGGGCAGAAAAAGCAATTGATATATAAGAGAATCAGCTGAAAGAACATTTAGCAAGTATATACTCAGCAACAAAAGTTTCTGTGACACCAATATTGTTAATTATTTTTCATAACGCAATTATGAAATTGTCATACATGGTGATATCAGACTGAAACAGTACACGTAAACACAACATTGAAATGGAAATCATGAAAATGCGAGAAAATGACTTTGCACGTGAAAATGTGCGTAAATCATGCTTGTAGATGGCAATAAAAGAGGAGAATTTTTGGAATGTTCACATTGTGCCTGATGAACGACGGAAGCATCACTTATCGAAAACACAGCCATTTCGGATCAGGAACTCTACCCTCTAAATGCCAAGACTGTCTGAAAATGATCGGTGGAGGGCCATTGGGATGATTGAATCCGGAACCTCGCAGAGGGAAGTTGCTCATCGCCTGAATGTCCACCGAAACACCATTTGGAACTTATGGCAGCGTCATCAGCAGACAAGACATGTCAGAGACCGTCCTCGCAGCGGCCGTCCACGAGTAACCACTCCCAGACAGGACAACTGGATTCGAACAACCCATCTCCGAAATCGATTCCAACCTGCAACCATAACTGCAAGAACGATACCTGGTTTGAGGCGACTGTCTGCACAGACAATCCGTCGCCGTCTCCGTCATTTTGGCATTGTCCCACGTCGGCCAGCAAGACGTCCAATACTCACAGTACAACACCGACGACTGCGTCTACAGTGGGCACAACAACATCGACGGTGGATCCAACGTCAGTGGGATCTTGTACTCTTCACTGATGAATCAAGATTCATGCTTAACCGATGTGATGGTCGTTTACGTGTATACCGTCGACGTGGAGAACGTTATGCCAACAACTGTGTTCAGGAATTTGATCGTTTTGGAGGTGGTAGTGTCATGATTTGGGGAGGGATCACGGCTAGAAACAGAACAGTTTTGCTTGTTATTGATGGAAATCTGACAGGTCAAAGATATCGCGATGAAGTGCTACGGCCATTGGTGGTACCGTTTTTGATGCAACATGGTCCCGGAATAACGCTGCAACATGATAACGC
The DNA here is from genome assembly GCA_029721435.1 of Gymnothorax reevesii. Taxonomy (NCBI): domain Eukaryota; kingdom Metazoa; phylum Chordata; class Actinopteri; order Anguilliformes; family Muraenidae; genus Gymnothorax; species Gymnothorax reevesii. The sequence goes on from CM056575.1 coordinate 86,042,768, forward strand.
CAGACCACACGTTGCAAGGATTGTACAGCAGTATCTGATGCAACAACATGTCAATGTCCTGCCATGGCCAGCCAGATCCCCAGACATGTCCCCAATCGAGCATCTTTGGGACGAGATGGATCGACGTTTGCGGCGGTTGGATAACCCGCCAGCTACACTCCAGGAATTGCGACAACGTCTACGTCAGATTTGGAATGACATCCCACAGCAATTTCTGGCACATCTGATTCGGTCCATGCGCCGGAGATGCTTTGCTTGCATCATGGCACGAGGAAGTCACACCCGGTATTGAAGTGTGAAGGTCACAATTGGTTAGACGTCAGACAAGTGCTTCATGACGCATGAAAATGACATTTTTCGTTTTGAGTGACGTTGGCACTGAAAAGTCAGTGTTTCTCCTGTTAAATAAACATATTGATTGCATTGAGATCTTTGCGTGTCATTTATAACATACACATAAATGGTGTCACAGAAACTTTTGTTGCTGAGTATAATTACATTCACCAGCATCAGGTGTGTAACATGATTGGCTATAAAAGGGATGTCTTAGAAAGGCTGAGTCTCTCAGAAGTAAAGATGGCCTGAGGCTCTCCAAACCGTGAAGGCTTATGTAAAAAAAAAAAATTGTGGAATACTTTAAAACTCAACATCAAATTGCAAACGCTTTGAAGGTCTCATCATCGACAGTGCATAACCTCATCAAAAGATTCAGAGAAACTGGAAAAATCTCTGTGCTTAAGGGACGAGGCTGAAGACCATTACTGGATGCCTGTGATCTTTGGGCCCTCAGACACCAGTGCATCACTAGCCAGCATGATTTTGTCATTGACATTACTAAATGGGCCCAGGAATACTTCAAGAAACCACTGTCTGTAAACACAGTCCACAGATGCCACCTAAAACACCTAAAAATGGAAGCCATTGTTGAGCATGATCCAGAAGCGCTGCCGTGTTCTGTGGGCCAAGGCTCATTTAAAATGGACTGTAGTAAAGTGGCAAAGTGTCCTGTGGTCAGACGAGTCCAAATTTTACATTCTTGTGGGAAATCATGGGCGTCGTGTCCTCTGGCCTAAAGAGGAGAAAGACCATCCCTCCTGTTATCAGCTATCAGATCAAAAGCTAGCGTCTCTGACGGTATGGGGATGCATTAGTGCATATGGTGTGGGACACTTGCATGTTTTAAATAGCACCATGAATGCTGAAAGGTATATAAAGGTTCTGGAGCAACATATGCTCCCCTCCAGACAACATCTATTCCAGGGAAGGCCCTGTGTATTTCTGTTGGGTAATGCAAAACCACAACAGCATTACAACAGCATGGCTTTGTAGTAGAAGAGTCCGTGTGCTGAACTGGCCTGCCTGAAGTCCTGATCTTTCACCGATTGAGAACATTTGGTGCATAATTAAACGAGAAGTCCGTCAAAGGAGATCCAAAACTCTCCAGCAGCTGGAAGCCTGTATCAAACAAGAGTGGGATCAAATTCCAACGGCTAAACTCAAGAAACTTGTCTCCTCAATGCCCAGACACTTCCACTCTGTGTTAAAAAGAAGAGGAGATGCTACACCATGGTAAACAGGCCCCTGTCCAAACTTTTTTGAGACCTCATTTTGGGGATAAAATTGTAAAATTTCTCAGTTGCAACATTTGCTATGTTATTTCTGTTCTACTGTGAATAAAATACTGGCTGGTGTGATTTTAATTGTCATTGCGTCTTGATTTTATTCACAATTTACACTTTGTACCAACTATTTTGGAATTGGGGTTATAGTTTATGCACGTATATATAACAGTTTGTCAAAATGAGAGACAGAGAGAGAGAGAGAAAGGGAGAGAGAGAGGTCATTAGTTCACTTGAATGCATTTGTTTGTAAACCTCAATGAAATGCATTGAAATCAATGATCATGGAGACATCTCTCCCATCGAACCACCCCTCAAAAAAGCAAATCAAACCTTTTCCCAATTGATTCTTGCTTGTCTGTGGGTGGAACAAAAACGCCTTAAATATTTTGACCATGTCATTACTGGAACTTATATTTCCAAGGCATTTTATAGGAAATTTGAAAAAATCCGCTAATCAGATTTGATCAACAACTAAAAATAGTACCTTAACTGTATCTCAGGATTCGTACAGAGTTGAATCAAATGCTTGGTATCGTTGGATTCAGGGGAAGTTGTGCTATAAAGAAATTTATAACAATTTAGTGTACATCTGATATATAACATGTCAAATGACTGTTGAACTTATTTTTGTCTTATTTTGAATTTTTTTGACCCCTAAATATGATATGATAAATATGTTCTATCACAATTTTGGAACTAGATCTGTGTATCCACTTACCGCAAGATGCTACACACCAAAAAGCAAGTTTGTACCTCATTCAGAACTCAAGCAGTGGGGATTTTCCTTTAGGTACTATTTCTAGTTGTTGGTCATAAATGGATTAAAGAGAAAACTCAAAGGTCTTGTAGAGAAACCTGTTATTAAATTCCATGACCCCCACATGAACTTCCATTCAGTTCTTGACTAATTGCAGACATATTATGCAATATGACAGAATCTTTCTGAAATGTGCATCCAGCAATACACTGTATTTGCCCCTTCATAATTATGTCTCCCCCCAGGAAGGAGAGGAGACATGTTGTTTTTGTACTGTTTCCCATCCAAGTCCATGTTCGCATTCCCATCCTCATCCGCGTCGCATTCCCACTGTTTCCGGGCTGTAACTCGGAAACCTTTTCAGATATTTACATCAAACCCTGCATTCTTTTTCAACATTGTATGTAGAAGTGCCTTGTACTATTTTTGCTAAAATTTCCTCTTTAATTTTTCTTGTTTCCGTGGTTACAATTCGAACTTACTCTCAAAATGGGGTTATGATTCATTTTCAGGCTATATCTCAGAAACAAATTCATATAGTTACCTCAGACATAGTACATGCTGTCAACTTGGCATAGAGATGTGCGTTTTGCCATTTTCCTTCAAATAATTTGTTTAATTATGTCTCCCGTTTTTCATAGTTTTTAGATAATCTATGCCAAAGCTCAAGCCCTGCATAAAATTCAGGACATATGTAGGGCATGCTATCTGTTGTTAACCTGAGAGTTTATGACCATTTATTTCAAGATAACTTTTTTCCGCAAAAGTAATATTTCAGAGGTTACTTTCTCTAAATTTTCTGAAAAAAGGCCCTTTTTATAAGTTAGACCACTCTTGCACTGGCTTTCTTAACAAATTTAACTGACTTAAGACAAGTAAATTAATAACTCTATTTCAATAACTCAATAATAGCTTTAATTTCCGGCATCCTTGGAATTCGAAACACAAAATAACAAGAGAATACGGATCAAAAGTGAAACATTGTGGGCCTGATTTACTAAGACCTTTAGCACATGCAAAATCTTTTTGCCTGTGCATAACCAATAACATTGCCCATGATTGGCTAAGGTACTTGCCTTGCACCAATCAGTGGCAATATTACTGGTTTTGCGTGGGCAAAAAGATTTTGCATGCGCTAAAGGTCTTAGTAAATCAGGCCCTGTATCGCAAACTGCTGACCACTGAGAAAGTCATCCATCAGCTAATCTTGTACCTCACAGCTGTCTTCGCTGTCATCATCTGGATAAAGTTTGGGCCATCTTCATCTTCGATCAGACCCAGATAAAATGAGTGGTGGACAGGACGTTCAAGATTGAGAAATCCTTGACTTTTGGAATGGATGGAAAGTGAAGCCTGTTTCCTAGCGATAATGCGGAAGCGAGTTGTCTATCGCAGCCAATTCTCTCTGACCAATCAGTGGGCTGCTGTTGTCATCACGTAACATATTTTACAATTTTTCAGCAGCCAGTAGTAGGCCAATAAGTTATAAGCCTGTAGGTTATTCATGAGTGGGGCCAAGTTAAACATTTTATTTATAATTTTATTTTATTTTATATTGTGCTTTGTTGATTTATTTTTTGAAGCGTGAACGTTAATTTATGCCATTGCAATGCCTTGACTTTAGTTAGGTAAGTACACAGTCATAACCATAAATGCAATGGTACTAAAAATTGGCATAATTTCTTTCGGTGTTTCCGTTTTCAGCCAAGTGTTTCTCATTTTCGGTTTTCGGTTTCGGCCAAAAATTTTTATTTCGGTGCGTCCCTACAAAAAATCACTGTATAGTAAGATGCAGCACTTTGACATCTAGACCACTTATGCACTGAATAGACTTTACCTTTAACTTTCAAAATATTGGTCTAACTCAAAAATGGGAAAATTGGATTTAGACCACTATTACACTCAGTGACTCATATATGTCCATGCAAATTTGCACACATTTGCATCAGGTAGTGCAGATGGGCCTTTCGCCATTTTGAGGTTATTCACTTTTCTAATTTCTTCCTTAATGTCTGTGAACATCAATGAGGGGTGGCTGTTTTGGGATGGGGGGAGACATTTGTTTTTTGTCTTAACAACTATCCCTAGTTTCTACTATTTTTTCTTACTCATCATGTATTAATGTTTCAGGTCATCCAGCTGGTCTTAATGGAAGACAAAGACAGTGTGAGTAAACGCAAAATGCAGCATTTAAATGATTGTTTCATTTTTTAAAGGTTTGATTTGTATTGTTAGATGTAGTGCCTTCTTTGCCTCTAGCATGCCTACTCAGTTAGCTGCAGGGTCATTATCTCTGGAGCAACTTTCATGGATGTTCCGTTCTTTATCCCTGCACAATTCCTGATGGCGGGGCAAGGAGCAGGGACGTCTCCCTGACACCCCGTGCAGCCAACCTGTTTCAGGAGTTTCCGGCTCCCCATGCCTTGTCACGCCTCCTCAGCCAGCTCCTCAGCCAGAGCCAAAAGCTTGCCTTCTCTGCTTTTTTGGCCACCTCCCTTGTTTCCTTGCTCTGTGCTCTTCTCCGTTACTGTAGACCTTCGTGTAAGTGTGCCGTTGAGCCCTCCACAAAGCCTCTAACGCTGACTTCCATGGGATTGAGCCTTGCGTTCTATCCGCCTTCCCTGCACTCTGCAACCAAGTCTGTGTACTTTGCCTTCTTCCTTATATGAGCTGCCTCAACCCCCATGATGCTGTGAGCTCGACAAGCAGTACTGATTTTTTTGGCTGCGGCCCACAGCACTATGTTTAGTAACAGTATAGTGCTGCATATTTTCCTGGGAAATGGAGTTGCCTTCTCAGATCCATTTCCATCCTCCACTCCATCCCTGGCAATGGAGCACAGGTGTTGGTCTCCTGCAGATGGACTCTGCAGATTCTTTGGTGCCCCCTAGTCTTCCATTGTGTGCTCCCCCTTCTGAAAATAGCACTACAACCCTGTTTTGTCTCCCATTTATGCCATTTTTTCCCCTTCTCTTATTGTTGAATCATGAACACTGACCTTAACAAAGGAAATTGAGGCCTGCAGTTCAATAGATGTTAATTTGTGTTCTTTTGTTACATTATGGATAAGTCATCAATGCCCTCATGGAGGAATTTTGGTGGGCCGGCCACTCCTGGGAAGGTTCAAGTTTTCCCTATTTGTAGAGAATGGCTCTCACACTGGTCTGCTGGAGTCCCAAAGCTTCAGAAAACTGATCAACAACTTTGTTTCTCATCTGTTCTTGAATTTATTTAGATTGCAGCATCACATGCTGCTTTTTGCCTACTTCTCATGACCAGACCGGCTCTGTACATGTTTTGATTCAAGAGGGCTGTCAGTAATCATGCTTGTGCATGTCTGGTGAGATCTTAACAAATTATTAAATTTGTTCAATTTATTGATTTAATGAAGGGGAAATTACTTTTTTTCATTGGGCCGTGTAAAGTTATATAGCTTTTTCCTTCAATAAATGAAATCAATATTTAAAATCTGCATTTTGTATAAACTTAGGCAAATGTTAAAATCAGTTTGATGATCTGACATATTTAAGTATAACAAATATGCAAAAAATAAAAGAAATTGGGAAGGAGGAAAATACTTTTTCACCGTAATGAATGCCAGAGGGCAGAACTACTTGCATGCCAACTCAGAAGTCAATCCGCTTGCATGCCTAATGTTGTCAATTAGCAGTGAGTTTAAGAATACATGCAGTCACTTCTTTCCTTGCAGATGTTTTCTATCTGCTTATAGTTTACATTACGCACAGCAACAAACAAAATTCAGGTTTTTGGATCCTAATGGCTTCCCTGGAGTCTTGATTGATGACTCCAAGCATTTCTCATTAGATAAACCGTCAATGTACATTCTTCTCTGTGTAAAGTGAAAAAGGGTTTCATTCTGTCAAATGTTCAGGTCCATGTGTGACACAAGCTGCAGTCCTGAAACTGTTTGCAAACGGTAACACTTTACTTGAAGGTATTGTCATAAGAGTGACATAACACTGTCATAACTGTTACATGACACTGTCATGAACGTGTCATGCACATTATGTCAATGTCATAAACGTTTATGACTCAAGAGAACCCAAACAATGTCAAATTCTCATTACAAAAACCGAATGACAACAGTCATAAACGTTATGACTTTGACATAATGTTTATGACACATTCATGACTGTGTCATGTAACAGTTATGACAGTGTCATGTCACTCTTATGATGATACCTTCAAGTAAAGTGTAACCTTGCAAACTATCCTTCATTCATACCGAGAATTTTGCCATTCCTTCTGTCTTCCAGGGTGCTGTACTGTCAAGGCAGTTGGCTGTTCGGAGATAACGTCCACACAAGATGCATGTTGCTTATACGGCCACATATTACTCTAACAACCCAATGGCAACATAGATTCAAGAACGCCAACATGACTGTTATTGACAAAACATTTGGCCGTATGGAAACTTATTTCTGTCCCCTATGAAGTGTCAGGCAGGACATTACAATTACAACCCCAGAGTCAATGAGTGTTTTCTTGCATATTCTATTTTATACAATATAGCTCTGGATCACAGACAGCACTCAGAAACTGCACAGGACATAACAGAAAGCAAGGAAGAAAGAAGGTGAACTGAGCATGTCAATTACAGAGGATGGCACAGCACAGAAGAGCAAAAGCAGATGTTATTGTTCTCTACGTGCGTGCAGTACATGCAACGGATCTTTCTTTTATTAATCCCTTCAGACCTGAATTATGTTCCAAGGTTGTGAAAAATATAGCAATCCCATTTTTCCCAACTATATATGATGTGCTTTTTTTATAGTGACAAATTCATTCTTCCCTAGTGTAGAATTGAGTTCAATGACTTAGTTTCAGACCCACTGTCCATTCAAATGGACAGCAACATTTGAAAAAATCCTGAGTAAAAACTTGCTGTTAAACCTTTGATATTATGCTTTAATTCAAACATTCCATCTGTCAATATTGTTTTAAAAGTATGATATATTTGCCCAAATATCTATAAATGTGAATAAAACTGTTGAAAATAGTCCTTACTTCGTCGTGTGGAGTCCTGCCATGCCTCTCTTCAGTGTGTTGTATTTTTTAAAAATGGCCACAAGGATACCGATACTGCTGTTTGATTGGTTGCTAAACGTGCACTCAAATGGTCTTGAGGACTTAGGTGGTGTTAAATGTTGCAAAAAAAAAAAAAAACTTTTGTCATGTGACGTCCATTGTAACTGACACAGGGTCTGAAGGGGTTAAAAGACATAAATTTTCCACAGAACTTTCATTTATAAAATATGTCATAAATGCCCTGAAAATGAAGGCAAGCGCTTTAACGGAAATTAAATAAAAAAATATATTTTTCCGGTACCCTCCTTTTGTAAGTACCCCAGGGTCCTAACGGAGTTAGGCAGTATTACGTCTTCCCCGACATATTGTTTTTGGCTCAGTTTCTGTCTGACTCCCAAACAGTGCATTTCCATTGACACAGAACCAGCACTGAGCTGGTTTCCGAACCTAATTTTGAACTGTTGCTTGCATATGGACCAAAAATAAATAGGTTTAGAACCCGAGAAGTTGGTTCTCAGCCAGAACCAAAAAAATAGTAGGTTCTTTGATGCAAATCATTATATACAGTGAGACTCCGCGAGGAAGCGCTCAAAAAACTTCACCACCTCAACCTGTTGTATTTGGCGCATGCTACATCTGTAACTATTTCATGAACATCTGTTTTTTTGGCAATGTTATAATGCACATGCAGCAGACCTAAGCACTAGCAAGCTGTGCACCAGAAGTGTGGTAGTCTCAGACGTGTAAGAAATTTTGGCAAATAAGCTAGATTTGGCTATTTTTTATATTGACGATTGCTCGAAATCTTCTTCATTATCCAGAATATGTGGATTTTGGATTGCATTATGCCTGTATGGCACTGTCCTACCGGCTGTATTTGTTCAATGTAAATTATATGATAATTCGCGATATCGCTCGTAAACTACCTCTAATGAAGGATAAATTACTTACCCACCGTTTAATGCACACCTTTTTTGTCAGCACTAAAAGAAGGGCACTTGACGCTTCAATTACGCAACAGTTCATTAGTAAATGCCCGTTATTAGTTATGCAACAATTTTAACTCAGGCATTTAACACCCTAACGAGCATGTAGACTTAGTTGTGAAATGGGCCTCAGGGCTTAGAATTGGGACTTAGTTGAAGTTCACCCAACCCAAGTCCATTCAGCATTTCAGTTATCAAAAACAAGCTTCCAACCCTAATCAGGGTCTAGGACTGGGCCTGTGTTCCTCTCAAGCAACCCCCTCATCCACTGGAGCAGTTCAGCGCTGACTAAGTCTGTACAACATCTCGCTGCATCCTGGAAGTCACTGACCGAGGATTCTCAGCCCAGGATTACATCTGCGCTGAACTGTGCTACTGTAGTCTGGGGTTCCGCCTCCACTTCATGATCATGGGTTCTGTCCACAATCTTTACCTTATTGCTGTCAATAAACTATGTGTTGGATTACACATCTGACTCTATTCTTGATTTCTAGTTTGGACCGCAACATTCTATGCTTTCTACAAAAGCTGATCTGTTCAGAACAAAAAATTCTGCCGAGAAAACTTCGCTTTCATCCAAAGTCACAATTTTTTCAGTATATTTCCGAAGACAATGTAGCGTAATATTTTACATTTTCTGATTATGTTAAACAAATGTCAACTTCAAATTGAAGTTTGAATTAAGAACTTTCATGTCACCATGACCTCTATTTGGCTTTGCTGCTTGTGTAAATGCACCACTGGCACAGGTCCATTTTTGCATGAGGACAAACTGTGCTGAGTGAGGCTAGAATTAAACTTGAATCGACGGAGGCACGGAGTCATCTGATGTGAAAAATTACAAATGGGAAATTTCTTCTGACTGCATCAAAAATGTTGATAAAAAACAAAAAAAACAAGCTTGTAAACATGAAATGGTTTACATCATAGTATCTGCAATCGGGGTCATATTCATGAAGGGATCACAAAAGCACCCAGAGGGCTATTCATAAAGGGGCGACAAAAGAAGAAATGACATTTCCCCATTTCTTCCTGCATTTGAGTGTGGATCTGTTCACCACTACAAACGACAAACACAGCTACTGTGAGATTTTCTTCCGCACTTCCTTCCAATTCCTTGTAATTCCATTGTTCAGATAGCCATTTTGAATCACCATTTTGCTCTCTGCAGAACTGTCTTCAATTTAGTTTCTCCTGCCCCATGAAAACATGGCCACAGATACAATTCAATAATTAAACTAAATGTGTTGCATTGTTATAAAAAAAGAAAAACTTTGATGGTGTATTCAAGGCCTGAGCGTGCATGACAGAATTTTTCTGTATATTAGGTGTTAGAATAGTTGATACATTTCCTTCTCCTATCATTTTCATTCAGTTCTCGAGTTAGCCCGTTAGTATGAGGCACTTGGTGAAGCATACAAGGATGAATCCAATTCATCCTTAAGACATCCTCAATGTCTAAAGCAAAACATAGATGTGGAAGAGGCAAGGTCTGCTAGTTTTGGGTCACATTTCAAGATATCCCAACGTCTCAAAACAGTCCATTTGACAATATTTTGTCACATTACTAAACACTCATTACTTTCACTTGTGCCCCTGCAAAATTGACTTCATTATTAAGTTTTTGTAAAGGTGCTTACTTAAGATTTATGGACATTCATGGAGCATTTTATTCAAGAAAGCTATTTAAAACACTCATGGCTCTTGCAAATGAAAGAACAGTTGCATGCTGTAGACTCAAAGAGAACAATGACACCTGCCTCTCCTCTGCTATGTGTCCTGCTTGTATTTGCAAGTGACACAAGCAGTTCATCTTTTCTCTGTCTTGCTCTTTCTGGTATGTCCGGTGCAGTATCAGAGTCCAATCCACGGTCCAGGGCTATATTGTGAAACACAGTATGCTACAAAAAGTATTGAAAATTCATTCTCTGTAGCTTCAAAAATGCTCCAAAAATTAAACATGTAGGGGGCTACCATATGCCCCCCAATTTCATAATGCAACTAAAATTGATAGTTAATCTCTCATAACATTCCACACTGTGCAAACTTTTAGTGAGATCTATGACGTTAATTGGGAAAATGTTTGAAATGTGGATGATTTCACATGGAATGACCCAATAAACCTAGCATGTATTCCATATGATAGAGAAAATTAGTATTTTCTATCAGTATTAATAGTGAGTGTACCATCCTTGCATAAATGTCATATACTAACTTACACAAATCCATTGTTTTTTTAATATATATATACAAGTCATGGAGGACTTGTAGAGCAGTTATTTGCTACAATCTACAAATAATTTGTTTTGCCTCGTGCTCGCTGAACATTTTTTCCAAATGTGCTGTTCAGTAATAGATTAACAGATGGAATTGGTAGATCCCTAATTGTTGAAAATACGAGCAATTATTCAAAAACATCTCTATTTTTTTTAGAAGTTAAGTCCATATTTTCTGCCATTCTAAATTGATCAAAAGACTGGCTTTAAAAAATGTAAATGAAATGCATGAATCCACGCAAGACTAAGTTTAACTCCTGGGCCTGGTCAGATATGACCACTAGAGGGGAGGCTTTCTCAAAATATCAATACACCACAGAGTCTTCTTGCATTGCAAAATGTGCATTTTGTTATTTTGAAGTATACTGCTCAAAAAAAAAATTGAGTGAATGCTTACTCACAGTATAACACCAAGATAGTTAACTTCAGGGATATCAATCTGTCCATTTAGGAAGCTCAAGTAATTGAGAATCAATTTCAACTGCTTTGGAGCAAATTAAATTGATAACAGGGTGCAATGCAGAGGCAAAAGCAAGACAACCCCCAAAAATGAATGGTTGTGCATGTGGAGGTCACAGACAATTACTCTCTCCTTATCCCTCCTAACAGATTATTCTCTCGTATTATGTTGCGATAGCGTCCTTGTCACAACTGGTAGCATGAGGTGGTAACTGCATCTCAGTCAGGTTGCATCGGTGCTCCTCCAGGATGGCTCTTCCATACATGCAGTCGTAAGAAGGTTTGCTGTGTCTCCCAGCACAGTCTCAAGAGGAGGAGGAGATACCAGGCAACCAGCCATGACAGGAGGAGAGCTAGAGCCATGGAAGGGCATCACCCCAGCTGCAGGACTGATATCTGCTCCTTTGTGAATGAAAGAATAGGAGGAGCACAGTCAGAGCCCAACAAAATGACCTCCAGCAGACCACTGGTGAACATGTTTCTGACCAAACTGTCATGAGGGCCTGATGTACTCTAGTGGGACCTAAACTCACAGCCCAGCATTGGACAGCTCGATTGGCTTTCACCAGAAAACACCAGAATGGACCTTTCTGACCTGTCAAACACGTGTAAAGCAACAGCAATCAGATTGCCATATCTTACTAAGGGTCTGTCTACATTGATAGTACCACCATATTGTCCCACAACCAATGCAATCACTAGCTGTTTGTAATGTGCGAGGTTGCTGACTTTTTATCCACAACCACGAAGTGGATCGGGGGATACTGGAATGGCACTCGTCCGTCTGTTCGGGTTCAATGGGGACAAGTTTTCTCGGAAACTATTGCACCTACGTGAATTAAATTTTGTATGTGGCCAGGAATGATGACCCTACTGAATGAGTTTGACAATTTATTCAGAGAAATTCCTTTTTACAGTTATGGCCTTTGACTCTGTTTGTGGACTTAAGTGTAGGGGTGTTGCAATGGGTTCTCTCGGCAACTATTGCACCTACGTGGATGTAATTCTGTGGGTGACCAGTACTAATGATCCTACTGAATGAGTTCAACAGTTTTGTAACAGCCCTCGGGTTGAAAAACAAGATGCTGGGATTCTCAACTGATGCTTCATCATGCATTTAATTTTCAATGTCGAAGAGCATTGCAGAAGCACCGTGAAAACTACTAAACAATTCACAAAGACAAAATTATTATTTAATTTCTTGCTTTCATACAGTGCAATTTTAATAAACGTTCATAAACAGCTTGCCTTTAATAGTTAAAATCCAGTGAAATGCAACACTCAAAAAAATAGTATTCAACCTAATATACTACTCAAAATTTAAAAACTCAAATAAGAAAGACAATAGGAAACAAACTCAAAGGCTTACCTAGATTATACTCATAATTCATATCAATTAATAAACCAAATTAAATTCACAAACCCTCTTATCAAATTACAAAACAAATGAAACAAACAAAGTGAATAATCTCAAAACATTCATAAACAAACAATTCAGCCCGCGTCACCTGCAGTAAGGGTACTATATGAATAAATGAAAGAATCGCGTAGCCTACCTCATTCCGCTCAACGAGAGTGTTAAATGAATCTTTGTCCCGATCTTCGCCTGTAGATTACTCAACATCATCAGCCAACCGCTCTCGTAAATAGCTCAGTGCTTCCAAACAAACAGCTTTCATAGATAGCTTGGGGTCTACAAACAAACCACTCTCCCCCACTATCCATGCATGCCGGCTCTTCCGGGTCGAAACCCTTTTTAACTCCTTTTACGCAGGTATGCACGCCAAGGTGCCAAACCATGATATCGCGGCAAACCAAACAGAAACAGTTTGTCACCCAGTGGAAACTACAGGTAACTGCAGGGATGAATTGTCCGAATAAAACATAAAAATTAACAGCTACATGTAAAGAAAAGAGAGGTCAAATAAACAGAAAATTCAACAACTACGGCAAGTGCCTAAAAATATTTTAAAAGGCGAGTTAAGGGGGGTCAGTTACACTCCCACCGAATCCCATCACGATGCCCTTAAAGAGGGAAAGAGTCTTCCTTGTTCCAATCATCTCTGCCTTGACCCTATCCTGCTCAAAGGAGTTATTTGTGTTGGTGGGAGACTAAAGCGATCATCTCTCTGTGAGGAATTAAAGCATCCGGTTATCCTTCCAAAGAACCGCCTCATTACCCCACTGATTCTGGTCCACTGCCATAAAAGGACTTGTCATCAAGGCCGGAGTCAAACCCAAATGGAGGTTAGAGCATGTGGATTCTGGGCTGTTGGTGGAAGCAAATTAATGGCTAAGTTGATTTGCAATTGTGTGCAATGCAGGAAACTTCGAAGGCCTACAGAAGAATAACAGATGGCAGAACTCCCTGTTGAGCGTACTGAAGTTTCGGCCCCTTTCACATGCAGTGGAATGGACTGTTTTGGACCCTTTCTGATTAAGAGAGCTCGCAAAGAATATATAAGATACGATCTCATTTTCACTTGCCTCTCTTCTAGAGCCAACGCCTTAAGGTGTTTTATCAGTATCAGGGGAGCATTCAGCAAATTCATTGTGATCAAGGTGCGAACTTCATTGGAGCAAGAAATGAGTTGAGAGCAGCACTCATAATGCAACACTAAGTCCTTGGAGGCCTTCTTGAGTGAACAGCACTGTGATTTTGTTTTCAATTCCCCCTCTGCTAGCCACACAAGTGGTGTCTGGGAACGCCAAATTCGCACTATCAAGAATGTTCTGAACGCCACCTTTGCACAGTGCCCAGGCAGACTCGATGATGCCTCTCTTAGAACCTTGTTCTACGAGGCGATGTCCATCGTAAACAGTCGCCCATTAACAGTTGATGCTCTTAACAATCCCAAGGCCCTTGAGCCTTTGACCCCCAATCATCTCATCATGATGAAGACCAGAGTTGCACTGCCACCCCTTGGTAAATTTGTGAAGGAGGACTTTTATGCAACAAAGAGGTGGCGCAAAGTCCAGTATCTGGTGGAGCAATTCTGGAGTTGGTGGAAGAAGGAGTATTTAATGAATATCTCTATTCGACAGAAATGGCATGTATTACGGCGTAACCCGCAGGTTAAAGATATTGTCATTGTTAGTGATGATAACTTCCCAAAGAATCGATAGCTGCTGGCCTGAGTAGTTGAAGCCTTTCCAGACAACAACAGGTTAGTCCGTTGAGTTAAGATTAGAACTGGAGAGCAGAGAAAAGTAAAAGGTCAGGAGCGTATCTTCAAATCTTCTGTAATGGAGCGACCCATCCAGAAATTGGAGCTCCTTCTTGAGAGTAAATGATGGGTCAATTCATATTGCAGTCAACTGGTCAATCTGGAAGTGGTCAGTTGTAGTAGTTTGAAATCCCACTGGAGTCTTTTGAGTAAAGATGAGGCCACTGTAACGCTGTTTTCCTTTATGGGATGTAAGATTTATCCACTGGAATGAAACCCCTTGGGTAAGCTTGTTTTACTTTGAGACGTTTTACAGAATGGAGTCCCCAAACTTGTAGACCATGAATGCTTTTAAATGTCAAAACTGTGCCAGTTGCTGTCATGGTGCTAAGCTTCAGTGTTACTGGCTGAGGATCAACATTCAAGGTTTTAAGCAGATCTTCAAGGAAGAAGGTTGAATCACTTTGTGTGTCAGGTAAGGCATAAATGAGGATTTCTTTTTGTGGCTCTTGTACTGAAGACACCAGAACTGGCACTATACTGGAGGTAGCTGGGGCCTGTTGTACTGTTGCATTGGATATAGCATTATGAACTTCCTCACTTCTCTGGTTATCTGTGGAGGCTGAGCCAGCCTCTGGCGCTACTGCTGGCCTCTGTCTTCCTTCGTCATGCAAGCAGGTTGGATGTCGACGACGACATGTAGCGCAGGTATGTCACTTTCTATAATCCTTAGCCATGTGTCCCTTCCTCAAATATCCAAAACAAAGGTGCTTGTCACGAAAAAATTCCCTTTTGTCCTCCATTATCCTTGAAATAAAGGTGGGGCATCTGGCAATACCATGTGTCTCCTCTTTGCAGACTAAACATGGTGATCTGGCTTTATAATTTCAAACCGCTTGTATCTCTCTATTAGGATTCTCTGGTTGAGTACTTGTGTTTAGAGCCCTTGTTCTCCTTGGTGACCTTTCGTCTGCAGTCTAAGTGTTCATGAGGAGTGGAGAGGTTATAGGGTTACAGGCTATCCAAACTTCTCTGCTCAAGAACCGTGAGAACTGTTTAAGATCTGGATAATTGCCCGACACATCCAATTCATCCGTAACAATTCTGCTCCATTTCCGCGCAATCCACTCTTGTAATTTTTTGAGCATTTTATGATTCTCTTCACAATCATTCAAGATAGCCAGACCCTTGATGTGTGGAATGGCCTCTACACACCCTTGCAGAAAGTCTGTAAACTCTCGCAGTGCTGTGGGGTCAGTTGCACTGATTTTAGGCCATTTAGTGAACTTGTCTCGAAAGGCTTTCTGCATGCTGAAAGGATCCCCAAATCTCTCTTGCAGGACCTTCCATGCTCCAATGTAGGCGTCCTCCAAATTCCTATAAAAGAATCCCTCTACGACTTTATGTGCATCACCAGTGAGGTAAGTTTTCAGGTAAAACATCTTTTCACTTGCAGGGAGGGATTTCTGGTCAATAAGGGTCATAAAAGATGTTTTCCAGTCGACAAACTTCATAGGGTCTCCATTAAAGGTTACTGGTTCGCGCACTGGTAAGCGATTCACGCTTTGAACTCGCTATTGCTTGGGCTAAATTTGCAGTGTCGATGGCAGCCATTGCTCCAGAAGGTGCTAGTTGGGGTTGAAATGATGGAGCATTTGGATTCAGTGGGGCTGCGTATTCAGTCTCTAGATGCATAGCATTTGTTTCTTGATAATCACTCTCTGGGTTTCCATACACTCTCACTCGAGCAGCTGCTTCCTGGATTTCCTTTTCCACCTTTAGCTGTTCCAACTTTATTCGCTCCTCATCTAGTTTTAAGTGCCTCTCCTGCCTTTTGCGCTCCAAATCTGCCACCAACCTTGCCTCTTCAAGTTTACATTCATTTTCCAGTTTAAGGAGCTATGATTGTTGAATCTGGATATCTTTCATTGCCTTCGCCCTTTCACGTGTGGCTGCAAGTTTTGCTTCTGCATCCACTTTTTTACTGGAGCTACTGGAGAGTAAACTGGAGGAGTCAGGTTCCTCTGATACTTCTGAGACTACTGTCTCTGTGTTCATGAGACCAAAAACTGACCCTTACTGTTCTTTGTTTAATGCAATCCTCAATCTTTTCTTCTCAGGCTGCTCGTTATAATGTTAATCAATAGCTTCTCTCCGTTTGTTCACCAAATTGATTGTCTCTTCAGTCAGAGAGGCACAGGTGTCCATTCTGGCAGCAATCTCTGGGGTGGTGGATTGATTGCGCAAGATGAATTCATAATGGCCTTGTAAAACGTCACGTTTCGCGTCAATTTCCCTTTCAATTTTTAAAAGATCGTCTGGAGAGCAAGAAGTCTTAAGTGCTGTCCTACACCTTTTTGCTTCTTGTTTGCAAGAGTCATATATAAGGATTACAATTACGATTACAATCGTCAGAAACTACGTGGACGGGTGTGGATGGTTTCTAGGTTTGAATGAGAAGTCCATGACGCCAGTCACAGCGTTGGCTTGCATAATTAAGACAAACTTGGCTACCTTTCTCAGCTACTAGGGCGAGGGATGACCTCAGCACCCAGCAAAATAATTATAAAATCCTTTAGAAAGTTACTCCGAGTGCTCCGGTTATCCCTGGGTCAGTTCGCTAAGAAATGGTAGTTTCTCCCGAGTCTGCCGTCCTCGACCGTAAGGAGACATCCTCCTCTGGCTGGAATATGTAAGCTGTATGGCAGTTTCTAAATGACGAGGATGGTCAGTGACCGTGTCATTTGGAAATCAGTCAAAAAAGGATAATTTAACTATTCCTGGAGAAGCTGATGAACTTCTCACTCGAGCTCTTGAACTAGCTCATTAGCGTCGAAGGTCTGTAGTCGGTAAACACTGTCAAACAACTGATGAAAGTAGTTGGCTAGTGCGCACAGCTGTTAGCAGTGACAGCACGCAGTGATCGCTATTGAGAGAAAGTAGCCCCAAGCAATTACAAGATGTAACTTTTTGGATTACCAGGGTTTTGTTATGCAAATAAATCACTCGTTCGAACACATACTGTTTTGAGAAGAAAAACGTTTTACTTTGCAGACCCCAGGAAACCTGCCGGAGCTACTTTCGCTTTGACCAAAACTGGACA
This sequence comes from Gymnothorax reevesii, assembly GCA_029721435.1. NCBI lineage: Eukaryota > Metazoa > Chordata > Actinopteri > Anguilliformes > Muraenidae > Gymnothorax > Gymnothorax reevesii. The sequence goes on from CM056575.1 coordinate 86,060,187, forward strand.
GAACTTGGCTCACAGGACACTGTCGAGGGAAAGTCAGTGTGTGTGCACGAGACTAAAGACGGTGATGCCATACAGATTCATGTGAAAAATCCTGAACTATCCCTTTAATTTCTTAATTTTTTTCCTTAACATTTTTATCAATGCAGCCATTTTTGGCATCCCAAAATTAAAAAGGGACACACCATGTAAGGACAATAGCGAGGCCTGACAAAAAAGCTAAATTGGGCTTGGGATGAGCTCAACATTTGTGCTTTTGGAATCGGAATTAGTGGAATTGTTAAATGTTTATTTAAAATGTTTACCTTTAATGATTTCCATTAACTGATTCCAAATTGAACTTTAGGGGAGTTCAATGTTTTGTGCACAATTTATTGGAATCCTTAAAGTAAATTTCAAATGTTTAGGGTTTCAGATGTTAAATCTCAAATAATCACTAATTCTGATGCCAGCAACAAACAAGTCTCACTACTGGCACCCTCATCCACTTCTCTCTAGGGCAGGGGTGTCCAATCTTATGCGCAAAGGGCCGGTGTGGATGCTGGTTTCCCAAACAGCCCAGCATTAATTCACCTGATTTTACTTATCAAGGTCTTGATTGACCCCCATGATTAGTTAATTTGATGATTCAGTTGTTATGGCACTGGGATAGAATAAAAACCTGCACCCACACCAACCCTTTGCAAATAAGATTGGACACCCCTGCTCTAGGGAGCGCTTTCTGGTTACTGTACTGTCCGAAACCCCCATGTGATGCTCAGCTGGTAAACCCAAAGCCCCCCCCCCAGCGGTAGCAAGCGCCACGGGATTTACATAATTCAGTCAAACACTAATATATGATTGGCAAAACATCAATATTATCTTTCAGTATCCTTCAGAGACATCTATTTTTAATAACCAAGTCGCTGTTTCTGTCAAAAAATCAATTTATAAGCCAATATAGAAACATTTTAAGAGTGGTTTTCATTCACTTATGTTTGCCTAAAACATGTCATGGTAAATGGTCAAGGATCATAATAATTCACGAGACATGGTTTCAAAAAATCTTTAAGCAGTTGGGCTTCAAGAAAAACCTGTCATTTTTTTTTATTTCTCCGCTGTTTATTTATTATTTTCCGAAGGCAACTGGCAAACGATAGGTAGATTGCGCATTTACTTTCAGCATTAGGAATACCTGGTGGTTCCATTCGGCCTGACCAACGCACCCGCAGTGTTCCAGAACTTGGTGAATGATGTGCTTGGGGACATGATCGGGAGGTTCGTCTACGTCTATCTAGACGACATCCTGATCTTCTCCCAGGACAGGACGGAGCACACAAGCTTCCTGGATTTCATCAATTTCTATAGGCGATTCATCAGGAACTATAGCACCGTGGCAGCTCCCCTAACGGCCCTTACCTCCATCAAGGTGCCATTCCGTTGCACTCTGCTAGCCGAGGTGACCTTCTGTGAGACACTTCACCACCCCGCCCATCCTCACCACCCCCGACTCCGCTAAGCAGTTCATTGTCGAGGTGGATGCCTCCAACGTCGGGGTTGGTGCGGTCCTTTCCCAAAGAACCAGCAATGATCGGAAGGTTCACCCATGCGCTTTCTTCTCCCACTGGTTGACGCCTGCGGAGTCCAACTATGACATCAGGAACTGGGAGTTGCTGGCGGTGAAACTGGCCCTGGAAGAGTGGAGGCACTGGCTTGAGGGGGCACGGATTCCGTTTCTTCTTTGGACGGACTATAAAAACCTGGAGTACCTCCGCTCTGCCAAGAGGCTGATGCCCGGACAAGCCAGATGTGCTCTCTTCTTCGACCGGTTTGACTTCTCCCTGGCCTACCGACCGGGGTCCAAGAACACCAAGGCTGATGTGCTCTCCAGGCGTTTCGATGCTACTTCGTCCAAGGGAGAGAGCAGCTCCATTCTGCCCAAGACCTGCTTCGTCAACAACGTGTGCCTCCCGATTGAGGAGCTGGTCCGCAACGCCCAGAACGGCGCAGCTACGCCCAGTGCCTGCCCTGCCAACTACCTGTACGTCCCTGTAGCTGCCCAATCTGACGTCCTCCAGTGGGGCCACTGCTCCAACCTGTAGTGCCATCCCGGGGTCGGCCGAACTCTGCACTTGATCCAGCGTCGTTTCTGGTGGCCCAAGATGGCAGCAGAGGTCCAGGGGTTCGTTACAGCCTGCTCAATCTGTTCCCGCGCCAAGTCCTCCCATGCATCTCCCTCCAGTCTGCTTCAACCTCTTCCCATTCCTCACCGACCCTGGTCCACATCGCTCTGGATTTTGTCACTGGCCTGCCCGTCTCCCATGATAACACCACTGTCCTGACCATTGTCGACCGGTTCTCAAAGTCTGTCCACTTTGTGCCCCTTCCCAAGCTCCCCTCTGCCAAGTCCACAGCTGACCTACTTAACCCCTTTCTGCAGATGTAGATGCCCGCGTCTATAGACCTGCACATTGGAAGTACGCTGTTACTGTACTCGATCACTAGATAGCACCCCCGGATCAGTTATTGAATGTTCACAAGCAAGCAGACCTCGAACGCGGTTCTGAATACGGTGAAGTTCACTCCACTCCCTGTTTTTTGAGAGCTGCATGAATTAAACTCCTCAGCTAAGCCTGATGTGCAAACTGGTCAGTATCCTTGCCCATAGTGTCGATTCAGCAGTTTGAAAAAACGATATCTTGACACAGAAAAAATCGTTATCCTTAGTAGCAACCAGTTTAGCCACAGTGAGCCAACAGTATTCCAATTAGTAGTTCATAAAAATCAGTTTTCTGAGGCAAAAAAATCGACATGGTATTGATTCTCTCACATTCTATTGCCTATTACAGTTGTCCCATACAAAAAAAAATTGTAGTTCCCTACCGTGGATTTACGCGTAGATTCCTTCATTGCCAAATCCAGCGCTTCCTTATATCCACCCGAGTACTGGCGTTGATAGCCAATCACTCAACCATACACTCAAGCTCTTCTGCGTAATTGTAGAGTTACACTTCATGGCCTCGTAAAGTTTCCCTGATAACAATGTATTGAATGGCTCGTTTCTTATCCAATTCCCGAGTGTTTAAACATTTTAGAGTAAGTGAAACACATTGATTGGACAAACACAGAGCATACAAACCAATGCGTATCAGCATGCGCTGTTGTATCCTGTCTACGTTATGCACATTACGCGGCTAAAATAGACGGGATTTATAGAAAATCGGTTCGCAAAACTGGCCTTGAAGTGTTCAGTTACATTACAGAATTTAAATGAGAACGATATGCTCTATTGGAATTATTTCGAATGAAACAGGACCGGAGGGCTCTTGTTACTGGATACATCGGTCTCTATTTTATACAGTCAATGTCTCTGGAGGAGGGATTCACGAAAAAGGTCAGGCTGCTATTTTTGTTTGTTTTTTTTTCTGTTTCGGAATGTATATGTACTCAACAAAGTCGAATGTCGAGGTTTTTTTCCTGTTTAAAACGCGAACTGCCCGTGCATTTTGGTGTGGACCCCCGGTACGTTCATTGCACGTTTCTTTTGAATCGGGAGACGCAATAGATTTGATATTCCCTGAAAGTGGAGTGTCTGTTCAGTTAAAATAAGGTATATTTCAGAATTCAGATATTACTGTGTTAGTGAGGTGTACTTGCTCCTTATAAGTGTTGAAATGGGTTCGTGAGCTTTGAAGAGGGGACTGGTAGCTTTCATTACAGGGTGAATGTTCTGACCGTTTAATTAGCAGTTTATTTAATGCGTGTTTGTGCTGGCTTTGAAGAGAAATGGCCAAAACTCTAAACTTTATTATGGAGAAAAGGTACGTTCGTATTTGGAGAGATTACTGGCGACCACTGATATTCAACTGCACTGATATTGATAAATTCATACTAAACTCAACCAGAAAATCATTCGTTCATATTAAATTTCATGCCTTAAAGCTTTAATTGTGTTAAATACATGATTTTTTTAATGATTTGACAGCAAATCATTTTGAGACTTTGGGGAGACACTTGGGTAGCTGTATAATTTGGCTAATAGCATGTAGGTAATCTAGAATGTAATGTTGAAGATGAATTCTACTTGTGTTCAAGGAGTTTAAGATACCATAAATGTATAGTTTTAAGCCCCAGCAGTTTTTCAATCGTCAGAATTATTTTTTTTGCAATTTCAATGGTGAATTCTCATGAAGATTTTTTATGTTTGCTGCTCATTTTCTCTACCAAAATCATGAAAATAAACTGAAATACAATGTAATTCTAAATGCTGTAAGTGTCTTTCCTGAATTGAGCCACATTTTTCCTCTTTGTGAAGCTTAAATCTTGAATTATACAGCATTAAAGTGGGTAACCCATAAATAGCCAAATTTGGCTTCTGCACAAAGGGGTTAATGGTATGGTAATTTATGTAGTAATTTATGTGTGAAAGAAAACCCCTCATAATTTCATGGTGCAATGTTTAACAATGCCATCGAAAATAAATTTGACTCAATTGACTGTTCTTCTAACAATTCGTATGAGCAACTGCTGATCAAGAACATTAAACTGCGAAAGGTTTAAGTCATTAAGCTTTGAAGGGCCAGGTTTTGGCTTCCCTTTGTTACGGCCGACGACCCGCCACTGTTTAAAAGAATGAGTGAAAACAGGTCATGAACAATCACGAACTCTAAGGGATTGTTTGGGCTTGCCCTGTTGCCAATTCACGAGCCGCCACTGAAAATGAGCGATCGTGACAATATGAATGTTTTAATGTCTTTTGTGTGATTAATAGCTTTGTTATGTTGCCAATCGTAGTTTCTGCATAGTGAGCAAAGACTGCATTGAATTAGCTAGACTGTATTCAGTTAATAGCCAACTGAAAATGGACCTTATGTGACATCCTACAGCGATGAGCGCAGTTGATTTATGTCTGAGTAGTGGTTAATAATCTACCTAATCAGAATAGTGTTTTTTTTTCTTTTTTCAACGTTAACTTCAAATAGTTTAATGCCAAATAGCAAAGCAGTGCATCGCTGAATTGTAAATTCTCACGCAACTTCGAACGAACAGTGACGAACCGTCCGTCCGCGTCGGACCATGGTGGTCTAACATCCTATTTTTGTTTTATTGAAACACCTGATGGACATAGTCTGTCGAAGGTCCGACTTTTCACTTGACAGATGGTCTGACTCGGTCGGACAAGTAAAGTGCATTGAAACAGCCCACAGGAGTTCGGCACTTGAGTTTCTCGTGAAGTATGAAATGTCCCAGTCAAAACGAACTTTGTTCTTGTGGAGTAGGAATCAGCCTTTATCCTGCAATATATCACTGGTTGTAAACAGAGTTTTATTTTTGCAAGAGCGGTCTTAACACGCAGACCTGAGTTGGCAAACCTTCATTTTTTGGAAAGTTTTCTTAGGCGTATCAAGCCGATCGGACGTGAAAGTAGGCGGAAAAAAGCCATTTAGTGACCTGTAGGAATTCTAAATTATAAAAATATACTGACAGTGGTTTACAGACGTGTTCCTGAGTCCGTGCAGTGATTTCCACCACAGAATCCTGTATGTTTTTAACGGAGTGCTGGCTGAGGACCTGAAAATCACAGCCATTCAAAACTGGATTTTGGCTTTGCTCTGTGCCTACAGAGATTCCTCTGGATTCTCTGAATCTTTTAATAATATGTACCACAAAGAATAAAATCTCCAAATTCTTTACAATTTTAAGTTGAAAACATTATTCTTAAATTTTTGAACTATTTCCCCATGCAGTCTTTCATAGAGGGGTTAAGCCCTCTCCATATTTACAAGCCCATTCCAAAAAGTTGGGATGCAGTGTAAAATGTAAATGGCAACAAAATCCAATGATTTGCAAATCTCATAAACTTACATTTTATTCACAATAGACCACTAACAACATATCAGATGTTGACAGTGAGACATTTTACCATTTCATGAAAAATGTTAGCTTATTTTGAATTTGATGGTAGCAACACATCTCAAAAAAGTTGAAATTGGGCCATGTTTACCAATAGGCCCGTTTCCACCGAAGAAGTTCCTGGTAGTACTTGGTAACAACAGCTTTTAACAACACTCTGTAAACATCTGGGAAGTAAGGAAACCAATTGCTGGAGTTTTGGGAGTTAAATGTTGTCCCACTCTTGTCTGATAAAGGTTTCTAGCTGCTCAACAGACCTGGGTCTTCTTTGCTTCTTTTTCGTTTTATGATGTGGCAAATGTTTTCTCTTGGTGACAGGTCTCCACTGCCGGCAGGCTATTTCAGCACCCGAACTCTTCTACTGCAAAGCCATGATTTCATGATGGATACAGTATGTGGTTTAGCATTGTCTTGCTGCAATATGCAAGGCCTGCCCTGAAAGAGACGTTGTCTGGATAGAAGCATATGCTGTTGTAAAACCTTTCGATACATTTCAGCATTGATGGTGCATAGGCACTAATGCAACCCCAGACCATCAGAGATGCAGGCTTTTGGACTGAGCACTGATAACAAGCTGTATGGTCTCTCTCCTCTTTAGTCAGCACAACACGGCGTCAGTGGTTTCCAAAAATAATTTCAAATTTTGATTCATCTTACTGCGGAACAGTAGTCCATTTTAAATGACCTGTGGCCCAGAGAAGATGGTAGCATTTCTGGATCATGTCCACATACGGCTTCTTCTTTGAAATGATACAGCTTAGCTTGTATTTGTACACTCAACAAAAATATCAACGCAACACTTCTGTTTTTGCTCCCATTTGTCGTGAGATGGACTCAAAGATCTAAAATTCATTCCAGATACACAATATTACCATTTCTCTCAAACATTGTTCACAAATCTGTCTAAATGTGTGACAGTGAGCACTTTTGCCTTGCTGAGACAATCCATCCCACCTCACAGGTGTGCCACATCAAGATGCTCATCAGACACCATGATTAGTGCACAGGTGTACCTTAGACTGTCCACAATAAAAGGCCACCCTGAAATGTGCAGTTTTTGCTTTATCGGGGGTCTGGGGACTCAGAACCAGTCAGTATCTGGTGTGACCACCATTTGCCTCATGCAGTGCAACACATCTTCTTCGCATAGAGTTTATCAGATTGTCAATTGTGGCCTGTGGAATGTTGGTCCACTCCTCTTCAATGGCTGTGTGAAGTTGCTGGATATTAGTGGGAACTGGTACGCGCTGTCGTATACGCCGGTCAAGCACATCCCAAACATGCTCAATGGGTGACATGTCCGGTGAGTATGCTGGCCATGCAAGAACTGGGACATTTTCAGCTTCCAAGAATTGTGTACAGATCCTTGCAACATGGGGCCGTGCATTATCTTGCTGAAACATGAGGTGATGTTCATGGATGTATGGCACAACATTGGGCCTCAGGATCTCATCACGGTATCTCTGTGCATTCAAAATGCCATCAATAAAATTCACCTGTGTTCTTCGTCCATAACAGATGCCTGCCCATACCATAACCCCACCACCACCATGGGCCACTCGATCCACAACATTGACATCAGCAAAGCGCTCACCCACACGACGCCACACACGCTGTCTGCCATCTGCCCTAAACAATGTAAACCAAGATTCATCCGTGAAGAGAACACTTCTCCAACGTGCCAGACGCCATCGAATGTGAGTATTTGCCCACTCAAGTCTGTTACGGCGACGATCTGGAGCCAGGTTAAGACCCCGATGAGGACGACGAGCATGCATTTGAGCTTCCCTGAGACGGTTTCTGACAGTTTGTGCAGAAATTCTTTGGTTATGCAAACCAATTGTTTCAGCAGCTGTCTGGGTAGCTGGTCTCAGACGATCTTGGAGGTGAACCTGCTGGATGTGGAGGTCCTGGGCTGGTGTGGTTACACGTGGTCTGCGGTTGTGAGGCCGGTTGGATGTACTGCCATATTCTCTGAAACGCCTTTGGAGACGACTTATGGTGGAGAAATGAACATTCAATGCCCGAGCAACAGATCTGGTTGACATTCCTGCTGTCAGCATGCCAATTGCACGCTCCCTCAATGCTTGCGCCATCTGTGGCATTTTGCTGTGAGACAAAACTGCACATTTCAGAGTGGCCTTTTATTGTGGACAGTGTAAGGTACACCTGTGCACTAATCATGGTGTCTGATGAGCATCTTGATGTGGCACACCTGTGAGGTGGGATGGATTGTCTCAGCAAAGCAAAAGTGCTCACTATCACACATTTAGACAGATTTGTGAACAATGTTTGAGAGAAATGGTAATATTGTGTATCTGGAATGAATTTTAGATCTTTGAGTCCATCTCATGACAAATGGGAGCAAAAACAAAAGTGTTGCGTTTATTTTTTTGTTGAGTGTAGATTGCATGGCAGACTGTGCTCACAGACAGTGATTTCTGGAAGTGTTCCAGAACCCATGCAGTGAATTCCAGTGCAAAATCAGGCCTGTTTGGATCACAAGCATTCAATATTGACCTTAAGCCTAGTCCCTTGCGCACAGACATTTTCCCAAATTCTCTGAATCTTTTGATGATATGGTGGGATATTCAAAGTCTTCACAATTTAACATTGAGGAACATTTTTCTGAAATTGTTCCCCAATTTTTAGACTCATATTTTGCAGATTGGCGAACCTCTGCCTATCTTTACTTCTGAGAGACTCTGCCTTTCCAAAATGCTTTTTTTTTCACCCAGTCTTGTTACTGACCTTTTGCCAATGAACCTTATTAGTTGCAAAATGCTTCTCTAGTTATTTTTTATTGGTAACACTTACTTTTCCAGCCTTTTGTTTCCCCTGTCCCAACTTTTTTGAGATGTTTTGCTGCCATCAAATTCAAAATGAGCTAATATTTTTCATGAAATGGTAAAATGTTTCACTTTCAACATCTGATATGTTGTCCATGTCCTATTGTGGATAAATTGTGGGTTTCTGAGATTTTCAAATCATTGCATACTGTTTTTATTCACGTTTTACACAACTTCCCAACTTCATTGGAATTTGTACTGATGAAAGACTTTTTATACTCAGTCATGTTACTGACTTGTTGCATGCTAATATAATTAGCCATTAGATGTTCTGCCAGTTGTCTTTTTAGCATCATGCATCATTTTTTTTATTGTCCCATCCCAACTTTTTAAAAACATACTGCTGCCATCAAATTCATCATGCGCAGATATTTTTCAACAGTACAATCAGTTTCTCACCTTCTGATATATTGTCTTTGTACTACTTTCAAATCAAAATAAAGTTCAAATGATTTGAAAATCATTGCATTGTTTTTATTTACATTTTACACAGCGTTCCAACTTTTTTGGAGATGGGGTTGTAGACTCATAGAATGCTCAGGTGAATTCTACTGTATATCTCCCTGTCAATCAAATAAAAATGTAAACTAAGGAACGTAAACTAAGGGTTGTAGTACAATGCGTTTGGATGGCTTCATTTGTTACGCTTCCCACTGGTTGTATACGTGGACTGTATCAAGACTGTCCTAGCTGAGGACAGTAGTCAAATAGGACCATTAGCAATTTCTGATTTTGTTTCCCAGAGTATTTCAGGGGGCTTGGGATTCACATTCAGCAAAATCAATTAACTCCTACTGAATGTTCTAGTATAAATGGACACAGTTGCTGTCACTTTAAAGGTAATTCTCTTTTGCAACATAGTCCAAGCTTTACAGTTTTCATTGTGAAAGAGAGGCAATTATTGACCCCATTCAGAGGCAAACTGTGGTTGCCTAAATATAAACGAAACAACTTTAAAAATCAAGGCACAAGCACGCGCATACATGCACGCACACACGCGCGCCCACACAAACACTCACAAAGCTTGGGGGGCTCATTCAATCAAGAAACCAAGCATAAGCCCCAGTCTGTCACTGAATCCACACCATAGAATAACTCACTGCGGCTGGAGCCACAGTGCTGGCACAGATCTGGTAGTTTAGTCAGAAACAGATTCACGTTTTCCCACCATTTATTGATCGCTGCAGGTCAATCGAGCATTCATTGACTGGATGCCAAAGGTTCATATAAAAGGTCTTCCTCAACTGCAGTTCTGTGATGGATTGGCTGTGGGTTGAAGTATGAAAAATGCTGACCTGTCACAACACATATTTTGGGAGAGCTGTGAATTTTTCTTCTCCTCAACAGCAGTCGATCCATGTGCGGTATAGTATGGCTGCTTTCCCAAATAATAGGGAGCAACAAATTATGGCAAGATGTCCTAAGTCATAGCTTGGCAGCACATGTGCAATCAAGTGCAAGTTCTAAACTGACCATTCACATCTCAATATTAACATCTAATTTTATTTTATGATGTAATGCGTTAATCTCTCTTTTTCACTCTTCTGTAGCCCATTGAAAAAAGACCTCACAAATTTACACATTAGAGACCAAGTGAGACCGCATTTTGTGAGTATCAAGCGTCTGTATCATGACGTATATCAGAGTGTAACAACATCAGCTGGTGGGACAAAATGCTGGGAGGAATTTTATTTGACCATTATAAAGTGGGTGTGCCATGTCCAGCTGCTACTGGCTCGCTAAGCAATGAATCTCAGCCCAGGGCTGCTTTAGGTTAAAAACTGATAAGGGGGTGATGCCATGATATTTTCGTTTGAAATTGATCAGTTCAACCCTACGTACGTGTCCGTCACATTTTGTTTTACGGGGAGAAAACATGATTGAAGTTTAATATAAGAATACAAAGAAATTAAATTTATTTCCCCACGCCCGACAAGGCGGCGTGGGTATATAGTTTAGCACTGTCTGTCTGGGCGTGGGTTAGCATCTCTACAGAGTGCGCATCATCTAGTTTGGTATATGTTGTTAAATAAGTGCACAATATGACCGGGTATGTGATCTGGAACGTTTAAATAATATATTTTTCATTTAATCTTAACTTTTTCGGTGCGTGGCTAAATAGGCTACATTCAGATATAACATTGAAGGGTGCATTTCTAGCAATACTTGATTTTGTCATTGTTGGTTCATATGGACTGAAGCTTTTTGAATTTCATGTGTTTCACAGTATTAATCCAGAACCAAACCCATTTGATCAAATATTGACTCAGGTACAGTGCTGTCAAGAGTGCAAAATAGTATGCAAACTATCGGGAAATGGAGGATAGAGACACTAGAGATTTCAAACAGGAGTATTTGTTGGACATCACAGCAATGCCATCTCACAGAATCACTGTAAGCGTGGGGTGGTGAAAGTGGGGATGCCTATTTCCCCGCTGTAATTACTGAGTCTAGCGAGTGCACTCTTTTCTGCGTCCTCAGAGAAGAGATAGTGTTTTGTGAAAAGCTGAGCCCTCGGTAAGACAGAAAGGAGTTACACCTTCTCCTCAGGCCCTTTTGAATGCTGTAACTGCTCCAGACAACAATGTAAAGCCCTATTGTATGTATAGGCCTGGTAGAGACAAAACATTTAAGGTAACATGCAGGGCCACAACTGAGCTGTAGATTACGGGCTGTATTAAGGTTTTGGGCCCGAGGGTGTCGGCAGGCATCTGAGATCATGCTCCATGGCTCTCTGCTTTATAGAGCTGAGAGGCAGCTGCTGGATCCCGAGGATTTACTGCTCCAGATCACATGCACCTTGCAGGAAAAATTAGCTACAGGTTGCACTATGGACAGAAAACTGTTACACCTTAATATGCACACTCAACCTCAAGTATTACAATAATTAAATGACAGAATTCAATATTGGGGCCGTGTGTCTGTGACTAAGAACTGACAGAAATATAGGAATTCGTAATCTAGATATGAGCAGAACAGGTCATTTTAACACAGCTTTGTTTCAGTGTCAATGTTATTTGGCACTTTGAATGTAAAGTACATTACCAGTCAAAAGTTTTAGAACACCCCAATTTTTCCAGTTTTTAATGGAAAAGTTACGCAGTTTAATGTCTCATTGTACTCTGGAATAAAAGCATAGACATGATAGAAGATATAAACAATTAAGTTAAAAAAGACATAATGGAATCAGTCTATAAACTAAAATGTATTCTAGAGTTTTGACTCAAAGCAGCCACCTTTGGTACAAAAGTAGATATAATAGCAGAACACCCTCGTGGCATTACAATGGACATCAAATATTCTTCAGAAAGTTCTTCCCAACTCTGTTGCAGAAGTTCCAATAAATGTGTAGCACTTGTAGGCTGCTTTGCTTTCACTCTTCTGTCCAGTTCATCCCAAACCATCTCGTTGGGGTTAAAGTCTGGAGACTGTGCTGCCACTCCATGTTTTCAAGCTCACCATCTTGTTCTTTTTTCCTGAGGTGGTTCTGGTAGAGCTTGAACTTATGTTTTGGGTCATTGTCTTGCTGTAGGATGAACCCCTGACCAACTAGGAGCATACCAGAGGGTACTGCATGGTGCTGCAGAATGCTGTGGTAGCCGTTTTGGTTCAGGGTGTCTTTCACTCTGTACAAATCACCGACTCTGGATCCCGCACAACAGCCCAAGACAATCACACTTCCTCCTACATGTTTGACAGTTGATGTCACACACTGAGGAACCATCCTTTCACCTACTCGATGGTGTTCAAAAAACCTGGGTAACTTAACCTTTTGTTTAAAACTTTTGGTAGTTCACCACTACCTTTCTACCATTTCAAGCTATTCATTTGACTGGAACTCCATAATTTTCAGTGAAAAATTGGGGTGTTCTAAAACTTTTGACTAGTAGTGCAATACATTGCATGCGCTGGAAAAGGGACATTTCACTAAGTCTAAATCAAAGGAAACACCGTCAGAAGGTCAGTCAATCAGCATACTCCCTCCTGTTGCCGTCAGATTACAAAATCAATAACACCTTTCATGTGTCTCTTGTCAGGCCTGTGATTGTGGGGCCGCTGGCAGAAACAACCCCCCTTAAAAACCCACCATGTGTCCTGGAGGTCAACGGAGCCCCAGCTTACTGGGTGATTCTGCTTGACTCCAGATGTCGTGGAGGAAAGCCACAGAACCTGATGGACTGGGAAGGGTACGGTCTAGAGATGAAGAGTTGGGCGACTTTGCAAGACATCCTGGACCCCCCAGCTCTTGACGGAGTTCCATTGGACCCGTCGGACCAGCCCGCTCCTCGACTCCGGTGCATTGACAGTGAAAACAAATCCAGCTTTCTTTATTTCTTTCTTTCTTTCTTTTTGATCTGCGCAAAATATTTATAAAAGAAGAGTGCTGCATTATTAGGCATTGTTGTGGGAAGGAAATTTTGAGAGTGGTGAGTGCAGAGACATTTCCAGATGCAACCTCGTTGCTAGTGCTTGCGCAGCATATGCATTCGCGATATTAACATTCGATGTTAATATTCTAAACCCCTTTTCACTTATAAAACCCCCAAAATATATTTAGGCCTCCATTTGAATTGTTCCGGCGAATAAAAAGCTGTATAAAGTCGAGGTTACATAAGGAAATGTCTCCACACTCAGCCTGGTTTTGACAGGGTGATCGGGCGAAAGCATAGGCCTGTCGATAATGCCACGTCTCACATTTGGGTTCCTCAAAGTCATATTTTGGCCTCGGGAAGTTAAAAATAACCTAAATTTCCTAACCATGACATTGCCTAATAATGCATTACTCTGCTATTCTAAACATTTTGCCCAGACGGCATGAACGAAAGCTGGATTCGTTTAAATTTTTGCGCTCCCCCTTTGCAATGGCGAACGCCAGGCCTTTCTGTGGCCCACAGGAAAGATAAGTTTCGCAGAAGTTTCAAGACCAAACCGTGCATGCCCAGTTATTGACATAGCCCCATTAAGGCTGCTCTCGTAACAAAAAAAACTCTGTCTACAACCAATTACATAACCATAATGTAGGTTTACACTCAGAATCAGTTAATGAAATGAACTAATTTGCAGAGCGAATGGGCTTCCAATAAGCTGCATTGCCATTAACGATTATGAAAAACAGCTTTGCATCTATAAGGAGGGCTACAGTGAGATTGCATGGACAGTAATTAAGTGCAATTTCTTGTTGCTCTCATTTCTTTTTTAATTAGATAATTGTCCTTTGTACAATCTCACTTTATAGCCTTCCAACAACTTTCCCAGAAGCCAAACTGCAAAGACTTGATGACTGACTTTGCTACCATGAGATTTCTATGAATCACATGCATACTAAACGATTTTAAATGCATGTTATGCGTCAAACTTTCACAATGCACTAATATCTAATGTACTAAATGATTCAATCACCGATGCTTTGACGTAAGAAGCGTCAATAATTTAATAAATTAATTATAATTGCTTTGCACGGCAACCAGTGTGCGGCTAAGCTTCCTTGCAAATGCAACCTATTCTTTTGAACGCTGAAAACATTATGATTTAGTGCAATCTTAAAATAAATTAGGCTGCACTGTTATAAAAAAATCCTAAAACAGGAGATAAGATTCAGGGAAAGCACTGGGGTTAATTAAGTTTTTATTATTATTATTATATTGTTTTTGTTTTTCCATCAATAAAATATCAATATTAAGTCTGTTATCAATGTTACTCTTCAACGATTTATCATTTCTTAAAACCTTCTTAACAATCACAGGCTTATATATTGGTCTTGATTATTCAGGAAATAAATTGTGTGATCAGTGGCGTGCACAGACATTATGGGGGGCAAGTGCTCAGGGGGGAGGGGGAAGGCACTTTTTTGCACACGTGGAACATGTTATTATAGTGTGAGATTAAAACAATAAAATAAACATAACACGCACATGTTCAATGCAATTCATGACTACTGTCATTCATCACAAGAAGGCACATGGGTAGCCTTTATGGGGATATTTTTCTCAGGCAATGGGGAACTGCCTGATTCTTCTTTCTGTGTTCATTTGTGTTGCCTAACAAAACCTACACAAAAGAAAACGTTCAGCTTAACAGACAGATTTGCAAAGTCGACCGACATAGTTTGTGGTGGTCGTCCTCACGTTATCTATAATTGTTTGGGGCAGTGATTCCCAAAGTGTGGGCCGCGGCCCCCTGGTGGGCCGTGGTGGTACTGCAGGTGGGCCATGATGGGTCATTAAAAATATGATTCATTTTTGCAAATATGACTTTTTATTATTTTTATTGTAAAATATTTATTGCACGATTTTAAAAAATATTTAGAAGTAATAACCAATTGAGTGTTATTGACCTCACAATATTTTAGGAACCTTATATAGTTTATGATCTGAACGTAGCTTTCTGGTCATCATGACCGGGGGTCATAATCGGAGGAGCACGTAATGTGTTCGATAATTAATTCTGTCTTGTGTGTACACCACATAATAATAGTAATAATAATAAATAAAAAACAACAACAACAATTATTGTTGTTGTTGTTTATTTATTTTATTTTCCTAACAACAACAACCACAACAATTATTGTTGCTGTTAAGTGTTCTGAGAATGCATCATTTCATCTATAAACTGTTTATAGGACAAAGGTGGGCCGCAGACATTTTTTAGATTTTCAAGTGGGCCCTGATTTGGAAAAGTTTGGGAACCCCTGGTTTGGGCTATAGCATTAAACTAGCTAATCAGGTGACCAGTCGGCTAAAAAATGCTCAGTTGTTTGGTGCTGTATGAGCAGTGGCATTCCGTCAGATGCCAGGAAGGCCTTCAGTAACATCAACCTTTCCCGGATAATTGCTCTTAGACTGTTTGCGATCAGGTTTGATTGATTAACAATCAAACAGTTAATTAACAGAATAGCCACCACCAATCCGTGACACGTAATGATTAAGAAATGCTAATTTCAAAGAGATTGCCTGTTGGCTATGTTGAAATAATTGATTTGAATCCGCAAGGATGACAATCTGCGAAAAATCCGAAACTTTCGCGGACTTCACAGCAGTTATTTTCGTCTTCACTCAGCTGTGCAACTACGCACTTTGGCTGTCACATTCAGAGTATATAGAACGGATTCTCATGGCTAATTGCTCAATGAACGTCGCAAATTAATTTACGCAAATTCAGAAATTATAAAGACGTGGGCTATTGATATTTTTTTCCGTAGCCATTGGAGTGCGGAAGTAAGTTAAACGCCGTATAAATTCGTAGTGCGATGTATAACACGGCTTTCAAAAACAAGTTAGATTCTCGTCAGTTCCTCCAATCAGTCTGAGCAACGGGTGCTAATCGGGGAGGTAAACTGGGAGAGGTGTCTGTCATTAAGAAGTGAAAGGTGAGGTTATTGCTGGCCCTGTGTGTCTGCCGACGGACCCTCACTGTGTATCAGACATGCTACTGCACAACAAAATGATTACAGGTTGGGCTTGGAGGGCAAACTGTACGATTTCACTTGATCTGTGTGTTACCTGGCTGGTGGGGCACAAGACCGTGGCATCCAGTCGCTCCGCTGATATGCACGGCCCGCGTGTTCACGTGACAAAGGAGGAGAGGCCGGAAGTGCATGAGGAGGTGGCCCATTTCGGGGCATTTTTTTCAGTACTTTTTAATCACACAGCTTTTCTAAAAGATCATTTCAACATTGGCCCCACTAAAGTGTTAATAATAATAATAATAATAATAATTAATAATAATAATAAATATAATCATTACAAAAAAAAAAGAAATTTCAAAAGGGCACTTTCATTGATAAAGGGCAAAGGGGCAAGTGCTGTAGCACCACCTAGCGTCTATTTGTGCACGCCACTGTGTGTGATTATTAATCAAGCAATTTTGAACAGGGTCAGCTTGAAAGCAGTTATGCGTCTAAGGGTCAGAGGCTCACAGCATGTCATTTGAAAATTCCGTAAAGCCGGCGTTACTGCCAAGAGGACGTTGGGTTTGAGGGAGTAAAAAATCCTATTTTTGAGATACCACTGCATTAAAGGCATTTAATTTCACAAATGTGTATAACTTCGCTCATGTAAGTTGACAAAGATGTTTCAAGAGTCTGCTTGTAAGACCACACCTCCAGCCATTCAGCTCACCGGTTTACTAAGAGCTGGGCTGCATCCGAATAGCCAAAAAATTACGTCCTATCCACTAATTCCTCACCACTTTTCTTTAATCTTTGTGGGAAACATCATGAGGTAAAGGAAAGGTTTAAAAGAGAATTCCTGAAGGCTTTAGGAGACAACCGCGCTAAGAGAATCCAAATGCACTTACACTTCCAACGTGATCGATCATGTGTCCCCTGACCGTCAAAGAAGTTTCTTTTTGCGATTGGCCGGATGAATTGTCGTCGCTGTCGCACGGATTTATGGGACAGTGTTATCTCCTTTCTTTTTGAAAAGGATGGTTCCGTGTACCCAGTGCTAAACGAGGTAAATTGGGAAGCGCTGAGACACCTTTCCGTAATATTTAAAGAATTTGAATGCTCCTATCATAGCTGCTACGTAATCATTTCTGGAAAATTTTTTAGGAGTTGGGAACTTGCCTTGGCAAAAAAGACTGTGCAGTCATCACCTGCACCCGTTGTTCATTTCCACTGCGGTAGCAGTGTGCTTTTTAAGACCAAGCTTCGCACTTGGCCTTTGCAAAGTCTGGTCACTGCATGCTTGTGCTGTATTCCTAGTCTTGTGCAGCTGTGCTCTCTGCGTGTTGTGTGTATTATTCTCCATAGACCCATTTACTCTTTGCAAACAAGACAGGCTGTGCGCGCAGCTTGGCAACGGAAGTATGGTAGACCATAATAGCTTGTCAAGCTATGCGAGGGCGAGTAAATGATGCACTTTTGGTTGAATTTTGGCTGTCCTGGGAGGATTCCCCACTGCAGATAAGAAAGATGATCTCCATCGTTAGCCAGTAATGATGTAAGAGGGATTTGGACAGTCAACCATTGGGCTGTCAGACGTACATCTTTGCTATGGGCCTACCAGAGGCCATAGAATGGTTCTATAGAAATGATATTCCGATAAAAGAGGGCTGTCAAAAATTTTTTTTTTTTTTTTATTCTTGGGAAATTGGCTAGTCCAGTGACTAAGCGAGAAATGACTTTTTCACACTGGGTCAGCAGATGTTTGATAATGTTTTTTCTTCAGTCAATGAAATAATTTTAAAACTGTTCTCATATTTATTCAGGTTGTCTTCCTCATATTATATTTTATTTCAAGGTATTAAACAGTTATCGAGTGGCGAATATACAAATACTCAAAAATCAGAAAGAGGGCAAAAACTTTTCCGTGGCACTGTATTTAAATAGCACCTCTTTCAAAATGCATCATGTTCCCATGGTCTGTTGCAGACTTGATAAATTGATCTCTTCCAGAGAAGATGGACAAAAAAAATCTGGTTTACAATGAAAACATCCAAAATTGTATGTCCTTAACCCCTTTGCGCAGAAGCCAAATATGGCTATTTATGCGTTACCCTATTTAATGCTTTATAATTCAACATTTAAGCTTCATAGAGAGGAGGAATATGGCTCAACTGTGACAAGACACTTGCAGCATTTAGTGTTCCATCGTATTTTAGTTTATTTTCATGATA
Source organism: Gymnothorax reevesii (assembly GCA_029721435.1). Taxonomy (NCBI): domain Eukaryota; kingdom Metazoa; phylum Chordata; class Actinopteri; order Anguilliformes; family Muraenidae; genus Gymnothorax; species Gymnothorax reevesii. The sequence continues at coordinate 86,078,543 of CM056575.1, forward strand.
TTTGGAAGAGAAAATGGGCTGCAAACATAAAAATTAATGGAAATTCTGCATTTAAATGATAAGGAAAACTGAGGATTGAAAAATGGCTGGGGATTGAAACAATATATTTCTGGGATCATAAACTCCTTGACCACTAGTATTCTTCATCTGAGCTTTAAATCTTATTTGGCCTCAAAAGAGGAAGCCAAATAAGACAGCTCTCCAGGTGGCTTCCCAAACACTCACAGCCCTCAAATTGGCGCACTGTCAAATCATAATCATTTATTTAACGCAAATAAACTTTTGACTCATGAAATTCAATATTTTGTTTTGCTTATTTTGTTTCATATAACTTAACTGACTGTGGAGTTACCCTTGCAGTATATTTTCTTGAAGGTTGAAACTAGGTTAACTATATATTTTAGGGAGGTTTTACACCCTTGTATTATTGATACCATCATCTATATTTTTTTTCTTTTTCCTGTTTCTTTCCTTTTGTTATCTTCTCCTTCTTGTTTTAGTGTTCTAGATCTTCATTATGGAGTCACGCCATGCGTTTTGTCTTGGCAGCAGCCAGACAGTGTGGGGTTTTATGTTTGTGTCGGGAGGGTGGGTATTCTGCTCTATGGTAAATAACTTTTGTGTTGCAATGGAAATTCTAAGCCTCTACCAAGTATTCTTTCTCCAATACAGGACAGTGGAGTAACATATGATAGTGGACGGGGACGCCTAACTTGTACCATTTGAAATCTTTGTCCTCTGACATTAAGTTCCTTCGAGAAATCCACCTTAAGAATAACTCCCAGGCTGGGCTGAGGGGTAGATGGATCAGGCAAACTTACCACTCAACTTTTTCTGTTAAGGCTAGAGGCATATCTGTTTTAATCCGTAAAGGGGTTCCATTTAGACACCTTTCAACCAAAACTGATGTGGAGGGTCCCTATCTTATTGTTACTGGGGAAATCTACTCTACCCATATAACTTTGGTGAATCTTTATGGTCCTAATTTTGATAACCCGGCTTTCGTTAAGAAGGTGTTCTCTCTATTAATGGATATATTGCAATCTAATCTCATTGGGGGAGAGTCAAATTGTACTCTTGACCCGTATATGGACAGCTCCTCTAAGAAACGGGCCCCACACCCTAACAAAAGAGTTCCTAAAACCATATATTAACTACTCCTATCTAACTGATGTGTGGAGATTTTTTCATCCCACAGGGAGAGATTATTCTTTTCACTCGCATATACACAATGTTTATACCTGTATTGACTATTTTTTGGTAAACTCAAAGCTATTCATAATCCAAAGTATCGTGATATATTGATCTCTGATCACAGTCCTCTCACAATCACGTTGAACCCAAGTGGTCTACACCCTTCTCGGCCACTATGGAGAATGGACCCTCAACTTCTTAATGACCCTAAATTTTCCCCCTCTATGTCAGCAGTTAAAACCGCATGGGAAAATGAGTTTGGGATGCAGATCCCTGATGTGACCTGGGAGGAGAGCCTTGAAGAGATTAATACTTGCTCCATCAACTCAAGGCATTGCCTCATTCAGTTCTGGGTCCTGGACAGACGACACTACACCAAGTCAAAACTCCATAAGCTCTTTCCAAACGTTTCCCCACAATGTGATAAATGCAACATAGATGAGGCAACTCACCTCCATAGCTTCGTTCTTTGTCCGAAGTTGGAGAAATACTGGACAAAAATACAGTATTTAATGCATTTTCTGACATTTTTGGTAACCGTATTGAACCTAATTCTATGTTGATCATACTGGGAGTCTCGGATTCTCTATCAGCACTGACATGAGCACAGCGCCAACTTCTCTCCTATGGTCTGATTACAGCTAAACAAGAGGCTCATGGGCCTTAACGGTCACCTGAGTATAGTATATCCAATGTTAACCCTTGGCCATTAGGCATGGCCCTAATTTTGACCCCAGGGATCAGATTAATGGAAACCAGTATCATAAGCAATAGAGTATTCTAAATTGTATGTATATAACTTGTGGCTATTTTCTTTAAGCAAAGAAGATTTCTCAAGCCATTTTGACCCTTGGGCCCTGCCCCTTAGCCCCTGGGTAAGGTCAACTGTCAAAAATATCGTAATATCATCTCATTGTTGTAATGTCAATCAAGTGTGAATGATTTCCAGTAGAAATTAAACAGAATATACCCAAAAGTATCATTTTCCTATATAAACTATAGTAAACTTGACCCCCTCCCCAGGGGCAAACATGGAGCCTGGGGGTCATGAAATTCACAATTTTTATAAAGCACCTCATGACACTTCTATCTATAAAGATAACTGGTTTTTAGCATATCTAGGTATAAAAAAGTAAATGCAGGACAATAGGCTTGCACTAACAGAGTTTACAATACATAGGTTTGGTCGGTGCGGTCTGTGAATATACTCATAAAAACTTCATTTTGCGTTAAAACAAAAAATGCTTCTGTGAAAGGAAGGAATAATACCTTCATTAACACACGTCAAGTTACTTTTCTACTTCTGAGGTAAAACCACATCCCGCGGGGCATTTTCCGCTCAAACTGTACAGGCAGTTACCAAGTACCAAGCACAGGTTGTTGGTTTTCTCCAGGTATACTCCAGTTTCCTCCAAAACCTAAACATGACACATCCTTAAATGACCCTTACTTAAGTTGTTGTGTACACAATATGGCTTATGATGACAATATAACAAAGGGCCATAACTCAATCAAATTTCATTGAATCGGTCTGGTTTTCGAACTTCTGTGAGATCTTATAGATATAAGCCAGCATGCAAAGTTTCATGAAAATTGACCAGTATTTACTAAAATTATTGTGTTCACAAGGTTGCTTATGATAATAATACAACAAAGGGCAATAACTCCATCAAATATGATCGAATCAATCTGGTTTTCGAACTCGTCCAAGATCTTATGGATATAAGCCTGCATACAAAGTCTCATCAAAATTGGTTCATAAATGCTTAGGTTATTTTGTTCACAAGGAAAAGTTTACGGATGACGGACGATGCTCGACGCACGACGGATGACGCACGACGACGGACAAAAGGGGATCGCAAAAGGTCACGCCATCGGCTCAGGTGACCTAAAAACTAATACAGACTTTTTGGAAGAAAAAGGAACCCCCTACATTTAAGCTGTGGCTCACAGAAATGACAGACACCCTTCACCTTGAAAAAATAAGACTCTATCTGAATAAAAAAGAGTCGCAATTTGACAGGGTCTGGACAGGGTCTCGTCCACTACCTGACAAATAACCACCCATAATGGACACTCCTTGTAGTTAGTCGTCCACTTGTATTTTTCGCACTCTGTCCAATCAAATGATCATTTTCCATTGCTACCTGTATTGTTTCATATTATGCACTGAGCAGAATAGATGGGAGGGAGGGTGGGTGTGATGGGAGGTTTATGTATCTGTGTATTGAGTGTTGATATGTTATCCCTTTGTTTTCTTTCTGCTTTTCTTAAAAGAAAAAGTACTCTGAAAAAGAAAATGTACACTGTGCTACAGCTCAAATATTCTCTTTAATAAAAATATTTTTTAAAGAAACGAAATTCAATATGAATTAATTATTTTCCGGTTAAATTTAGCATGAGTTTATCTATATAGGCACAGCTGGACATCAATGGTCACTAGTAACCTCTCAAAACTAAAAACATGTCTTTTCTCCTAGTTAAAGTTTAGAGTTTCGCTCATTTTTCTACAAGGCCCCATCAGCAAGCACACATACTCATTAAAGGCACTGCTTAATTTACGGTCATAACTTTCACGCAGGCAGAAAGCTTGCTGTACAATTCCGATCATGCAAGCAAAACGCGAGCTTGTAACAACGCTTTCCATGCCCCATAAGGGGCAAGTATAACTCACACAGTAATAGTTGTTCGCGTTTTAAACGAGCGAAAGTCCAAGGCATTCTATTTTGTTTAATACGGCATAAATTCTAAAACAGATCACCATATTAAGCAAAGCAAAATGCCAGCCCTTGCAGTATCGGCTGCTATTGTTACCCAATGTGACAAACTAGCTGTGATCACGGTGGTAAACCAAAAATAAAAAATAGTTGTCTCGTAAGCCAGCTGGCTAAAAGTAAGTAAGTAAGATGAAGCTTTGCTTCAATGAGGAAGGCTACAGTTTTACTCACACTCCAACAGAAATAACTCTCCATCAATGGACTGTTCCTAAAAAGTATCAATGCTGTCAGTCCTCAAGTCTGTTCCATTCAGAATAACTGCCATTTTCGATCTCAGAATCACATTTCCATCCCGCAAATAAGCTCAGCACTCCAGGCTCGGTTCTGGAAGTCATTTTTTCGATTCAACCACGTCATTCTCAGCAGCGAAAAGTTGATTATGCAAGTGTTTAAATGTTTGTGAAGGTTCAATCAACGTCTTTCAATTACCGAGGAAAGCTTACACTGTCTAGAATTGGATAAAGATCGTGTTAATCAACAGGTAATTACCGAGATAGTTTCACAAGGGCGAGAACTGTTACTTTGCTATTACACAGATACCACTGAATCAGCATTGAAGCGATTGTTTTTCCCTGAGAGCTTGCGTGAGGCTCCAAAAGACAGCTGAATCCTTCGATAGATGAATCTACGCTTAAATCCACGGGAGGAAGTTTCGCGTTTTTCATATGTGATGGCTATAATTGAAAGTAGATGACATAATATAAATATCATGGCAAAACTGATTTTTTAAACTACTTTTTACAATAGCTGAGGTCGTTGTTTCAAAGGACAATGACTTTTTTTTCTGTCGCAAGAGATCATTTAAAAAAAAAAACTGCTGGATAAATACTATGGGCAGGTATATTGAGCAGTTTGCACATTAGGCTTAGCTGTGGAGTTAAATTCGTTCAACTCCTGGGAAACAGGGATGGAACATGACTCGTCCAAATTCCAAACCGCTCCGTTTAGTAGTCAATATTCAATAAGTGATCCGGGTGTCCCATCTAGTGATGGAGTTGTGTAACTGCGCGCATAAATAGAGCAGCTCCATGTCCGCTGGTGCCTACATCTGCAAAGGGGTAAATGGTGAGTTTTTATCTTGGCAATTAAAGTCTTAAGGCAACAAACATTCCGTTATAAACATATCCACTGCAAAACACCTGGCCTAAATCAACAACATAAAAAAGGACCAATGGTCCTGCAGCTTACCGGTAAGCTAAAAAGATTATGTGTGCATTTCTCATTCAGATGATCAGGAATTGTGAGCTGATATCCACAGGAAATGCATTTTCTTTAAAAAGTAAGATCATGTGAGTGTTAAGAGCAGGATACGCAGCCGGAAAGCTCTGAAGATTGCACAGAATAATTTATTTTCCTGGCATCCAAACTTCATCCAGATTCAGATTAGAGCGATATCTTGGAAACAACAAAATTCAGTTCAGGAGGTCAATATCTTCAAGTGTTTTCCCCCATGGGGATTAGAACATTAAAGAGAACAGAATCCTATTTTATACATATTTTTTGAAAACACTGTCGCCTTTAGAGAGAGACACACACGCACACACACACATCTGCACATAAAAATTATATATTTATATCTATATATATATTTATATTTTTCATTCTCTACAAACATTTTAGTTTACGATGATTTACCTTGTTCGCAACGTAAATTCAAACAGAAGAAGCCACCTATTTTTGAAAATCTCTCCTCTTAAACACTTATAAACTTATGACACGCGCTCAGCTAACATTGAGAGACAGATTTGTACATCTTTGGAGGGAATTAAGCTCTCAAAGATTTTGCCCTCCTGGTAGTATTCCAGTGTAGTCTAAGTATAGCTTAATTCCATTTAACACATTTAGAAACAAAAAGCATTTACAAACTTACATCAGTAGAACAATTACCCAGTCATTAAATGTAAACCTCAACTAAAATTCCAAATTATCTCTAGTTTGAAGCGATACTAGAGATAACTAAGTTTGGCACAATGCTAATCTTATTTTAAAAATAAGCACAGGTGATACTAGTATAACAGACAGATTTTATGCCCATATGGATGACAAAGTGGCATTTATTATCCTTTAACAGTGTCATCATAAAGAAAACCTGGTATAAATGAAAAAATACAAATAAAAAAACCTATTCCAAATATGTACATCTAAACTTTTTTCAGGCAGTGAAAAAGCACTTCATTGACACTGAGTGTGGAATGATGTTCTATTAACTGTCTTGAATTGCTTAAAATGTTTGTTTAATTGCCACAAACAAATTCACACTGTCAGAACAAACAATACTGCTAAATATGTCTTCCTTGCCATAAAGACATACATTGCTTATAAAGGATAGGTTGGCGATTCGCAAATCTTTCCATCATTTTTTCATTTTCTTGCACCAAAAGAACAATAGCGAGAGCCACTGAAGAGAGGACACAGAGGCATCTGTGTAATATACACAGTGCACTTGTATCTCTGCAATGTACATCAAATACTTTACATCAAAGAATAAAAAAGGTACAAATAAAAAAGTAAATACAAATAAGAGGTTGGAGGTGTCACTCCTCTGCAGAGGACTTTACAAAATGCAGGCAGAAGCCTTAATACACAATGAAGATAAAGTAAATCTAGCATAAAAAGCTATCCCCTTTGCATAAACAATTTAGTTTTTCTTGTGCTTCACATTTTCATCCACCAGCCGTCTCTCTCATTTGCATTCCCTTTTCATACTCAACATTTCCAAACACCCTTAACGTAAAACCTCCTTGACTCCAAAGGTGGAGGTTTCCTCGTGCCACTCCATAACACGCTCTATCATCTTTCATTTGCTCCCTTCAAGCTTTTATCCACGGTCTCTCCTTATCCCTCCTCTCCCTCATGTTTGACATGCTTCTCCAAACCCACCCACTCTTCAGTGGAACCTCACGATGGGACAACCTTTGACAAACAAAAATTCACAGAAATGCCATGTGTTATGCATGCACATGCACACCCCAGCCCCCTCATCAGGCTCTGCCATTATGGCGGGACATGAGTCCCTAGGCCTGGGATCACCAAATCTGGACCTCAAATCCAAATCCAGCCCTGGTTTTCTTTTCTTATTTCTCTTTTCTCTTTCTGATTAGCCGGACTATCTTTATAACTGACTCCCAGGTAAAAGGAGGACGGAAAACCAGCAGGACTCGGACCTCTAGGACCATGATTTGATTATCCCTGCCCTAGACCCAGGAGTCAGGTGAGGCTGGGTAGTGACTTGTCTCATAGTTGAGTTCGCTGTAGGGCCTGGCTGCTGAGTAGAAGTCCACGTAGTTTCCGGTCGACTTCAGTCCCAGGTGCATATTTAAATCAGTAGCAGGCGGGGGGCGGTGATGCACTTGATCCTCAAAGAAAGACTCCTCAAAGTTTCTAGCGGGGTTCTGAAATGGAGGAAACGTTTCATAGTCTTTCAGGGCAGTTTCTTGTGGATCAGGCTGGGCAGGGACCTAAGACACAGGAGGGAACAGGTGCAGGAGTTCAGTTTTCAGCAGGAGCAAACAGGATGAAACCTTAATCCGGTAGTGCACTCAGCACTGAGCCAATTGACACTTTTCAGCTTTTACTGGTCAGCTGATTGACGCTGAAATCAAATTCAATCACAGGCTTTGCTGGCATTGCTTTATCTAAGTGCTTCTTTTAAAAGCAGACCCCGATTTCAGCAAAAACTAAAAATGATGTTAATTACAATGCAAATGAGAATGCTAACTGGAGAAAGCGGCAGTAAAACATGCTGTCTGCTCACAGAAAACATATTCCATGCCAGATTGGTGCAGATCATGAGGCAACTGCCTGCCACCATTTGCAGGGGAGTCAGTCGCTGTCCACTGAGTCATTACTATCATCCTGTCTGGTTGAAACTGATTCAAGCAGTGACACATGCTCACTATGTTGTACAAAACATGAGGATGTGAAATGCACACGTAACAACAGCCAATGTTCCTCCACCTCAGTATCGCAGTAATTCCTTTCATTAGCATTTGAAAATATGAGGCTGGAATTGGTTAACATGAGCATGAAACTTCTTAAGGCACATCCAGTTCCAAGCAGCAAAAATTTCAGAAGGTGATATCACTGGCGCTGGCATGGGCCCATTACAACAATTATCACCAAGAGCATAATGGTCTTGTACTAATGAATTATTAATTTCATCCTATGATGCCAAATCTATCTGAGAACTTCTGCAACATTTTAGGGCTTTTTGAGCCATTTAACAAATTTACATATTTACGATAAAATTAGCTGGTAAAATATTTGGTAGCCTGATGAACAATGTCATGTCCAAAAAAGTTGAGACAATACGGCAACAGCAAATAGATAAGGAAGCCCTGATTTGTAAATAATTTGCAATAGCTGAAGGTTTTTGACTTTGTCCTTTATACACAGAAATTTCAGTGAACTCCCTGAATTGTATGCAAATATTGTGTAAAGTGCCGGGTAAAATCTTTAAATTCCACACATTAGCACCTCAAGATACACTGTTGTTAAACTGTTCGATTTTTTGATCACATAATTTTATTTCCTCAAAGTGACAAGCCTCGACCAGTTCCTGCTTGAAAACACTTGCCATTGATGTCAAGGATTGCATAATAACCCGTTCAACACCAGTTCACCCATTTTGAACACTCCACCACTTTCGTGGTCATATACTGCCCCCGTCCCAACGTTTTTGTCTGCAGCCCTCAAATTCAGAATGATCATATACTTTAAAGCACTGAAATTAAGAAAGTAAAACATTAATTTGTATCTTGCTGTGTTCAATATTCAATTTCATGCAGGCTAAAGCTGATGTACAAATTAGGCATTTTTTTTTGTTTGCATTTCCATATTATTCTAACTTTTTCATTCATGTAAACCCCTATGTAATAAGCTGCATGAACTAACAGAAATATATATATTTTTTTAATTCTATAGTTTATTCATTGTGAGAATGGGCGTGATTTAAACACTGCCTTTGAAGATCTGGCAAGTAAGGGTCTCTGCTTCAATCATAAAATAATTTATTTTCTTCTTTAACCTGTAAAGCACAGGACGATCCCTTTCAGTTGATGGAGCTGATACACTGAGAGGAGTTGTGCCAATGTGCTAATAGCCCTTAAAGGGGGTCTTATTTTTCCTAGTAGGAGTATTTGTTCCAAGTTTGACTGTGTTACATTTTGAAGTTCTTTGAATAAGCTTTCATTTGAGGCCAACTTTTTGAAAATCAAAACAGGCCCACATGGTCAAAATGAGGGTCAAAAAGTGCACTGTTTCAGTAATTAGCTGAAAAGGGGTTAATGTTTCTCCAAATTCGATGAAGATAGAAAGATGTTTTTACCTTCATATGAAACTCCGTCAGGTATACTATCAACAATGTAAATGGCAAAGGGGACATTCGAAGGATACTTGCATAATACTTGCATTCATTTGAAATAGACATGTTTAGCACCAAATTTCAATGTTTAGGGGTTAATTGCAAAGCACTCAAAGGGTTAATCACTATATTAAAAGGTTTGTTGCAGACTATTAAACAGAATAAACATATCCTGAAAGAATGAAATTTGTATCCTTATTAGTTCATTGGTTATAACCCTTTGAAAATGGTCACAAACTGTGACCAGAGGGTTAACGTGGGCCACGCCCCCTTTTTCGGGGGCCCATTAAATGAGAACGGAATGAGATATCAACTTGAAACCACCTGCAATTTAATTTGCTCATTACAGGCAACAAAAAATTACCAAAAGAAACATTTCTGAGACCATCAAGATGGGAGCTTGGGTGATTTCATATGGAATGACCCGATTTAGTTTTATTACAAGAATAACCCTGCTGAATAAGATTAAAACGTCATAAAAAGGGGGTGCATAATGTGTTTACAAGATTCATTCATGTAATTTTTCCACTGAGTGTAATTACTATCACTGAAAGTAATATATCTTGGTTATTCCCCTATTGTCATACCCATCATATTATGTTTTTATTAAAGCCAGCCATCATCACTTGCTCATTATATGTAAATGAAAATCATTCCTTCAGACTCTCAGCCATCAACGGCACAAATCCACTTCCAGATAAATGACAGCACCGTTTGGGAGACTTTGCCAAAGTAGCTTAATTTTGAGATGTCCTTTAGGGCTTCTGCCAGCACCATGAAGTGATTAAAACTTATGCACAGGAGGGACCCAAAGCTGAACTTCACAAATTTTATTTGAAGTGAAGCTGAAATAAGGGTGTTCTCGACGTGCCACAGATCACCATTATTTGCTGCTGGACATAAACTAAGATAAAATGTTTGTTACAAAACAAATATCTCTCTACGTAGACTTTATCAAAGAGAGTTTAGGTAGTTACAGGATGTGTTTCCTTTTTGTATAACATTCTTGAATCTTTACCAAGGTTCACAGCATGTTTTAAAATGCCATTTAAAATCATACAAGTCTCACGTTTTCTCCAGAAACCACTTTTCAAAAAGTTCCACCAGCAGCAGTGACATAAAAAATGCCCTATATTTCTTTAATTAATATTGGCTCATAATTAGTGATGTCATTAGCAGACCCTGGGGGAAAAATATGCGGTGAGGAAACTGTTACGCATTTCCACAACAAAGGATGCATTAAGATCAGAACAGATAAAATCAGAGAATAATCAGATATATAGAACATGCAGGACACAAGGGACCTGTTTTTTGCCTCTTTACCTGATTGTGTTTGATGTCTTCATTAGGAGTCACATATGAATTCCGGAACAAGGTAGCGGTCCCACTTGAGATTTGTACTAAAGGATATGAGAAACACAAAAAGACTCCGTAAGCCATTCACAAAAAGGGATTACAGAGAGTGGACTGGAGAGGAAAGTGAAAAGGGAGAAAGATTGCACAAGCGTTCTGTTATGGGATGGTTCATGGACGGCTAACCATTGGTGAGGGATGTGTGACTAAGGACAGCACTGGCAAGGCCCTGTAATGCTGACATGCTTAAAAGGCTGCTGAGCATCAATCCCATTTAAAGCTCCTGATTGGTTGAGCAGTGATGGAGATATCTACACTACAGAATGGCTCCAGCAGAATTATACATCATCACTCCAACCCCCCAGGCTTTGACAGAGACTGTGATTGACTGAGGGCTTCTCTTGGCAGGGGCACATAATCCTCTTTCAATTCTCAGTGTATACCGCCGTACCTGAGGGTTACAGATTTAATGCAGTGTCAAAGCCTGGTGACAGGTAAAGATGTGTGAAGCCTAAGATAGAGCCCCTTATTCTACACTGCGGTTGTGTATGTGTGTGTGTTTTTGTGTGTGTGTGTCTGGGGTGGAGGGTATTCGGAGAGGAGGAAAGGCCAGGGGGGGTCATAACCACATAAGAACAGATATGAGCAAACTGTATTGTTGAACAATTTTTCTCTAGCCCAAGTAAAGACAGCTCCTCTCCCAAATGAAGCATAATCATATTGCTGTACACACCCTGCTTTAACAGCATTATGATTTTTTGGAAACTTTCTTTTTGTATATTTCTTCTCAGATTGTTACTGGTCCTGAATTGATTGCCCATCGATTGGTCAGCGATGATGCAGTAGCAGCCGTTTCTGAACTGCAGTGTTCTCTGCGAGCCTGTACTCACATTAGGAGCATTCGGCAAAATAAAATGCTAAATTTCGAATGAAAGTTTAAAGTTTTCAGTGCAAAGAACATGCTAAGGTAGCACAGTGTAAAAGCTTATTAATTTCCTTAATTACTAACTGTTTTATTGTCATTATTGGATTTTAATGCTGTCATGAGCCAAACAAAGAGGCAATATTTGGCCTATATTGCCAAAAACGAAACATTAGCGCATTTATTCAGCCCTGCATCCACTGGAATGTTATACAAAATAACAGGGAAAAAGGCCTGCTCTGAACTTATACTGTAGTTTTAACAATTCATCATAATGCACTGTCATTTCTTCTGCTGTCACTATCAATTCAGAAAATTTTCTGACTGTGAAAACTCAATGATCAAAAACAATGAAAAAAGAAACTCAGCAAGCCAAGTCCCTCAAAATATGTGTCACTATTACTGTGTGTGTTTCTTATCTTTCTAATCAGCCTTGAGAATAATATTACATGCCCCATTGCTTGGTCTTGAAGCTTGAGGCACGGTCCACAATCTTACCACAAGAGCATATGTGCCAAAACTCACCTGCTGTAGTGTCTTTTCTGGAAGTGTGCTCGCCTTTGTTTCCATGGTAACTGGCATTGGTTCCAGTGGACTCATAGTCGGTCTTCCTTTCCTTGAGGCTGATCATCTCTCTAGGTGAGGCAGGGGCACTTGCTACAAATAAAGCAAATCATCTGCATAATTCTCAATGGGCATTTGGAACTGGTGTGTGACACTCTGACCTGTATTCCTTTGTCATTAATCCAAAGACCTGTCTTTCTGTCCCCACAAATGTAAATTCTATCTTTCAGTGTCAAGGCCAGGTTAACACTGCATTCAGAAAGGCACCATGCTTCAAATCCATATGCATTATACATAAATTAGCACTAAGGAGGCAATATAATTATATTCTCTACATTCCCAATAATTTTAATATATCCAATTATCCCTTTGAATAGTAGCATTTTGTACTATGTTCGCCAGCTGGAAATGAAAGAGCATTCATAGCAGGAGAGGAATGTTTGAATAAAGGTTTTCTTATGACACCTTACAGTGATGAGAAGAGAAAGCCTGCAATGGAGAAACAAACAGAGCCATGGAGATCCCACCAGCTGCACGGCTCCAGAAGTACCAACTTTAAGGCTTCTGCTAAATGTGAGGGTCACAGCCGTGCTCCCTCCTAAATAGCAATTACACCCACACCATGTTTTCAAACAAGCGATTACCGCTATAAAATTTGACTGTCACCAAAACACTGAGGAGTATGGGCAATTCCATGAGAATGTGGCCACAGGACAAGAAAATTCAAATTGATTTTACAGTATTTTCATTTGTTCAAGGCAAAACTAGGATATCAGAGGCTCAGAAACTGATGCTGCTTTCTTGGTTTCATTTGTATGTTGCAAGTACCAAACGTTTTTACATTCATGTTATTTTCACCATCTTGGAGGCACAAAATTTTCTGTAATTGGGAGAGAGCCTTATTCTCCATTAATTGTGATATATCTCCAAACTCAACACATTTGGATAGTTCAAGGCGAGCTGTTTCTAGATATGAAGTCCATTTTCATTGATCCTTCATCATTTTGGGAATAATGGGCCGCAAACTTGGCAACATTGAATGTAACATGAATTACTAAAAACAAGGTATTTTTAATCCCCAACCCTTATCTCTGTGAGCTAAATCTTCCTCTGTTGTGATTGTAACTTTTATGTAGGTACCTAAAAAAACAAAGGGTGTCTGAGCAGCACAGGCCCTATTATTTGGCTGTTATTAAGAGCTGACCTTACGGTAACATGAGTTACCTGCCCTCCTGGACTTTCTTATGCCTCAGTCCACGGAAAATAATGTCAGTGTAATTCTATTACTTGCAATAGAACCTCCAGAGTGTTGGTTATCGATTATATGATTTTCAGTTCTCTATCAGTTCTATCTTTTAAGAAATTTTGAATTGAAATGAAGTGATGTTTTTGTGTGTCCTTTTCGCGTAACGTGAGTTACCAGGCTGTTGGTGCCTCCAATTCCCACATTTCAAGGGACAGCACTTTTCTTTCCCACTGGTGTATGTATATGGGTGGGATCTACCTATGTACAGAAAAACACTTACCACAGGTGACTGACAATGACATGACAGCTTATTGAAAATTGATATTAGCCTTAAAACATAACGTGAGTGACCATGGAATTACCCACATGCTTTTCTTAATTGTTGATGCAAGTGTGCCGATACATCTCTGGTCAGATGAAAAATATCTACGATGACAATGAAAACATTTCCCTCCTCAAATAATCCAACGCTTTTCTAGCAGACTGTTACTGGCCATCTTCCCTTGGTCTCCCCAGTAGAGCTTCTCTGAATTTGTGGTGGAGGGGATTCTGTGTAGGAAAATGGTCCAGTATTCACCCACTGCTAAGCATTTTCCCTGGCCATTGAAAGTAAAAACTGCTTCATTAAGAGAAGAGTAGCTGATATGCTTCTGCCGGGCTCAGCAATTCCCTGGCCTGCAGTTAAAGGCACTGTGCCCCAGTGATAGCAGCCAGTTGACAATAGCAAGTGATGGTAATCCACCTTAACCTCTATCCATGGGCAAAGCCATCAGAACCTGGTCCCAGGAGGTGGATAAAGATTCATCAGCACGCTGCAAGGCCCATTTGGGAACCCCTTCCGGAGGGAACCTGTGCCCAGTGCACAACGGGGATCAGGACAAACACCTCCTCCATCACACAGGCACCCACAGGACTCTAACAGTGCAGCTGCCCATGACCAGAACCTCTCTCTGTACTCTCACACACAGTGTGGCAATTTAGCTTGCCAACCTTTTTCCAGCAATAATTACATTTGTTTTGCGGATTCATTGGCCTGTTTCTGTTTGCTTAGCTTATTCCAGTCTGAGAAATAAGTATATCATGTGTGTGTGTGTAAAATGTATCAGCTGATCGTCATCTGAAAGTATTAAGCAGAACGATAAGGACCAAGAACATCAAGGGCGGCCAGAGGACTTGCTCCCAGGGAATTGTTTTTTTTTTTTTTTGCCGAAACACTTCAAAAAGTCACTTCTGGAGACTTTTCTGCACCATTAAACTGAAAATTTTTACATTTAAACAAATTAAACAGAGCCCTGTACCTCACCTCTGATAAATAGAAACTGTAAATCCTATGTTAAAAACCTATTTAACAAAGACGTCTTGTTGGCATTATACAGCATGTAGCTCCCTAGGCTGTATACTGTGTATCATTCAGAATGAATGGTGCCTTCACAGATGTGAAACTGACCCCTGCCATGTGCACTAATGCACCACCACACTATGAAGAATGCTGCCTTTTGAACTGCGTGTTGATAACATGCCAGATTCTCCCTCTCCTCTTCAGCCCACAGGATGTGGCGTCCATGATTTCCAAAAAGAACGGGTCAATTTTCCACTGCCTCAGGACATCTTAAATGAGCTTGGACCCAGAGAAGTTGATAGTAGTTCTGGATCTTGTCTATATATGGATTTATCTTAACAAGGTAGAGTTTTAACTTGCATTTGTCGATGCGTGATGAGCTGTGTTTACTGACAATGGTTTTAAGAAGTGTTCCGTAGCCCAGACTTTCTCAACCTCAGGGTCCCGACCCCCACGGGGGTCACAAGATGATTTTAGGGGGTTGCCGAATGATTGTGAAAAAAATATACATTAACATAATAAATACTACAACAATTCATAAATTGTTATTTGGAGTATTTCAAAGAGCGGTGAAGCCCACACCATCTTCACCTCTGAAAGACTAGGCCTCTATGAGATGCTTTTTTTATATTCAATCATGTACTGACCTCTTGCCAATTAACCTACTTGTCTGTCAAATGTTCAACCGGGTGTATTTTTTTGCATCATACTATTATTCCCGCATTGCAACGTTTTTGAAACGTGTCAATCAAATTTCATTAAACTCAAAATGAGCAGATAATTTGCAAAAAAAAAAAAAGTTCTCAACATCTAATATGTAGTCTTCATACTATTTTCAATAAAATACAGAGTTTAAATGATTTGCAAATTATTATATTCTGTTTTTATTTACATTTTACCTTTCTTTTAAATGCCACCGCATTTTGATGTCATTTAGAACGGCATAAAACCATTGGGCCTCATGCAGCAACATTCTCTTAAAATTCTCTTATATTTGCTAAGAGAAAATATATGGGAAAGAAACTCCAGATGCACCAAATGCTCTTACTATCCAAATCTGCTCTTACCCAGGTGTGCTGAATGTTGAATCCCACTTGATTGTAAATTGGAAGCGCGAGGCCGGTTGTTTTAAATTAGCATATATGACACCCACAAAACACCATATAAGGGCAGGTGACGTGCCGTGTGCAAAGAACCAACTGCTCATGGCAATCTAAGGTGCTTTCACACTAGGTATGATTGTTCCTCCCCCCCTCTCCCCCCGCTGGTCATCTTTCACACTAGTAATATCAAACCGTACCCGAGTACACTGGCATACATGTCAAAATTCTGATACAGCGCAGTTGCAGTATGCACCTCGGTGGTTTTAAATGGGGAACGATTTTAAAAGGAGGCGCCAATATATTTCGGGGGGCTTCACTATTGACAAGGGGGATTAGAATATTAATATTGAATATTAATATCCCGAATGCATACGCTGCGCGTGCCCTAGCAACCCAGTGTGTCATCTGCGACATGGATTACCACGTATAGCAGCACGAAAAATTAAACTGGAAATTTTCTTGACCGAATGCTTCATGTTTTTACACATCTGAATCTCTCTCTGGGAACCCAAACAGCAAGGTAAACCAAAAATGTACATTCGATTACATTCGATACAGGTGGATGTTGCTTATAGAATTCTTTCGCCCTTGCATTTTTGGCCGATTATGCTGTCCACTACCTCATACCACGAAAATGCATCTATCTCATAACTTCAGCTGCCAGACTTTCGCACCGCGTCCCGCACTTTGAAATATCACAGCCGCATTTTCTTTAGTTTGTCATGGCACTGATCTATTATTCTATGATAACCACTGAATGTAACTACTCACTAATTATTTTGGAAATGTTTTTGCATGTAGTATCCAGTTGTGAATGTATTTTTTCTTCTGCCAAAGTTTCGAGCAAGCATTGAATTTCGTTGTTTGAATGGAGATATAGCCTATTTTTGCCACTGCATTTGTTAGATCAAGAGAGCCATAACATATAACAGTAATCTTACGTGCTCAAGTACGGTCGCTTTCACATTTGGTACGAGTAGCCATTCATCTGTCGCAGCAACAGATCCGTGCGATCTCTAAAAACGCGCCCTCTGCGCAAGGCCTGGATGGCCAAAGTGTCCAACAGCAGAACGCAGGCAAGTATCTAAGGGTTTTTACAGCTTAGTCCTCATAAGGATCAACTGGCCAAACTCTTTAGCCCAAGAATTATATAAAACAATCATTATAATTTCTCAAAAACATAAAACAATCAAAATTTGATTATAGGATTTTTAATGTTTAGGTTTTAAACCTCGTGTTTCCGTGCATTGGACAAGAAATTTGTGGCCTGAGGTAACAGTTTTCTGTTTTCTCTTATCTCGGTAAGAGTGCTCTCGACCACTCGTAAAATTTTTTCTAAACTAAGAGAAGAGCAAAAATAAGAAAACATTGGTGCATCCCAGTAATCAATGGGTAAGAACAAAATAAGAAAAAAATCGGGGATATGAACAAAAATAAGAGAAAATTTGTTCTTAAATCGCTTCTTGCATGAGGCCCATTGACTAGTTAACGATAAAATATGTGGTTGACTTGAAACAAGGTACACCCACGCCATAAAATGTTACCTTTGTGCATTGTGTATAATTTCTGAACCATGTATCTTGATGCACCTGATACTGATGCAGTGAAACTGCAGTAATGCCATCTGGAATTTTCAAATGGGCAGCTGCTTTACGATGCTCTTCTTGTGAGCATCTTCTGCAAGAATCCCAATCAGGCATTATTGTGCTTGTAGTGGCTTTCATTCATCTGTAAATCATGCATTGCTTTCACTGCTACATTTACAACATGCGCAGCTACAGGATTTCTCCATCACGAAGGAAGTGTCAGCTGCGTTCTGTGTTTTACGATGACTTTCATTTCCTCTGTTTAAAAACTTGAAGCCGGATCCGGGCAAAACATCAACTTAATTACTGTACATTAAGTAAATAGACATGTGTGTGTGCGTGTGTGTGTGTGTGTGTGTACTTCATTCTTATCTCATGATGCTTAAAAAAGCACAAAGCATAATATCCAAAATATCTACCTAAACTGCATCCTCCCAAATTAATACTACCCCTATATTTAGGATTTAATCATCCAAAGTAGCAACCAAGAGTGTGTGAATAATATTTGTGTGAGAGATAAAACTTTCCATTGACTCTTAAATGAGAAAATAATTAATTGTTTCACTTGTAGCAGCTTGGTGTGTTCATTTCAACCTACAAAACATCATTACCAGTAAAGTCATAAATCGTCGAAGAGGACTTAACCTCTGCATGCAATCCCTCTTGCTGATTAGGGAACCAATGCTACTTACACATTTGCAAGAAAATTTACTGTCTTTAAAATTAAAATGCAACAAAACATTAGTGCAGCTACACAGGAGAAGTTATGAATTAAGATTTACCAATAAAAATCCCTCAGCAGTTAAAGGAGGCACTGGCATCAGAAAAGAAGGATGAGTTAGAAAGGGTCCAAAATGCCTCTCAGGTGAGGGGACTTTTAAAGCCATTTATTTATAGTTATTTCTTCCATAACTGGCAGAGGCCTTTTTAACCATCCTCATGAACTTTGCTTTAAAAACAGCCTCTCCTCAGACATGTGACTGTTTTATTAACTGGCCTTAAGGGTCTCACATCCTTAATTCAGCCCTCAGACCTAGGAAGGATTTTCTCTGAAGGTGATCATTTCGGCTGGTGCAGGAAGTGTAATATAACGACAGCCCACTTCAGAGCATTGGCTTTATGGACCTCAATCTTTGGGAGCGCTTTGGATTGCTTTCAAATTTTACGCTCCGCTGTGCTGCTCGCACCTTGAGCACTTAGACTCCACCCAACCCCCCCCACTCAGCCATCCCCACCTCCGACAGTCTCGCAGCCCCAATTGTGCTGTCTGGATATTGGCGGCGGTGGTGACAGAGCGGGAGTGAAGGCAGTGAGCCAGTGGAGGCTGGCACAGTGTGGCCCTGCCTCTCCCTCCCTTCCTCTGCCCTCCCGGCTGGGGTCTCTCCACTGGAGCACAGAGGGTTTTTCTGAGGGGCCTCTCGCCACGCACCCGCTCAAAACGCTGCTGATAAGCTGCTCACTGCAGCGCGGCTTATCAGTTTCAGCTCCAGGTTATGTGATTGTGGCTCAGCGTACAGAATCAATTTCTGTCTCAGTTCATTTCTGCCAATTTAAACAGGGGAAGTCTTGCAGTCGAAAGCAGCAGCGGATAAATATTTTTAAATATGATGCGCATGAGCAACAATAATGAAAATGCACGCCGCTAATCACCTCATTCAAATGTGTCACACCAACCTTATCAGAGACGGTAATCTGTTAATGCTCAGACAATGCCATTTTTTTTAGGCGGAACAGTAAGCTATTGGATGTGGACTAAAATTCCCAGGAAACTGCTCTTATAACAAGAACAAATATTTGCAGAAATAAACGTACAATATAAGCTGTTAGTCGATGTCAAAATCCTGATTATGAAACCTACACATTCATCAACAAAAAAGACAGAGAGAAATGTCTCAGATTCCTACTGTAACTTGACCACCATTCAACGTGTTTCTTTCAGATAATGATGATTTACTTTGCCTGTGTGAGAATGGCCACAAAGCAGCAGTAAGCCACACGCCCCTGACAGCCAATGCTTCTATAAGGAGTAATTATTAGAGAATGTAATATTTCAGTTAATTATACAACACTGCTCCACACAAATATTACCACCATTTTTTCAGTGCAAATAAATAGTGCGAAATAAATTGACTAGATAATGATTGTCAGAGGTGATTTTGTGAAATGGAGAGGAGATTAGAAGCTAATTCCCTCCAACCTGGTGGTGCCTTTCAGTGTGGCGACCGTCTGATACAAGACTCTCAAAGTGTATGAGCAGCCAGCTGACAGGGTGCGGTATGTTTCAATTAATGAGAGCAGGGAGGGCAGGAACAGTGGATTATGAAAGAGATCAGGATTGTTATTTTTCTCAATCCGCTACAGAAAATCAGGGCCATTCGGTTTCTTTGCAGGAACAAACCATCAAGGAGTCATCAAATAGTTAAGGGACCTGCGGTCTGCATATGCTGGTTGGCACAATCTATTTAGCTGACATGTTTTAGTGTCTGAGCACAAATCTGTTGCTCCAAAGTTTAATTGTGTTGCTAACTGGGGACAAGGTCTGTGGCTGTGATGAGAATCTCAGGGTACAGACAAGCTCCCCAAACATTCAAGCTCAAGTGCAAGGTTCAAGGTTTCTTTATTAACCCCAAGGGGCAATTTGCTGCACAGCCAGCAGATATAAATAACAATCACAACAACAGTGGACAATACAAAAATGGATAAATAATAATCAAAACATTACACACACGTGTACGCACAACATTCTCCATAGCCCTCTGTTTGTGCATTTTCCCCAATGTAATATTACCTAATTAATCGTATTTTTGCGTTGAATCACCACGCAAGGCGCAGAGAAAACAATGCAGGAAATAAATTACCTCATATTGGGGGCTGTGCACTAGAGGGTTGTAAAAATAAAGACATAAAGTCTTTTTGTTTTTGGCTTTGTCAGCTCCTTCTGTTTTATGGGGGCTCCAACTATTTGTGTAATAGGTGTTTGATACAAGTCTGTGCTTTAGCCACTTAAACTGTCAATTGCCTGACAGTCCGCTTGCTTCACAACACAATTAGCCTCGATAAAAAAATACCCTGTGAAGGTGACTTTGAGGGAAAGAGCTTTCCTTATTCATAAAGATGTGAGTTCTGACAGCAGAATTCTAATGCCTACGACTCTCCCTGCTGCTTACACACTGAGGGCAAGTGTTCAACTTATTCAATTGGACTGTATATCCAACAGGAAACAAGGGAACACCTGGGAAACAACTTCTGAGCAACTGTATAAACAAAGAAGAATGAAATACCTACAGACAAATATTATCGTAGGTAAGTACTGCAGAACACAAGAGTAATGCATGAGTGGTTGTGACGGCCCTGATGGCATGACCCACCTGATCTGTTATTTGGGAAAGTCCGGACAGGAGAAACAGAGGGGGTCCGGGAGGAGGAATAGGGTCGTTGCCTGTCCCTCTCAATTGTCGAAGAGGAGCCCACAAAATGGTATTGTGCATATCCATCCTGGGGAGAAAAAAAAAAAGAAAACTCATGAACATCAGCAGGAATTTTAAAAATTAAGTCATAATTTTTCTGTTCCAGTGACTTCATTGAATATTCACATATAGAGTGTTTTTAGTGAGGGGATTTGACCTGTTATGATGTATGATCTCATCATTTACTCTGTATTCATTATAAAGTCAAAGCCAGTCTAAGTCAAATGAATCCATGCAGTTAACTCTGCAGGAAACTGCACGGCCGAAGACGAGCAGAGCTGCATGAGTTTAAGCTCTCTCATCCTCCCTGCGGGAATGTGAGAGATAGATTCCACAGCAATTATGATTCATATACCTCCAACTTAGCCAGAAACTCAGGCCCTTTAGTATTTTCAGCATTAAACCATCCCATGCAGTGAGAACTAACAATCAATTTTAATTCTTTGTACCCTTATCAGCGAGTAAAAGCTTCAGTTTGTGGGAAGTGTACTTGACTGGCCATTGAAGAGAGGCCGGAACACGACACTGGAGATAAGGTGATTGCCTTGGCTCAAGGCCAGTCTGATGTGGCCCTGAAATTAATCAATAAGCCGTCTGCCGGGAGACTGCTGACATCGCTAGACAGTACTAAAGGCAAAAGACTACTTTTCCCTACTGCAGCGGACAATGACATTTGCAATGAGCTCAAACCGGATATACTACAAACTGCTGTCAAATTGTCAAGCTTGAGCGTTACACCCCAGTTTGAAGACAATACAAAATGCTGCAGATACTGACCTTTAGCAGGGCAATCAAAATGCTGCGTTTGTGCTATTTGAGCACAGCCTTCCACTGGCAACAAAATATTAGCATTCACAGACTGCTCCAAAAGTGCTATTCATTGCAGTGCTTTAGACTATTCATGCATGTTCCATACACTGCACCTGAAACTGCCTGGAGTTTTGCATCTCAGTTAATTAGAATTATGCAGCAGGAATAGTACTCATGAGTTCACTAAATAATTGCAATGTATATTGGTACAATAATTCCTGGTAGCTCTGTCATGGAAATAAAGAGAAATGAAAGAGACTTGTGAGCCAAATAAAGCTAGTAACTTTGATTGGACAGAAGAAAGAAGTATATGGCAAAAGACAAGAACAAATTAAGTTAAATTCATTGAAAATATTTATATACACAGAGAGATATTGTGGCATGGCATGTTCTACATATACAACCGTAAGGCATTAAAAATGCAACAAAGTGAAGGCTACATAACAAAGTATGTAGATAAATATAAAAAAACAACAAAATATGTATGTAACAGAATTTTAAACACCTTTATGGAGTTCTAAACGTAGGTTAGTGGTCCACACCACGTCTAAAAATGTCATTCCATTCATCCACATCCTAACCAACCAGCCTATTTATACTGCCTTCATTCAACAATCCTCGTCTGTCTCGTTCAACATCCCTCCCTCCCTTTCCCCTCTATTCATCTCTCACCCCATCACTCCCCAGGGGAGTTGAAAGAGCCTTTATGACTCCAAGAGACCCCCAGCCTGAGTCTCATCACATGGTGCTTCCCGGTATCCTACACTGGTCTCCGCCTACTTGACTCTATTCCATCCTTCATCAGTGCAAATTCCCATGCTTATTCAATTCAATAAATATCAATGACTACTATTTTAGGTGTAGTCTGTCATTCATTAAACTTAAACATTTCCAAGAGATTGCACTTCAGAGTTCATTCTGGATCATATGGAGCAATGTGAATAATGTGTCCGCCATTTGCTGCTAACAGAGCTTGTATCCCTTGTGGCATCTAGGTTGCCAAATTCTCAATCTGTCTCTGTGGAATTTGGTCCCACTCAGCCAACAGAGCAGATCAAAGCACTCCGAGAGCAGAGGGAAGGTGATCCTGATGGCGGAGTTGCTGATCCAGAATGTCCCAAAGATGCTTGATGGGGTTCATGTCTGGCGAGTAAGGAGGCCAGTCCACCACGCTGACATTGTCGAAACTGTTCCTGGTAATCCTTTCCTTGTGAGGACAAGTACTGTCGTGCATGAAGATGACGTGATGGTTTTGGTGGATGTGAGGCACAACATGAGTGTTCCAAAATCTCATCCACAAAGCGTTATACTGTCAGTGGCCCATCAAAAAAAAAAACAACAACAAAGAATTCCAGCCATATCCTTTAGCTGGCCACACCTTCGCCTTTCCACTGCCGAATCGATTCTCTTGCACGGTGTACGGATTGGCATACCGTTCACCTCGTCTACGGTACACGTTGCCCTCCAATATTGTGATACAGCAGGCACTGCAATTCATCGCTGTAAATGATGCTGCGCCGGTTACTGTTGGAATGTGCCTGTCCCCACTGATGATGAATGGCATGTCTCTGATCTGTCAGGACTATCCCAACGTGAGCTCTGAATGAATGATTCCTTCATCCTGGAGCTTTCCACATTCTATGCGGGAGCTGATGTGGTTACGGCATCTTCAGGAACCTCAACAGCTGTCAACATCACTGGGCGAGAGTGGTCACGGAGGTGCACCACATGACTATTACGGTCCTTTGCATGTGTGGTCACATGTGACTGCTGAGGTCACAGTCGATATTGGGTACTTCTGCCTGCCTGTACTGTGTCTACAGACGTGCAACAGTCACACGAAGCACTCCAGTTTGCTTGTGACAATTGTGGTATCATGACTCTTTTTTCTTTTAAAGTTTTTATCCTCAGCTTTTTATAGCAGACAATGTTGAATTGTGCATACAACATTACTGCGCTCACTCACTCCACTTTGTGGACTTTTTGGGGAGTGGCTTCTTTAATGGGACCATTGCTGTTGACACATACACGTGCAAACTGACCCTACGATATCACTCGTGAATTGAGATTTATTCCTCCTTTCATGCTGTTTCTTTTGTGGGTGATTATTTCATCATTTCTACAAAATAATGTGCATTTTTGCTTTTTAATGCCTCTTAGTATATGTATCCTTGAACTATCAATAAAAAGATAACACAAGTGCACCGCCTATCGGCGAATGTCGTATTGCTGTGCAATACTAGTCCCCTACCGGTGTATGCATATTATATTTCCTAAAAAGTAGGTCAAAGTGACCTGAATAGGGTACATGCCACACCCTCTCCCCAAGATGCATCCACACACCAACTTTGATGTTCCTAGGTTATACGGTATTGAAGTTATGGAGCGGACACAAATACGGATGAACGGACTGACGGACGGACTGACGGAGTGCAATCCCATAGTCCCTTCCGTTTCCGGTAGGGAACTAATAATTGTTTTGCTATTAATTGCCGGAAATAAACTACTTTGTCAACAACTTCATCATCAATGAGTCATATTGAGATCGGGCAAGAGGGGTCAAACTGAAATCTCCGTGCAGACAAAACCATGCCGTGTTAGCCCATTCAGCTATGGTATGCCTACATGCCACCAAAAAAGACAAAACATAAACAATATCACACACAACCCCTAATCATATCTAAAGGGAAACGTTTGAGATTATTAAGGGGGAACTTAAGTAAAATGTTAGAGTTTAAGGGTTAAAGGAGATAGACTGTCCGAGCTCTCATTCATAATGACCACTATTCTAGTTGTATTATACCGCTGGCCATGTACTAACTTAAGTTTATTATAATTGTGCCCCACCAGACATTGGACTCTTAAACATCTAAGCGTTATTCTATTCATTAAAGTGCACCTTTTATGGTTTTTCATTATTTTAACGTCATAGAGTGAATCATTTTTTTTTTCATGCGCATTTCAATGGTCTATGTTGGAAAACAACTCAAAGTCACCTGCAACAGAAGCGCTCTCTGCTGCAAAACACACTGCTCCAGAGCTGACTGAAACACCCAAATAGCTTCTGGCCATTTTTTTCATTAATTGGTAAGGTCACCGATTGAATCTTCGCAACAAGTGACATTTCCAACAAAGGCGTGAACGGTGGAGCAATCCAATCACAAGTGAGAACAATTTGACCACAGTACACCAGGGTTTTCGGAGGGGCAGGGGCAGGACCTCAACAGAGCGTTTCACAGACAGGAACTACAGAAATGGCCAGCATGAGAAAACCCAAGTGTTGTGCAAACAATGATGCATTTAACCCTTTGTAGACCTCAAGAATACAAGAATGACCAATGAAAAGTCACTTAATAGGTGCACTTTAACAAAAAAATGCACAAAATTATCACAAAGAGATTTTTCCAGTTTCTCCAAATCTTTTGATGATGTTATGCACTGTCGATGATGAGACTTTCAAAGCCTTTGCAATTTGACGTTGAGGAACATTGTTTATAAAGTATTCCACAATTTTTTTACACAAGCCTTCACAGGTTGGAGAGCCTCTGGCCATCTTTACTCCTGAGAGACTCAGCCTCTCTAGGACATCCCTTTTATAGCCAATAATGTTACACACCTGATGTCAGTTACGCAATTACTTGCTAAAAGTTCTTTCAGCTGATTCTCTTATATATTAATTGCTTTTTCAGCCCTTTGTTACCTGGATCCCAACTTTTTTGAGACCAGTTGCAGCCAGAAAATTTGAAATAAGCGCATTTTGTGGATAAAAATGTAAAATGTTTCAGTTTCAACATTTGAAATGTTATCCATGTTCTATTGTAAATAACATATTGGCTCATGTGACCTGAAAGTCATTGCATTTTGTTTTTATTCACAATGTACACTTTTCCCCAACTATTTTGGAGTTGGGGCTGGATATACATACATATATATGTATCTCTGCTTCCACTCAGAGGGAGCAACAAACAGGTGTGCAGGCTGATTGACCGATGATAATAATCATTGGAAGTGTGCTCCAGGGTCTAATAGAGCGATGAGTTGCCTGACAGAAGGCGTGTCCTTAGATAAGTTCTAAATATCTGATAATTAGGGAGAGGAGAAAAGAAAAGCTGATTAATGCATATCTTTTGTCTTAAAGAAATAAATCAAATATTTTAAAGCGCAAGCTATTATAATTCAGCATTAAACAGAACTCACACTCTCTTTCTGTTCAATATTGTTCTTTTTTCTTTCAAAAATGCACATACTTATTTAATAGAAGAATTTATTTGTACATTCAAATATGTATACAGCACTATAAATATAACAGTATTATAGGGGCAATAAGCCCCAAGGGGAAATAATCTTTTACATGACCAAAGGTATGTGGACATCTGCTCATCCAAAATGTTATACCAATATCATGAGCATTAACTGGGAGTCGGTCCCTTCGAGACCTTGCCTTTGTCATAAAAGACAGATCCAGGCCAAGAGGTGACCACGTACTTTTGACCATGTAAGGAATTTGCAAGTTTTTAGCTGCTCTTGAATGGCAAGGTATAGATACTGCAAATAAAAAAACTAATTGGACTTCAATGAGAAACAACTGCTGCTGCTCAGGGCTCCCCTGCATGATAAACACATCAGAGAAGATGAACAGTGCAGGGACTCGGAGCAAGTTCACTGCCACTTCTGTAGCGTGACCTGCTTCACATATCCACAGAGCAGGCGTTCTCTTGACATTCTGTTGCCCTTCCCAAACACACTTTCCTGTAGTACCAAAGGTTTAGGATTCTTCAAAGGCATCCTGCTTCAAACGTTCTCACACCCAAACCTGGGCCTTCTCCAGAAGCCTGGAGGCGAGGACAGCCGGCAGAGCCATTGCTGTGCCTGTTGCAAGTAATGGTACAGGACAGCTACCTGCAAAGCACTGAAAGTGTGCAAAATGGCAATATATAGCGACGCATTTGGGAAAATTACCCTTGATCTGTGAACTGGCACTGCTCACAAGCTGGACAGCGGCCACTGAGTGTGGCTGCACACAGCTTTCCACTTGATTCAGACAACTGACTTTATCAACGCCTTTCACGTCCTATTTCTCACTCCTAGCCTTCCTTTCAGCCTATTGGACACCTAAAGGAACTCTGAACTCTCCATTTCAAAGCCACTTTAGATCCCTTGCTGGGCAGAGCAACACGGTTAAACGCAAGGCCTTCATTATTTTGAAGATACCTCAACACTTTAAATTAATTTAAATTAATTTGGAGAAAACACAGAATGTAACAATTCCCTTGTATGAAGTATAATTCAGTCCATTAATATGATTATGACATTGAGCATCAGTTAGAAATGATTAAGGGGGTCACTCCATATGGACTCACCACTTGCACGGTCACCTACTCAGATTTGGCTCAAATTTATTTTGGGAGTACCTCTATATTCATAATGAACACATGCAAAATTTTTGGCTGCTACTCCAAGAGAGAGGCTTCTGAGATATGCCCGCCCGCCCGCCTCCCCCAAAATCAGGGGGCCATATCCTAAGCGAATAGCGAACATTAATTTATAGGGATTTTGCAGGCCAATATCTTTGGAACAAATCATAGGTTTGGGCTGAAAATGCAGTCTTTCAGAATCTCGTCAAAATCTACCTCTCTCTTTTCATTTTGAAGATATTGGCCTTTCAAATATGAAAATTTTATTGTTGAAATCAAAAATACAGTTTTTAAGGACCCCCTATGAGGCTGGATCCCTTTCAGAGGCTAAAGTGTGCGATATTCCTTCTATTTGAGGACAGGTCTGTCAATACAAGGAAGATTGACTGCATCCAAGGCATAAAAGTATAGTTAGGAGACCCTGAAAAGGGTCCTAGCAGAAAAAGTCACTTTTTTGCCAATTTTGGATTGGCAAGTTCACCATGTGGGCAGTTACCCACGGTAATGAAACTTGTTCCACATAAATGTACTATATATCTTGACTTTATTTGTTCAAAATTACCACGTTTTCTTATCTCCTTAACTATTTAATCATGTCATCAAATATAGGTGTTTTGGTGTAAAAACGCCTGTTATTATCCCCTTTGTTCTGCAACTAGAAGTTTTAAATAGGCAGTGCCTACACATAAAAAAGTTACATAATTTCCTCAGATAATCTGATGTCTGACATGATGTTGCATTCCCTCTCAAGGGTCTCCCAGTTATTGCATCATCTTCCATGCACTTGATTTTCAGAATCCCTGAAAACTGTCATATAAACATTCATGTAGAACAAGTGTCATTACCATGGGTATCTGCCCACATGGTGATCTTGCGAATCCAAAATTGCCAAAAAAAAGTGACTTTTTCAGCTAGGACCCATTTCAGGGTCTCCTAACTCCACTATTATGTCTTAGATGCAGTCAGTCTTCCTTGTAGAGACAGACCTACCCTCAGACAGAGGGAATCCAGCACAATTTAGCCTCTGTAAGATATCCTGGCCTCATGGAGGGCCATTGAAACCTGAAATTTTGATTTCTACCCATAAAAATTTTCATATGTGAGAGGCCAATAGCTTGAAAATGAAAAGACATAGATACATTTTGACAAAAGATTCTGAAAGCATGCACCCAAAATACCCTGGTTTGCAATTTTCAGCCCATACCTATGATTGGTTCCAAAGATATTGGCCTCCAAAATCCCTATAAATAAACGTTTGCAATTAGCTTGGGGCATGGCTCAATTTTGGGGGACCATATCTTGGGATCCTCTCGGAGTAGGAGCCTAAAATTTTGCATGTGTTCACCATGAATATACAGGTACTGTGAAGGTGCGATCAGGAACCAGTCGCGAGAACTGTTACGCCCAGCCTAGGGGTTACTGAACGCAACATAAATGGACCGCTCCTTTGTCACTCCCAAGGACACCATTACAATAAAGTACAAGGAGACGAAGTTTTTTTTAAGAGTCAAAACAATTGAACATTTAATGGATCTTACATATTTTGTTTCACAGAATAAGATCAGCTGAGCTGTACCTCAGGGAGAGTAAGCGAAAAAAGAAATAACAAAAATGCTCTTATAACTCAAAACCTTACCTGACTTCTGAAGGGAAAAAAAAAAATACAAACCTATAAACTCACTCCCTAATCGAAAAAACAGGAGAAAACAATTACACGCTATACTCGTTGTACTCTCCCCTACATATCAGACTGCTGCGCAATTCAATTTTACCTTATGCTTAAGCAGTGTTAAGCACGGACGAAAGTTCTCACATGCATACAGTTCGTGACAATCTAAAGCGTTGGGAGTGAGAAAGGAGGAGGGTCGGCGTCTCTGCTCGCGCTGTCTTTTTTGAATAGCCAGCCATCAGCTCCCAACCAATTGGATTTCTCCCTATTGCAGCGCTCCTCCAGTCAGCATCAGATGCGCCATTTTGGTGTTATGCAGTAGAGTAATGCAAGTAATCTAAGTAATGCAGTAGAGCCGATTTTATTAATAGGGGGCAGAAGGCAAAGGTACAAAGTCCACACTCCAAAAATCACAATCCAGTTGGGCAAAAATAGAGACAAAAACCAGGGCAGCAATAGTCGGGCAGAAAAAGGTCAAAAAACACAGATGCAACAATAAATCCAAAATCACAAAGCCAAAAATCGAAAAGTCGGACGATCCAGTCAGAAGAGAATCACTTATAGAACATTGCGGAATGAACGTGGCACAAGCAAACTGAGAGAAACGATCTGACAAGAAAGTGCTGTGAAAAGACTCCTAATATACACTCCTGGGGAATCACATGCTACACAGAACAAAGGTGCTGGAAATGAGACTAATTACAAAGGAGGGAGCAAGAGGGAGAACCTAATCACATAAAATAGGCAAAAAAACGCGGACAGGGATCAAGAGACAATCCTATAGACAAACATACGGCTCCGGTCAAGGAGTTCTAAGGTGCATAGATATTGAGAGAAAGGACAGTGCGAGCAGGTGTGGAGAATCTGCAGAAACCCAGCAGAGAAGATTAGTGAAAGACAAGAGGCGGAGACTAGAACAGGGCGAGTGCTGAGAGCTTGTTAATCAATTAGTAAGTGCAGCTATACAATCCCTTAGTGCTCGTTAGTAAGTTAGTATTATATACAATGTTAGTTTGTGTTAGTAACTCTGGCAAAATAACAAACTGTTAGTATGTGTTAGTAAAATAATAGTAAAATAGTGGCATGCAATACCGGGGCTGTGAGCAATGACAAGACAAGAGACCAGACAGGGGGAGACAAACTGCACTGCATGGTAAAAAGCAAAACATGGACCGGAATTAACTATGGTAAAAAGTAAAGCATGGAAAAACTAAACTAAGACAATACATGAATAAATCAAAGTAACCAAATCCCAATACACATTACAAAGAATAGTCAGACATTGCAAAAATCCAAATATAAACAGATTGTGGGCATGGCAAAGTAAACATGGACATGGCAAGGCAGGGCAGAGACATGGCAAACAGGCAGAATCACAACAGGTACTCCTAAAATAAATCTGAGCCAAATCTGAGTTGGCGACCCAGGGACCTCTGGTTGACTTCATATGGAATGACCCATGAGATTTCCTAGGACAATTCAAATCCAGTTTTCCTTTAATCTGTAAACTAACCCCAGAGCAGGGTCGGCTTGAGGTATAAATCAAATCTTAGTGCATGTCATCTTCCTGCAGAGAGGGAACACAAGTTCTTTTACAACTATTATAGCTGTTGCACACTGGAAATGTAAAAAATTAAGCCCATAATAGTAAATTCAACATATAAATATTTGCACTTAATATTTGCATCTTAAGCTGAAACAGCTAGTTAACATGAGGCAGCTGCTCCCAAGCAATTCAGAAAAGGTAGACAACCCCTATCTAAATCCATTATTAAGATCACCATCTCACAGACCAGAACCTGATTAAATGTTTTTGCAGTGACACAGATTGTGTGATATGATGTTCAAATCCCATTTGTAGATTACAAGATTGACATTGGCCAGATCTTGCACAATGAGGCCAGATAACATCCAGCGTCCACATGACTGCTATGCTAGGGGAGGTGTGCCCCAACAAGAAGCCAAACACATTATACAGAAAAATCTCTGGCCTTGTTCACAGTACAGATAATATCATGTACAGATTTTCAGAATTGTCACAGGGATGAATATTCCTAGTGGCCAAGCAACAATCCTAAACTTCAAGCCCATAATAAGAGACGGCTTGGCCCTCAAATCAGATTCAAGTGTCTTTCAATTTATAACGGCATGTTCCCACGGGCAGTCTTTGGCAGCTTACCCCTTCAGCTGAGTATTCCTGCACCCAACCAAAACTGGAACATGATGGGATTAATTTATCTGAAGAGATTTTCCTCCTTTTATAACACTTTCTGTTCATATTACACACATCATCTAACTACTTGCTTTATGCGCATAAATGCTCTTTCAAGGATGTTGAAGAAGAAAGTGAAATACATTCTGCTTAAACTGATAAGTAATACATGAGAACTGAAAACAAAAAAAGTGACCTAAGAACAGTCGAGGAATTAATTGCTGGAAAATGATGGACTGGAATAAATGAGGCCCCACTCGCACTCCATTAGGATCTATACATTGACAGGGTGTGAACATACAGAATCATTGCACCAACATGGCATTACAAATGCATTTATTCCAGCTCAGCTTGCAGGGGGTGCATGCAGCTGGCGCTGGTCATGTGCTTCTTTGGACTGCATCATCTATTTTTTAAATACTTATTTACTTTCTAAATTAGATGGAAATTGTCACAGCCCGTGTTTAATTGATTGACCCCCGTTCCAGCAGTCTGCAAGTTTTTTGCAGTTTTGTCTCCTTTAATTTATGTATTATCTTATCTTCTCCCTCGCTCCCAGGTGTGGTCCTTAGCACATACATACTTTGCCAAGCCTGACCTTTTAATGATCTTCAGATGTTTTGCATTCTGACATGACAAACCTGGATGAATACATTTTAATTCATTTTAGGGGACTCTGACTATGCTGCATATTTTCTTTTGCTTAGACTGTGCACAGTAAATATGACATTTCATCCTCCATTTGCCCATCATAAACAAAGAGTGCCAATTTAACTGCAAGTGAAAATACTAGCCCGTGGTAAACCAGCCGAAAAAGACCTGTATTGGTGCACGATCAAACTCATCAGTACAAAAAATTCCAACAGCAAGGCTGTTTGAGATTTACCTTCTCCCTGATGCACTGCAAAATGTCTGCAACTGTGTCAGGCTGCTTTTTAGCAACTAACTTACTTAAAAGGATATTGCTCGCAGCAAATCATTTCTGAGCCTTCTTGTGACAAGTTTACTGGAAATTTCCTGCAGTCAGTTCCAGTCTTTCATGTGCCTGGAGCTGGGTTCATCAAAACCTCCCAAGATGCAATGTCAGCATAGCTTTGAGAATACAGGGAGTGGTGCAGAGAAAGTTGATATTAAAAGTCCAATTAAAATGTAAGCTGATACCAGATTTGGCATTTTCCCGGGAGAGAGTTCCTGTGCCAATTTTTCATGCCCTCCCCACACCGATTCCTCACTTCTTCACTCTCCATCTGTTCCATATCCATTGAATACATCTTTTTTTTTATAAATTTGGCATCTCCAATCCCGCCCGAATCTGGAATGCCCAATTAGTGAACTATGTACAAAGCTTGCTCGTATGCGACCCCTTGCTGCCAACTCAGGATAGTGAAGACAGCTCACGGCTCTCCTCCGAAGCACGTGTCCGTCAGCCACTGATTCTTATTCACTCATTGGTCGAATCCTCGTAAGTTCCGAACGAGGGCGGAGGATACCCGGACGTGAACAAACCCAGAGTCTTCCTGACGAGCGCCCGTCTGGCCAACAGGAGGCGCTGGAGCAACGAACAAACCTGATATTCTTAACCCAAATCCGGCAGTCCCTTCCCAATTTGAAACCCTGTAGCGCGATCGCCAATTGTGCGCTACTCTGAAAAAGCTGCCGACCCCTGCCGGTGGGTACGCCGGGGCTCGAACCCGCGACGTGACAGACACCTCTGCACAGCAGCGCAGTGCCTTAGACTACATCTTTTTAAAGCTCTAAAATCTTGCGTTGACATGTGACCTGGTCGCCCAGTTGTCAGAAATCCATTTCTTCGCAGTGACGGCTTATGATCAACGACTGGGAAATAAAACTTCAAAAAAAATAAAATTCTAAATATTTCCTACTGTTGAACTTAACCCTGGCATTGCCAGTCAACAGCCAGTCAAACTTTCAAGCTTTGCATTTTGCCAACCAACTTGATACCCTTTTGTATGATTGTTTGTACTACTATTCCTCTTCAGTCTGGAGAATCTCCTCTTTGTTATTGTAATGAAAGCTACTAAAATGATACTTGGCTGGTATTCCTGAAGGAGAAAAACAAACTAATCCAGACTTCAATATCACGCCCCTAACAGCTTCACTTATTGACATAGTAAGCAGTTTGAGCAACAGACTGTCAGAGAGACAGACTATTTTACATTGTTCGCTGACAAATGAGATGAGGTTTGAGCATGTGCTGTTCATTTTCAGGCGTGAGCATGGTTTGATACACGAGGAGGTGCTTTTGCTCAAGTACTTTTCGTTTCGTGGATGCGCCATCTTTTAGTATGAAAGCTGCGCATTCATTGATAGATGAGGTCCCTTGGTTCATGCCAAGGAAAATAACAAAACCCAGTTCAGCATGTCTCCACCCCTTTGCCTAACTCGCCTCATCAGAAGGCCGGAGTATAGAACTCTTAACTTTGTTCAGGGATTCCATTTCATTTTCAATCCCTTAATTTGATACAGGTGCCCTGTGGCCATTAGGACAGCATGTGGTTTTCCCATTGACTGAATAATAATATGGACAACCTAACAGCTCCCCAAAAGTGAGGCCGAAACATCTAGTGGCTGTGCAGTATAAATTATAAACTTGCCCCCTCCATGCTAGTGAATGGGACTAGGGCCACACTAATTAATTAAAGTACGTGCCAAATATTTTCTTTCCGAAGATGGATTCTGTCATTTTAAGCAAGTCTTACCATGCTGATGTATATTAAACTGTTTATTTTTCTGATACGTTTGGTGTTATTTAGCGATTTTATACGGTAAAAAGTGGTAAATAATCATGATTGACAGATGTGATTTAGTGACTCCAAGGGAGGAAGTTGTTTGCTGGCTTATTTCCAGGAATTCTTTGGCGCTGGAATGCGACCACCGAGAAGAGATATAACGCTAACAGTACACATATATTGCTAGGTCCCAGTACAACTCAATGTGACCCATATTGATTTGGAAGTCCAATGAAATTTGACAGTGGGATTTACTTCCATCTTGTCATGATTCTGCCTTTTGTGTGTTGTCTCATGCTTATCTGTGCTTGTGCTTTACTTTCGATTTATATTTCAGCTTTCATTCTACCGACTGACGATCCACTCTCTCTCTGCCAGACTCCAGTGATGTCGCGTGACAGCCTTCAGCATGCCTGCGTCTCGTCTTCCAATCACGTTTCCTCTTTCGGTTTCGACTGTGGTATTTCATTCATTGCTTCCACCTGGGCTTCATTCTGGGTCTCGCTAAACTCTGAGTGAATGCGTTCTCTGATAGGATATTTACTAACCTGTACTAACCAGCACTTATTTGAGGGTGATTGTAAATATTTTGTCATGTAGTATTGACCTTAATTAACTCATTAGCGAGTGTGTGTGTTTCTGCCTTTAGTAAATTCTGCCTAAGCTTTCCCTGATTAACTGCGTTTAAAGCTGTGCTTCCCTTCGCTTCTCTCATGGTGCTTTTTACTCGTCACTTTTAGATTACCTTAATCTAAACTGGTCTAGCTTAATTGATGGTCTGAGCCTCTTGTCTCGAGTCATTATTGTTAACCCGGTTCTCGCGTAATTGTTTATTAATCCCATGTGTTTTTGTTTCCAGGCGAGATGGCATTCTGAGTCCCCGCCTCCTCTCGTGACTATATTTGTAGCAGAGAGGGAAGGAGCCGTCAGACGGAACCTTGAGTATGACTCAGAGCTGCATGGTGAAATCTCAGCTCCTTGTGCCTTCGGAGTATTTCCGCTGTATGATTCCCGAGTCTTGTATTTTGCTGCACCCGCGTCTCATCTGCCCCTTATTAAAGTCTCCCAGTGTGTCTGTCAGTCTAGTTAGTGTTTAATAAACACTTCTGGATCCTGCAACTGGTGTTCTCCTGACCTCTTCTTACAGATCTGAAGATAGTGTCATCTACTGTTCGCAGCAATGCAATTACTAATAACTAAGGCCAGTTTTCTAACTAGCAAGCAATTTAAGCGAGATTCCACAACAGGTCATCGTAAGATAAGTTGAATCGGGAATCAATAAAAAAATCTCTTTACTTAGAACACAGTGTAATGTACTGTCAGCAGCAATGTTATGTTCAGCGCAAAAAGCTTTATTACCATCAATTTCCATTGCTAGTATTAATTTAAGTGGCCTATTTCTGAATCTTGCAAGCCAGTCAAGAATGCTTGGCTAGCTAGCAAACAATTAAATTGTGATTCAGTAACAGGTCACCTAATTAACTAGCTAGCTAACAAGGAATGTTAAAATATATCACAGCAGGTCCAATTACATGCAGACTGTGTTTAGCTGTCTTTTTTGATGGGTTATATTCGGTAACTTAAGCATAGTCAATGTTTTAGCCACCTAGCTAGTAGATAGCAAGCACAAGTCTGGTGAGAATAGCAGGAGCACTGCACACTGGCATTGTCATAGCTAACCCTTTAACAAGCTTTAAGTCAAGCTGCCGGGTGGCTCACACGGTTAAGGCACTGCTCTGCAGTGCAGAGGTGATCACCACGTCGCGAGTTCGAGCCCCGGCGTACCCACCGGCAGCTTTTTCAGAGTAGCGCACAATTGGCTATCGCGCTACAGGGTTCCAAATTGGGAAGGGACTGCCGGATTTGGGTATATGATAATAATAGCTTTGTTCGTTGCTCCAGCGCCTCCTGTTGGCCAGACGGGCGCTCGTCAGGAAGACTCCGGGTTGGTTCATGTCCGGGTATCCTCCGCCCTAGTTCTGAACTTGCGAAAATTCAACCGATGAGTGTACAAGAATCAGTGGCAGACAGGCACGTGCTTCGGAGGAAAGCCGTGAACTGTCTCACTATCCTTAGTTGGCAGCAAGGGGTCGCATACGAGCAAGCTTTCTACATAGTTCCCCAATTGGGCATTCCAGATTCGGGTGGGATTGGAGATGCCAAATTTATAAAAAAAAAAAAAAAAAAAAAACAAGCTTTAAGTCATGGTAGTTAATAGTGTTTTCAATAGGCCTAACGTTTGGTTACATTTCATAAAAACAAAATATAGAGCATATTAGGCTAACAATAACTCCCAGTCTCTAGTCTAACACTGAAACAGCCAGGCTAAAAAGTTCTGCGATGTGCTTGCAACTGAGTAAGAGGGAGACAACGACTCAACCCCCCACTCACTACTGCGCAGGCTCAGGCTCCAAATGTGCAAGATAGCAGTGTCAGTTTGAGCCACATTTTGGCTCCTTTTTTGTACAGCGTTAGGAGGTGGAGATGTGTAATCCATCTTTAAATAAAGTCTATGGGGTTTCCTCCTTGTTATAATGAAGGTTGAAGGTTCCTCCTTTACAATGAGCAGCGAATGCTAACAACATTGACTCATTGATTCATTTGTGGCTGTTGGTGACTTTCGTCTGAATGTGAGAAGACAGTGAGCAAGGTGGTTGGGGCAGTCTGCATGCAAAGCCACTACTCATTCTTCATCTGCCCAGATGGAAGGGCACAGGCACAGCTCAAACTGGCTGAAACTTGCGGGCAGGCATATTCACTTGAGCATGACCAGGGTCTTGGTTCGGCACATCCTGGTCCTATCAAGGTGCACCAACCGGCTCCACAGAGACCCAGCGCAGACAGCCCACTGGTCAGCTGGACATTTTGGCCGCCATATAAAGCCTCTCAGAAAAACTTTGGAAGGATGAAGCCCAGTGTCCTGTTGCTTTGCCAACAGAGCCAGACAATCTGGACATGGGGTCTTCAGAGAAACCACCCTCACATCATATGTGGTGATCAGCCTGACATGTTCCAAGTTCATGCATCACCCTGATGTGCTCCAACTCTGTGCATCAGGTGCTCTTTTTGGCAGTAACCCAGGCCATTATTATGCGAGGTCGGGTAACATCACAATGGCAGCATCGACACCGAAACTCTGTCTGCTAACCTTCTGGCTAAGATTTGAAGCGCAGCAAATATTGTGGGGCTTGATGTACCAGAGACATCTCCATAAACTGAGTATGAGTTGATTGATATATCTCAATCATGCCCACCTGTTTCTCTACCAGATGTAACAGATTATGCACAGATGCAGCATAGGACAGGGGGTAACCCAGCACTTCACTAATGATATATTGCAGGGTGCCGTCCACTGGCCAAAATGCTTTATACACCTGATAATGGATTGGCTGATATGCCACCGGTTGAGTGTAAAATGGCTGTGCTTGCTTACCTGGACCCAGAACTACAATCCCATGTTGTCAAAATAAGGAGAGGCACAGAACCAATGTCTTATAATACAGCAATATGGGCAGCTCGGCCAGTTAACTCACTCGCTATCCTGCTTGTAGTCATACGGAAAATCGCCAATCCGAATGAAAGGGATACCATCAGTATCAGTTCTTCCGGTCCATTCACCGTTCACTAGGGCCATATGTAGGTGCTTCTATGGCTGCGTTTCAATGGTCATTCAACATGCCCTCATTGACTTTGCCTCCACTCTTTCGCTCAGGGAAATCCCCGCCGCCATCATGAGTATCGTTCAACTTTTCTGCAAAACTGAAGTGAACTTAGTGAGATCACCCCTCGAAGGGCTGAGGCAGCAAGCTAACAACGATGATCACTCCAAAGGTGTACATCACCCATAATGCTCTGCAGTTTTGCAATCGAGAATAACATTCATGATTAGGAGGCAGTAATGTACGCAAAACTTCTCTTGCTTAAGTCTTACCTGTGGCAGCTGCCGGATAGCTCACTGGGTAAAGCATCGCGTTGCGAAACAGAAGTGACTATCACGTTGCGGGTTCGATCCCCGCCTCATACTGTTTGGCTGCTTTTTTCAGAGTAGCGCACAATTGGCTATAGCGCTACAGGGTTGCAAATTGGGAAAGGACTGCCGGGGAGGGAAAATTATAGTTGCCTTGTTCGTTGCTCAAGCGCCTCCTGTTGGCCAGACGGGCGCTCGTCATGAAGATTCTGTTCATGTCTGAGTATCCTCCGTCCTCATTCTGAACTTGCTAAGATTCAACCAATGAGTGTATAAGAAGCGGTGGCTGACAGGTGTGTGCTTTGGAGGAGGGCCGTGAACTGTCTTAATCCTACTGAATTGGCAGCAGGGGGCCGCATATGAGCAAGCCTTGTACACACCGTAGTTCACCAGTTGGGCATTCCAGATTCGGGTGGGACTGAAGATGCCAAATTTAAAAAACAAAAAAAAAGTCTTACCTGTGGCAGCCTGGGTAATAAACCCCCCCTTCAGCGACGTCACACTGCCAAGAGACAGCGATTTCCCTCTCCCTACTCTGTCAGCACCACGGAGAGCACCTGCTGGACGGGCCTCAGTTCAGCACCTCTGGCCATCGCTCTACACTCCAAGGCTCCTTCCACTTGCAGTGGGGCCAATGAGAAGGGCTCTCCTACAGCATACCTCACAAGTCCACACACTTGCTGATAGTCTGCATCAGGGGAGCTGACTACATTAAGCAGGAGCGGCAGCAGATGGGGACAGGTTGGCCGGGAGAACGCATCTCAAGTTCTCTGCTAGTCTTTGTTGCTGTTTCTCGGCTTCCCCTGCTAGAGTCCAGTGGCGAAAAGACGGAAGATCCCCAATTCGCACCTCTCTCCATAAAGCCTTGCTCTTGCTTCTACTTCTCTACCTGACAGTGGCTAATTCCCCAAATTTCTTAGTGTTGAAAAAGACAGTTTTTTGGTGGTTTATTCTTGTAAATAAAATACCGCCCCTAGGACTAGTCTCTCGCCAGCCTGTTGCCTCATCTGTGCCAGTTTTTCCAGTGGTTCACTACACCACCTAAAAAGGACATGCACAAATGGAGCAAGATGAATAAATTAAGCAATTAATCACGCAAAGTCTGCGGCAGTTTCACTTTGCTTAATGACCATTAATCATTGATTCGCTCAACTGCTGCGGCTGATTAGTGGAATGACCAGCCAGTATATTTTTGATAGCATTATTGTTGATCACATCGCAAAGTTGTGAGACATTTTCCTATGCACAGAAATGATGATGCAAAATTTTGTTCTGCCTTTTGTAGATTCTGTACTGAGGTGGCTCATTACACTGCACAAATCGGCATACAGCGCCATACATGATTATTGGCACCCCTAATTAAGATGTGTTCTTTAGCTTCTAATAAATGCAGTTTTTTATTAAATAATATAGGCCACAATGAAAAAAGAGGAAAATCCATCCTTTCATTCAAGTGCATTTATTCAGTGAGAAAAAAATCCCACATTAAGACATGATTCTTTTACATCAAATCATGTGTGCCACAATTATTAGCACCCCAGATGTTCATACTTTGTACAACCCCCTTTTGCCAACAAATCAGTGCCTAATCTTCTCCTATAATGTTTCACAAGATGGGAGAATACAGAAAGAGGGATCTTCGACCATTCCTCTTTGCACAATCTCTCTGAATCATCCAGCGACCTGGGTCCTCTCCTCTGTACTCTCCCCTTCAGCTCACTCAACAGGTTTTCAATGGGGTTGAGGTCTGGGCACCGAGATGGCCACGGGAGGAGCTTGATTCTGTGTCTGGTGAACCATTTCTGTGTAGATTTGGCCACATTTTAGGGTCATTATCTTACTGAAACACCCGGTGATGACCAATCTTCAGCTTTCAGGCAGAGGGCACCAGAATTTGATTTAAAATGTCCTGGTATTTCAAAGTGTTCATGATGCCATGCACCCTAACAAGGTTCCCAGGGCTTCTAAAAGAGAAACAGGCCCACAGCATCACCGATCCTCCCCCATACTTCACAGTGGGCATGAGGTGCTTTTCTGCATACTCATCTTTTGTGTTCCGCCAGACCCACTTAGAGTGTTTGTTGCCAAAAAGCTCTGTCTTGGTCTCATCTGACCAAAGCACACGGTCCCAGTTGAAGTCCCAGTATCGCTTATCGAACTCCAGACGTTTGTGTTTATGATTGAGTGAGAAAAGGTTTTTTCCGTGCATACCTCCCAAACAGCTTGTTGGCATGTAGATAGCGCCTGATGGTTGTTTTGGAGACTTTGTGACTCCAAGATGCTACTATTTGTTGCAATTCTTGAACAGTGAGCTTTGGAGAACTTTTTAGTCCTCTTACCATCCTCCTCACTGTGTGTGGTGACAAAATAACCTTGCGTCCTCGTACAGTTTTGTTTACCACTGTTCCAGTTGTTTTAAACTTCTTAAAGATTCCTCTGACACTAGATATGGGTAGGTGCAGACGAGTGGCTATTTTCTTGTAGCCATTGCCTAACATCTGAAGGTCGACACACACCTGCCTCACTTGAATGGTGTGTTTCTTTGTCTTTCCCATGTTGAAGAGAGGATAAGAGAAATGGCATCTGTGTCATGTCATATTTACACCCCAGGGAAACAGGAAGTGATAATTTACTAATTAAATGTTCCAAGATACTCTAATCAACTTTGTAAACTACTGTAGAAATGACAGAAATACTTCAATTACATTTAATTCCTAGGAATTGTTAGGGATGCCAATAATCGTCAAACAGATGATTTTATGATAAATAATTACTTCTAAGTCAGGGATTCTTTTTTCCCCTTAAAATTAACTTGAGTTGAAGGTCTCATGTTTCTACAATTTTCAGTGTGAGAGTATGCTTCTGCATTAAAACTGAATTTATTTTAAGGCTTTTAACACATCTTAACCAGGGCTGCCAATAA
Organism: Gymnothorax reevesii; assembly: GCA_029721435.1. Classification (NCBI taxonomy): domain Eukaryota; kingdom Metazoa; phylum Chordata; class Actinopteri; order Anguilliformes; family Muraenidae; genus Gymnothorax; species Gymnothorax reevesii. The sequence continues at coordinate 86,119,201 of CM056575.1, forward strand.
CTATGGAGGGCGCTGTATATGTGTTTGCAAGCCTTGTTGTAATTGAAGCGTTTTGACGATTCGGCTCCACACACCTAAGATCTCTGCCTCTTAAGATTTATTTATTTTAATTCTTATAACCATACGATGAAATCAAGAGCCATTTTATAATGAATTACAGTGCTGAAGATGCTAAAATGAGAGATGGAAGTCAGGGGAAGTACAAACCCTTTTCCAAGTAAGTTTTGACACTGTGTTAAATGTAAATAAAACAGAATGAAATGATTTTGAAATCAAATAAAACCCAATAATAATTAATTGAAAATAGGACAAAGAGGACATAATCAAATGTTGAAACCGATATATTGTATAGTTTTTTGAAAAATATCTGCTCATTTTTATTTGGATGACAGCAATATGTTCTAAAAAGGTTGGAATGGGACAATAAAAGATTGGAAAAGTTGCCTGATGCCAAACAAAGACAACTGGCAGAACATCTCACAGTTAATTAGATTATTATTACAACAGTACAGTAACATGATTGGGTATAAAAAGTCTTTCATAAGTAAGTATGGTGAGGCTTTAACCACTCCATGAAAGACTGCATGGGGAAATAGTTCAACAGTTGAATAAATATTTTTTCAACTTAAAATTGCAAGGAATGTGGAGATTTTATCCTCACTGGTACGTAAGATTCAGAGAATCTAGAAAAATCTCTGTATGCAAGAGACAAGGCCAAAAACCAATTTTGAATGGCTGTGATGTACTGGTCCTCAGGCGGCACTGCATTAAAAAAGACAGGATTCTGCCATGGAAATCATTCCATGGACTCAGGAACACTTCTGTAAACCATTGTCAGTGAACACAGTTTGCCACTGCACCCACAAATGCAAGTTAAAACTCTGACATGTAGAGATAAAACCATATATAAACAAGAACCAGAAACACTGCCTTCTTCTCTGGGCTCGAGCTTATTGAAATGTTCTGAGGTTAAGTAGAAAACTGCCCTGTGGTTTGACGAATCAAAATGTTTTTTTTTTTTTTGGAAATCATGGATGCCACTTCCTCTGGGCTACAGAGGAGGGGGGCCATCCAGCTTGTTTTCAGCAAACAATTTAAAAGCCAGCATCCATGACAGTATGAAGGTGCATCAGTACACATGGCATGGGTAACGTCCACATCTGTGAAGACACCATTAATGATGAAAGAGATATATACACATACACACAGTATATACACATAGGTTTTGGCCCTACATTTCCTGCCATCCAGATGCCTTTTTTCAGTGAAGGCCTTGCAAATTTCAGCAACACCATGCCAAACAGCATACCCCACACATATTACAACAACATGGCTCTGTTGTAAAATAGTCTGGGCGTTAAAGTGGTCTGCCTAAGGTCCAGAGGTGTCACCCACTGACATTATCTGGTGCATGATGAAAAAAAAATGACAAAGGAGGCTGCAAAGTATGTAGCAGCTGAAATCCTACATAATGCAAGAATGGAAAACATTTTGCTTTAAAAACTACAGCAGCTGTTCTCCTTAGTTCCCCAACACTTGCAGAATGTTGATTGAAAAAGATGTGATGCATCTCTGTGATAAACATGCCCCTATGCCAACTTTTTTGAAAATCGTTGCTGGCATCAAATTCAAAATGAGCACATAATTTCCAAACAATAAAATAATAATATAACTCAGTTTCAACATCTGATATATTGTCTTCATACTTATTTTCAAATAAATATAAAATTCAAATGAATTGTAAGTCATTGCATTCTGTTTTTATTTACATTTTACACAGCGTCCCAACTCTTTTGGAAAAGGGACTGTAGGATTTTTTAAATTTAATAGGATAACTGTCATAGTAACAATACCTCACCCATGACATAAATGTGTCCAACAGGCAATGAATTTGTCATTATTTCTTAATCATTACAGGCTTCCTATGGGTTTAGAATATTCAGCAAATAAATTGTTGATTATTAATCAGGCAAACAAAAACGGGAGTAATCAAGCATGATACAGATCTCAAACAGAAATTTCTTAATCAGAAGCTGATAATTAGGCCACCATGTGGTGGCGTTTTGCAATTATTTGCAGGAGATGCCTTCCCGTCTCTGGATTGAGTCTGCATGTATTTCTTATACTTTGTAAAAAGCAGTATTGTGCCAAGATTACAACTGGTAGTAGATCCATGATAGTTTTGGGCTGAAAGTGAACAACGGCCAATGCGTTCCATTTCAATCCACCGCCCACTCTCCAAGTGGTTTTCGTGTGACATATTTGGGACACTATACTGCGGGCCAAGGGGAAGTCAATGAGAGCATTTTAAATAATTATTGAAGCGCGCCTACATCTTAAACCACTCCCAGATCATTTTATCATTTTTGAACTGAAAAAAGCCAGTGTTATCAGTCAGAGTTATACTTCCAAAGTCACAAACCATTAAGCAGATGTCCTCCATCGAGACAGTGTGCTGCACATATTTATCAGAGCCAGTATGCAGCCTAAACAACCCGACTGGTATTGTGGGTTGTAGGGGGGCTGAATGTGTTGCAGCTGACCTTACCCTTTGGAGGTGCCTCAACGCAAGACCATTCCTAAGGGGTCAGGGCCTGCGCATAAGCCCTAGAGTTGCAGGAGCAGCTGAAGATGCTGTTTCACCTCTACACCTGGACAGTGGGGAATAGTCTGAAACACACCCCAGGGTTTAGTTGACTGCAGCACATGGGTATTTTTGCTGGTATTTTTGATCCAATTTTTGCAATGTTCCTAAACCTTGTCTATATGTCTAGGCACAGGTGACAAAGAAAATGGAGACCCTCTTGCAGAATGAGGTTGCCATGACAATGTGACCCAGGGAACAGCTAACTGGGCTCTGATCAAAATATTTTCGAAGTCTGCCATAACAATAGAAGTCTGTGCCCCAATTTGGGCCTAAGGCAGATAAACATCTTCAAATTAACCAGTGTGTTCATTCTTTAATATAATTTAATACAGTAGATATGACCAAAGCAAACGGGAATGAATAAATGATTTCTCCAAGAACGCTTGCAATCCCCTGAATATTGAATGTGAAAAGAGTTTTTGTGGCATGTAAAAACTCCCTACGCCATTTGAAATACTTCAATAGTATTCACGAGTATGCAAAAACGATGTCACGCGAAAGCGGATGCGTGTGGTGGACGCAGGAATGAAGATGAGTTGGCTAACAGCAAAATGCCGTGGCCAAAGAAATATCTGACCGATTCGGCCTGTAAAAGTACTAGAAAAGGCCATGGCTTGTATTCACTCAACATTTTATTTTATCTCTAAGAGTTCTCTTAAATGACACTGAAACTTCCTAGCTAAGAATTTCCTCTGAAAAGCTATTCACCAAACTGCTGAGACCAACTTTTAGAAATGAACGTGGAAAACTCTTAAGCTAAGAGAGAGAGGCAGGATTGACCTGGTTGCTATGGGAGATGTCATGTTTCAGGAACAAGTTGACTTACTATCCCTGCAGTAACTGGCTGATAGGGAACGGGTCTTTGCAAGTGATTTCATTATAGAAATACTGTCGAAAGAGGTATTATGTTGTTCTTTCCATATTCAAACAATCATTTTGAAATAAAAAAAATGTATCCTTCACTGATTAAAGACGGAACAAAGAATAATATAAAGACTAGTCAAGCACATGTGCAGCCGCTTAAATGTCAAAATTTTGTTAAACAATTTAATAATATGCATATAAGCCTTTCAGTTATTATATAGATTGTACAGTAACCATGGTTGATAAGACATGTGAAGCTGTGCCCTCAAAATGAAAAAGAAAATCTTACCGGACACAAGAACAGCTCTTCCTTTTTGAACTACTTGTGTATGAAAGGAAGGATTTGGAACAAAAATAACATCAAAATGCAAAAAAAGAAGCATGGGATGAAATGTGTCAGGAAATAAACATGGTATCATTAGTATTACTATCATCAGTTTTATTGAATGCTTCAAAAATGTTGACACATTTACTACGTGGATTGCCAGCAGCAGTCGTGCTGGGATTCTTCTGATTAGGTCTTAGTGACTTAGAAGTCCTCTTGACTACCCTCAACTTTTAATTTAGATGGGAGCCAGTTTTAGTGCTAAAATGCTTTGTGAAAAAGTCTTCAAGGAAAAATGTAGAAATCCTAGAATTAGGACTGACACGCCCATTATTGTTAAGAGTTTCTCCAAAATCAGCAAGTTAGGAGCCACTTTTAGCCAAAAGATGTTTCGTGAATACGGGCCCAGGAGGAAGATCTATTGAAGACCAGGATAAATATAAAAGGCCAAAGTGATTTTGAGCCAGGTTTGTGACTTTTTGAGCCAGGTTTGGAGATATTTCTGATGAAGATGTTGGCAAACTTTTGTTGGATACATAAGTGAACTTGATGCCTGTAAAATCGTCCCATATTTGTAGCTAGACATATTTATGGTAATGAATTTCTAATGCATAAACACAATTTATTTTCTAGCAGTCGAATTTGATGACTGATCTGACGTGACTTTTCATGGAAATCGCTCATGCATATTAAGCAGTAGGCACGTCAAAATGGCCGCGGTCCAGCAGTCACAATGGCTGATTTTAATGGTTGAGTGATTGCTTTCCTTCGGAATTTATCCTTGTTAGAGTAAGAGGACGACATTAAAACTTACACACAGATCTTTATTGGAAGAGCCTGGCAAATTATGCGAAGAGGAAGTTGAGGATAAGGAACAATTTGGTTACCTTAAACACAGGTATTACCTTTCAAAATGTTGGTGACAAAGCAGATAGTAATAACCATAGTAAAGGAAGTTTCTTCAGTCTTCATTTATCTTGCAGGATATCTACTTAATTCAGTTTGCCTAGCTACGCGGGTTGGGTCATCTACATCTATGCGGATTTACTTCCCTCATCAATTTACATCTTTGGAGATCCATGACCCCCAATATTAGTTTCTTTCTTCATTGTCACAACATTTTTCTATTTACTCATCTTTTAATGCTCTGAAAATAACATTTACAAAAGCTGCAAGCCAATTTTATTGAACTGCACAAAGAGTTATTTATGTTTTTTACTTTGTATAAAAGCTACTGTTAGTGCAAACTGTTTGGCACCAAGCTAGTGCATATGTACTGCTAAAGGAGTAGCTACAACTTCACTGTGGTGACTGGTGGCCAAGGTAATCTCTACCTGAAGGGCTTGCGCGAAGTAAGATAATATCGCATCAAACATAATATAACAACGAGGGCTCAGTGATCAAACAGAAATTAAATGTGTGGCAGAAACACAAGCAAAATGAAAAAAGGAATGTGCAAACTTTAGGAATATCAAGTTTCCCCACTAGGGGAATTTTCCATCATATGCACTTATGCACATATGCACTTATGCATCATATGCAACTGATATTTCTGCAAAAGAGTATAGCAAAAAAAGTGGTTCTCTTTTCAGGTAGTCAAGTCAATAGCAATTCTTTCCTGGCATATTATTTGGCTGAACATCATTTTGAGCAGATTTAATTTGATAAAATACAAAATGAATGAAATGAGAATTACACTGATTTACTCAGTCGCCGAAAGGCTTTGTCATTTCAATGAATTTAATTAATTCACATTTGGTCTGTCTGAAGAATAAATACACTGCAGGAAATATCAAGTAATGAAGTTCCACCTCTACAGCCATGCATCAGTGAAGACTGCCTTTTCTTCAGATTACTCCAAGTTTTATTGTATGATCCTGACTTCAACACCAGCAGAAAATGAATAGACCTAAGTAACTGCTAGCATACACGACTCTACAAAAGCTTGTTAATCGGGCATTTTGGGCAAATATTTCAGTTGCTGTGTGATGCCATTACTCCCTTGCTTCATCTCTACAATGAAGCCTGTGGAAAATGTTGTCACTCAGAAAAATGAGGAAAGTCTAAATATTTTACTTTGAAGATTCCAGATGTTCTTCCAAGCACATCTTGAAAACATGAGCAGAGAAAAGTTTTGCTCAGATATGTATTTGCGTAATTGAAAATTTCCGAAGGATTTTTTTATTTTTTTTAAACTGGCTATAAGACTGTGGCCCCTCCTTTCACCCGATTTCCTTACCTTAACAGGAGAGGCGTAAAGATGTGGGCTGCAATCTGATAAGTGGCATTTAACATTCAGTGTCCCTATGTCCACTATGTGGGAATGATCAGAATTAGCCTGGGAAGATGAATTGCTTGCATGCAATACATTCAAAAAATAGCAGCAGATCTGCACTGGCAAATATAAGGAAAGGTCATCAGGGATATCTTGCAGACCACAGGAAAATACACCAGACTGCCATGTGTGCATGTTAGTAATTGAAAACTGGACTCAGGTATCAACATAAATGATGCCTCTTTGCATTTCGCCTATCACAACACTTTCATTTCTACTTAATTAGAGAACCATCCTCACACAGAACACTTCACAGAAGGAACATCTGATCTTCTGCCCTGAATAAATTTATGCCAGCGCAAGAAAAAAAGGTGCAGGTCAGAGACTGAAGAAGAACAAAGGCATGGTCCAGTGGCAAAATCGGTCTACTTTACAATTAGGCTCCCAGCACAACTATAATGTTTGCAAAGGCAATTGCCACAGTTAGCAGTGCAGATCTGAGATTTAACTGCAATGACACCTAGGACACTATGTTGATGACCTAAATGCAGTTGGCAAGTGCAAGTGCTGATGGTGCTGCAAATCAAAACTGGGCATTTATTACTCCATTCTAGTACTTTAATAACAGGAGATGGTAGAGCAGTTGTGGCACTGCTGTCTAAAGGCTTGGACAAAGGAAAATTAATTATCTCTGGGTCTGGTAAGGGGTTTAGTTCCATTAAAGCCAATCAGATTAGCCAATGTCATTCCCTTTAAAACCAATGTGTTAATGCCATAGCAAACTTTTAATTTCATCAGGTGAAGAACAAGCACCTAATTTGTGATATCACCGCATCTTATGATCCTCTCAGCACCGTGCTCCAATGTAGCAGGATAATGCCTGGGGGAGTTTGGGGGGGGGAGAGAGGTGGATTCGTCAGGTAATGGGTTTTGCATGAAAAAAATGATGGCAATTTAAACCGTATACAAAATGGCACGCTTGGCATTAAAAAAGGGGTGAGACTGGACAATAATTTCCATTTCTCCCACACAAAGAAAATATTTTTATGTATGAAACTACCTCTTCACGCCTTCCCTTCCCATTAGACCCAACCACCATTTTTTAGGAAAAAATACTTGTTCACTTGCGAACAGTCCCATTGGGTGCAATACAGTACCGTGAAACTTCAGCAGAGTGACAGTGTTTGCATTAATGGGTGGTTTAGTTGAGTCAGAAATGCAAAGAAGGTTTGCAACACTAAAATTGCACAGTGCCAGTGCCATGCATTGACACATGCTGTCCTACTGAGCTGTCCAACCCCTTGAGAGACACACCCCTTCATTTCAGAGCCAGAAACTATCAATCTGGGCGAAGGCCATAGACACACTGTGTGCAACGGAGGAAATTGTGCATAACGCCACAGCCACATGTGCTTCCGTTTGCAAAGGCATAAGAATAGCGCCCCTGGTGATTAATGGCTGTCCTAGTCATCTAAATTACCACTTCTACCCCAATGAGCTTGAAGCTGTTGTGTCTGCCATTGGCCCATGGTGGTAATGGTTCCATTAAACCCCAAAAAATGTGGTGTTATAATAATTGATAATAACTAACCTTCACACTCGTCAGTGTTCAGAGGCCCAGGGCAGGGTTATCCTTACCTTCTTGTACAAGCTGCGCAGATCCCTGTACTGCCACATACTGCTGAGGACCTGAGAGGCTGCCTTCACCACCTTCGGCGAGTGTCTAGAAGAGAGGCCAGAATGTTCAGAATTCACACAGGACCTCATGTAATACAGTTTGAACACTTCTATATGACCCATTCATAATTATGGTGTATTACCAGAAAAGGCAGCAGAGGATAAAGGAGGTGAGTTTAAAGTACAAAGGCTCTTTCACAGCCATGTCCAAATAAATACAGTACACTGTGTGTTGGGTTACAGCAGTTTAAGCTGCGTGATAAAAATACCAAGTTTCAAAAGTAAATCTACCTTGTATGTTAAGCTATCAGAAAATTAAGCATCACATGAGGAAAACAAATCAAAGATAAATGTATTTAAACATTTGTTATGATTCTGCCCCGTGTGCTTGTTTATGCTTGTGTGTTTTTCCCCCGTGTCTCTCTTGATTTGAGTTTCAGCTCCATTCCCACGGTCTGACCATTGATTCCCTCTTGCCCTGACTCCTGTGGTGTCGTGTGACAGCCTGCATGCCTGAGTCTCGTTGTCCAATCACGTCTCCTCTTTCAGTTTCGGCTTTGGTATTTCATTCATTGCTTCCATCTGTGCTTAATTCTGGGTCTTGCTAAACTCTGAGTGAATGTATTCTCTGATAGGGCCATTACTAACCGTACTAACCAGCACTTAAGCGTGTGTAAATATTTTGTCACGTAGTTGCTAACCTAATTAACCCATTAGCGAGTGCGAGTGTTTCTAGCTTTTGTAAATTCCCTCCTAAGGTTTCCCTGATTAACTGCGTTTAAAGCTATGCTTTCCTTTGCTGTTCTCGTGGTGCTTTTTACTCGTCACGTTTAGATTACCACAATCCAAACTGTCTGGTGTGATTGATCGTCTCAGCGTCTTGTCTCGAGTCATTATTGTTAACCCGGTCCTTGTGAGTTTGTTTATTAATCCCATGTGTTTCTGTTTCCACGGGAGATTGCCTTCCGTTTCCCTGCCTCCTCCCATGTGTACTTAAGCAGGGAAGATTGAAGAGACCTTCAGACAGGACTTTGTTTTGTTGTGTCCTGAGTTTTCCCCCAGCCTCATGTTTGCTGCGCCCATGTCTTGTCTGCCCCTTGTCTAAGTCTCCCAGTGTTCCCGTCAGTTCAGTTTAGATCCAGTGCTTGTTTTTTTAGCCTAGTTCGTTTTTTAGTTCCTCAAATGCCACATTTTATTTCAGGCACCTGTCATGATTTATTCTGACGTTGACAGGTCTTGCCCAATCTGCTTTCGAGGCCACAATGCTGAAGTTACAGAAATTCATTGTGGAGGGAAAACAACTCCCCCTGAAGACAAAAATACTGTATGGTGCCTGATACTGTATAGTGCACTGTTTTATTTATTTTCTTTGCTTTAGAAGACAGAAGTAAAGCACAGAGGATCACACTGATCCACAATCCAAGGAGGGCCATGAACCACCGATCGCTAAAAATTATGTATAGCTCATAAGTCACCACAAAACAGACTTTGCAGCACATGTGAACTCAACAAAACGGCAACTCAAATATAAATATTTCATTCTTATTCAATGTTGAATAATTACTCGACTTGGTCACCCACAAGTGGTAAGGCAGTAAAATACCAGTTGAGTAGGTCTCAGGCAATGATATCAGCTTAACCCCTTTCTGCAGATGTAGATACTTGCGTCTATAGATATGCAAATTTAAGCACTTAGTTACAGTACTCGACCACGAGATGGCACCCCCGGATCAGCTATTGAATATTCACAAGCATGCAGAGCTGAAACGCGATTTAGAGTATGGAGAAGTTCCCTCCAATCCCTGTTTTTCAGGAGTTGCATGAATTAAACTCCTCAGCTAAGCCCGATGTGCAAACTGGTCAATATCTTTGCCCATAGTATCGATCCAGTAGTTTTAAAAAATTACCACTTGCGACAGAAAAAAACTTAGTACTCTGTAGCAACCATTTTAGCTACAGTGAGCCAACAGTATTCCAATTAGTGGTTAAAAAAATACGTTTTGTGAAGCAAAAAATCCGACACAGTATTGATTCTCTCACATTCTACTGTCAATTACAGTCATCACACACAAAATATGTGTAGTTCCCTCCAATGGATTAACGCGTAAATTCCTCCATTGACAAATTCGGCGCTCCCTTCTATCCACCCAAATACTGGTGTTGATAACCAGTCACTCAATTATATACTCAGATTCATCTGCATAACTCTACGTTCACGCTCTCGTGAAGCTTCCCCGGTAACGATGTATTGATAAGACTCCTTTCTTATCCAAAACCCGAGTGTTGAAACTTTCCTCAATAACTGAAATACATTGACCGGACAATAAAAATAGGATACAAAGCTAAGCGTAAAAATAAGGTCGGTTGTTTTCTTCGTATGTTGGCCACGGTTGCGCAGCTGAAAATGATGCGATATCAAAGAAACAAAGACACTCGAAACCGGCCTGAGGTGTTCAGCTTCATTTACGAGATACATATTGAATGGACACGGTCAATGGGAATTGAAAACCAATAGTAGGTGTTTTCCGCAATCTGATTGGTTAATTACCCTTGTCGAATAGTGTTCGACATCCCTGGGTGTTCGACAGGACCTTTTCACCTGCTTATGAATACATTAGCATGCAGAGGTGTATAATCCAGGGGTCAGAAAGTAAAAATCTTACCATGTTTTCATTCCAACCGTAAACTCCTGTCAGCAGATTTGACTTGTTAGTTTTACCACCCAGCTGAAGAATAGTGTCAGCTGCCAGGTCTTTTGTGGCTGGAACAATATCCTGGGATGCACTTTTACTTTCTGAACCTGGATTATACACCCCTGTTAGCATGAAAACGGACCTACTTTCGGTCATTCAGCCCATCAGTTCAACTTGACAGGTTGTGGAATTCTACCGCGTGACTCAATGACCTAATTGTGACGGATCACGTCGCCATACAAAAGAGTCCGTGCAAAAAACGTTTCTTTCTCGCTTATGGTTTACAATATGGATAAATAGTTACGTTTGTGAAATTTATGGTTTACAATATCGATAAATAGTTCCGTTTGTGAAATTTCCTGGGATTCATTGGAATTCAACGCCCGCAAATTTAAACGTTTAAAAACTCCGACTAATGTCGTCGGTTTTAAACTAAATTTGCGGGCGTTGAATTCCAATGAATCCTGGAAATTTCAAAATGTAACTATTTATCTTCATGTTATTCCGAATGAAACAGTACTGGAGGATTCCTTTTACCCGACACATCTGTCTCTGGAGGAGGGCATCAATGAAGAAAACAGGTTATACTTCTACTCTGTTTGCATTTTGCTCATTATAGCTTTTTGCTGTAGAATTTATACCGCGTTTAAAGACATCGAATGCTGAGGTTTTCGTTTCTCCAAATGCATGTAGTCCACGCACGTCGGTAGATCCTTCGGTACATTCATTACACCATTCTGTTGAATATGGAGGTATATGTCGTATATTTTCCTGAAAGTGAAATTTCTGTTCTGTTAAAATAAGGTGCATTTCAGAATTCAGATATTACTGAGTTAGTTTTTACCCTTATAAGGTGTAAGGTTATGAGCTCGGACGTGAGAGCGGTTAGCTTTTCATTGCAGCGTGAATGTTATAACTGTTTAATCAGCACTTTATTTAATGCTTGGTGGACATCGAAGAAAAATGGACAATATTGTTAACTTTATTATGGAGAAAAGGCATGTTTGGTGTTTGGAGAGGTTACTGATGACCAATGATGTTCAACTGCTCTAATATTGATAAATTCATGCTAAACTCAACCAGAAAATCATTAGTTCATGCTGAATTTCATGCCCCAAAAGTTAATTTGTGTTAAATATATGATTAATGTATAATTTGACAGTGAACCATTTTGATGGATCTAAGACTTTGGGGAGACACTTGGATAGCTGTCTAATTTGGCTCATTGCAAGCGGGTAATCTAGAATGTAATGTTCAAGATAAATTGTACTTGTGGTCAAGACGTTTATGATCCCAGAAATGTATAGATTTAAGCCCCAGCAGTCTTTCATTTGTCAGTATTTTTTTTTTTTTTGCTATTGCAAAGGTGAATTCTCATAAAGATTTTTTATGTATGCAGCCCCTTTTCTCCACCAAAATCATAAAAAATAAACTGAAATACGATGGGAGTCTAAATGCTTCAAGTCTCTAGATACAATTGAGCCAGTTTTTCTGTCTGTGAAGCTGCAATCTTGAATTATAAGGCCTTAAATCAGGTAACACCTAAAAAGCCAGTTTTGGCTTCTGCGCAAAGGGGTTAAATGACTCTACCTCATGGCTTCATATAGGTATGGCAGAATTTGATCAAGGGATTACTGCATTAAGGCAATCGCTCTTCAACTTTCAACAAACGTTCAACTAAATTATAGCTTGAGGATTTTGCTAAGATGAGGCCATCCACCCCGGTGTTCCAAATTTTTGATATATTTACCACTGAATAAGCATTTGTTACTTACCAAAACAGGATAGGATACCGTTTCAAAATTTGATATAAATTGTGGTTGTGGACCAGTGGAGATCTGGTCCTTCAAGGTTATTTTTAAAATTCAGACATTTGTCATATAATGGGACAGTCAATGTGGATTCAGAATACTTTCATATAAAATTGTCGCGTTCGTACGGAATACTTTTCCTGAAAATTACACAATATAAACAAATGTTTAGTTAAACGTCTGTATTCTCAAAATAAAGGTTTTTAGCAGGTTTAAATGCAAATCTCAAACTAGCAGTGTCATTTTGGATATTTGTAACATCATTCCAATTGTCATTTTGGTTGCCTGCTACGTGATGCTGGGCAGCTCCTCAACTAGGTGCTCGACCATGACCTGTTCAGGCCCGGCCACGGCCCCTCCCCTCCTGTGGTTGAAGTAGAGGTGGCCCATCACCGTGATCATCAACTGATTTCGTGTTTTCATCGGACTGCGAATGGTCTAGGTCACTATTACTGCTGTCAGATTTGTCAGATTAACGCGATACTCATGTATACTTAGTATGCATGTTTTCAACGGAACTCCCAATGATGTCATCCACACCGCTGGCACCAACTTACCGTAAAGAATGGTAGAATTTGCTACGCCGTTGGCAGCGGCTTGCCGGAGGGAATGAGTTAAAAATAAAAACAGTCATATTCTTTCTCTCAGACTCAACCAATGCACATTTATTAAATATTTGAAGTTTCAAGAAATATCAACATATCTCCTCAGATATATGAACTACAACAGTGTTTTATCCATTATATAATTGCTGTATAAAAAACGTTTTTAGTTTAATTCGGACAGAAATTGTTTTCTCAGGGCTTTGAATATCACTGCACACAAAGAACTGTGTCATGGGAGCACTGAATAATCAAAGATTTACAAAGATGAGCACTGGCATACGATTTAAGGAAAGAAAAACAAACACTGCCGGCAAAATAAAATAATGAAGTGTAAAATTAAGGCCGAATTTAAATTAGATCATTCAAGGTAGAAAAAAAAAACACAAAATGGGAGTAATTAATATATCGATTACAATGCCTTGGATAACTGAAATTACAGTAATACCTTGACAACTACTGTTAGGGCTATTAATACACTTTGTTCCATTTCAAACAGTTTCAGGTACTGAAGGTAATTTTGCAATGCTTATTGCAAACTCTTTGAGGCACCAGCACAATACCTTTACTCGTTTCAGGAAAAAAAAATGGATCTTGCTTAGCCTTAGTGAGTCAGACACCACTCTCATTCCAACAAAGTGGCCTGGCGTCTGTGGAGAATTTGCCTCCTGCCTAATGATCCTCTCCTAAAGGTAAATCTGTGTGATTCCAGGAGGGTTTAGAAGTGTGTTCGTGGGGTGATGGTGATTACCATCAGTCTGCGCTTTTAAATGCTTGCAAAAGTTCTTAATTACAGATGCCATACGAGTCCTTCAGCTACCCCGTCCCATGATTTGTTAAGATGGTCCATCTTAGCTGATTGAGAGGATGACGGTCCAGGCGTGATGTGTTCGTGCACTCTCAGAAATAGGGGTACAGCAGGAGTCCATTTCTGTTCCCCAAGGTATTTCGTATCCTTTAGGGCTAATTATAGGACCTCAAAGTACCTGTGTGAACCTTTTAAGGGTCTAAAAGGTACTTTTATGTTCCAAAACAAATGAATACCCACTTCTAAGGTACAACAGCAGTACCTTTGAGGGTACTGCTCCAGTGACAACCAAGGCTTGTGTTCAAACCTTGTGAAGTCATTGGAGAGGGTTAGAAACACAAAATTAAATTAAATAATATGCCAAACCTCAAAATACATTTATGGTAGGAAATAACGGGTGAAGGCAGATATAACCCTGATAACCTTGAACCTCAAAAAAATCAATTAGTAGAAATAACATAGCTCGATTGTAGTGACCTTTCCATTGAAAAGAAAATGTCTTGGCCTTTGGTGTGGATTGGCTTTTTGTATAATAAGGCAGAGAGCTGAGAAAACAGCCACTGTTAATGCTGCTGTCCCCAGAGGTACCGGTAGAATCATGTCAACACACCAGCCACTGTGCATGGAGGGTGAACCAGAATACAGAGAGTGCTCATCTCTCACTGTCGTGTTGACTTAACAAGAGCACAGCAGAGCACTCAAGTTATCTGAAGACCGTGTATCATCTCTTAAGAGTGCGGGTCTGATAACTGCGGGAGGATGAAGCCAAGAGTGAGACAATTGGAGATTCTGCAGGCGATATGAGCATGCTCAGTGGGCTGGGCTGGTCATCAGAACTTTCACCAATGACAAAGTATCCTCTACAGAGTTGGTGTTACTGACTTGTATCTCGCAAAACCCTCAAAGTGTAAAATTGTCCTTTGAAAAATAAAATAAAGCCCGTAGATTAAAAACAGAATTACTTCTTGATGTTAAACACAAATAATCCAAATGACCCCTCTTGTTCACACAAGCATTGGTTAAGTACTCAATTAAAACAAATTATTTTTCCAGAGCATGCATTTACACGGACCACTTGAAACTTCATTACTTCACTGTTATTGATGTAATGCAATGTGCTTCCTCAGATTATGTCAAACAAATCACTGAAACATTGAGAGACAGATTCAGGCGCTGATGAAGCCTATTCCAAAGATAACATTCCATGAAGATCGTCGTAAAATACACTTCGTCTGTGACTAGGCTTAATCTGTCCCTGAAACAGCCATATACAGTACTATTTCATGGAGGTGATGGCTATGGATTTTAACAGATGGGGCTCTAATTTCTTGGCGCAGCGTAGGGTGGCGCAGCGTGGTGTAGCCCACGCAGTGGTAATTTCGTTCGGCGCAGCACACGTAGTGGTAATTTCATGCGGTGCAACACCGAGCACAGCCACTTTGGCAATCTGGTAGACTGATGTGCGCCGAGATGGGTGTGGCGCCATAGTTGGGGGAGGTGTCACATATTCATCAAGACGCAGCGACAATTTCAAAGAAAAAGTCTCTGCTGGAGCTCCAAACTGGTTTACTTTCTGTGCAGTGGTAATTTGGCTGATCGGCGTACAGTGCGCACATGTCACCAAAATCTCACAGGCAGGTTTCCAGAATAGCAGGCACATTTCAATGCAATAAATAATTACAGGAAGGACATCAGGCATGGCAACAGCTGAATGTTTTTTCCGCTGAAAAATGTGTTGTTGGGGGCAGCAAAGTTGTGGAGCGGGGGGTGGGGGTTTGATTACAAATCATTTGCGTGTTTCTTCAAAATGTAAACAATAACTTGTGTCTGTCCGCACCTCGCATTTCTGCCTGAGTAATGCCAACCACGGTATTGCGCAACCAATATCAGATAAAAACGGCGGAAAGATTGCCATGTCTGGGGACATAAATTATAGTATCTATATCGATTGTCCTGATGTCAGATTAAAGGCGGTTGCCACGCGTAATGGAAACTTGACCTGGCTTAATCAACGCAGCTGAATCTGTGATGCAAACTAACGACTTCATATCTTTCTCAGCCAACCACAAACTGCCTATAGAATGCTGGCGTTCTATGCTCAGTAAAGCCGCTTGCACACTGGACACGGAACAAATTTTTCACATGACTGATTACAGTGAAAGTCGATGCAAAGACGCGATAGTCGGACACAGTGGCGGTTCTAGACAAATTTTGGTGGGGGGCCCAAGTTGGGCCAGTGTTTCATCAGAGGGGCACATTAAAAACAACAATGATGCCCTAGACATGGGCCTGCAGCTGAGACGTGATGCAACACCACTCCCTCCCAGGCTCTCTAAACTTTCCTGTGTGAATAAAGGCAAAAAGCCCAAAAATAATTTTAAAAAGCAACAACAATGATATTAAAGCATTAAAAACTTCTATTTTGCTTTAGCCTATAAAATCATTTTTTCGTTAAGAAAAATGCATTGACTGATAACCATCAAAAATGGAAAATAAAATGCAACATAATAAAGTGTGAAGTATCATACAAAACAAATGGCTTATGGCCTTAAGAATGGGCGACTCGTTCTTAGAAAACAAAACTCTTCATCAGTTATTGGGCCTATGAGAACCACAGCACACTAGTAACATTTGTACAAACTCGTCTGTATTTATGGGCACTGACTTGAGAGTCCAGTCTCCACACTTATTTAAAAAATATGCTGCCAGTGCCTGAATACATACCTGCTCACACAGGGGTGCATGTCATGCTGACTCTAATTAGTGGCAAACAGAGCTACTTAGAAGGATATGATAATTGAAGAGAGACAGTTCTTCAAACATGAATCAAAATTACAAATACAGTATATAGTAGGCTATCTGTGGATTGAAGATAGTTTTGAAAAGGTGTTTATTCATACAAATGTAATAAAATAGTACTAACAAAACAATTGGTTCTAGTTACTGTAATCACAATGAAATAAGTAATCAACTTAATCATGAAACATACATATATATATCCTCTACTCTCAGACACAACGTGGCATTTCCATTTATGGCAGCCAATATTACTGTGGCGTCATTGATTGAAAATATGAATTGGAAAAATGCTGCGGTCAACTGTAATATAATCATAGGTCTGTGAATTGCACTAATACTTGGCAAATATTGCCATATAAGCGATTTATTTGGTTGCCTGTAATTCAATTTTTTTTTCCTGTTACTCGGGGAGAAAAGGAGAAGAAAGGAGGAGATATCCCTTCCTCGTTTCATGACAGTCTTAGAAGAAAAAATGTAAAGCGATGCATACATCTCATCTCACAAATAACCATCCCTACTTTGCACGGGCAGATAGGCTACTGTTGATTACTTCGTAGCCTATTATTTTTCAAAATAGAACAGCCTCGTCAGATGAGGTTAGTGGTTAACATTACACCATCGTGTAGAACGTTTCATAAGTACTTTGCCAAGTGTGATTTGTTACATAATTCTAAGAGACATTTACAAACTTGACAACAAGCGTTCCTTGCCGGAATGGGGAACACCAGAAAAACGGCTACGTCTACAACAAATTACTTTATAAGGTGCAGTCGTTAAGCTGACCTTCCTCTCTAGTAACAGGTTGTTCTTGCTGGTTGCCACGCTGATATTCAAATCCCAGCCAACGTTTTGAGATCAGCGAAAGCAAACGCAGGTAGCCAACACAGTTTGGTGCCTTGCTCTAATCAGTCTGTGTAGAATGTTGAGAGATATTAGCGCCGGTTTTGGCGCTAGCACACATCATATATACAGTATAATTTTATAAATTATTCAGTCAGCACAGGAGCCAGCACGGGGGCACAGGACATTGGCAGGGGAGCATAGGCCCCTGTAGGCCCCCGTGTAAAACTGTCACTGGTCGGACAGGGTTTTAATATAGCTCCGTGTCCGAAAGTCATAAAAGTTCTAATATTTCCAAGTATTCCAGGAATTATTAGACGTGCAAAGTTGGCCATGTTTGTGTTCGGCCTTCACAAAATGCAAATTGATAGCTATCGACTTTTCTTGGTCTGTTTAGCCTATTCATCAGTTTTTTTCCGTTGAAGATAGACAACAGTCTTTTTTCGGTCTTTCTTTTGAAAATTAGTCAGATGGATCGAACAGATTCATGCTTTATTTCCACAGCAGAGATAAAATCGTGAGAGAGCAAATCAATTCCATGACCAATGACAGTGTGAATAAATTATCGCATGCACGATCAAGACTGTCCGACGCGAAATGCAAAACATTCCATGTCCAGCAGCCAGCAAAAAGTTAGTACTGATATGAGAACAGATTAATAACGAAATAAAGAATAAAAATATATCACCAACAAATGGAACATCCAAAAAAGATGACCCGCAAATAAATAAATCGCAGTGTACATTGGATGTTCTGTTGTTAAAATGTTTCTTTTTTTATTCCTTATTTCATTATCAATTTGTTCTTATCGTCCTCTTTTTTTTTTTGCTGTCAGACACGGGGGCATTGTACATTGTCCTGTGCCGATGTCGACTCACTTTATTGAGCAGTGCTTCAACAGAAACATTGATTGAAATTCTCGGTACTCATCTTGAAGAACTGAGCCCTCTTATCAAAACATTCACGTTTAATATCTAAAAAAGTCAGTAGATTTGAATAAATTAAAAACAACAAATGACTGTTGGACACGGAGTTATTGAAACTATCAGACTGTTGGACACGGAGATATATTAAAACTCTGCCAGACTTTTGGACACGAGATACTGCGTTCAATGCAATCTGTCGTGCGAAAAACTCGTTTTGCGTCCAGTGTGCAAGCAGCTTAATACTAAGCTACTATTATTGTCACTTAGGTTTTATCAAGGGGGAAAGGAATACAGCCTGAGTGCTATGATGTCGTACTGAGTTAACATCACATATTGAAAATAAATGTGTAACATATCTTGCACTGTTGTCCATGCATGTTAATCTCAACATTTTAAGCAGCAACAGGGTGTAATAATAGGAACACGCTATCCATCGTTTCTCTTCCCAATGAGCAACCGTCGTATTTCATTCCAACTTCATAAGTATGAATGATCTGACCTAGTTTCGTTTTAAAATTCCATTCAAGTTCACTAATGGTAATAATTCGCGAATGCCCTAGCTAGCCAGCTAACTCATATTCGTAATGCTTAATGTAGACGTAAGCGGTGCAGAAAACATGCCTGAAGCAGCAAAGTAAAATGCAACATTAACGCGTCATGCAGATACAGGACAGAGGCTTCTATATTCCAACACATTAAAGGTGAGGCGAGGAGGTAATTTGATTGGTGAAGATTTGACTCGGCTGTGTTATACCCAAACATGCCTTCTTTGCCAACTTGCGCAGGAAGGAGAGACTGAGGCGGGACAGAGGAGTACTTGGGCCAGGCTACGCTGTGCACAAAATTGCAAGATACGCCTGGACACACCCCGTTGGCGTGGCGCACCCCCCATTCGCCGCACCTGCGCCTGATCTGCGAATTTAGAGCCCATGATGTTTCCACTACATCATGCAACTAGTTTCCACAACATTGGTTATTGAGGACATTGCTTTTGAAGACAGCCTTTACTAGCATCAATGCACTGAAAGCTTATCTTGGGGCAGGTACAGAACACCTACTTGTCTCCTTTGCTTCTAGCGATGCCAATGAGCTTCTCGATACCGCCGGCATCACGTAGGGCCTTGGCATTCTCCATGTTCTTAGTGATGACTTCATGCAGGGCACAGCAGATGGCGGTAACCGTGTCATCGGATATGGTCTTGCTGGTGGCGCTGTTGGCGGTGCTGCTGCTGGTGCTGTTGCTGCTCCCAGGCAGGCGGTGGACCAGGTCGCGCATGGCGTACTTGCCTTTGCGTTTGAGAGTGTTGAACAAGAGAAAAGAGAGGATAGTCCTATTGATTACTCTGCGAGTTGACATCAGTGTAAGAACAGCATCAACATACTTTAAGTGTGCAGGGCTCACAAGGATATGAAAATAAAACAAACATGGTAGAAATTACCGAGCTTGTCTGCTAGCTGATATACAACATTGTAGAACTTCTGAAAAGAATGTAACTTCATATAGCACAGCGACGCAGTAACTGCAATAAGATAGGCTTGTGGTATTTTAACACACAAGAGACAAATGAAAACACAGGTAGGGATCTTAAAAAACAAAAACTAAGGAATGGATTTCACATTTCTCCAGAGGCATTCTCCACATTTCTATAACCTATTCAGATGCTTGCAGTGAGGAAAAAAGCCAAAAAGGAAGGAATTTTCTCCACAAATGCCTTTCTTCCTCAAATGGCAAAGCAGATCATGAATATTACCAAAAAAAAAACACCAGAAATGAATAAAAAGTTTAATGTTCGATTCCAGTATTACTCAATCTACACATTCATACAAGTTGAAAGGGGGCCGTGGGTGTGCTTTTGTAGCAATTCTTTGAAAAAGATAAGTTACTGCAGAACAATAAGTGAAATTACATGCGGGAAACTGCCTTTTTGGGTCCATTAGGCGCCCACAGCTTCACCTTTGGGACCCAAACAACCCCCTGCTCAGCACAAGGCTAATGGCAATGCTCGTATTTTACAGCTTTCTCTGAGACACAGCATCTTCAGAGAACAATTTCATCTTTCATCTGCAAGAGCATGTTTTTGGAATTTCACTTGAGAAAAAATGTTAATGACTTATTGCGATGTCTTGCACTCCTGTACATGCCACCTTGACAACATAAATCAAGTTTTCTAAGCTATCGGCAGTTCGAAGGAATTAAAAATGGTGATATTTTGGAGCTTTTCCATCAAGTATCTCAATTATTCCAATTTGGAGTAATGCCAGCAGCAAAAAAAGAAAGAAAAAGACACAGCTCTGAGCCTTTCCCTTCATTGTCTTATCTTTAATACATTCTCATCATTTCCACCCAATGGGTCTTGAGGCGTGAATTGAGTCACCCCATTGCGCCAAACAATCCTAAATTTCAGGGTTTTTTGTTGAGAGTGACAGTGGTAAACCTACTAATTATACCTTGCTGAGACAGCAGGACAAGAATGGGCGGTATTGCGCAATGCAAAGCAGCTAATGGTATGTGATGTTAATTGGTGTAGTGTTTTTGTTTATTTCAGAGAAAAAGTAATATTTGCCGCCTAATGTTTTTTCATCATTTAAATTAGCTATGCATTGGGGTTTGATGCTCAGGTCTGCAAAAAGATTTGCATAAACAACACAGGTAATAAAATTAAACTAAAAACAAACAGACACCGATAAATTATATTTAATAAAACACCAGCAGGTATTTTCAACTTCTTCATAATAGCAACCTTCCTCTTGCTTTCTGGTTGGGCAATGCTAATAAAATTAATCTCACACTATTCACTTGGAGTAGATTCATCAGAGCACAGAAAATTAAAGATTCAAACATAATTTTAAACAGGATGAACAGTAATATAACAATTCCAAAACTGTCTCCTTTTATTACCAACGTGACAGAAAAAAAGAGAAGTCAGTTAATTGGTGTGTGCTTATCTTAGACTTCCAGGCAGAACGGAATTTCTTGCTTCAGAGGGCAATATTAAGGCACTTATCTAAAACGGACTACACATTTTCCCACAGAATTCACATGGAGAAGAACCTTGGGATAATTCTGAATTGCTCAGAAACTGCTGAACTTGATTGATCTATACACCCAATTCAAAAAGCTTATTAGGTTTCCTTCTTCAACTTTTCCTGAGACATTCACTTTCAATGCCGAAGTGATTTTGTTTGACAAAACAGACTGTCCTAACTGATTCATCAAACTATGTTTTCTTATAAACAAAAACAAAAAAGAACATTAAAATCTGAATGCACTATGTTTCGTTCTTGCTATGCAAGTGACATAACAGAAAAGACAAACAACCCGATTTGAAGGCAATTATATGGCTAGCAAAGTGCAACACACCTATATGTGCAGGAGCAGGATACCAGATTTGACAGCTCCAAAATAATAAAAGTTCCCAACAAGCTGAATACAGTATTTAAATGATCACACTTGAAAGGGACTTTATAAAGAAGAAAGAATATGGAGGATGGATTAAGTCCATTCAATCCAATGCACTCCACAGTAGGAAGAAAAATAATAAACATTGAAGAGCACATTCATTTCAGACGATTTGTGTAATGGGAGGACAACGTCAGGTTTTCCTGACACAATGGCTAAACTGCTATCCCTAATAATGGGGAGAGATCACAGGTCTACGCGAGACAGAAAATCTGTGGGGAGACGTGCCACTAGAAGTGTACTAGCAGCCTTCACTGCAGTAACACCATGTGTCCCGAGAGCTATATCTCTCAGCACTAAAGCTGCATGTGGTGGGAAGAGACGGTACTCCTGAGGGCCAACGGCACGCTGATTAGTCCCCCAGCAGCAAAGTAGCCTCAAGACATTATGCAGGTACATCAAATCTGAAACCACATGCTGTTATACTATAGCAAAAAAAATGCATACTAAGTACCCCCCGGACAGGCTATCCTTCCCTGGATTCCTCTACAAAAATAAACAGATTTTCTCACACAATTTTCTCTGGGTTGAATCAGTCATAGAGAATGTGACAAAACAAAAAGAAATCAGGTCTAAAGTAATTTAACTGACTAGTGGGATACTAAAATATCACCAATTTAAAAAAAAAGCTACATTTTAAAAATATTGCTCAAAATTGATTTATTCATAACCAGATGTTAAAAATCATCATAATGAATCTCAGGGGCTGCATTTGAACTTTACATTACATTATAACTAACAAACAAATAAAAAAACGATAGGGTAAAAAAGGGTCGCAGGTAAATAAATAATTGCTGGTGTGACACAACTGACAAAAATTAAAACAAGTGATTAAAAAAAATCCAGTGAGAAAGAGATGGAAATAATATTATTTTGATTACGCCACTGTAACCCCTTGAATAATATCCAATAGGACTCAAAAGAACTCGCTTCCACTTGGCTGATAAGTGAAGATCAAGTCAGATATGAGTCACAATCAGCTAAGGTGTAATAAACTGTAACACTAACGTCAAAATATAGACTTCTTCAATAATATATTGTCTGACTGTTTTAGAAAAGCTGAACAACTGAACAGGGTTAATTTGCTAAAGAAAATATAGTTATTTTCCCAGTTTTTTAAAAAAGTGACTTTTCCACCAGAGATCTCATGTGTTGTGGAGTCTTGTGTGTCCTTAGATTCATTGGTTCGTACGGCTGCGCAAATTTATTATCGCCTCCGTGAACGTAAAAAAGAGAAATATTATGCATTGGGTTCTGTTGATAACAGGGTTAGTATTCCCTGTAGCGTTCACACAGTCCTAACTCCACCCACAGATTCTTCCACTCCTGATTAATCTATGCAGGTTAGTGGCTTATTTAATAGCAGGGCTCGCAAGCCGGCTCGCAGACATATAATCTGCTATAATTGTGGTAAACCTGGGCATATCCCAACACACTGTCCTGAGCTCCAGAGAAACGGGAAGGCCCCCTAGTGGTATGGGGAACACTAGAGGGTAAGAACCAATCTCCCCATCGGATTTAATTCCTGTTGAATTGATTAAGGTAACACAGAGAATTTTTATTAATGTGTTTTTGGACTCTGAGGCTGTAGACTGTTTTATGGATAGGGAATGGGCTAAGAGACACCCCATTCCGGGTCGTCCTCTTTTGAAATCACGCGCTAATAAAACTTTGGATGGTCTCCCATTGGGAGACAGAGTTATATCCGAGATCTCCAAACCCTTGTTTATGTTCATTTCCCTTGGTGAAAACTGAGGAATCCCACACGACCCTCCCAATCTAGATAAGGGGGCCGAGGAAGGGTTGGAGTGGGACCCTCAATTTGACTGGCGTCAGCCAGAGGATAATTGTTATTCTGAAGGTGGCTCTGATCTAGAGACTGTCATTGATGCGGCTGAGTACAAACAGGTTGAGAATTTAGGGGCGGCTTTGAATTTTTGTTTGCCTCACAACGTGCCTACTGCTTATACTGATCCTGCTGAGGTTTTTAGTGAACAACAGGCCTCCACTTTACCCCCTCATCGCCCTTGATGATTGCGAGTTCAATCTTCACCCTGGCACCACTCCCCCTAGAGGGTAATTGTACTCACTGTCAGGTCCTGAATGGTAGGCCATGTGGGAATATATTCAGGAGGCCCTGGCCAATGGTTTTATTTGACAATCCACGTCCGTCGCCTGGGTGGGATTCTTTTTTTGCGGAAAAAAAAGGATGGTAGCCTGAGGCCTTGTATTGATTACAGGAGCCTGAATAATATTACTTTTAAAATTCCATACCCTCTTTTTCTGATGAATTCCGCATTCGAACGCTTGCAGGAGGTGTCGTTTTTTACTAAACAGGACCTGCGGAATGTGTATAACTTGGTTCGGATACGAGATGGTGACGAGTGGAGGACGGCGTTTAATACGCAGGACGGGTACTACGAATATTTGGTCATGCTGCTTGGATTGGTTCACATCCCCTCTGTATTCCAGGCACTTGTTAATGATGTCTTCATGAGAGATGTCGGAGAAATTCGTCTTTGTTTATCTTTATGACATTTTAATTTTTTCTTCAACTCTCTCTGAGCACATACAACATGTCAGAGAGGTACTGGAGGCCCTTCTCAAAGCTAAGCTTTTTGTTAAACCCGAGAAATGTGTTTTTCACGGCAAGACTGTCTCATTTCTTGGTTTCATTGTTTCTAAGGGGTCGGTCTGCATGGACCCTGACAAGGTGGCAGCAGTCAGGAATTGGCCTGCCCCCCAAAAAGTTAAAGAGGTCAAACATTTCCTGGGATTTGCCAATTTTTACAGGAGGTTTATTCACAATTTTAGCGAGGTAGCTGCTCCCATTATCGCCCTCACTAAGAGAAAGACCTCCACTCCTTTCGCCTGGTCGCCAGCAGCCAAGGCTGCCTTTCAAGGGTTAAAGAAATTGTTTAGGTCAGAACCTATTCTAGTTGTACCCGACCCCTCCCTCCCATTTGTGGTGGAGGTTGATGCCTCGGAGGTCGGAGGGGGTGCTATCTTGTCCCAGCGCCCCCTTTGGGGAAATAAGTTACACCCATGCGCCTACTTCTCCAGGTTACAGTCCGCTGCTGAGCGAAATTACAGCATTGGTGACAGGGAGTTGTTAGCAGTTATGCTGGCGTTAGAGGAGTGGCACCATTGGCTGGAGGGATCTGAACATCCGTTTGTGGTCTGGAGTGATCATAAAAATCTCCAGCATATTCAGCACACCAAGCGACGTAATTCCTGGCAGGCACAGTGGTCGTTGTTTTTTAACCATTTTAACTTCACGTTAACCTACCGCCCTGGCACAAAAAATATTAAGCCAGATGCCTTATCGTGGATTTATGACGTTCTGATCGTGATCTGATGCCAGAGCCGGTCATTCCGGTCGATCAGATTTTGGCACCCGTCCAGTGGGACGTGGAACCTGTGGTTCAGGAGGCTTTAAGATCTGATCTTGGTCCTAGTGGGGATCCAACCGGTTGTCTACATGTTCCCCTGGCGGTTCGCTCACAGGTTCTCCAGTGGGGACACTCTTCCCATCTGGCAGGTCACCCTGGGGCCCATCATACCAAGCAGTTCTAGGCCCGACGATTTTGGCGGCCCAGCATGATGAAGGACATTCAGGAATTTGTGGCAGCATGCGGCACTTGTGCCAGGAATAAGGTCTCCCATCTCCCGCCCTGCTGGCCTGCTGCGCCCGATGCCGGTACCCAAACGCCCTTGTAGACATTTTGCGCTCAATTTTATCATGGGCCTGCCCTTCTCTGATGGCAATACTGTCATCCTGGTTGTGGTCAACCATTTTTCCAAGGCCGCTCATTTTATTGCATTGCTTAAACTGCCTTCTGCGTGGGAGACAGCCCTCCTAGTTGTTAACCACGTGTTCCGGTTGCATGTGGAAAACGTGGTCACAGCATTTTCAACGGGCAACTTCCAGAAGTCTCCTCCTTTTTTGGGACCAAACGGTTGGCGTAAGCCCCCCCTGGATCCGCCAGTGATTATCAAGCAGTTCCCCATCCACGTTAACTGTGACATAAAATGGCAATGTCTTTAGAAGCTTCTGAATTCATGTAGCTCACAAAATGGCATGTATTTTTTGGTTACATTTTAGAATAACGATCATTTATAAGGCATTTCTAAGATATTAGTAGATATTAGTGGATAGTTAACTAATCGTGAACAAACCATTTATATACATTTGTAAATGATTATAAAACTATTTATTACTGGGGTTGTACAATATTTTTATATGTTTTATACATTTTTAAACACACTACATCAACATTGTTTGTACGTGATTTATTCATCATCAACTAATGTTATTTAATGTGTAGGAAAACATTTTTAATTGATTTCAGAAAATATTCTTTGATTAAGTACATGTATTGAGTTTGTCATGGTTTCATGGCATTTCATAACCAGGATGGATCCAAAAGTTGTCTTCAACATTTATTACATGTGATGAAAAAGTACAAATCTTTAGCAAACAGTATTAGATATTTGTTAAGGATGAAGAGGTTTCACTTTAGATTAAGGGACATAATAACATCTCCAAATTATTTATAGATGTTTTATGAGTGTCCAACAAATCAGTTGTTAAACATGATAAGACAAGTTAGTATTTGCTTTGTATCTGTATTCATAAAAGCCAGATCGTTCATAAGAGGTGAGTAAAAGGTCTTCAAATCATTTATAAACATTAACAGACATTTGTAATTAATGAATAGTTTTCACTTTAGATTAAGGGACATAATAACATCTGCAAATTTATATTGCAGATTTATAGATTTTTAAAAAAAATCATTTGTTAACCATGAATGAGAAATGGTGGTACAGTGGGGTTTTTAACACATCAACACTATTTTACTGCTAATTTACTAATAAGGTTGATCATATTGAAAAATTGATCTACAGATCACTTATGAATGTTAAAGTAGCACATATTACAAAATATGAACTAATAAATTGTAAATGTATAGAAACAGTTTGATAATAAACAGTTTGGCACCAATGATTTTTTCCAGAAAACCTTTGGGCTGCAACAAAGACTTAACACATGATTTGCACTGAACAAACAAATAATTTATTAACCATGAACAACTCAATACATGTAGTTAATCAAATAATATTTACTTAAATAGTTCAAAAATGTTTTCCTCCACATTTAATAACATTAGTTGATGATGAATAAATCATGTACAAACAATGTTGATGCAGCATTTTTAATAATGTCTAAATCATATATAAATATTGTACAACTTTAGTTATAAATGCATTAATAATCATTTACAAATGTATATAAATGGTTTATTCATGATTAGTTCAATGCTTTCAAATTCCTTATCCTTGAGAATTTTAACAAAGCTGTCAAAAGGGATCAGTTCAGGCAATTTCAAGCAGTCTGCAAGGAATTCCATGAAAAGGGAGCAGCATAGTGAAATGCCCTTTTCCCCATTTCTATGAACACTCGGGGGACAGTGAATGTAAAGAAAGAAGTCTGACGATCTTAAGCTATAGTGGCCTTGGTTCCTAATTAAGTAATTGCCTACATAGGACGGGACCATACCAAGGCTTTGTAAATGAAAGTCATCCAATGTGTGCATCTCCTGTTAGACAAGGATGGCCATTCTGATTTTTGGTACAAAGTGCAATGATGGGTTAACCCTCAACCTGATTATAATTTAGAATGGGAAAGTTAGTTGAATGAAATAACTGAGCAGGTAGGCTACTTTACCAATTACCATTGATGATTAAGACATAAAGCTTTACGTCAGTGGAGGGCTATCAGATCACATAAACGGGAATTAACGGAATTTTCTGGAGATTCTACATTCTAATAGATGCATACTGCGCAATTACACTTCATGCCCATGTGAAATTTCCCCGGTAACAATGCATTGATTGGCCAGTTTCTTATCCAATTCCCGAGTGTTTAAACGTTCTACAGTAAGCGAAACACTTTGATTGGACAAACACAGAGCATACAAGCCTATGCGTATCAGGAGGCTCGGTTGCATCCCGTCTACGTTGCGCACATTACGTGGCTTAAATAGATGCGATTTAGAGCAAAGAAGGCTCGCAAAACTGGCCTTGAAGTGTTCAGTTACATTTACAGGATTTAAATGAGATACGGACATGGTCAATGGGAATTTTTTCGAATGGAACAGGACTGGAGGGTTCCTTCTACTGGATACATCAGTCTCCGGAGGAGGGATTCATGAAAAAGCTTAGGCTTCTTTTGCTTTTAGCTTTTGCTTTTTGTTTTGGAATGAATACCATATTCTACAAAGTCGAATGCCGAGGTTTTTTTCCTGTTTAAAACGTGAACTTCCCATGCACTTGGATGGACCACCTGGTACGTTCATTGCACGGTTCTGTTGAATCCAGGGGGGAAATATATAGTTTTATTTACCCTGAAAGCGGAATGTCCATCCATCCATCCATCATCTGACGCTTATCCGGGACCGGGTCGCGGGGGCAGCAGTCTAAGCAGGGATGCCCAGACTTCCCTCTCCCCGGACACTTCCTCCAGTTCTTCCGGGGGTATCCCGAGGCGTTCCCAGGCCAGCCGAGAGACATAGTCCCTCCAGCGTGTCCTGGGTCTTCCCCGAGGCCTCCTCCCGGTGGGGCATGCCCGGAACACCTTCCCAGGAAGGCGTCCAGGGGGCATCCGATAAAGATGCCCGAGCCACCCCAGCTGGCCCCTCTCGACGTGGAGGAGCAGCGGCTCTACTCTGAGCTCCTCCCGGGTGACAGAGCTCCTCACCCTATCTCTAAGGGAGCGGCCCACCACCCTGCGGAGGAAACCCATTTCAGCCGCTTGTACCCGAGATCTCGTTCTTTCGGTCATGACCCAGAGTTCATGGCCATAGGTGAGGGTAGGAACGTAGATTGACTGGTAAATCGAGAGCTTTGCCTTTCGGCTCAGCTCCTTCTTCACCACGACAGATCGGTACAATGACCGCATTACTGCTGCCGCTGCACCGATCCGTCTGTCAATCTCACGCTCCATCCTTCCCTCACTCGTGAACAAGACCCCAAGATACTTAAACTCCTCCACTTGAGGCAAGAACTCTCCTCCAACCCAGAGGGGACATATCACCTTTTTCCGGTCGAGAACCATGGCCTCGGACTTGGAGGTGCTGATTCTCATCCCAGCCGCTTCACACTCGGCTGCAAACCGCCCCAGTGCATGTTGAAGGTCCTGGTTCGAGGGAGCCAACAGGACAACATCATCCGCAAAAAGCAGAGATGAGATCCTGTGGTCCCCAAACCGAACTCCCTCCGCCCCCTGGCTGCGCCTAGAAATTCTGTCCATAAAAATAATGAACAGAACCGGTGACAAAGCGGAATGTCTATTCTGTTAAAATATGGTATATTTCAGAATTCAGATCACTGAGTTAGTGAGTTGACTTGTTCCTTATAAGTGTTGAAATGAGTTTGTGAGCTCGGATGTCAGAACTGCCGGTTTCATTGCAGAGTGAATGTCCTGACTGTTTAATCAGCAGTTTATTTATTGACTGTGTGTGCTGGCTTGGGGGACTTAGAAGAAAAATGGACAAAACTCTAAACTTTATTATGGAGAAAAGGCATTTTTTGTGTTTGGAGAGGTTACTGGTGACCACTGATGTTCAGCTGCTCTTACATTGATAAATTCATGCTAAAGTCAACCAGAAAATCATTAATTCATATAAAATTTCATGCCTCAAAACTTTATTTGTGTTAAATACATGATTTTTTAATGATTTGACAGTACATCATTTTGAGACTTCGGGGAGACACTTGGATAGCTGTGTAATTTGGCTAATAGCATGTAGGTAATCTAGAATGTAATGTTGAAGATGAATTTTACTTGTGGTAAAGGAGTTTATGATCTGAGAAATGTGTAAAACCCCAAAAGAGCAACAACCAAAAGGCGGATGTTGCCGGGGTGAAGGCCTCACGTGTTCTCTTAGTCTAACTTTAATTAGAGCATTCTTCTGGCTGGTGTGAAACACAATATAATGGATATTTTTCACCGTCCGAGGACGGGGCATGAAAGCGCAATGGTTACGATTTATCTGACTCCATATAACAGTTAGAATACAACATTTAGCTATATCCTCGTTAAAAATCTGACTCCAAATTAGAATTAGAATTGAAACAGCATGCGTGAATCTCAGGGCAGTTACGCACCCGAACTCTATCTGCGAAAACCATTGTCACTAAGCAGAACACCCCCTAGGGTTAAAATAGGCGTCACTGCCTGGTCTAATTCGACAATACTTCGATTGGATAGAGGAGACTGGCATGGTAGCAACATCAGGCAAATAGCTCTGAGTATGAACGTACCACGAACCTAGGTTTATGTATATCAAAGGGCCCCTTAGAAAGATTAACCAATAGCTAAATCTTAAGAGCCGATAATTTCATACCCCTTAATAGGTAGAACCCAATCTCAGTCTAACTTAGAAGTATCGCTACCTACACATGTCTTGGTAGGAGTCTCCCCTTAAGTCCCAATCGCAACAAGGCCAGAAAGAATATACAATGAGAACACGCAAGCTGGAAAAGGAATAACAATAATTTGATTCACCAGGTAGGCACAACTTGAATCAAACAAATCAATGATAAGCCAATTACCATTACATATAATTTAGAAGGATTTAGAGTATTTTCATACCTGGAAAAGATGAATGACCACACGGAGCTAAAATCGCTCCACGTGGTCGGGGAGAACTCACATGCTCCCCCGCTCCGGAACAAGGCAGCACGTGACCTCTCCCCGCTTACCTATTCGCCCGTCAGAAGTTGACCAAGAAAGGACAGGACAGGAAGAAGAAGAGCAGGAGCAAGAAGAGAAGACCCCCCCCCCCTCAGGATCTCGTACCTTTAAAGGCTCCAAACCACACCTCCGAACAAGGTAGAGGGAAGGTTGGCCGAATCAGAGTTTTACTGGCCTAGGTGATAAGATAATTTGCACAGGGAGACTAGGGTAGTTGCTTGAATGAATCTTACAAACGAACCATAATTCCAAGGGAAATGAAACATGTTCCATTCAACTCCTTGGACTCCCCTGAGAATAAAAAGACTAAACATGATAGGAATGTGTGCTAAAATGATGCAGTTGTCATGGAAAAGCCTTAAAATGGAATATTATAGCCCAATAGTGTGATAAATATATAAGAGGTTCCTTCCTAGGGTATTGAATAGAAATATATTATGAATTTGATAGAAGTTTAGGTTGTTTTAAGCCGATTAAGGTAGCTGCGCTTTAACTTCAATGAAACCAGTGAATTTGAGTTCCAGAGATGCTGGGCCAGCTAGACTTGATGGCTCCCACCCCCCGCAGTGGGGAACAAAGGATGCCACTCTCACAGGCAGGCAATAAGACCATTCTAGGGTTATAAAACTTTACTGCTAGCTTTTGGGCTGCACCAGATCAACCAAACATTCAGATTTTACATGCATAATGGGAACGTGTTCCAACAATATGATTTTTGACATATATTGTGAACCAAATTAAATATTCAGGTTCTACAAATGTATACATTTAAGCCCCAGCAGTTTTTCCATTCTCAGTATTTTTTTTTTTTTGCAATTTTAATGGTGATTTTGATGAAGATGTTTTGTTTGCAGTCCATTTTCTCAACCAAAATCATGAAAATAAACTGAAATACGATGTAATTCTAAATGCTGAGTCTTTTCTGAGTAAAGCCACAGTTTTCCTCTTTACGAAGCTTTAATCTTGAATTATACAGCATTAAATTGGGTAACCCATAAATAGCTAAATTTGGCTTCAGCGCAAAGGGGTTAAAGGAAGCTATAAACTTTGCATGTTCACCCCATGCCAGCAGGTGGTCTTACTACACTTTAAAATAATTGCGATGTGATATCATCATACCCCTAGGTTGTGCGTGTTCACGTGAAAGGCGTGTGGTCTTTTTTTTGTGTTGATCTGAAAAGTGATCCGATCCATGACTCAAATCATTGATACGATCTGAACCAAGAGTTTTTGATCCGTTGCACCCCTAATACGAGTAAAGACAGATCATCAGTATGTTGCCAGACAGTGAAAAAATTTAAATAATAAAATGGATTGTATACATAAAAAGGGCAGTATTATCCTGAGACAATTTGTTCACCATATGCTTTAATGTTGCAATTATGTTCTAAGATAAAATTAGCTCCCAGTAAGTAAAGTAGTCCCAGAGCTCTTATGAAATGAAGTAAACAATACCTGTCAGTAGTGCTTTTTTTTAAATCATTTCTCATTGGGTGCTTTCTTTGGTGTTTAGTACCAAATATTTCTACCAAGAGTTCAAATTATCCAATCTAAAATCTCTAAGTAAGGACTGGAGACACAGCTGTCAAAATGGATTTTTCCTCTGTTGCTTTCATTGAGATGTTAGAAACAAAAACATTTTTGCAAATTATGCCTTAAAGTGCTTAATTTTTACTCACTCCATCCCACCCAAAGATAATCATTTGGTATGTAGTTGACAAGTGACCTTTAGAAGTACTCAAAGTACATGTGAACCCTTCTGAAGGTCAGTGGCAAGTAATTTGCATGCTAATAATTGACAAAATTGACCTTTTGAAGGCTGAAACCTGAAATTTTGCTTCATATATTTTGCACCTTGTGTGACTATAACAATCATCCGCGTTTTAAGGGTTAAGAATAAAAATCCTGTCAATTCAAAATTGCAGTTTGCCTTCAATGTGGAAATTATGCATTATGCATTGTAGATTACGCCTACCTTATATTGCTGACAATTAGTTATTTTTATGTGAACTATAGTAGATCAGAGAATGAACGACATACTTTCACGCAAGATATCCCACCTCTGCAGTACACGAGCTCAGAGGCAAAGCCATCTCACGGCTGGAAATAAGAAATGCCCAGTATTAATTATGTAATTAGCAATGCTATTACTTTCCGAAACTGCACAGTGCAGACATATGACTGGCTTTTATGAAGCGACAATAAATTCTGAATTACTCAGGCAGTAAATGACCCTGTGTTCAGTGAATGATAGTATCTGGCATAGTGGAGCAATATCGAGGTCAGTGACACAATATGGGTGGCCCTGTAGAACAGCTGTCCCAGTGGACACGGCGTACACAGTAGTGAACGCCTCACGCTGCGTCCCAATCAATCTATGCCTTCCAGGACAAGGAGTTTTCCTTTGTGGCGATTATTCCTACATCAACAGCAGCAGTGGAATTATCTTATTTAATTTTTTTTTCTTGTCGGTCAAATTTCTTGGTTTCGTTATTTTGCAAATGTTTTGTAATTCTGTTCTGTTTTCTATGTTTGTCGAGTCATAAGTAGGACCACAATGGAAACAAGTGCTTGCACTTTTTGTTATCCTGATTTGAAATGTATATTGTACTTGTCTGTACTTCCACATTTTTTATCTAGAAA
Organism: Gymnothorax reevesii; assembly: GCA_029721435.1. Lineage (NCBI taxonomy): Eukaryota > Metazoa > Chordata > Actinopteri > Anguilliformes > Muraenidae > Gymnothorax > Gymnothorax reevesii. The sequence goes on from CM056575.1 coordinate 86,152,329, forward strand.
ATCAAATCAAATCAGCTTCACATCTGATTCCTCTGCCTGCAGCCAGGGGAATTATCCCTTAGATATCAGATCATCATTTTCAAAAGCCCAGACCTATTCCATGCTGAAATAGGGGGCAACCGAGAGAAAGGCATTGACCGGACATGGCTTTGAGATGGTGCAGTTAATATTGGAAGGAAACAAAATGCCAGAATCACAAAGCCTCTTTATTTAATCCTTTCAGGAGCATAATTGTATTTTGATTCCATTTTGTGCTTCGTTGTGGAACTATGTATCATTCGAATGTTTGAGGACTCAGCATCCTAAATGGGTAAGCCATTTCATGATGCAAATGCGGCAGCAAAAATCATGTTAAAAATTGTGTCATAGCAACCCTCAGCCTAGTTATGCAGTCCCATAGGTTCAAGCATTTACCGTTCAGATGTAAAAATAGGTAAAAAAATCAATGTTATTACCTCAGAAGTGGTCCAGACTTAAAAACGCGTTATAGTTTTTAATCTGCAAAACAAACAAGTATGGTTGAACATCACAAAAATTGACTGACACGGCGGTAGTAAGTGCACTTCTTTTCTGCATTTCACTGCAATAAGTCTTTTACTCATGATGCTGCACTGTAAATTGTAAAGTAACTCTTTAGGAACAAAACAACTGTACCCACTGGCTATTATGCCGTGATCTGACAGAGCAAAAAGTGTTTTAGCCTATCAGCCCTCACTCTAATTTAACAGGAAAATCAAATGCTTTTGGTTTACACTGTCAGTCAAAGGTCAGAAACTTCCAAACAACAGGTGTTTAAGGTAGCTGAGAAATTAATTTTTACGAAGAGGAATTGTTTCAATGGTTTCCGGCCGGGGGGGATTTTGTCAGTGAAGCGATGGAGTTTTGGAAGTGACTTTAAGATGCATAAGGTGCTGTGCCAAAGTATTTTCCCCCTTCCTGATTTCTTATTTTTTTGCTTATTTGTCACACTTAAATGTTTCAGATAATCAAACAAATTGTCATATTATGTTTTGATCCTGTCCTGCCTGACCATGTTTTTGTTTTGATCCTGTCCTGCCTGACCATGTTTTTGTTTTGATCCTGTCCTGCCTGACCATGTTTTTGTTTTCATCCTGTCCTGCCTGACCATGTTTTTGTTTTCATCCTGTCCTGCCTGACCATGTTTTGATTATGAATTCTGCCTTGTCTGAGTATGCTCTGTATTTTGTATTGTGTTTTGGGATTCCATGCCATGTTTTGTTTTTGCCTTGTCTTTGTCTGTTTGCCATTTTCCATTTTTGCAGTTATATTCCGGTTCTTGTTTTGTGTCATACCATGCATTGCACTTTGTCGCCCCTGTCTCGTCTTTTGTCATGTGATCGCTTACTGCCCCAGTATTCTGTGCCACACTTTCGGGTGATTTCATGGTTTCTGGGATTTCATCCATTCCTTCCAATCTTGTTTACTTCCTTCACCTTGCTTTTCTATATTACTAACAATACTAACAGTTTGTTGTTTTAAGTAAACTTACTAATCAAGATGAACATTATTTATAGTACTAACTTACTAACAAGCACTAGGGATTGTATAGCTACAAATTACTAATTGACTAACAAGCTCTCAGCACTTGCTCTGCTTTAGTTTCCGCCACTTACCTTCACTCAATTTACTTTGCTGTGCTTCAAGCAGATCTTAACAGTTAATTACTGTTCTGCCTCTCTCTCTGTGCACTAACGAACTCCCTAACCGGAGCCGTATTTTTGTCAGTAGGCTGTCTTCGTGATCCCTGTCTGCATTTTGGCGTTTGCCAATTTCATGTAATCAGGAATCTCCTCATGTTCATTCCTTTGTAATTAGTCTGATCCATAACACCAGCCTCCCCTTTGTAGCATGTGACTTCTCCTATGTGTATTTAAACAGTCATTTCATTCACAGCTCTTGTCAGAATGTTTTCCCTGGTTTGCTTGTGCTGGGATTGTTTATGCCTTGTACTCTTAGTGTTATACTTCTGACAGGAACGTCCCGGATTCTGATTTTGGCTTTACCTTTGATATTCCTGTGCCCGTGTACCATGCCTGTTTTGCCCGACTCAGACATTCGTGTTTGCTGCCCTGTAAACTGTTCGGATTACGCCCACTGAATTTTGGCTTTTGATTCTCTGACAAACCCGTGCCTGTGTACCAAACCTGTTTTACCCGACTACGAATACTGTGATTGGTGCCCTGATTACGACTCGGATTTCGCCCTCTGGATTTTGACTTCTGGATTGTGGACTTTGTACTGTTGCCTCCTGCTCTGCGGGGGTTCTTCCCCTTCCTTAATAAAATCCAGTTTTACTGCACTGCTTGGTTCTTGCGACTGGTTCCTGAATGATACATCACATATTCGACAAACATAACCCAGGTAAATATAAAATGCAGTTTTTAATTGATGACTTAATTTCTTAAGGGAAAAAAGCTATCAAAGCCTACCTGGGCCTATGTGAAAAAGTAAATTTTAAATCCTGATTTAACTGTGATTAAGCACATTTTTTTAGTTCAAATTCACTGGCCACACCCAGGCCTGATTACTGCCAGACCTGTGGAATCAAGAAATCACTTAAATAGAACATGTTTGACAAAGTGAAGTAGGCTGACAGATTGCAAAAAGCAACACCTCATGCCACAATCTAAAGAAATTCAAGAACAGATGAGAAACAAAGTTATTGACATCTACAAGTCTAAAAATGTTTACAAAGCTATTTCTAAGGCTTTGGTACCCCTGCAAACCATGGTGAGAGCCACTGTTCACAAATGGAGAAAACGTGGAACAGTGGTGAACCTTCCCAGGAGTGGCTGGCCTTCCAAAACTACTCCGAGAGCGCAACGAGGACTCATCCAGGAGGTCACAAAAGTACTCAAAACAACATCTAAAGAACTGCAGGCTTCACCTGCCTCAGTTAAAGCCAGTGTTCATGATTCAACTATTAGAAAGAGACTGGGCAAAAAATGGCATCCATGGGAGAGTTCCAATGCGAAAACCACTGCTGACCAAAAAGAACACAAAGGCTCATCTCACATTTGCCAAAAAAACATCTTGATGATCCCCAAGACTTTTGGGAAAATAGTCTGTGGCCTGACGAGACAAAAGTTGAACTTTTTGGAAGGTGTGCGTCCCGTTACACCTGGGGAAAAATTAACACAGCATTTCATAAAAAGAGCATCATACCAACAGTCAAACATGGTGGAGGTAGTGCAGTGGTCTGGGGCTGGTTTGCTGCTTCTGGACCTATATGACTTGCCGTAACTGATGGAACCATGCATTCTGCTCTCTACCAGAAAATCCTGAAGGTGAATGTCAAGCCATCAGTTGGTGACCTTAAGCTCAACCGCACTTTTATTATGCAGTAGGACAATGATCCTAAACACACCAGCAAGTCCACCTCTGAATGGCTTAAAAAAAAAACAAAATGAAGGTTTTGGAGTGGCCAAGTCAGTGCCCAGATATAAATGCATTTGAGATCCTGTCGCATGACCTTTAACAGGCTTTTCATGCTTGAAAACCCTCAAATGTGGCTGAATTAATACAATTCTGCAAAGAAGAGCTGCCAAAATTCCTCCACAGCAATGTGAAAGACTCATTGCCAGTTATTGCAAATGCTTGACTGCAGTTGTTGTCGCCGAGGGCGGCACAACCAGTTATTAGGTTTAGGGGACAATTACTTTTTCATATAGGACCAGGTGGGTTTGGAAAGCTTTTTTCCCTAAATAAATGAAATCATCATTGAAAAAACAGCATTTTGTATTTACTCGGGTCATCTTTGCCTAATATCAAAATTTGTTTGATGATCTGAAACATTTAAGCGTGAAAATATGCAAATAAATTAGAAATCAGGAAGGGCGCAGATACTTTTTTCACAGCACTGTATATGATCACACACCAAGAATACCTGATTGAATAAAGCTATAAAACTGTTGTGAAAGCAAATGCGATCATGGCTAGGAACGCTGGGGTATTTGGTCTCTTCACGATTGGTCATCAAAACACGCATGTACATGACCAAAAAAAAAATCTGTAAAATATTAAATTTTTGGTCACAGAATTATACTATTTGAACCTGCAGTTATATAGGCATCTGGTTGTGGCTGTTTTATTTTTCTTGGCTGATGAGGCTTGGTCACAGCATAACAAAGGCCGAAAATTCTGCCTGGAAAAACTTTTATTTCCAGTCTTGTCACTCAACTTGGGAAATATTCTCAACAGTTATGACTATCCTAGAGCAATCAACTCATCTCATTGTCACTTTTCAAATGAGACCATGATTATGCCTGTAGTAATAGTGGTTAATAAACAGTAAGCATTTTAATTTGGGAACTAGAATGGCTTTTGATGGAAATGTCATTGTATTTCTTCCGTGTGTTTTTAGGGCACATTATGAAGAATTTTTTCCTTCGCTTTGTGTTCATTCCAAAACTTTCTCTCCTTTCTTTCAACAACTCTGTGAACTCATCCAGGATCAGGAAACAGCAAAACTGTGGCAAGCATGATAGTCAGAGCAAAAGTAAATCATAGGCCAACCACAAAATACAACAACTCTACATCACCTTGGGGAACGCAGATCTACCTTCAAGGACAGGCAATTCAATGGATTGATTCGTTTTTTGAAGAAGCTTGTCAGATTATTGATCAAGTCCACAGAGAAGTAGTATTACCTATACCCTGTCAGCAAACAGCATGTAATCGCCTAAATTTCAACCTGTCCTCCCAGGCTAAGAATCCACACCTACTGCTCCCCTCATTCTCACTACAGATATTGCTGAGTATCACAAAATGTAGCTGTATGCCAGTGCTTCCAATTTTCAGCTGTCCATTCCTGCACAACTTTTAAATCTTTTGCTGTGTTTTTCTCATCTTACATCTGCAGGACTGTTTTTTTTTTGTGGTTTGTTTTTACTGCCCCGGTTCAATCAGTCTGTATCTGGTACAAAAACAACAGGACGGGTAAAAACTGGATGGCCGAGGAAAAAAAGCCTCACGGCTGAAATGCATTTACCAAGCTCAGAAGCCACTCCCCAGTTCTGTGTTCCAGTGGTGGGATGCCCTCTCTGTAATTTCAGCTCACTAAGCATAAGACACGTGAGGTAGGAGGGGTATCATGTGTTCACACAGTTACAGTTACACTGCACAACATAAAAAGGTTTGCAACTAAATTCCTCTGGTGATTGCAGAATGTTCCAGCTTCCTGAGGCACCAACAGCCACTGCCATCAAACAGAGAAAGCCTTGATGAAGATGATGAAGAAGGGGAATAAGGAGAATGTACAAAGACTGTGTCTGCTTCCTGAAAAACCCATTCGCCTATAAATACTCCCAGTGGTCAATGTCAAGTGAAATCAAAACCAATTCATATCAACCTGAACATTTTTTAGTTGCCAGTTAAAGGATGAATCTGTAAAAAAATACTACTTTTTGTGTAAATATGTCCACACCGGACATACCATGCTGTGAAAATGTATTTGCCTCATACCCAATTGGTTTTATTTTTGCAATTGGTCGTATTTAAATGTTTCTCATCATCCAACTAATGTTACTATAAGATAAAATGAATGAGTTAACATAGAATGCAGCTTTTAAATGATAATTTTGTTTATTGATGAGGAAGAGTCATTAAAAAAGCTTTTTCACCCTTGTGAAGAAATCAATACCCCCTAAAACCAAGTAACAGGTTGCACCGCCCTTGGCGGCACTAATTGCAATCAAACATTTGTGAAAGCTGTCAATGAGTCTTTTACGTTGTACATTGCCGTTGAGGAATTTGGACCCTCTATTCATTGTAAAATTGAGATTGCCTCCGCATCTCAAACAGATTTATGCCAGAACTTTCACTAGCCACTCCAGAACCTTCATTTTGTTTCTTTCGAGCCGCTGAGAGGTGGACTTGCTGATGTGCTTCAGATCATTGTCTTGTGGCATGCCCCGACTTGGCTTGAGCTTTAGGTCACAAACTGATGGTCGTTTATTCCCCTTGAGAACTTTCACAAGCAGAATTCATCGTACCAGCAGATAGAGAAAGGTTCCCCCATCCTGATGCAGGAAAGCAGTCCCAACCCATTGCATTACCACCACTGTTTGACCATTGGCAGGCGCGTGCTGGCCCATCTGGACGCTCTGGACTTTTCCCGGTGGCCTGTGTCCTTATTGGCCTGCCTGGCTGCCAATAAATAAAATGCAGCCACTGGCCCGTTTCCAGGCGGACAACACACACTTGTTGCAACAGCAGCAGCGCTGGCAGCACTATGTTGACAGAGAACACGCCCACTGCATAGTGCACACGTAGCCAACATGAACTCTGTGATCAGAGGGTAGGATTGATCGAAATTACTGCGATCACCGTTTCTCTTTTAGAGGACTCATGTTGTGACTGGTTAGTTGCTTTATGGCCCGCCTCTACACAGCCAAAACACTGGAAATGTAGAGAAGCACATGGAGCAGTCTGCGAGAGGAGGGGGGGCTGAGTGAGAGAGAGGCGTCCAGTGTTACCAACTTAGCGACTTAAATCGTTACTGCTCTCGACATGCAGTGGGTACTTCCGTCGGCCTGTCCCCCGTCACAGAGCACTCACAGGCGGCCCAGTCCTCTCGCCGCCGCCCCTCTTAGCTGGAGTCGGAGCAGGAGATGTTCACCCCTCCGTGTCCAAACTGCAAATGAATCGCACGTGCGAACCCGCCGCTTTTCTCGGTGATGGTTTACAGTCACGGCGGTATAAGTGTGATTTTTTTTGTCTAAATAAATAACTGTCAGGCATGCAAACTCCTCACCTTTCGGCGAAATTCGCCGTTTTAAGTTCGAAATGGGCCATGTACGCGAATCGCGCAGATCCGAGGAGGGGGGATTAGCGAGCGACCGAGCGGGCAGAACAGTGGACCGCAGAAAACTACATAGACCTACATTACACTTCGTCTTGTGAGAGCAAATGACTGACGAGATGCTCTGATTGAAGCGGCAATTTACAAAGCGCCCCCTTCTTCCTAATTTTTTTTCTAATGGTGCCAGCCTGAAGCAATTTTCCCACGAAAGAAATCAGCTCAAGGCCTCCATTGTGGAAATTAGAACCTGCGACAAGGTAAGGCATAAACGATACAGTTATACATTTCTTAAAGTGATAGCCTATGAACAGTTTCATAAATCAGACGTCAATGTTGTCGTTAGATTAATTCCTGCACTTGGAACTTGCGCTGGTTTCGTTCGTGCCTACTGTGCTGTTCGTTATGGATTCTGCCATTAATAGGCTACACGGCTCTTTATAATCCTATAGAATGCTCCATTCACTTCCCAACATTTTACTGTGACATTTCTTGATAACAGACCATAGTATAGCCTACAACAGGCTGCTGTTAAAGTGAAACAGAACGTTGTCATGAGGGTAAATTAACTAATCTGTAAAATTGAATTTATTCCTCGATATTTGACCGCCTCGCACAGGGCCGGATTAACATGATGTAAGGCCCAGGGCTTTGATCAGGTTAAGGGCCCTCCTCCCCCTTCCAACCCTATAGCCAACCTCCTACCCTAACTTTCACTAGCATGGTAGTAAAGTGCAAGCATGCATGTACAGTTTATGCAGTATACACACACACACACACACACACACACACACACACACACACAAAGACATGTAACGGTTATGTTGATTAAGGTGTTTACCAGAATGCTAGACTCTATATCAGGTGAAGATATCAGATTTGTCAGGAGGGAGATGATCAGGAACAACAAGAACCCATGTGGAGGCCAGCTACCAGTATAACCTCAGGTGAGTGAATGATTTGTAGGCTAATCAAGGAAGGAAAGCACAGTACAGGCAACATCTAGGCCCACTCTCACAACGCACATAAACCAAGATCAACACTGCAACTGTGCTACATAACACTCAAAATCACACCAGTACATCGTACTCAAATATCCATTCTGAGCTTGACCACAAAACATATCTGTTAACCTGTTAACACATAATCTGTCATCAATTAGGACTGGCATTTCCATAACATCAAAATATACGCCACGGTCACACATAATTACTGTGAAGGCAGGAGTCACTGGAGCACATAGACAGTTTAAGCCTTTTAATTATGTTGCTGTAAAGTGCAAACTAGTATTAACAACATGATATCATAAACAATTCAACTCAGAAAACTGCCTCATAGCACAAGTTTAATATTCCAGATTAATGATTGTTGTTTTACGTAATTGGGGAGAACTAACAGCATCTGTTAACTGTGGAGTGCTCTTGGAGTGAACCTTTTGTTAATTATGTAAATGACTGAAAACAGGTCAGGACTAATAGGCTAATTGTTTTAAACGGAAATTTTGAGCACCCAATTCTCAGTTCTGGCTTCGCCACTGTAGCCTACTGAATTTTGCCCATGATTTCATCGCTATAAGATCGCATATGGAGAGACACAGTATCTTCAGTGGGACATTCTAAAACGCCTAACGTGGTTTAAAGCACCAAAACAGCCACCAATAAGCGCCAAATTCCTCTCGGACATTTCTGGTCAGGAGCACTTTCTCTGATTTTAAAAAAATAAATTAATTAATTAAACCGAAGACTGAGGAATATGGTAGTTATCACGTCAAGCGTTTCCCTCATAATACGCGTCAATGGAGGGGAAAAAGCTTAATGTGACATAGGCCGACCCGTCCGTTTTCTTAGGGCTTCGGTTTCAATGTTTTTTTTTAATTAGAGAAAGTGTTCCTGACAAGAAATACTCGAGAGGAATTAGGTGATTATTAGTCGCTGTTTTGAAGCCTAAAACTACGTTAAGCTTTTTCCTCAGAATGGAAGTCAATGGAGGGGAAAACGCTTAACGTGATATAACTAGTAGGCTATATTCCTCAGTCTTCGGTTTAAATTTTTTTATTGGAGAAAGTGCTCCTGACCAGACATGCCCGAGAGGAATTTGGCGCTTATTGGTCGCTGTTTTAGTGCATTAAGCCCATGTTAAGCTTTTTTTCTCGTTAAGCTTTTTTGAATGTCCCTCTTCACTTGCCAAATACGATAACTGGAAAACGCGTCAATGAAGGAAAAAAAATTAAGAATTCGCCAGGACTAATTCTTAACGGGACGCATCTGTTACAATTACTAATTAGCAACCAAGATTTGGCGACTCTCGGTTTAACGCGGCTACAGCTTCGCTTTGCTGTTGAGGTGGGCACGTTTCAGCGCTAGGCTGGGTGAAATACCCAGTTAAATACCCAGTTAATTTAGGGATCCTTCTTAGTATAGCAGCTTCTCCGGCTTCTTGTAATTTTATTTTTTTACGTTTTTGACTGCCACTTAACATGACTGCCTCAGAAAAAGTTACTAACGTGGTCTCGCAGTGTCATCATTACCCAGTGCGGTGCACCGCCGAATAACTTACCTAGGCCTCAGCATATCACGCTGCACGCACCTATCGACCAAAGTAAACGGCGGCCGGCCATTGGACAATGATATTAACAAATAAACAAACCAAAACCACATTGAATTTTTTTATTGGACAAAAAAATGGCCCGCCCCCACCTCTCTCTCAGACACAGGTCAGGCACATGGACCTATATATAAAACATCCTTGGTCAGGCACTGTCTGGAAGACTGGCACAGGGAGAAATAGTTTACTGGAGAAGAACAAAAAAAATGTCACATTAGCCTACCCACCGACGGGCCCCATTGGAGCGCTGGGCCCAGGGCTTCAGCCCCGCGAGCCCGTGCATTAATCCGCTATTGGCCTCGCATAATGTTATCCTGGCCTTAGTGGCCTATCAAATTAACTGCACAGTAGGTCTACCGATGTGATGTTTGAGAAAGTTTTAGCTAGACGAGCAAGCCTGTCTCTTCAACAACGTTTTTAAGAGTAGCTTAAACCTAAATAGGTCGCAGTCCATCTCCTTTGCATTTATAATTTCAAGGGAGACTCGTTTTTGGGAACAGAAAAAAGGCTAAATAGGCCTGCCGTCTCAGTCACGTATTTTATAATTAGTCACGACTCACCGCCATGTGGCGATAGGTGGTATTGCTTAGACCTCGCCCTGACGAGTAAAGCACATCTCGTTTACTTGAATTAAAATAATAAATTATCGATAGCTATAGCTTTTTGTGGTTATTTTAAAACAATTTTGCAAATGTTTTAACCAGTATGATCAATGAAATTAGAGAAGTATGGAACTTGGTTAAGTTTAATGTAGGTTGATAAAGGCATGAAAAAATGCATTAGGTGTGCCTATTAAAAAGTGACTTTCCATGTTACCATTTACTGCTTTTGAAGAGCTTGCCTACATGTGGTGATATACATTGTGTTGTATCAAGCACATGATCGGAGAGTGAGTTTAGCGTATACTGTAGCCTACCTGTTGTCACTGACAGGGCATGTGATCTTTGTCCAGGCCAAAACAAAAAATGACATGTGCATAACTTGTTGATTTAGATTTAGGTATTCATGGTAAAAAGAGCATGTGATCATTGTCCAGGCCAAAAAGAAAGAAAAAGAACCTGTGCATAAGTTATAGTTGTTTGAATTTTCGTCTCAATAAAAAAGAGATGTATATGGTAAGTCATCTTGTACAGTATTTTATTCAAGATGCCTCTGGTGATGCATGTTTCTATAACGCAGACTATGAAATTCACGTTTCCGTTCGCGCCGTGTGTCTGTGCGCCCTTCTCACCTTTTTCACCCATGACCAGTTTGCATGCCTGAACTGTATTAATAAAGATACTCGCCTCGTCCAGACAGTTCCGTGTGTGTTAGCTTTCTCTGTGACACAAGCTAAACCTCTAGCTTGACATGGCTCAGTCTAAACTGTACAGTCAAAAGTACTGAAAGGAGTGGAAATCAAACCCTGAATTCAAAGGCAGGTTGAAGCAGTTTATTGGGGATGATACTCGGGCATACTGCATATATTGCAAGGCTGATTTCTATGCCAAACTAAGCGATATAAAAAAACACATGGCAACTCCAAAACACATGCACAAGGTTTATTATGCAAATTAGGTAATGACGTCATCTGTCGACTTTTAGGACAGCCAATACAATAGTATTATATTCAATATTGGTTATTCTTTTTAGCTATTGTAAGCTGGCATGACATCTAAACGATTTGCTGACAAAATAATACAAACATGTTTTTGTGTAATTCTGCACATTATATAAATAATATAGAACAAAAGGACACAGAATGATGTAGAGAAGAGATTAGAGAAGAAAAAAACAGGTATGGTATGGAGGACTGTGTGGAGCTGACCTCATGGTTGTGTTTAATTAATAGAGTGTTGTTGTGTGGCTGTCAGTCTAATAGTGTTGTTGTAGTTGCTATGACAACTCTAAATGCTGCCTAAAGTCGTCTTTTTTTTTGAAGAAAAACCCCCACCAATTTTTCGCCACGCGCGCTTTGCGTCCACCGGAATACTTCAGTGGCCTGCTTGCTTGGTAGTCTCCCGGCCTGAATTGGATCCCCAGCAAGCCCCTGCCCTCCATCACATACTAGCACGGAAGCTGTTTGTTTCTCCACGCTAACAACACACCACAGCGAACCAGCAGGTCCTAATACACACCAAAACAGTCTATAAGCTGTTGGTCCACTTTTAGCTGCTCCTCACTGTCCATGTTTCCCTCTAAACTCAGACCCAATGGATTTCAACGGTCTCCGGTCTACACTTGGGCATGTTGATCCGTTCTACAAATTTGTCTATATGGGGTGGATTCTAGCTTCCCCTGCATCCTAGCTACGGAGCAGAAAAACCGCTGTACTCACCAACTGTTGCCATAGCAAATTGTAGCCGATAGCAAATTCATGCTTGAGCTGCCAGACTTTCGCACTGCATCCGCCACTTTCGCCGCTGCGTTTATTAGAACAAGTTGATTTCATTAGATCTATGCACATATACTGCGTTCGGTTGCAGAATATTCCCATTGATTCCTTTGGGAGGCGCGTCAGTTTCACACTGGAGCTGGACCAGGAAAACTGCGTTCTGCTGCCTCGTCCCACCCAGATCCGCCCTCCACAGAGCTGGCCAGTCAGAAGAAAGTCGGCGCACGGGGAGTGGGGGCCATAGCGGAAGAACCACCCCAATGAGGCGTATCAGTCAAAGAAAACTTTCAGCTGAAAATGTTTCAAGAACGTTGGGGGAAAATGTTCTAGCAATGTTGTCACTTAACATTTTAAGAAGGTTATCACACAACATTTTTCAAATGTTTTTAGAGAATGTTATCGTAGAGCAGGGATTCCCAACCTGCGGTGCGCGCACCACCTGTGGTGCGCAAGCTGCCGGTAGGTGGTGCGCGACATGAGAAGGGTAATGGCGGCCTATTGTGTTTTATTTTACTAAAAAATAAATCAATCATGCATTATTTCAAATGGAGTTTCACTTGTAACAAAAAGCTCAAACAGATCAATTCGGATCGCTCAAAACATTGTTTCAGTTCCACAAAACGCGCACCTTCAAACAGTTCTACCGTGCATATGCGTTTTCCACAGTCAATGTGGCAACGCCGGTATTCTGTCAAATTTTGCTCCCTTGTCAAAAAATGCTACCTTAATGCAAAGCGATCGTAAAGTCTTTGTTTTCGACTTGATATTGCAATATGAATCAGTTTACAGTAGTAACTTAGTCATTTGTTAGCTTATCGTAACAAAAGCAGATTTTATAACGAGTTGGATAAATTTGTTCAAAGATATAGCTATGCCCATATACGCCATTATCATCTAATTTCTGCATTTTCAGGAAAACCCAGCATGTGCATGCAAATATATGTACGCTTACAGGTCAAAATGCGCACTGAAAATGCATCTATTTTTATGATTTTTGAAGATACTTAAGATATGAGCGAGGAAACAGCCCGAGATTTTAGAGTTGAGCAAGCGCAGAACCGCGAGGTAGCAGTAGCAAGTGAAGCGAAGGGGAAAAAAATCCGTCCGTGACATATAAAGTGACAGTCCACCAAGTGAGTCCCAAATAAGCCACAAAAAAGTACCCGGCAATGAAGCAAAAATGAAGATAAAAGACATCATTAGAGAGCAATAGAGCTTCATACATTAGTTCGAGTTAGAATTACGCGAAACTCGTAAAATGCAATTACAACCATATTTCGTTAACTTAAATATAATTCAAAGAATAAGAGAACACTTAAAATTTATGTGACAGTGTCACACATTAGAAAAAGTCAAGAAAATCATGTGTAGGCTTTTAATTCAAAACTCTTATTTAAATGAATATTCTCTCTTTTATTTCTCTTTTATAATTTTTTGTATTAAACTTGATGCACTCAATGAGGCTACAAAAAGACTGTGCCTTTTTTGATCGGTTGTCTGTTGGCCGGTTAATTGTGGGCTCGCTCAGCACAACATACTTTTTATTTTCAGATTATTCTCCTCACCTTTCAAATGTGACAGCAGAATTGGCCTATTATTGCACATTCACTAATGAACAGGTGTGTGTTCTTATATTTTGTTGTATTAAACTTGATGCCCTCAATGAAACTATAATAGACGGTGCCTTTTTATGTGTTGGGCGTGGTGGTGCGCCAGCTAGGTCGGGAAGTAGAAGGTGGTGCGCGGCCTAAAAAGGTTGGGAACCGCTGTTCTAGAGAATTCTGGGAACTTTAAAAAAAACCTCCTGCTGAAAACGTTTCAAACCACTAGGGCATAATGTTATAGGAATGCTGTCACTTAACATTCTAAGGAGGTTATCACGCAACATTTTTCGAATGTTTTCAGAGAATGTTATCCTAGAGCATTCTGGGAACTTTAAAAAAACTTCCTGCTGAAAACGTTTCAAACACGTTAGGGTGTGATTTTATTCCAATGTTGTCACTTTACCTTCTAAGGAGGTTATCACTAGGGATGTCAACATCTACACGTGTAAACAGTTTTACGGATAACAAATCATAACCGTTTAGAAAAATCAATAACCGTGTACACGTCATTTTTTCCTCCTCGTTCTTTTCTCACCAACACATATAGTCGCCTATTTTTAGGGGTGATAATGTTGCCTGAAAGCTTCAGATAATAACATTAACTAACAATACACTTAAATGTTCCCACAAGTGCAGTTATCCGCACACAGATGCATGGGGCGCAATGTTACCTTGATATTAAAAAAAAAACAAAAAACCCCGCAGCCACAGCCAGTGTCGCGCCACATCAAGAATAGGCTGCGGAGGACTTGAGAAGAGCGCGGCGCTCATCATCTTCTCCATGTGCAAATGTCGTGCAGCCTAAAACAAAAACTGTTAATGGCTTGTTATTTTAGCCTATATTGTTGCGTGTTGTTGTACATTATATTGTTGGTTGGTGTTCTGTCGGCTTTTCACGACCTGATCACACATCCTCGCGTCTAAAGAGGAGGAAGAAGATCCTTTTTTTTTTGCCAATTTTAGTGAATAATTATGAGAGTCCCCCTCAATTTTTTTAACTTTGTGGATATAAAGGTGAAGTTTTTTCCACTCACTTCAGCTCACTTTGGCTTCTTTTTTGAGTTGCTTTTTCTCGCCAATTCCAGATTACTTTTTCTATGAGACGCATATTAAAATTCAGACGCAGCTCCTGTTGCGAGGGAGGGATGCAGTTTGCACTTTAAGTAAAAAAAAAAAATGTCAAAAGTGAGCAATAGTTAAAACTGATTAAAAAAGAAGGTTAAACCTTTTTCAGCTTTCACTTGTATGTTTTCTTATCTGTCAAAATGAAAGAGGATTTTATTTTCAACTCATTTTATTTTCTGTGGTTATACAGCGCAACTGTGATACAAAAAGCTCATAAATCTCCAAAAATGTAACCGGGTACACGTCGGTTAGTAATCCCGTGTACACGTGTAGAAAAAATTGTAAACGTTGACACCCCTAGTTATCACCCAACATTTTTCAATTGTTTTTAGAGAACGTTATCGTAGGACATTCTGGGAATTAAAAAAAAACTTCCTGCTAAAAACGTTTCAAACCACTAGGGCGTAATATTATAGGAATGTTGTCACTTAACATTCTAAGGAGGTTATCACACAACATTTCTCGAATGTTTTTAGAAAATGTTATCCTAGAGCATTCTGGGAACTTAAAAAAACTTCTTGCTGAAAGCGTTTCAAACACATTAGGGCATAATGTTACAGCAATATTGCCACTTAACATTCTAAGGAGGTTATCACACAACATTTCTCAAATATTTTTAGAGAATGTTATCTTAAAAACACTGAAAACATTACGAGAACATTCAAAGTAACATTCTCTGAACATTTTGGGAACAAAAAATTGCTAGCTGGGAAGGTAAGTTGATTGCCTAATTTATAAAAAAATTTATCACGCAGTTTTTAAGAATTTTTTTTTTTTTTTTTAACTTCTCAGTCCCATCTTTAACATTGGAGCCAACATTTCAAGGGCCCATAAAAAGGAAAAAATGATTAATTCAAAAATCCAGAAAAAAAAAAAACTGGCGATATGGTCTAGTAGTATGTTATGACAAATTTTTGAATAAGAAAATTCATCAGGCCAAAAAAGATAAAAAATGTTCTAGACAACAGACGATGGACGCCACACCAAGACAATAGCTTATCGGCCCATTGGGCCGGTAAGCTAAAAAGGGCAATTTCACTGATTTTACCTCGTAATGACCACATTACATCAGGTCTAGATCAAAAAGCTCTATAGTCAGACTTGTAAACCTGGCCTACATTAAGAATGGGAGCCTAAGGTTTGTAACACTGTCTTTTTTTATTTATGAAAACAAAAAAAAAAAGACACTTTTGCATTTTTCCATGTAATGACCACATAAAACCAGGTCTCGATTGACAAGCACTGTAATTTGACTTGTAAAACCTGGAATTAGCCTCATTCCCCACAGCTGATCTCTGTATAGCATGTGACCTTTCCCGTGTGTATATTAGGAGTCTTTTCACTCACAGCTCTTGTCAGAACGTTGATCGATATTTCATTGTGCCGAGCTCCTTGTACGCCTGTGATTATTGTTTTTCTTCTACTGGATGGTCAGACCCTGATTCTTGCCATTGACCTTTTTGTACTGTTTTTGCCTTTCCGGATTTTGACCTATTTTTGTATGACCACGAGTTCTGTGTTTGGATGCCCTGTGTATGTCCATTGGCTTTGCCCATCGACTACGACTTTTTGCCTATCGTTTTTGTACCTCTGCCCATCTGTCTTACTGGTTCTGACCCCGGCCTGTCAAGTCGATACTGTTTTTGGATTTCGTATTGTGGCTTGGCAATTCCTGTGTTTTCTGGCTTTGACTCGGACTCCAATAAAGGCATACGTTTTTTGGATTGCTGTCTTTTGCGAGTGGTTCCTGAACGATACCTCACAGTAATTAGGTTTGTGAAATTTGTTGATTAGTTAAAACGGAAAAAAAGGGTAACTTCACTTATTGTTTCCTGTAAGGATCTTGTAAAAGCAGATCTAAATTAAAAAGTACTGCAGACAGACAAGGCCGGATTATCCATATTATGACTGGTGTACACAGGGGCATCATGCTGGGAGGGGCCTCACATGATTTACGAATCCTCAGTTGTTAGATTTTTTTTTTTTTTTTTTTTTAAATCGGAAGAGATGCGTATGTATACTATGAACAAATTCAAACTTAACTGTTGATATCAATAGAGAAAAAGAATATAAATTTTAAAAAAACCGCGATTTGGAACTGCCCTGCCCTAGTCACAGAAAGGCCAAACTGGTCCCAGATCAGTGTTGCAAGCTGAGCTAGAATCCCGCCATTTAGAAACTGAATGGGCACTGATCTCTAATCAGTTGTTGATCACAACAATGTGCTTTCGTTCTGACATCACGTGCTACAACTGACTGAGTGGCGGGGGAAGCAACCAAGGGGTTGTGCTAATCGGAAAACAGCAGAAGAAAAAAGTACGAAAGATATCCACGCTACCGAATGAACCAGAAATATCTTGTTTTTTTTACATTACTCGCGGTAAAGAAGCTGTCGGTAGAGAGGCAACTGTTCCGCGCATGAATTCCGTTCCTCCAGCGCTAGCAGCAAGTGCTTACGTTACAAAAGTTATCAATGTACGTTAGAGGCTAATGCTAATGAGGCAGATGCAGCAGCACATAACATTAGCTGACATTACCGGTGGGATGTCGCAGGTGGGATGACGGCAACAGCTGAACTCGTGGACAAAGAACGTTAGCATGATCGAAGAAGCAGACAATAGTGAGTTCACTGCACAAAGCCTTTCCCTTTTTAAAATCCTCTGCCAGAGAATTTCAATTCTTAGTCTTTAGTGAATGTAAACGTGTGGCCTTTGTTGCCATAGATTTCAATACCCAAGTTAAGTGCCATTTTAGTGACTGGATGGAAAGTCCTCATAATTAAGGGGTGATCTGGGGTTAAATGAAAACTGACACCAGGAAACAACTCAGAATTAATCAAAAGAGGTATATATAATTACCACCAAAAAAGATACAAGTTGGCATTTTTCTGTTTATGCGGTTACCATGGTAACCGAGCAAGTTAATTAAATATGCAGAAAACCTCTGGCACCAATTCCTCTTGAACTCAATGATAGAATTCAGTTTTTCTTTCATCACTTAACAGCCTTTGCGTATCCAACTGCAATGACATAGCCATTCTTAGCCCAATTTATCAGTTTTGTGATTTTGGGGCATTTTACTCACATTTTGACATTATTTTGTGCAGAATCTGATGAATACTCAAAATGCTCAAAGTATGTAACAGATAGGCAAAATTTCCCTAGGTCATTGCATTTCTTATGAAGTAAAGTACCTGCAGCCCAAATTTAATTGATTTTCAATGATAAATTAAAAAAAAAAATGGTTGCCACAAACATGAGAAACGTTGAAAAAGTAATACCTTAGAAAGTCAATGGAAAATGCATTAGACCGCATTCAAAAGTTGAGTTCAGGTTTTAATCCATGTAGCAATTAGTGATTATTAAAGTTGGGTTATTATAGAATATTTTTATAAAAAAAATGTTTTTTGGAAAACTAATCCAATTTTGCCCATTTAACCCCAGATCACCCCTTAATATTTTGGGCATTGTCCCTGAAGGCAGCAGGTTTGTCACACCGTTGTAATTATTATCACCATTGGCAATCTTCTTTTGAAGGCTTGTTCAGCTGGTGCTATAGCTGTCATTATGTTGTTAATTTCGAAGTGGTCCATTTCTGCGTTCTATAAGCCATGTTAAGTAACTTTTTAGTGGGGGGAGGCATTTCATGATTGATCACACTGGGGCATAGCACTGGTTTAATCCGGCTCTGCAGACAGAGTTGCAAAACCTGAACAATTTTCATTCTAGGAGCCAGATGAAAGTTCATGGACAGCAATTAGGCTATGTAACCTTATGTTTACTTGCGAAAACCCACAAAAAAAGAACAATTTCGCTGATATTTCCCCACCATGATCACATTAAATCAGATCTAGACCAAAAAGCACTGTGCATAGACTTGTAATACCTGAACGGCACTAAGAATAGGAACTTAATGTGAGTTAACAAAAAGGAAGAAGGTTTATAAAGTTTTGTTGATTCATGAAACTAAAAAAAGGGCAATTTCACTCATTGTCCCCTGTAGAGACCTCATTAAAGGTCGAGATCAAAAGTACTGCTGGCTGACTTGTGAAACCTGGACTATGTAAACACTAGGAGAAGGATGATAGTCTATGAGCAGAAATTAGGTTTGTGAAACTTTTTTTTATTCAACAGATAATAGCAATTTCACAGATTTTTCCCTGCGTGACCTCATAAAACCAGGTCTAAATCAGAAAGTCCTGCAGTCCTATATTAACACTGGGAGCCAGATGATTATTTATAAACAGCAATTTCAATGAATAACAAATCAACTTTTTGACTGGTTGTCCACGGACAAGCTCTTCAATGAAAATCAGTTGCCCGCCTGGAATGGTGGTTGTCCGTATATCAAATCGCCAACCAATAGAATGCCAGGTTCCGTGTTGACCAATGAAATTATTGCTGCCTCGCTGTAGGCCCATTCGTTTAACTTCATAGGCTGTGTCCAAAATCACTCACTACTCACTATATAGAGCACTATATAGTGGTTTTGCCATTTTGTAGGGCTATCTGAATTGTTTGTAAGAATTTTTATCCACTATATAGTGAACGATAGGAATGATTCACTTCAATAGTAGAAGTTTATATGCGAATTTTGAAACCATTAAGGAATATCTGAGACAGTTTAAAAGAACATTCAGTTTAATAGCCATAACAGGAACATGGATAACTCCTGAAAAGAGTGGAGACTTTGAATTGAATGGGTATGAATTCCTTCATTTAGATAGAAAAATAAAAAAGGAGATGGGGTGGGACTGTATATTGATAAAGACCTAAACTATAAAAGAGTTGAAAAGATGACAACCATTATTGATGATGTGATGGAATGTAAAACGATTGAAATCTGTATGGAAAAAAAGAAAAACATATTCTTCAGTTGTATATATAGAACTCCAGGATCCAATATTGACATTTTTACTAACTGCATGGAGGGATTATTTACAAACTTATACCACAAAGGGCTGTTTACTTGTGGAGACTTTAATATAGACTTACTAAATCCAAATCATAACAAAAGTGTAGATGAATTTATAGATGCCATGTTCAGCATGGGGCTATTTCCCCTAATAACAAGACCAAGTAGAGTAACAACACATAGTGCCACTTTAATAGATAACATATTTACAAATATAATGGATGATAACATTAAAAGTGGGTTATTAATCAATGATATCAGTGATCATCTACCAGTTTTTGCTGCTAATGATTGTAATTGCAAGGGCAACAGAATCAAAAGTAACATTATGTATAAAAGAATCCGTACAGAGAAGACATTAAACATCTTTAAAAATGAGTTGCTAAAGCAAAATTGGAATATCATATATGAAGAGACTGATGTTAACAAAGCATATGAAACATTTTTACAGATATTTAAAATACTATATGATAAACACTGTCCAGTAGTACAATGTAACATGAAACGAAACTACACAGGAAGACCATGGATGACTAAAGGGCTACAAAATTCCTGCAAAAAAAAGAATGCCTTATATCGAGAATTTATTAAGCATAGAACTATTGAAGCAGAAAATAAATATAAAAAATATAAAAATAAGTTAACCAATTTAATGAGAACGTGTAAAAAAGAGTACTTTAGTAATAAATTAGAATATAATAAAAATAACACAAAAGTGTTATGGAGTACACTAAACAGTGTAATTAAAAATGACAAAAAACATGATCAATATCCTCAGTATTTCATAGATGAAGGAAGCTGTGTTAAGAAAATGAAGGATGTAGCTGATGGATTCAACTCATTTTTTGTAAATATTGGACCAAAACTGTCAGAGGAAATAATGGTGGAGGGAACAGAAATTGATCCTACAGACTATGTTGAGAGGAATAATAGTTCAATGTTTTTAACAGCTGTAGAAGAAAAAGAAATTTATGATTTAGTCAAAGGATTTAAGAACAAAAACAGTATAGATTGTGATGATGTTGACTGTGAAGAATGTTATTGATGGTATTACTAAGCCACTTATGTATATTTTTAACCTGTCTTTTCAAAATGGGTTATTTCCAAATAAGATGAAAGTAGCAAAAGTTGTTCCCATTTACAAAGCAGGCGATAAACACTACTTCATTAATTATAGGCCGATATCAGTGCTTTCCCAATTTTCAAAAATATTAGAAAAAGTATTCATAAAACGATTTGATGGTTTTGTTGAGAAACACAAGTTGTTAACAGACAGTCAGTATGGATTTAGAAATAATAGATCGACAGCCATGGCACTGTTAGAATTGGTAGAAGAAATAACACACTGTATCGATACAAAGAAGTACGCAATGGGAGTGTTTTTAGATCTCAAGAAAGCATTTGACACAGTCAATCATGACATATTGATTAGAAAATTGGAGAAATATGGTTTCCGAGGTCATGTTTTGGATTGGCTGAAGAGTTATATACTAAACAGACAGCAATTTGTACAAATAAATCAGAATACATCAAGTTTTATGAATATTGCATGTGGGGTGCCTCAAGGATCCGTTTTAGGACCAAAACTATTTATTATGTATATTAATGATATTTGCAGGGTATCAAATGTATTAAGATTTGTGTTATTTGCAGATGACACAAATATTTTTTGTTCAGATGTGGAATTACAGCAGCTTTTGGAGGTGATTACGAAGGAAATGAATACCTTAAAAAGGTGGTTTGATGCTAACAAATTGTCTTTAAATCTGAACAAAACTAATTTTATGTTGTTCGGACATTATAAGAGAAATATAGATATAAAATTAAACATTGATAATATTAGCATAGAAAGAGTAAATGAAATCAAATTCCTTGGTGTAATTCTAGACCACAAAATCTGCTGGAAACCACATATTAAATATGTTCGGGGTAAGCTGGCACGGAGCATTGCCGTCCTGGGAAAAGCAAGGCAGATCTTCAACTTGAAAGCTCTATATATTTTATATTGGGCATTAATTTTACCTTATCTGACCTATTGTGTAGAGGTATGGGGAAACACATATAAAAGTAATCTTCAAACAATAAATATAATGCAGAAAAGGGCTACCAGATTCATCCACAATGTAGGATTTAGAGACCACACAACTTTTCTTAAAACTGCAAGCTCTAAAATTTCAAGATCTGATTGAGTTTAAAACGGCACAAATAATATTTAAAGCAAAAAATAACTTACTCCCAGGAAACATATATAAACTGTTCTCAGAGAGAGAAGGAGGCTATAATCTAAGAGGGGAACTGAACTTAAAAATAAATCGTGTCAGAACTACCTTGAAAAGCATGTGTGTCTCAGTCTCTGGGGTCAAATTATGGAACAGTTTAACAGATGAATTAAGGAAATGTGAAACCATTGGCAAGTTTAAAAAAACATATAAAAAACAAATTTTAAATAAATATAAGGACGAGGAACAGCAGTTTGACCCAGGACGGTAATGGCAGGGTTAAGAAAAATGTGGATACATTGTCTTGTTATGTCTTCTTCTGTGTGTGCGCAGGGGGTTCTAGAAGTATAGAAATTCACTATTATATACAGGTACAATATTCTGTGTATATTTGTATATAAGTAGCTTATTGAATATTATAGTCAACAAATTGTAAGTACCATTGGTTCTTGAATAGACGGTGAATGTTGTAAATATAATAATAGAGAATTTAATAACTTGACTGTAGAATATGGTAATACAAGGGGTAGGATTAAATAAGTTCTTACTTCTTCCTACTCCTTTTTGAGCATACAATCTTGCTGCTCATGCAAGACAGTTATCAACAGTTTGCTTTTTGTTTTTGTTTTGGTATTGGCATGGTGGCTATTTGTTTTGGTGCTTATCTCTGTCTTATCTTTTAACGTGTTCGAAATAAAGATTTCATTTCATTTCATTTCATTTCATAACCCATTACATCCCACAATCCACCGCAAAACGAAGTGAACATTCGATGGTCACTAACCCAGCTATACCTCCCATCATGCAGTGCAGACAATCCGAAAAGCTCCAAAAGAGCTGCGTTTAGTCAATGGAGTTTGTGAACAGGCACGAGACATCAATTAACTTCAGGCGCGAAAATGTTTTTTTTTTTTTTTACTGGAAACCAAGCAGCGAAGGAGACCCGTTTTTTTACACAGGATATAAACGGACATTAAAGTACTATTAAAATTAATAATGATGAGTTAGAGAACAAAAAATATATGACGATATTAAAAATTTAAGGCAAATTTTATTATTTCAATGATAATGGTAACACAGTGGGAAATATACTCCATTTGGTTATTACAGAAATACACCCAAATCCTTCAACTGAAGTTGAAAAGGCATGATTTAATTTTGCTACAGCTATGACACTATTTACAGCGGCGACAAAACGAGCCAATTAGTGTCCGAAAGCATTTCTTCCCTCTGCCAATGAGCTCACTATATATTCACCTACATAGTGAGTCCCTTTATAGTGAGTAGAGAATAGTGAATGAGTGAGCGATTTCAGACACAGCCAAACAGTACCTTGGGGCCGCTGACGTTTACACAGACCTACTCCAAAGATTCTGCGGAATATGTGGATATGCCGCGAATGCGCGATCGCTTATTAAACTATGTTACTCTGTCGATTACGAAGCCATCTAGCTAGCCAGCTAATGTTAACTATGGAGAATCTTTGTAAATGATCGTCCTAATAAAGCAGTGTAATTTGCTTTTGCCCTAATTTAACCTGCTTGTTAAGTGTACCCGTGATAGCTTTTGAGGTAGCATACCGTGGGGGCAGGGGGAGGTGACACCCCATTCGTGAATTTATTGTCCTAGACTGAGAGGCACTGGATCCAAGCCTTCCATCGGCAGATGCACAGGGATCCTTAATCAATTTATTATGTGGTTCTCAGTGTTAATGAAAGGGTTCGTCTCTGCGCACTGATGTTGTGCACAGAGATCAAGGATTGTGGACTGGACTAAGGTGCGAAGATGGATTTGGTATTTTTATGCCTATGCGGCACAGCAGGAAGGCACAGCAAAATTTAAAAGAACACAAAATCGAGGTTCTGGGATAATAATATCAGAAATATATCCAACTGGGACTACAGCTACACTACTATGCATTACAAATAGAAAAAATATTAATAGTGCGGAAGTTAGTGACTTAGTGATGCACGTGAAAGCTGGAGATAATTCTAAACAATTCTAGAGAGTAAGCACAGGCTTACGAGACTTTGCACCGAATGAGTGTGAAGCTCAGACTTAAATAGAAAATGCTACCACATAATGACAATGGGAAACAGATGGTGGTCATGATGTCGACCTGAGGAATGTGGTTCGGGTCTTAATAGGCTGGTGAGTTGGAGCGCTGGAGACGTGGCCTTACAGTTAAGATAATCCACGTTTTACATTTTGATCCAGGCCTGGTTCTATGAGGTCATACAGGGAAAAATCTGTGGTATAGATTTTTTTTTTTTTTTTCTGTTTTCACAAATTAACAAAATGTTTCACAAACCTGATTGCTATTCTTAAAATATTATCTTGTTCCCAGTGTTAAAATAAATCCAGGTTTCACAAGTCTGCCTGTTGCACATTATAACAAAAGCAGATGTAATGAGTTGGATAAGTTTGTTTAAATATATATATGCCGCTCGCCATTGCCATCTAATTTCTGCATTTTCAGGAAAACCCAGAGTATATATATATATATATATATATATATATGCTTACAAGTCAAAAGGCGCAATGAAACTGATGTATTTCTATGATTTATGAAGAAACTTAAGATTCTTTAAATGTTAAGGAAAGGTATCTCAATGCTATCTAATTTACCTCCATCACCATAGGGTACACAGAACCATCCTTTCCGAAAATAAAGGAATAAACGCTATCCCACAATTCTGCACAGAAGCAATATTTATAGCGGCGACCATTCATCCGGCCAATCTCATAAAGACACGTATATGATGGGCAGGGGACTCATGATCACAGTGCCTAGTCTAAGTGCATTCAGATTCTCTAATTACAGCAGTTTTTCTGAGCGGTTAGGCATTCCCATTTACACCTTTCCTTTACAGGCCTACAAAAGAAATAACTGAAATGGGACTGAAATTAAACAAAATGTAACAATATTAGCTGAAACTGCGTCACAATTTAGAGAAGCGGAAGAAAATGAATAGAAACTGCATAACTATGCAGCGATCTGCGATGGAAAAGCATAGAGAACGAGATTTGAAAGACTCGAAATGAAACACATGTAACTGCGCTACCGCTGGTCAAGTGTATCAGCAAGGGTAGATCATGTATTTGAAATTTAATCAGCGAGACTATATTTTACTGGGCGACATAATTCATTCTCAAAATTCTAAATCAACACTATCTTTTGTACGTATGAACTGGTTTTTACTACGAAATCACCGGATCCTTTGCCTGTCAGACGAACGTATTTTGGACCCAAATGAAGAAATAGACTATATCCACTATTAGTCAGATAAGTTACTCCAGCGGGGTTTCCAATGCTATTAAAATGACTTATACTGAAATGTTAACAGAAAAATCATATACTGACTCGATATACAGCAGATATAATGTCGAGAACTGAGAAATGAGGTCATTTGTATTCACTAGTGAGTAGGATGGTCATTCCGTAATTGGCACCAAATTGGGTCATTTCCTTGACTGCTCATTTTCACTTACCAGTCTACTGTCAGGGTATTAACACATAATTCAATATATCGGTGGTATACATAAAACACTACAAACGACCGTCAGTTGCTAAAATACAAATATTTCACTTACAATCAAAGAAATAACTTACCGCAATCACAAGCAGGTTGGCTTCAGCTTTGCCCACTGCGCATGTGCAATTCGAGTGTTGTGTTTCGAGTCTTTCGAATCTCGTTCTCTATGCTTATACATTGCTGATGTTTCTATTCATTTTCTTCCGCTTTGATAAATTCTGATGCAGTTTTGGTTAATAAAGTTACATTTCTATTGTTTTTGTCGTTTCAAAATTTTCTTTGGTAGGCCTGCTTTACCTTATGAAGTTTTCAAACCAGGTTAAAGAAAAGTGGTTAGGAATCTTTGAGTGAAAGCTAGTTCATGTGTCAACTGCACCTACAGAGTAACAATGGTGATGATCAGTGATTCTGTGGTCGATCTCAGGGTCTATAGAGTAGTGAAGTAGTGATGACACAGCTTTTGGTGTCGGAAGTAAAATCCCTTTTGGAATTTATAATGTAGTTTGAACACTTTCTGGCATTGCTCAAATTTGTATTCATTTCATGAGCAAAGGTGGCAAAAAATTTTAATTATGTAAATTATAGCTGACTCTGGTCAAGAATTACTGTTATTACTCGGAAATATGACCTAAAATCTTGAAATCGATTGATGCCTGAAAACATTTGAAAGTGCTTCAAAAGTGACTACTTAAAAGAGTCTATGGGTAAAATGAATGGGAACTTTTACTTCCGACACCAGCATGACGTCATCACTTTACTACTCTATATGAGGTAGCCATGTGTGCGCACTCAGCAGGGTTAGCTGCAGGTGGCTTGGCTGAGCTGATCCTTGTCCACCTACCGTTAGCTTTGTGCAATCAATTAAGCCAGTTTTAACGCTGATCCAGGATCTCAGGATCCGACTTTTGTGCAATAAGCCCCGGGTTTTACAGATCTAAGTTCCCTAGTTTTTGACATAACCCTGGGTTTTCACTCTGCTTGTAATGCTTTAGCAGGTTGGATTGTCATAAGAAAGCGCCGCAGTAGGCTGCAGCAGCGAAAAAGCCTTTTTCACAAATGCATACCCAAGAAACTTGAATAAATTAGGTCAGATCATTTTCACAATATAAACAAATATTTATTTAGGAAGGTTTGTGACTTGACAACTGGACTTTTTTCAGGTCTTTCGAGCAGATTATTTTGTGAATGTCCAGACCAGGCTGATTTTACCTCGGTAAACACTTTAATGCCAACAGGCATGCAAACTCGCGGTGTGCACACGACATCCATAATTCAACCGCAAGGCTTGACATTAGGTTTGTGAGGCGTTTGTCCTTTGGACAATAAATTTACCTTACACATGTCCAGGCTCAAAAATAACTTGTCCGAGTATTATTGTGTTTGGCCTGTCCGTCGGTCAGTCTGTTTGTTATTATTATCCCCTCAGTGTATAATACAGCGGGAAAAAGTAATGGGCGCGGTTGTCCGTCCATCCGTCCAGCCGCCTGTCAGTAAACATTTTGTTTCCGGAGCATAACTTGAAAACCGCTCAATATTTGTAAATAAAACTTGGTGTGCACATTAACATGACCTGAAGTGGTGCCTTTTGCTAATCCCAAGTTGATGAATTTTGTATTTTTTCTGTTTTCCATGGAAACATTTTGAACTTAGAATTTTAGGGGGTATGGTCTGTTTCCGAAGCAGGTGACATTTTCATTCTTTCCATATTTAGGCCCTGGGGGATACGCCATCTCCTGATGACTCCTGTTTGCTGCCCCATGGGACGGCAGAGTGTTGTGTCTAAATGCACTTGTCCCTTTGACCAAGGAAGATGAGCTGAAATATTATAGGAATGATAAAGGTGATTATTGAGGTGTTATGAAATTTTGTAACGTAAACATTTTCCAACATTTAAAACTGTGCTTAATGACGTTTTTCAGTCAATATAACTCCAATCTAACAAATCAGCAGTTATAAAAATGTGGCAAATATTATTTGGGAAACATGTTTATTCACTTTACATGGAGCTAAGATTGGTACTGAATTATATTACATTTTTGCCAAATGAGTTAGTGTATGTTAATGAGTTGTAAAACACAAATTATCTTGAAGGAGTAGATATTCACCAGATAAGCTTGAATCCAATAACTAAGTAATATCTCAACAGATGGCAGTTGAAGACTTTTCCACAATTATTTAAAGCAATTCTTACCTTTCTGGCATGTGGCACAGCACTTAGTAAAAATTTGAACATGAACAACCCCGCCTCCCTCCAAAGTCCCACCCTCTTCCCCCGGATTGCCAGACTTCTCCTATGAAAAAAAATATAACCAATACAGACTACAAAGGTAACTAAACATCATGAGCATTTTATTTTATACCACATATAGAACTGAATATTATTTAATTACTGTTGGTTAGTTTTTACTAACCGGTGCCTTTCAATCTGACTCCATTGACCCGTTTCACTCGCACAGATCACGTCCTCACGCCGCACGCAATTTTTTTTTTCATAGAAGAGTGAAACCGGTCAATGGAGACAGATTCATAGGCACCGGTAAGTGAAAACTAACCAACAGTAATGACATAATATTCCATTCTAAATGTGGTGTAAAATAAAATAATAATAATAAAATAAAATGCACTCGTAACGTTTAGTTACCTATGTAGTCTGATGAACTACCATTAACGTTATTATCGTCATTACAGCATTAGCGCACCCGTTTGTTTACAGTCAAATGAGTCTTTTTTTTTTCTGCCAGAGAGACGCGTGACTCACAGACGGTGACAGCTGTAAGCAACTGGAAGGGGCACGGCGACGGATGACAGACAGAAAGCTCGGCAAATCATTTTATTCGGACTGAAGAAAATGATTGGTCACACTTTTATCAGAAATATATGAGAATAAAATATTGAAGAGTTTCAACACCTGGTGGATTTCTTTTACATTTTAATGCGCCGTACGCTTATTAGGAGCATTTTAATATTGCAAAAGAAAAGTGTAAAAATGCCAGAAAGGTAAGGTAAAATATTTATTAAATTAAGTTTTGAATGCAGGACTTATTTTAATTAAGTTATTTCTCAACATGACGCTGTTAACATCACAAAATTAATTAAACACTTTTTTCCCCAACCAATCATTAGAGCGCAGGTGACTGTAGGCCTAACTATATAGTTAACTAGAGTGTTCAGGTGAACACGTGTCGCCTGCAAAGCTTATGTGAAAGTGTGACTACCAGTTGAAAGTGTGACTACCGGACAGACAGACGGACGGACGGACAGACGCCGGACAAAGGGATCCCTATGCGCCGCTATGCTTCGCAGGCGACACAAAAACTGGCATGTTTGGGTTAGATATCCTGTTGTGCTATGTATCATGGGTAAAATAAGACATTAAACAGAGGAGAAAAACATGGCGAACAGAATAGCGACACTCGGTGGCAGCGGGAGATCACCGCACTTAAGCGCAACAGAAAACCTTTGCTTGCTGGAGGAATATAATGCCGAAAAAAGTCTTTTATTCAATAGCTTTAATCAAGCGAACGGAAATTTGCTATCATTAAGTTAGGGGAGAAAATTAGAGAAATGGCGAACACTATCAATGGTCATGAGAACGTAAAGATGTTCAAAAACGTTTTGAAAATATGGTGCAAGAATCAAAAGTCACTTTCACACGGGACGCGAAATGATTTTCTTTGCACGACAGATTACACTCAAAGTCATTGCAAAGACGCGAAAACACGAAATGCGAAAGCAGCTAAAGACGGAGATATGGGAAAAAAAATTAATCCAGCCCCCAAAGGAGGACCCCCTCCAATAAGATCAGCTTCGCCATTCGCCAAGCCAATGCATGCATGACGAAATGCGGTGAGCATTGCGCAGCTTCGCAGTCGAATTCCATCCTGGATACACAGCTATGAACATGAAAATACCGCAAAATTCAAATAAACGCTACAAATAAGTCAAAGCCGGAGTTCAGGTTTTGGAAAGAAACGCTATAAATCGCCATTATATTAGCTAGCATCGACATTTTTACATTTACATGATTTTCTTCCGTCATACCCGATGTGCCGTGTTGTATATCAGATCGCTCCTATTGAAGTTCTTGACGAGGTTTATCAGATTCACGTGCGTTAAGGTGGATTTCACCACTAGTATAATGGAAACCGACTATGACTCCAGACTTATCGCTCTTTTCTTTACTCAGGGGATTGAAGCAATTAAAGTTGTTTCACACGGTCTTATATCATTTAAACAATTATTAAACGCATGCTTTGCTTCTAACCCCTGAGAAAAAGAAAACCGTGAGAAGCCTGAGTCATAATCAGTTTCCATATTACTGGTGGTGATATCCACAGTAACACACGTGAAACCTCCATGCGCAGAGACTTCAATTCCTTGTGAGAATCTTTTAAATACGCATTGGTTGAATAATTGTTTATTACGGCATGGGAACATCAATATGCCACAAACACTCCCGGAAAATACGAGAGAGTTGATACTGGCTTTTTTCACCTTAGCAACAAGGAAAAAAGCACCTGTGTGTGGTACAGCAGAACTGAGATACTTGAAGAATTCATGCAGAAGTGTTCATCAATATTCATAAATTAATTAGAAAAAACAGAGCTGAATGACAGCGCAATGCAAGGTAAAACTAGCAGACATGCAATTTCCGTAGGTTTTTGAAAGAGCTGTTCGCCTTGAAGGCTGCCGAGGCCCCATCAAGGGCTCTTGAGAAAAACAGTATACTCTCAGTTGGATACAAACAGCATTTATAAATACTCAGATTTAAAAAAATGTATCAACTGGGCACTTCCTTATTAAATTATTCTAACTGATATTGAAGTTAAAATGCAGAAGTAGAGCAAAATAGGCTTTTCATGAATGATGAATGTCATTACTGCATTTTTAAAAGATAAGGTTTAGTCTCTGAGGACAGGAAGCACTTGCAAATGTACACTACCAGGCATACCAAGAGCTTTGTATAATTAAAATTTTACCCAGAGGTCCATAGGTCCATTCATTATCTAACCTGCTTATTCCTATTCAAAGTTGCAATGGGGCTTGAGCCAATCTGAGACTCTAAAGGGCGAGAGGGAGGAATACGCCATGAAAAGCTCATAGAGCACGCTCCAGTCATATTAAACTCTATTCTGTGGGCAATGTGAGTCTCCAGTTTGCCAAACATGTATTTAGCCTGGGGGGGAAACCAAAGTAGCAGGAGAAAACCAACAATAACAACAGAAGAACACAAAATTCCACACAAAAAGGCTCAGGTCAGATTTGAACCATGACCACATTGCTGTCAGGCAACAGTGCTACCCACTGCGGCAGCAAACTGCCTTACCCTGGGGTTCATTTTCAATATGTAACACTTTCCAAAACATATTCCAAACTAGACATATGTCGATGGCACGCCATCGCAAATCTCCGCTCTCTGCAACGAATGTAATGTTTCAGAGGGCAATTCACTGAACTGGCATTGTGCTGTACAAATGATAATCTGCTTGTTGCAGTGACAAAGCCCTGATACTGATCAGAGTTATAGCAATGTAATATAGTTGGTTAGATGAATAGAGTACTTTTTGAGTGTCTGTTGAGGGCATAAATTACTCTTTATTTTGAAATGGGAGTATAATGAAAGGAAAGGATGTACGGTACAGCAACTGGCACACCTGATGCCATTTGACCTAGAAAACGGTCAAAAGTACCCTGGTGGCCATCAGTGGAGATGAATTTAAATTCTAAACACCTTGTGCACCCCTCTGGGTCACTACCTTACAAACACCAAAGTTTCAGGTTGATTGGTCAAACGGCTTAGGAGGAGTTACTGTTTCAAACGGACAGACGGACGGACAAAGGGATGGACAGACAGACAGGCGCCAAACTGTATTACGAGACCTCCTCGCTTTTTTGGAAGCGCGGAGATAAAAAGTCCATTTTATCTGAGCTTTGCACATTAAGTCTTGGGAGTGTCAAAGACGAAATTTGCAGCAAATTTTTTATGCATTTCAAGACACAACCACGTATTACATTACGAGTGGCGAGAACAGGCCATTCAGCCCAACTAGGCTCGCCAGTTTCTTTTCACTATTGTGAATATGTCACTTCAGATACTCAATCATTTGATGGTATCTAGCTTTAAGTCAATCCATTTCTGCCTCCCCAGGACATGCATTACTTCTGCAATCCTCGATTCCAATTGAAGTCTATGGAAGTGTCGTAACTCTGTTTTTCAACGGCTCTGGTTGAACCCCCTTCCCAATCCCAGCCAACTCTCCATTGTTTAAAAGTGTTCAACAGGCTAATGATGTGGAATAAAGTGGAAGGATGAAATCCACCCAAAACGGTATAGTTTTATTCTCTGCAGATGATAATATTAACAGACACAACTATCAGTGCTATAGCATACTCTGCATGACTGCCCTTTTAGGAATTTGTAGAAACTGTTTCCAATCCATTAAGAATTCACATTTCAAATGTTTATTTCAAGAAAAAAGAGTGAAAATCAGTCTCAGGGCAAATCTGACTGCGGGCAGCAGTGGATGACCGGCTTTCTGCTTCTGCGCATTCACACATTTGAGGAATAAGAGCATTTTATTTTTAAAGCTTTGAGAGTTTAGCGATTTAGTCCTTTCTTTCACAGCTACTATAACCATGAAAGTTTTTTAAATTATTATTTAAAAACATAAAAAAGAAACATGCTTTGCATGGAGTTACCATGCTTCACATTGCAGATGCATATGCCACTGCTGATTCCTTTGAAGAATACTGGCTAAATTTGAATGGCAAGAGACCTTCGGGAAACAGGATGTAGAGGGTTATGAAACAAGAACACACACACAAAAAAAAAAACATTTACACTTCAGGACGCAGCCTCCTTCTGCTGCAACAATGTAAGTAATTGTGAAGTTGCTGTGTGCCAGTTGACAGGAACATATATTGTGACTATAATTCTCAAACTGAGCAAATGCCAAAAGTACTCAGGGTTTCTTCAAAATGCAACTGCAAAAGAAGTATACAGTTTGTCTGTGTTGGATTCATCTAGCTATGATTGTGTTCTCCTCAGTGTATGCTAATTTATAATATTCATTAAAAACTAGAACAACAAGGGCATTGGAAAAAAATACTAATACTTTCCTTGGCTCAGGAAACAACACAATAAGGCTCTGTGATCACAGAAGCACACTTAACGTATTACAAATATATTCCAAAACAAAGCCAAGCCATTGTTTGTTTTAATAAATTATTTTGACAGTTTATTTTTCAGCTTTAAGATTATGCCCGCAATCTTTTCAGTTCTCTTTATTATCACCCATCTGATTTTCAGGGAATCCAAATACAGCTGCAATCTCCCTCAATGAGCGGGACAACAGATTTGTACTCTGGCATATGAACTGCATACAGGTCTGATATTAAGCCACAACGGACTGAAATTCAACGACAGCAGTCACAGGTTGACCAGACAGCCACTGCACAAACCTTGGTCTCAAACGTAGTATGTGCTGCAGTATAAAATGACAATTCTCTGAGATAATGATATCTACAGGTGGAAGCAGTCTTCAGGAAAATACAAAGTGCATGGACTAAAAGAAAATCAAGCTTACAAGCAAGACAGGGAAATGTGACCGTAAACTGACTTACTCTTAAAAAGTAACAAAAATACATGACACAAGACAGGAGTTTAAGAAATCAAACCCAATTTACAAGCAAGATCAACTGAGTAATGCCATAGTTGTATATAAAGAGGGAAAATCAACGAAGATATCATAGTATGACAGCTATGCCTCTGCTCTGGTAAGATCAGCAACACGGTTAGGCAGTTATTTAAGAAAACAAAGCCAGTCAACAAACGAGGAAAAACATTTTAATGTGACATCAATTTAAGAAACAAAGCTAATTGACGAGCATTAATGACAGCCAAGTGTGGCAGCTGTATTTAAAAAAACATAGACCCGTTGACAGGTAAGACCGACAGCATGTTTCATTGTGACAACAGCTGTGTAAGAAAACAAAATGAGGGGGCCTTTATTATACCTCAGAGAAAGGGAATTCTCACAAGTGGAACAAACTGAGAATTAGTATTTCAAAGCTGAGAGCTGCATGAGAATATCACCCAAGGACATGAATGAAAGTGGAGTCATTTTATAATTTTGGCTTCAGGCAATTCACCATTTCTTCATCGGCAAAAACATACAAAGGGCTTACCACTGACACAGTGACTAATATATTCTTAAACTAGATCAATTCTGTCGGTTGACAGCAGAAGTATATATCCTGAAACAACAGCATTCTACCCAGAGACAAAATTCTTAGTTTGGCCCAGCATTGGTACCCTTGAAATGATAGGGTCTAGTAAATCAACAGGGGAGATATTCCAGGGTCCAGAAATTATTGCAGCAAATTTTGATACCCTTTAAAAAGCTAAATTTGGCCAAAAGGTAGTGCAACAAAAGTGCGATAGTATCTCCAGAACAATAGGATTGCCCTTTTATGAGGTTCACAGCAAAGTTGGCAAGATTTTTATGAGAACAATTTGGCTTTGCAGTTGGAGAAGATGTTTCACCAAACGGTGGTGCTACAGTTCAAGTAATTGAGCCATCAAAATCAATAAGGTTCCTCCTCTATTCTCAAGGAATGATGACAGCAGATTTGACAAGATTGTAATGAAAACTGTTCAAGTTATCATTTTTAAAGAGGAAAAGTTTTGCCTGGTGACGGTGCTACAGCAAAGGCCATTATGTGACCAATACACTGATCTATATATAAGAACTGGATAGCTGATGACGTCATAATTTTGAAGCAACCGTGCCGCCATATTGGTACGCCCAACTATAATCTCTCAGAACATTACTCACATTGAACAAGTTGCAGCCAACGATACAAGTAATTGTGAAGATATCTTTTCACAGACATGGAAGAGGCAGTATTTTATGTTTCCTCCTCAGATCGACCTGACTGTACGAAATATGCCTCAAGGACCGCAGATTTAACTACAGTAGGTAGCAGTTGTACGTGCCTTTAGCATTGTCAATGGACAATATCAGCATTTGACGGTACGACCAATGAGTGCGTTCCATAGGAAACCTATACGGATTTTTCTACATCTCGCCTGAACGGGGCAGTGGTACAACGAAATTGAAGTCCAAAGTCTTTGAGACTGAAGAAGACGTTAATCCTGCAAGTATTATTAATATTCTGTGTGGGGGGATTTAAAACCTTCATGAAAAAATAAAGTAGCCGTAAGATCGCACTTACAACCACTGTCTTTATTTTAGAAACACTGGGTGTGAGATTCACTCACGCATAAGGCATATGTAACTCCCAACGGATGTCTTGTATTGAGTTCTCTCTTGCGCTGTCTTCACTCAGTAGCTGCCACGAAACTAGGCTAATTTTCCTACGAAGCGAAAGTGGGTTCGCTGAAGAGAATGCAGTGTAAACTTATCAAGGTCGCTAAATCAGCATTCACATGAGGAGTGAAGTGAGTTGTGCGTTGTGGAGATGTATGTAAAACTGCCTGCCTTTCATTGTCGAGTGTGAATCACATTATCTGTTTTAGTAGCTCTAACGTTACATCCTCATTGATAACCTGGCAAATAAAATTTGTCCATCTGGTAATTGAGTGTCAGCGGAACATTAGCCTTTTTAGTGCTGGAATAAATATGCCTTAATTATGAGACCAGTCAACACCTGGTTCAGTTGTCTAGTTAGTCTGGTCTAACATTATACACAGCGTTACACAGCAGTTTTACTGGATTATGTAATTCATGCCGTGTGACATTGATTGATTTGGTTAACTTCAGTTCGGCAATCTAGGGAGCTTTAGGCTAACCTGATGGATCACGTTAGCGAACATTAATTTGAATTGTTCCAATAATAATATTGACATATTATCTGCCGTTAAGGTAGATCGCCAGTGGCTAATAATAAGAAATATAATCGTTGAAATTAATTTATGTATCCGTCTTCACTACAGCCAGTGCATTGTCTCGCCACATCCCCCAAAAATGTCGCTCCGCATTGTAAGGTGGCACATCAGCGCTTCTCTGCCATAGAATACTATATAACAATTGCTTACTACCGGGCATAGTAAAATGGCCGCCCGACCACTTCCGCTTGCTTCAACCTCTCAACGCAGTTCTGCATCACGTCAGCAATCCAGTTATTCTATGTAGATCAGTGGACCAATATCAATAATACAGCAGGCCTTCTTTTTGCGCCAGAAATGATCACAAAAAGTGTGACATGATATCCTTTGAAATGATTTAATTTACTGCATTTGGAAAGGTAAAGTTTGACCTCGCAGGGATACTGCAAGAAGGGCCAGATAGGGTTCTTCTTCTATGCACCAGGAATGAATACAAGAAGTTTTAAGCGATTCCTTTAACACCAGCACTGCGGAATTCTAAACCCCCCTAGAACTGCGGCTGCCGCTTTTTTCACGGCAGCGCAAATGTGAGGTCATTTCATAACACTGTAGGATTGTGAAGAGGGAAACAACAATATATTGTTTTTGAACGAATCAAAAAATTGCCAATAAACACGTGTGAATTTATTACCTACAATAATTGTTCTGACAAACACGTCATATGAGAAAACAGAAACTTCAGTCAACATTTGCGCTATTGCATAGCCCTGCTGCGACCAGAACGAATCTGACAAGGGGTGCATTTGACAGCTGTGTAAGCCTATGGACTAATAGGCTAATAGTATACAACAATAAGAGAAATAACAATAATAATAATATTAATAATTATTTATAATAATAATCTTTAGATAATTGTAGCCCAGATCAGGCTGTGTTTCTAAAGCTGCATTCATGCTGGACACAAAACGAATTTTCCGCACGATACATTACATTCAAAGTCAATGCTCAGTGTTAGGAAGGTTACTTTTTAAATGTATTCCACTACAGATTACAGAATACATGCCCTTACATGTAATCTGTAATGTATTCCGTTACATCATTCAATCAGAGTATTGTAATCCGAATACTTGGATTACTTCCACATTTTCTTCAATTTTATAAATGCATGTATTTACACCCTGCTTACTAAACAAAATTCGTAAAATCAGGAGCGGCACTATTAAGCTGCTTTTCCACCGGGCGTGAAACAAATTTTTCGCATGAAAGATTACATTCAAAGTCAATGCAAAGATGCAAATAAGCGAAATGTCCCTATTTGCGTTTTTGCATTGACATTGAATGTATGCGAAAAATTCGTTTTACGTCTGGTAGTGCTGCACCTGATTTTACTAATCAAGGTCTTTATTGAGCCGCATGATTAGTTAATGAATTCGATGATTTAGGTGTTGTAGCTAGAAGCTAAAATTAAAAACTGCATTCGCAGCAGCCTTTTGCAGATAAGATTGGACACCCCTGCAATACACTGAATCCATTTTGCTAGCCAGCGCTGATGTCAGCTAACATTAGCTTAGCTAGAATGACAAATGGGCTACCAAAGCCCATGTTTAGCCATATTGATATTTTCAAGTTGCACGTCGACATAAGCAGGACATTCATACAAACCAATATAAAAAAGTAAGGTTAAAATAACAGATACAATGGCAGAGACTACTCCTGGCGAGTCCAATAAATAACTTAATTTTAGATACTTGCTCAGATTGGAGGTGGAGTCCCTCGAGGCTGAAAGCATGTTCGTTGCACTGGGCTGTCGAGTTTTGAATGCAGGCTAGAGTGAGATTTTCTGGGGGGTGCATGATACTCCCATTCAAAGGAGCATAGTACGATGTACATGTACTTCATTACAATATTTAAACTAGTATACTTTCACTTCGTTACTTTGACAGTGGCAACTTAGTTGCTTGTTTCGAATTAAAATATTAATATAATTCATCATTTACGGATTATCTGGATTTGGCGTGTTCGAGAAGAACAACGGCGTATCTTTGTGCAGATGTGTCCGCCAGTGGACGTGGAGCTGCAAATTTATGCACGCAGTTACAATATTCTACCACTAGATGGCACACCAGGATCAGTTTTTGAATATGACAC
Organism: Gymnothorax reevesii; assembly: GCA_029721435.1. NCBI lineage: Eukaryota > Metazoa > Chordata > Actinopteri > Anguilliformes > Muraenidae > Gymnothorax > Gymnothorax reevesii. Next base: position 86,189,523 of record CM056575.1, read on the forward strand.
AACTGCCAGTAAACTGAAATGAGACGAGACTCTTCACGCCTCCCAATAGGCCCTATCTGTGCTTTTTTAAATTTCATTGGGACTCCCCAGCATAATAAAGGCTAAATTAACTAATTATTTTGTGAATTTGTATCGTTTTGTCAGTCACAAACTAGAGATGTTGCAGTACCATCTCTGACACTGGATCGGAGCAGGGTTTGTTTTCAGCCAAATACAAAACATGGAGGGCAGAGAGCCCTCACTCTCCCCGTTGCAAGTTCCAAGTCAATTGACTAACCATAACCATAACCGTCCAAAACTGTTGAATTGAGGTAAAAATTATCCATAAAGCAAATATCCTACATAGTTCTTCGACTTTGATAAGCAGTTATTGAAAAAAAAGTGATGAAGTGATTACTTGATTTCGGGCTTCCACTTCCAGCTCTCCTCTGTCATGTGCACACAATAGCATTTGCGCGCGTGTGGAAGACGTGATTACCACGCTGCTATTTCACCCGGCAACAAGAAACACTATTTTCTGATTGTCTGATAGGTTCGCCTCATCCATTCATAGATTACTAATCTCTTTTACAGTTTATGTTACTAATGTGCGGCGTGTTACATCACTTCTCAGCGTGAGTAATGTCATGTGTGGCATGAGAGCGTGTAAACCTAGTGACTCGAGAGCCCTGGTTGCAGGCATGCAGAGGTTGCACTGCACGGCTATGTTGCGTTCTCTTGCGTTGTCCTTCTTCAAAGTGAAGTGGAGGTTGAATTTCCAGCTTAAAATTGCGTTTCTGATCAGGCTTTGACTTGCCGGTTCTGGCTCTGACGCCTCCGACATTATTAGAGTACTGAATGGTCGGATGAATGATGACACGAATCTCCGGGCGCATCCTACGGTCGCATCCAGTAAAAGGTGGCATTGCAGCGCGTGATCAGAGTGCGCAACAATTCTAGGACCAGCTGGGAAAATGCGTGGGAAAGAACTAATTTCTTCGGATCTGATTTGGGAAATAATTATAGTTTAAAATAACGGAAAGTAATCCATTGATTTTGAAAATGTAACTGTATCCTAAATTCCATGTATTAAAATTGTAACTGTAACGGAATACAGTTACACATATTTTGTGTCCTAATTACGTAACGCCGGTACATGTATTCCGTTACTCCCCAACACTGTCAAGATTGTTGTGATTTTGATCTTTCATGCCCTCTTTTGCCATGTTTTTGTGCTTACCATGTCTTTATTTTTATGACCTTCCATTTATTGAACATTCTGGTCTGTGTGCTTAACTGCTGCAGGTGATTTCAATGGTTTCCGGGTTTCCAAACATTCCTTCCAATCTTGTTTACTTCCTTCACCTCACTGTTCTGTCATTACTAACAAATACTAACACTTTATTATTATTAATCCACTAACAACAACTAACCTTTTACATTGTACTAACTTACTAACAAGCACTTAGGGATTGTAAAGCTGCTCATTACTAATTGACTAACAAGCCCCCAGCACTCGCTCTGCTCTAGTCACCGCCCCTTGCCTTCATTCAATTTACTTTGCTGTGCTTCAGCGGATGCTCCGCGCCTTGTTAATAATCACTGTTCTGCCTCTCACTCTCTGTGCACTTTAGAACTCCCTAACCGGAGCCGTTTGTTTGTCATAGGCTGTCTGTGTCATCCCCGTCCGTGTTTTGGCTTTTGCAAATTTCATATGGTTAGGAACTTCCTCTTGTTCATTCTTTTGTTAATTAGTCTGATCCAGCTCACATGTTCCCTGCATAGCATGTGACTTCCCTTCTGTCTATTTAGAGTCCTCACTGTGGTTCTGACTTTGTCAGAACGTTGATCATTTCCATTTCTGCAGAGAGCCATGTATGCCAATTGTGATTTGTTTCTTCTTCGACATCCTTCCGTACGACCATGAGATTGCCTAGCCTTGTTTGTTTGATACTTTGGAATTTTTGACCCCTGCCTGTTTGACTACGATTCCTTCTACTGACACCCTGTGTATGACCATTGCCTGTTTTTGGATTTCGAATTTATGCCTTACGTTTATGTACCGTGAGAACTCTGATCCTTTCGTTTTGACCCCTGCCTGTCCCTTGGCTACTGTTCTTGATTATTCCTCCGGTACTGCAATCTCTGTGCTTTTTGGGTCACGACTTGGAACAAATAAAGTTTTACAAAGATTGGCATGTCGATTCTCGCGTGGGGTTCCTGAATCGTACCTCACAAATGCAAAGACGCAAATACACATGAAACGTGTGTATTCATGTCTTCGCATTGACTTTGAATGTAATCTGTCGTGCTAAAAATTTGTTTAGTGTCCAGTGTGAAAGCAGCTGAAGGAAACCTCCGTGATGTTATAGGACACATATCCACATAGCTCACATACAACATTCATGCGCGCACATGCACACACATTTCCTCTCTCTCGTACGTTGCAGACGGGTATTTGCGGTCAAAGCCACTGCCACCAAAAAAGCGGCTACGGCGCTTTTAATATCAAAGCATCAAAGCAATTTAATATCAATACTCACGTTTTATAACAGAAGTTCAAAACGGTGATATAATGAGGAAAACACATATTTAGAAAAATTCATGGAAGGATGGCCTCATATCTTTTACTGACATGAAATAACATGCATTACTAACATCAGTGCCGCATAAAAAGAGGCAGCTGCGGTTCTAGTGTGAAAAAGCTGTTGCAGTTATTCAACTGACATGAAGGACCTGTGGCGGCCATGCCAGCCGAAGGGAATCCAGAACATAACTGCTCACTCTGTTTTGGGGATAAAAATATTTTTCAAAATTGCAGCAATGACAGATTTAATAAATAAGTATTAAGCCAAATGGTGTACATGAGGTAATGATGGGCAACAGTGCAGAAAATTCTGAACACATGGAACTACTGATTAAGCACTTAAAACATGTATGAAAACTTGTATAAAAACTTTAAAGTATAGAAAATAAGCGTACTTGCTTTTCAGGAACCCTTCCCAGCTTTTCGATGCACGCAGCAAATCTTTGTTCCGAAAAGACTTGAGCAAATTCTACAATGGCATATTTGTGAAGGAACATGATGCATTGTGGCACATGGATTGTCTGCAAAGGCCATTACTGACACTTTACTTTAATGAAGAAAACAAACTTACCGATTAATTCTTTGTTTCTCACATCTAAGGCCATATTTCTTAAAGCTGTGGCCACCGCACACACCACGCGGTCGTTGTCTATTCGTAACAGCTCCACCAGGATGGGCAGGCCCTTCTCCTTCCTCACAGCCGCTCTGATGTACACTGACCACTGCAGGAGAGAGAGAGAACATTTTCATCACTCTAAAGCCCTTTTTCTACACAAGAACAAATAATATCACTATACCTGTCGCTTTTTACGCATCATTTAATAACAACGTTGCATCTGGAGTATACATAAAGCATTGACAAGGGGTCAGGGCCAGTGATGCGAGAGATGATTCAAGGATTCAGCTTAATCTGTACACAGCTTTCATCATAGGCTTCCTGTCATCTCTAATTTAGCTGTGAAACGGCAAGTTTGCTGATGTGATGGGAAGATGTGGACATCTGCTCCCCAGAGCTGTGAAAATCCATATTCATGCCTCATGTGCTGGCTGTGGTAGAGTGTGTTTATAAGTGTGTCATTGTGTGTGCGTGTGTCCACGTGTGTTTCTGTGTCTGTTTGTATGTGCCTTATTCTCCCATATAATATCTTCAGAGAAAAAAAAATACCATTACCATTTCAAAAGCTAAAATAGGTGATTAAAGCACCGTACTTGACTGATTAACCCCCTTGTTCCATTGTATTAATTTGCTCGTAAAGCATGAAACTAAACAACAAAATAAAAAAGGGTCTTTTTTCAGTTTGTGAGGTAAATAACTAGTCAGCATTATGTAGGCAGCCACAGTAAGGCTGACCAAACACCTGCAAATTGCTAGTAGGTTAACTGCGGATACAGGTAGAATTTGCATCATGTCTTTGAGGAGGTGCAGAGGGAAACATCTCCATGCTAAATATATACAGTACATGCACTCAGTCCCCACGCTGTCAAATTCAATGAAAAGGGAATGAATTTACAGCTTGCAAGCAGCCACATGTTCCCTGAGACAGCTGTCCAGTGATATTGCTTTAGTGAAGGTCAATCTTGGATACACATCCCCTCCAAAAAGCTACCAGCAAAGTGCTCCAATTTGAAACAGGTGCTACCATACTGAAAATAATTCGATGAAAAGTCCCCCACGCAATGCTTATTTAAAAAAAAAAAAAAACATCAAATCTTCAATTGGCACCTTCACTGGTGCAGAGAATATAGCTGGAACACAAGGAAATATGTTACCTTGTTACCAAAAAAGCAATCGAGAGCAGCAATTCAGGAGCCAACTCTAATAGACTATGGGGCGTGCCGATCAGAACGCTACCCTTGCGACCCCCATATGCACACCACCTATATTTGGTCTTAAAATCCACAGATGAATTTATTAAATTTTATTAGTGTGTTTCTCACACTGGAAAGTGGAGCATTTTTTTTAAATAGTGAGATCAATAACTGAATTCATGATCGATAAAATTTATCGAAGCAAATTTCAACCAATAAAATGCTCAGTTTCATCGATCTTTGTTGCCAACTAACGGTATCCTAATGCTGCCGCAGTGAATTCCGATTGGTGTATAAAATGTTTATATTGAAGGATTTCGCTAAATGAACCAATCACGTTCGTTGTTAGTCAAACTCTGATTTGTAATCATTATATTATTTAATTTATTTATGTCATACGAGTTTTATTATTGTAAAAATGAAACATTTGTATGATTATTATACAAGTTACTATTTTACAGATTTGTATAATATTCATACAAATATTATCATAGACTTTATTCATTACAGATCCATTATTTCAGGGATAATTTACTTGAGCAATATCTAGTTTTGATGAAAGGTAATATTATGTGTGTCTCAAAAATAACATTTCAAAAGGCATGTCACCAATTTATAGATAACTAACCACATCCTTGAAGAGCTTTTGGTGCCAAGAATAACCCTCTTGCTTTATACATGTATTATGGTTTGATAATTACATGAACACCCCTGCTTCTAGCTTAAAACCGCGCAGATCACGGGCATCCAAGATACTTGGATTAATGATATCAATTGCTGTTTACCAAGAAAACTTGTGCTTTGTTTGGAAGGATTGACTAAATTTAGTTCTGACCTATGTCTGACCCTGAAGATACTTATTATGATAATGCTGGCAGTTGTTCAGGAACTACATCATATTGGTTAGGCTATCAAATACTATCAGGACAGAATTTAGTCCACCCTTACACCTTACAACGTGTTTAGAATGGAAGCCAATGGCTGGTATTCACAAAGAATGAATATGTTTATTCCTGGAATAAAATAAACATGGACCATCAGCTTCATTCCATAGTGGCGTATGGTGTATACAAATGTAATACACCACGCACTGATATTGAATGAAGCCGCCGAGTCCTTGACTCAGTCGTATCAAATATACTTATTAATGGACTATTCCAAGACTTAGTTTCGATACAAATAGATTTCGTCTTGGAATAACTGTTTTCCTGCTTTGTGAATACCAGCAAATGTTATCATCTGTCAAAGGACCTTTAATGCTAAAATTTGGATGTATAAAGGTGTGAATAAAAGAAAAGACTTGAACTTCTGAGGCTAAAGCGGTGGTTATAATATTGCATGTTTGTGTTTTATTAGGGAACTGTAGATTCTTACTATGGTAGGTTCTACTTATTATTGTGCAAAGGTAAAATTGACAATGGTATACATGTCGGAGACAACAGTTGAACTACACGCAATAGTATCAATTTAACCATCCTATAATCCACCATAGTCGAAATCCAAAACTCCCGATGTCGTAGGAGGGAAGCATATGTTGCATATAAGCATATAAAACCTTTATATACCTTTCAACATTCATGTAACTTTTTAAAACATCCAAGTGTCGCACACCATATGCACTAATGCATTCCCATACCATCACAGATGCTGGTTTTAGAACGCTGATAACAGGAGGGGTGGTCTTTCTCCTCTTTAGCCCGGAGGAAAAAACGCTCACGATTTCCAACAAGAATGTCAAATTTGGACTCATCTGACCACAGGATACTTTGTCACTTTGCTACAGTCCATTTTAAATAAGCATTGGCCCACAGAACATGGCGGTTCTTCTGGATCATGCTCAACAATGGCTTGCTTTTTGCATGATAGAGTTTTAGGTGGCATCTGTGGATGGCACGGCGGACTGTGTTTACAGACATTGGTTTCTTGAAGTATTCAGGCAGAATCATGCTGGTGAGTGATGTAGTGGCGTCTGAGGGCCCGAAGATCACAAGCATCCAGGTCTTCGGCCTTGTCCGTTATGCACAGAGATTTTTCAAATTTCTCTGATTTTGATGATGTTATGCACTGTCGATGATGAGACCTTCAAAGTCTTTGCAATTTGACATTGAGAAACATTGTTTTTAAAGTAATCCACGGTTTTTTTACGCAAGCCTTCACAGGTTGGAGAGCCTATGGCCATCTTTTCTTCTGAGAGACTTAGCCTCTCTAAGACATCCCTTTTATAGTCAATCATGTTACACACCTGATGCCAGTTAACTTAATTACATGCTAAATGTTCTTTCAGCTGATTCTCTGTCATAGTAATTGCTTTTTCAGCCCTTTTTCGCCTGCGTCCTAACTTTTTTGAGACCTGTTGCAGCCCGAAAATTTGAAATGAGCTCATTTTATGGATAAAAATGGAAAATGTCTCAGTTTCAACATTTGAAACGATATCTATGTTCTATTGTAAATAACATATTGGCTCATGTGACCTGAAAGTCGTTGCATTTTGATTTTATTCACAATTTACACTGTGTCCCAACTATTTTGGAGTTGGGTTTGTATTAATCTGAGATTGAAATACTCCTTAAATTCATTTAAAATACCACCATGCAGAATAAAATGAACAAAATGCAAGATGGAATCCACAATCAAACAGTTAGTATATAATGTTTATTGTACAAACATTGGAAAATACAATGTTGTATAAAGTGAACATTATTTCATAAAAAAATCATCAAGTGAACGTTATATTCATTGACATTGACAGTAATTCAAAACCTGATGCCACTTGCAAGTCAATATACATAACACAGAGTGAATCCCACCAGTTTACATATTAATGATATTGACTACTCGGCTTGTCTATTTAAAAGAACTACTTGTTTTTTTACATTTAATTTAGGCGGGAATTCCCGGGAAACGCTCCACGTTCTGGCATGGGAAATGTTCATAGTGTGATAAGACACACATTCCCCACATTTTAAGACCAAATGCAGGTAGTATGCAGGAGGGGGCTGGTAACATATTGATGCCATGCCCCATAGTCTATAAGCACATTGAAAATTTGGGTAAATGGGAAGGTACTTCAGTTGATGAAAAATCTGGTCAGATTTTGACTTTACTGTTTTTTTACAATCATAGAAAAAAAGAGTATATTAATGGTGACCTAATATGCTATTTTCCCACTTTTATATTTTGGTCTATGACTCCCCTAGAGTACTCCTGATCGCGCAAAGTAAAAAAAGGGTACATATTTTGCTCATATTGCCATCCTCAAAAAACCCCATTTGTAGTCCATAGTAGTCTCAGCCTGAAACGCCTCATTGGGGTGGCTCTTCCGCTACGGCCCCCACTCCCGGTATGCCCACTTTCTTCTGACTGGCCAGCTCTGTGGATGGCGGATTTAGGTGGGATGAGGCAGCAGAACGCAGTTTTCCTGGTCCAGCTCCAGCGTGAACCTGAGGGGAATCGACAGGCAAATTCTGCCATCTAACGCAGTACATGTGTATCGATCTAATGAAATTAACTTGTTCTAATAAACGCAATGGCGAAAGTGGAGGATAGATAGTGCGAAAGTCTGGCAGCTCAAGCACGAATTTGCAATCGGCAACAATTTGCTACGGCAACAGTTGGTGAGTACAGCGGTTTTTCTACCCCAAAGCTAGGATTCAGGCAAAACTAGAATCCACCCCATATAGTCACATTTGTAGAACGGGTCGACATGCCCAAGTGTAGACTGGAGACCGTAGAAATCGGTGGGTCTGAGTTTAGGGGGAAACATGGACAGTGAGGAGCAGCTAAAAGTGGACCAGCAGCTTATGGACTGCTTCAGTGTGTATTAGGACCTGCTGTTCATGTGCATATCTGTGGTGTGTTGTTAGCGTGGAGAAACAAACAGCTTTCGCGCTGGTATATGACAGTGGGGTGAAAGCTCCAAGCTAAACGCCCTTTACGGAAATTGCTCATGGTAATGGTTTACTTATTGCTTCGGAATGACCAGCTTTTCCTCGCGGAAAATGGGCGCATTATGGATAGCGCGTGAGAGCAAGACAGAGCTCCGGTTAGGTCATGAACATAATACAGGTTTTACAGACCGTAAGTTCTGTCTGAGTGAACCGTTGCTTATGTGGAGCTAGTGAATCGATCACTTTTACAGGAAAGAATTTAATATTCAATCGATGGCAATGCAGAGAAATCGTTTGTTATACAGGACACGTTATAGCCAGTGCGCTTCTCTAAAAGCTGCTTTACGCGTCCATAACGCCTGTATTTGCGTCTTTGCATTGACTTTGAATGTAGCTAATCAGTCGCGCAAAAATTGTTTTTCACGTCCGGTGTGAAAGCGGCTTGACATGCCCATAACATGTATTCGCGTCTTTGCATTGACTTTGAATGTAGGCTAATCTGTCCTGCAAAAAATTTGTTTCGTGTCTGATGTGAAAGCAGCTTTATGGATAGTACGCGATAGGTAGAGAGAGCTTGGTTATGTTTTGAACATAATACAGGTTTTGTAGACAGTAAGTTCCGTTAGCGCAGACAAGTTGCTTATGCGGAGCTAGCGAATTGATCACTTCTACAGGAAAGAATTACCTATTTAATCACCGCCTTTTTCGACTTTTTATTAGCCAAAAAAATTTCTAAAGGGGGATGAAATTATGTCAAGGTAGTGCAGAGAAATCATTTGTAAACCTGTAGAGCTTCTGCCTTTCGCATTGCTTTCATGGTTGCACCAGAGAGCTTGCTCAGACATTTGTGAAGTATCCGACTGAACCTGGTCATGGATAAGTGAAGTGATCACTAACTCTAATGGCTACAGTCAGGCAACATTATGATGAAACTGCCACACTGATGCTTACCGAAGTAACACAAGCATACCGATCAGAATTACTGCATATAAGTGAACCAGGAGCATTTTCAATTAGCACGACACGCAAACTAACATGCAGTAGCTGGTAACCGAGCAGTCATAACCACAGAGACAAACCCTTGCAATTACTGTGAACAGTTGTACCAAGCATCCAAATTACAAACAAGTATTAAAAGTTAGCTTCAAATGAGGTTTATGTTCACACATCTTCTGTAGAATTTTCCCTGATATCACTCTTGCATATTTAGGACACAAACATTAGCAACAGTAACTTGACTACGTTAGCCGCTGCGCTACAGCCGCAATCAACTGGCTAACACGTCAGGTTGGTTTATGCAGTAAAAGCAACTTACAGCTTCAGTGTCTGTGAGTCACAGACAGTCGCGACCGATACAGGCTTTATCATCAGATATTTTACAAAGCCTGCATTTGAGGCCAGTTGTTAGTGCTAACTATCGCTAGCGGTCCTGCTAGCCACCCGTAACACATTAGCTTCACATACATTATTTGCTGTTATATGGATACTTAAAGCTGGTAAGTATCGTTTGATCGATGCAACTGCTTCAGGTTTGAGAAGCAGGATGTTCAAAATGAGTGTTACGGATCATGGACAAAATAGAATGACATCAGTGACTTGTCTCTCCGGAGAAAAACCACTTAGGTGATTTTAAAACCCTAGTCACACAAAATTCTGACTGCATTCTGAGTGCATTCCAAATGTGGCCGGCCCAAATGTTTTGCTCATGCTCAAAACTTTCCAGGTGCACTCGAAGTCTAGAAATATCGAACGGCATTCGAAGTGTGTTCTAACTGTGCTCTGACTGCATTATAAATATTCTTACAGCATTCGAACAGCATTCAAAATATTCTGATTGCATTCGAGGGAGAATAGAAACGGCAAGCCATGTCAAATCCTGCCAGAATGCACCTTAAATGAGCCAGAATGCACCTCGAATGCATCTCGATTGCTGCCGGAATCTACAGTATTTTGATAAAACAATTACCTTAAAAATAATCCCCTAAATATATTGGTTGGTCATGGCCTTTTTTCAATCGTTCATTTAAATGACCATTACAGAAACTCAGAAAACTCTCAACATTAACAGGTGTGGCCAGTTTTCATTAAAAACACAAACCTGTTAACTCTCAGGCATTCGGAGTCAGTTTTAGTGGCATATTTACGTTCCCCTGCAGTAGTCAGCAATTACTCAATCAACACATATGGGTCAGTCGTGTTACATTCTAAGTACATTCTGACTATTCAAGCTGCATTCTGTTTGAATTCTTGAATGCTCCAACCATATTCGGCAGCCAATCCAGGAGCGTTTTGACTGCATTTGAAGTGAATTTGTACAGCATTCGGGGCACCTTCCAATCAGACTTTGGGTGGTGTTGAGGCAGCAATTGAACTGCACTCGTTCAGCTTTCGAAGTGTATTCTAAATATTCTGACTGCATTCTAACAGAATTTTAAATATTCCTACTGCGTTCCAACTATAATTAAGCTGCATTCCAGGGCTAATACGCTCAGAATGTGCAAAAATCATTTGATGCAGGTTCGCATTCTAAGCACATTCTAAGTTTTCGAACAGCATTCTTTCAAGGCTGTAAGAATTTTGGTCAATTTGAAATTCCTGCCCGAATGTTGAGCCACTTCTTCATTCCGACTGGTTCTGCTTTATTCCTGCTGATTTTGAATAAGTGTGACGGGGGCATAACGGACAGGTGAGATGAGGGAAAAGATGAATAAGGACACCCTGTGTATTTCACTAAAGACTGAAGTAACCATTCTCCTTTCAAATGTAGCAGCTGAAGAGCTCTCAGCCCTCAGGAGCAGTTTGGGTCTGTAATGTCCGTTAAAACAAATCCGATCCTTGAAGTCAGGCAGCCCATGGATTCGGTGTGACACGGTCTTTGGGTGGATTAGACAATTCTGTTGGAAGAAATGAGGGCACCTCTTTGTCTTCGAGAGACAAAGAAACAGGAAGCTTTTATACTGTGTTGATTTTATGGAGAAAAAAGAAATTTCCGCCTATAGTAATGGGATTGTGGAAAATCCCCCACCCCCTCCCATCATAGCAGTTTGCCTCGTAAAGCACAAAACGTATATACACCTAGGCTTGCACACACCTATGTACACATCATACATTCACTTTAGTCTTCGATGCAGAATGAAATCGGCAGTGCTGTCACTTCACAGTAACAGTTTTAGAGCTGGTGCTTTCATCCAATGCAAATTACAACAGTAGGTACTGTATATGGGACTCTCTGAGAAACTCCACAGCTGCTCTCTTCTTATTGTAGCTACACCAAGGCTTGAGATGACAACTTTCCACATGCCCCTCAAGCACCACAACCACTGTATGCAGTGGGTAATTGTAATCCCCCCCTCGCCCCCAATAATGGAGCGAGACTGACCGTAGGACCTACCTTCCAGCTGCCTGCTGCGAGGTTCTGCAGGGCTCCAGCCGCACCTTCCAGCGTGTCGGGGTTGGAGCACTCGGACAGGAGAGTGAGGTAGGGTTTGACGATGGAGGGATGCCAAAGCATCTGTATTCCTTTGGGGGGGTCAGCAGACTCGGGAAGGGGTCCTACACCATCCCACTAGAAAACCAGAGGGAAAAACACTTCCACATTAGTTTAGACTAAAGCACAAATATGATAACTCCTGCACCTTCTCCTACTGTGGACCACACAACACCTCCTGCAGTACTCCTATCATTCATCTCAGAGGAGGGTAGGGGGTTTCCGCACTTTGTTTAAGCCGGCCGCACATTCTTAGCCTCTAATAGGGTGTACGAGGCAGGGGGAATGAGCATCTTGGTTGTAAATGAGAGACACAAAGATGACACTGAGGCGCTAAGGCACACGTGCTGAATTTCAGGAGGGGGAGCATGATTTAAAAGAAGATGGTCAGAGTGTGAGGGCTCAAACCAGCAACTTGTCTTTAACGTGGTGGTAGTCCTGCACAGTGCTTTGCCACTCAGAGCTCTTCTTGATGTAGTCCACTGTCAGGGAGTTTTATTTTCTTCGCCATTTTGACATGACGTTTTTTGGCCTGCCAGGGCTGTAATAACGGGACGCACCTACCTCACAGCGTTTGAACAGCAGGTTCTGAATTCATATGACCAGCAACCGCTGGACTGTACTGACCCACTTTTAGTCAGCAGACCTTACAAGATGCAGAAATATTATTCATCTCAGCTGCCTTTCATTTCCCCCTTTCCTTCCCCTCAATAATGAATGAATCTGTGTACAGTTTCTGCTCCAAGGATGAGCGCTGTTGTTCAGATAATTGCTGGAGGGGGAGAGAAACGCCCACGTGGCCACTTCCACACACTGGGGCGGATTCAAGAGACGTCATGTCTAGCTCTGTGTAGATTTGAAAAAATCCTCACAGCCATTCATTTCACTGCTAAGCTCATTAATAGCACTCAAACCTTTTTCCTTTCTACCACAAACCTTTTGAATTTTACTTCTGATACTGAAAAAAAAAATCCTTGAAATAATGAATCATTGAAGGACATGTTCTGTACAATTTATCCAAAAGTCAACTGCAGTACAGCAAAAGAGAGATTTGATATTCATTCACATTTTTCAGGCTTCATGATAAACGCCGAGCATTAGTGAATGCTGACAGATTTGATTTAAGGCTGAATTCTTTAAAAATACATGCTAAGAACATACTTTTTCACCAGCCCTTTTGAAATCAATGGCAAATCAGTAACGCCAAAGGGAATGCTGGCACGGCCATTTTTTTTTTTTTTTGGAAATCATTTGTATTGCCGAATAGATGCCACAACAGTATTGCCTGAGATGAGAAGCATCAGAACTCAGTAAATAATATGTCTCTTATATTTTCATCTACAAAATACTCTAGAAGGAAATGCCAGCAGTGTTTTTGGTGATATAATTGAAGACCTGGGTCCTGTAGGTAAGGTACTGATGAGTAACGTACTTCACTGTAGCTCAATGTTTTTAAATCAAATGGGGCTTTCAGACAAAAAATATCTGAAAGTGATACCAAATTGAATAGAATCAGCAGAATTATCTAGCAGTAGATACATCATTGCATTGATGCCATCATCCCTGGGTATGCACAGTTTAATAAGTTTTTTTTTTTGTAAAAAGAGAAACCATTTAGCATGACAAAAGAAAATACCATATGGTTTGGATTTTGGCATATTATGACTCTTCAGTGATTCTTTTAATTGAACACCACCCAGTTCATAGACATCCGAACACTTAAAATGTCCTGGTGCTTCAACATGCACATTTTCTGTAAAGCCAACCTAAAAAGCATGAAAAGAAATGACTGCAGCCAAAGAACTCTTGCACTTTGAGTTGTGTACGAACAGGAAATCTCAGTTCAGATATCCACTGGAGACACCAGCATCATTGCCGAGCTAGAGGGGATGGTTATTTATAGGCCCTCCCAGAGTGTAGCTTAAATTGAGGCAAAGTCTTCATTCCTGGGTTTTCTTGGGGATTAGGGGACTTCTCATTACTGCAGCTTTCACATGCTGGCCAAGGAAGCAGGCGTTTGTGGTGTATGAAGCCCAGGCCTACAGGGGGCTTCTGCCTCCTTCCCAAATCATTATTCCACATTGTAATTAATGAAGATACTGTGTCACAAAACCACGCAAAGTATGTGAAATAAGGGCCAGTAGCCTGACAGGGAACCATTAGGACTCCCTTTTTAGACTTGATCGCTGTCACAATCATCCCACTCAAAATCGCACTGAGTTAGTTTTTATCGATTTAAATTAAATGACAGCCCCAACTTGGAAGAAGTTAGGACATTATGGAAAATGCGCACAAAAACAGATAACAATGATTTTTAAATTTACATTACCATTTATTTCACTGCGGACAGTATGAAGACGAGATTTTAATGTTCTGCCGGATCATCTTTATTTGTAAGCCTCACGCCCTTAGCCCTGGACTTTATGCTGTCTCCAGTTATTCAATTATTACTTGCACACTCAGTGTTGGCTGAGTCTTGCGGCAATCATGCCGAATTGCTATTTTTAAGACAGATGAATTTTCCCATTTCCCATAATTGTATTTTATGTACGTGTGAACAATAGTGTCGTTAACTAATATTAAAAACGTAACCAGATCTAACCCTGCAATTGAGTCCTGTTCTCATCTTAATGCCACCGGGTAGCCTTATGGCATCGGGTAGGCAAAGCCTTAACAGTAAATATTTATCCATTCCATTCAGGTCTGTGACTCATTCCAAAAAAAAAGTTGGCACAAAGGCAATTTTTAACTAGTAATCAGCTAAACATTTGAATGATAATGTGATTTGCGTCAGGAGATGTCAGCACGTGGATAGAACTATGAATTGGTACAAAAGCATCGTCCATAAAAGGCCTTGTCCTGAAGGGGCAAATTTGCCCAGAAATAAACGAGAAAAATCTATTATGGGTTATAAATGATGTTCCTCAATAAATGGTACAAAGGGATTTGGATATTTCACCCTTCACAGTATACATCATAATTAAAAGATTCAAGGAAATTGGAGTAATTCCGTTACGTAAAGAGCTAGGGGGAAAGCCTAAGCTGACTGCCCCTTATCTCTGATCACTCAGAAAGAACTACATCAAGACCATCATTTATCTATTAGTGATGTAACCACAAGGGCTCAGGATTACTCTGGCAAAACTTTGTCAAGTGCTACAATACGTGCTTGCAACTGCAAATGCTTGCTAAAACTTTACTGTGCACAAAAGATACATTGAGTTAACAGTGTCCAGAACTTCTCTGGGCTTGGAGGCATCTGTGATGGACCATAACACAGTGAAAATGTGTCCTGTGGTCAAATGAATCAATATTTCAGGATTTTTTTTAACCCTCTCCAGCCCAATTTTTTATTTTGAGATTTGAAAAATCTTTCATTCATGGAGAAAAGTTCTCATACGCTAGTGGCTGCTGGTAGAACTAACATAGTAATGCAAAAATACAGAGCTGGAAGGCTAACTTTATCAAACCATTTCCCATGTGGTCTTCATATTTTATAATCAATCATCAACTGATTTATTGTTGCAAATTTGCAACATGAGCCTGGAGAGGGTTAAAGAGATGGACACCATATTCTCAGGACCAAAGAAAAAATGGGCCATCTAGATTGATCCCAGAAACAAGTCCAAAAGCCATGCTCTGTCAAGTTATAGGGTTGCGTTAGTCCCCTTGGCAGGAGTAACTTGCACTTCAGTGAAGGCACTATTAATGCCAAGAAGTACACTGAGATTTTGGGGCAAGATGTTTACTTGGTATATCCAAGCATATCTCAACAAGACAATGCAAAAACAAATCCAGCAGACATGAATAAGGCATGGCTGAGTAAGAACAAGGTGCTAGTGCTGGACAGGCGAGCCTTGCACAACTAAAGACTTGTTTGCAGGAAGAATGGAACAAAATTACACATAAAACACTTCATCACATGGTTTCTTTTGTCCCTAAACATTTATTTAATGTTCTGAAAATGAATGGCAACGTCAAAAAATGGCGAATACGTTATTGCCGCATTTTTTTTAATATATTACAAGAATCAAAATTCAAATGCGTTTATTTTTAAGAAAAGAATAAAATTCATGCGTTGATACATCAAATGCTGTATTTCGTATTGTTCCCAAAGTCATGTGTACCCGGCAGTGCTGTCATGAGGTTTGATCCGTTGTGGGTGCCGTAGCCCCTCTTCCCCTGGTCACGCCCTCCAGTTAGCCGGGCAGTGGCTAGTTATCTGTTAGCCATTTTCTATAAAAGAAGCTCCCCAGTAGGCTGGAAATGATTGATTGCTCGGTGTACTTCGCGGTCACTTTTGTTTCCTGGTTGCTTGTCGGTAAAAGGCGTTCTAATGTCGCCAGACGCTTCCGGGTTGTCGGCTACGTTAAAGCACTACTGAAGGTCTCGGGAGAAAGGGTGCTCGGCAAAGGAACTGCAATATTGCCTGGAGACATAGTTAGCAAAGAAAACTGTTGTCACTCCTGTTTTGCCTACTGCAAGCTTTGTGTAATATTAGCTTTTGCCCTTTTTGTTTTGTTTTTCTTATATTCTCTTTTACTATTGGATCTGGCCTTTATAACTGCCTTTTTGCGGATCTCTCACCTGTGGCATTAAGATCATGGGGTACTGGCTGTGCCAGTATTTGGCTGCCTGAGATGTTAACTAATCAGCTCATCTTGTCCCTTTCCTCCTCCAGAAATTAGTGAAGCTGATTACGGGACAGGGTGCTGGATTCCGAGTCTTCACGCACTGCGCACTGTAGTTCTTTACTATAATTTGCACTTACTCACTATTGCTGTGATTATTCACATTTGGTTGCCCATTGTGTTTATGCATGCTCTTATCCACTATTGCCGTGATTATCCATATTTTGCAGTGCCTATGTGTGCGTGTGTGTGTGGTTAGGCGCTGGAAACGAGAGCACGAGTGGTGTGTCGGTCATTTTCCAAGACAGGTAACCGCCCCTTCTCCCTCAATGGTTTTTGCCATACCATTGCTGTGCTATAGTTATGTTCTCCCTCTGGTGGCAGCCAATACCCCTTCCTCTTTTTGCCAGGGCTCAAATAATTAAAGGATCAACTTGTCTTTTTATTGAATTTATTTATTATCAATAAATTTTGTTCATCTTTTTATCAGTTTATTTAACTGAAATCATCTCTCTGTCTTTACTCATTGTATCTGTGGGTGAACCTGCTTGTCTCAAATGTGTGTAACGGCTTACCCTTGTATAATATCCTGGTGTGAAAGGCCCCAGGTGGCACAGTCATGCACTTTGGAGCCAAGCCCTTTCTCATATCTGATGGTCACATTCTGGCGTAATCGGCAGAATCTGGGGCATCCTAATGGATGGCAGCATGCATAAAGCATGGAGCGTGAGGACACGCTCCTGAAAGAGGGGGAGAGATGTGACAGTTGAAGGGTCCTGTCACTGAAAATATAAGTACGTGCCCTGGCGACTTTGCCAACGAGCCAGGCTCTTTGACGATGTGGTCAATGCGCATGACTATTATCTGTTATCAAGTCCCTGCCTGGGCCCTCCTTCAGCCTGCTACACATGCAAGTCACAGATTATATACGAATCACTGCTTTCAGCTCAAATTATAATTTAACATACCATCCTGTTTTCTGATTTGGGGTTGTAGTAATGGTTTCCTTTCCAATTGTGATATTTTGTTTCATCGTGATGCAATTTGACCTTATTTAATTATAAACAATCTATCTCTGTTTGAATTACTCAGCATTTTCAAACTGGCACATTTTGACACATTTTCACATTAGTTTTATAAAAATTAGAATGAAAAAAGGTTCACTTGATTTTTCTAATATGTTCATCACACCTCTGATTAAAAGTTGAAAAAATATCTAGAGGTTAATTCATTTACTTTAAAGGGATATAATGCATTTTCACCACATACTGATTGTGGGATTCTCAAGCTGGTGGTGGTCTGCAGGACTCCCTTCCAGTCAATTAGGGTTTATAAACAGCACATCTCCCCTGAAGAAAAACGCCTGCCTCATTCTGAGACCCTGGCTAGCTGCTCCGCGTTGATAAATGATTTAAGGGACTACATTACTTTCCTCTGCCGCAAAACCCAGGTGTCTTCTTTTAAAGTGGTTAATCGCTTTAACTCCATGTACAGCTGGGCGGTCGAAACATTTCACGCAGGAAGTGATATCAGGGGATATCCGCAGCTAAATTTAGCAATGTGCTTTGATTTTTGGTCAAATCTAAATGAGCACTGCCAACACCCATCTCCCGAGGTCTCTGATGCTGCTAAGAAACAATATGCCCGAGAATATTCATATGCAGTGCATTTCATTTCATTCAACAGGAGCATAAAGCAACACACTTTATGTGTCACACAAATAAGTGTATTTTTAGACTTGTAGAGTGTCCAGTACTTACAGGTTTTAGATATCTTGAAGAATGAGCCAAAGGGTATGGATTTGTCAGCTTAAACATGCCTGTTCCCTGGTATATCTTTTTTACTTTCATCTCAAATTTGTAATACTCTAACATTTCATCCGTTAGAGAGAATCTTCAGTGCTCCATCTGTTTCATGGTGAAGATGCATTAATTCAGAGCATTAATCCTTTGGTTGGCTTTACTTACAGGGCTTGAAAGAATAAGTCACCAGTTAGTTTAACTTCACTTATTAGTTTTTCAGACAAAGATTTTCCATCAGGCGAACTCAAACTGAGTGTCATACCTATTGCAAAGGTGACTACATACCTCTAATTTCTGATACTTTTGTCTAAAGGATTTATCAATAGGAGGCAGTATAACTCCAGTGGGGTCAATCGCCTGACACAGCAGTGCACTATTCTCTCTAGTGCTTGCCTTGGGGCTACACACACAGCTCTAACTGATTGTTTAAGTGATTCCATTGCTGGCAACTGAAGTGTACCTAACACAATCTTATTCTCTTGCTTTGATAAATATAAGTGAGCTGTGAGCCTCTGTGAGGTTATATTGCATCCAAACAATGTATGGGCTATAGCCACGTACTTCTGGCTCAATCACAGGAGTGGGAGCAGTTTTCACCAAGCATTTTCAATGCAGTAGATATGGCAGTGAAAAAATGACCACCGATCTTGAGCACTATGAGGTCACCAGCCCATTTGTTTCTTCCATTTACTATACACCTGTGACTTGTGTCACTTTGTGTTACATAGAAATCACTCTCTACAAAGGCCCCATGCAGCTTGTGACAGTCCCGTCGCCATTTTCTCAGTTTCAGGGAGCAAAAGCCAGAGCCTACATGAATACTGGTCTTCTGAAGCTTTTTTGCCCCAGCTGAACTGACCTGAACCATGAGAAATTCAATATGAAGCAACTCAATATCATGCACGCTAACAAGACAATGATTCTACCGAGGAAGCATTTGATTCTTAATTATTCCACCCATGCCCCAGCAGCCTGACCAGAAAAGTACAACCACAATATTTCCTTCATAAACTGGGAGAAATGCCTTAAAAGGTACACAAACCTATTGTGTTTCCCAGAAATCCTTTTCTGCCCTATTAAGCAAATACTGAATTATTGTCATTACATTTTTCAGTATAAAAATTATGTGAAATCAGAGTGATAGGGTAAGCTGATGAAAAAAGGTCTGATAAATATAAAAATATAGCAATTAAAAAAAAAAAGTGAAATTAAATAAAAAATGGCTTTCCGTCCTTTGTTGGAAGAATACAGAAGCCATATTCCTTTTATTGGCAAAGTAGGTTCAAATTAGGAGGAATTCCACAGTTTCAGCAAAAATGTCCAAGCTCTCCATAGGAAACCGAATGCATTCAGGAGGATATGCTTCTCCTCCAATCAGTGCAAACCCCAATGTGCTGAAAATAGCCAGCTGCAGTGCTCTCTACGTGAGATGCCTTTGGCACTCTCTTAATTTCAACAAATTAGCGGAGAACCTTCCATTTGCTTTCCTGGCAATGAATGAAGAATGTTGAGGTCAAACTCCTTTCAGGAATCAGGGAGAAAGTTTCCCAGAACCCGCTGGTATACGCACGACCCAGTCCAGGCAGGACAGAGGTTGAAAACGCTCTGGCGTTTATCAGAGTGACTCCAGAGCACCAGGAAGAGTAATTACATATGGCTTGCCAACACCACTTCCTGGTAGCAAGAAACCAACCTTGTAAAACAACTAATTACCAGTGGGACAAGGACCTTTCAGTGCACCGCCCGCTCCCCCACGCTCTCCACTGCCGACCACAAAATGCAGCTAATTGCCATCAGCTGCAGTCAGAATTCCCCACCTGATCCTGCGCCTTCTTCTTCTTCTTCTTCTTCCCCCAGCACCCGGAGCTCTCGCTATCCTTGCCATTGGCATCGCCACAAAGCAATCCATCAAGCTCATCCGTGCCCATCTGCTGTCCCTGAGCCGTCTCCGCAGCCAGCCGGTACGAGAGGTTCCTCAAGATGCACACGCAGTTCTCTATAGTCTGAAAGAGGGAGAGGAGAGGATCTCAGCAGATGTGTGTGGCCCTCTGCCCAAGGCTTTGAGGGAGTGTGTAAGGCCCAGCTGTGTATGCAGCCTCTCAGGAAGTCTGGGGCCTCCTGCTCTCCCTACACTCTGTAATCACACTCTAATTGCCAATAACATTTATTTACAACCGAAATGGGCCCAGCACCAGGAAAGACTGTTTATGCAATTTACTCCCATAATGAATCAGAGGCCAGGCGAAAAATTACAAAAAAAAAAAAAAAAACACTGAAAGGCAGTAGTAATTTCTTACATGAGAGTATAATGTGACACTGCATGGAGCACGATAACATTTCAACATGAGGCGTTTGCCCCTCTCCCCTCTTTGTTTTTGTGATTCACGTGTTCATTACATCACTGATCAGTACAGTGGCAGACTTAATCTGGACTAAAAAAGCACCAATCAATTGTAGTATGCTTACTTTTACTAAAATTGAACAGAGAACGAACTTCATGAACAATGACAATGTTTAAAAGTGACATGATTAACAAAGAAAGGAAACCGAAACAGGCAAAGCTGCCTTTGTAACTTTTTTTGCAGTGATGTCTTTAACCCCTTTCTGCAGATGTAGACACTCGCGTCTATAGATATGCAAATTTAAGCACTTAGTTACAGTACTCGACCACGAGATGGCACCCCCGGATCAGCTATTGAATATTCACAAGCAGGCAGAGCTGAAATGCGATTTAGAGTATGGAGAAGTTCCCTCCAATCCCTGTTTTTCAGGAGTAGCATGAATTAAACTCCTCAGCTAAGCCTGATGTGCAAACTGGTCAATATCCTTGCCTATAGCATCGATCCAGTAGATTTAAAAAATTATCGCTTCTATCCACCCAAATACTGGTGTCGATAGCCAGTCACTCAATTATATACTCAGAGTCATCTGCGTAACTCTACAGTTATAGTTCACGCCCTCGTGAAGCTTACCCGGTAACAATGTATTGATAGACTCGTTTCTTATCCAATTCCCGAGTGTTTAAACTTTCCTCAATAACTGAAATACATTGATCGGACAATAAGAATAGGATACAAACCTAAGCGTAAAAGTAAGGTTGGTTCTGTGCTTCAAATGTTGGCCACGGTTGCGCAGCTGAAAACGATGCGATATCAAAGAAACAAAGACACTCGAAACCGGCCTGAAGTTTTCAGTTTCGTTTACGAGATACATGTTGTATGGACGGGGTCAATGGGAATTATTCCGAATGAGACAGTACTGGAGGGTTCCTTCTACCCGATACATCTGTCTCTGGAGGAGGGCATCAATGAATAAAACAGGTTATACTTCTACTCTGTTTGCATTTTACTCAATATGGCTTTTTGCTGTAGAATTTATACCGCATTTAAAGACATCGAAAGCCGAGGTTTTCGTTTCTCCAAATGCATGCTGCCCACGCATGTTTGTAGATCCCTCTGTACGTTCATTACACCATTCTGGTGAATATGGAGGCAAATGTCGTTTGATTTCTCCTAAAAGTGACATTTCTGTTCTGTTAAAATAAGGAGTATTTTAGAATTCAGATATTACTGAGTTAGTGAGTTTTTTTCCCTTATAAGGTGTAAGGGAATGAGCTCGGATGTGAGAGCGGTTAGCTTTTCATTGCAGCATGAATGTTATAGCTGTTTAATCAGCACTTTATTTAATGCTTGGGGGACTTCGAAGAAAAATGGATTATATTGTTAACTTTATTATGGAGAAAAGGCATGTTTTGTGTTTGGAGAGGTTACTGGTGACCAATGATGTTCAAGTGCACTGATATTGATAAATTCATGCTAAACTCAACCAGAAAATCATTAGTTCATGCTGAATTTCATGCCCCAAAAGTTAATTTGTGTTAAATATATGATTAATGTATGATTTGACAGTGAACCATTTTGATGGATCTCAGACTTTGGGGAGACACCTGGATAGCCGTCTAATTTGGCTCATAGCAAGCGGGTAATGTAGAATGTAAAGTTCAAGATGAATTGTACAAAATTACTTGTGGTCAAGAAGTTTATGATCCCAGAAAAGTATAGATTTAAGCCCCAGCAGTTTTTTATTTGTCAGTATTATTTCTTCTGCTATTGCAATGGTGAATTCTCATGAAGATTTTTTATGTTTGCAGCCCCTTTTCTCCACCAAAATCTTAAAAACAAACTGAAATACGATGGGAGTCTAAATGCTTCAAGTGTCTAGACTCAATTGAGCCAACGTTTTTCTGTCTGTGAAGCTGCAATCTTGAATTGTAAAGCCTTAAATCAGGTAACACCTAAAAGCCAGATTTTGCTTCTGCACAAAGGGGTTAAACAAAAAACAAGGCAAAGATTATTTGGAGTCTATGGTACGGCCACAGAATATGTTTGCAATTTGAAAATGGCTACTGCAGGTGTTTTGATTGAAAATTTGAGTGAAGTCTTGCAATATTTTGAGGCTGCAGCGTGAACGGGCCACTAAAATTCAGCGTGTGCTGGTCCATTATTCCCTTGACCCTCAGAGGCGCAAATTAAATAATACATGCAAATGAAATGCATGGAATGCTTGCAGACCTGATTCAACTCACATGACGTGAGAGAGGAGATGTACATGTTCCACAGATGTGTCAGACAGTCTTCAGCTCTGATGGCCTGTCCCCACCCTGCATCGCCTCATCAGAAAATGTGACAGACATGGTGTGAGCAGGAGGGCTAGTGCAAATTGCCAAGGGGAGTGTGGCTTTATTGTGTGTGGGCAATAAAGGCGGGAAAATGACAACGGATTCAGCATCATCTCCTCCTCATACTACATCTTAGTAAATGAGAAGTGATTAGCAAATATCCTTTACTGTAGCACCGTTACTGGGTTATTTTAAGATGGGTTAATGTGCAAACTGTAAACACCATTCTGTGAATTATAGTGAGCCGAGGACTGAGAATCACATTTAACAATCTTCCAGTGCCATGAAAAAGTCTAATCCCCCTTCCTGATTCCCCCTATTTTTACATACTATTTAACACACTTAATCATTTCATTTCTTTAAAATGAATTGACTACAAGACCAAAATAACCTGAGTAAAATGAAATGATCATTTCATTTACTGAATTTCATTTACTGAAGGTAAAATGATATTCAAAACCAAGTGGCACAAGTTTGAAAAAGTAATTACCACATTTGTGGCAATTTAATTGATTTTTGGGTTAAATTAAGCGAGCCACACCAGGCTCGACTGTTGCCAACCCTGTTGAATCTACTTAAAAAGAACCTTAACAGCAATGTGAATGGAAGCTGAGAAATCTTGACAAGTCCTCACCTAGTCATGATCAGAAGAACCTCCTGAAGAGATGAAGAAGTTATTGATATATGTCAGTCTCAAAAGGGTCACAAACCCATTCCCAAAGTTTTAGGACTCCTGTGAACCACTGAGAGAGACATTAGATGCCTCTCATTTCTCTCAAGCATCCAAGTTTCATTCACTGGGGTCTTTTCCTTATGTCTTAGTTGTTCCCATGGATGATGCTTGGTGAGATGCAAACAAATCATGCAAGACGAAAAGAAACAAGGAAATATATTTTTAGAGAAATGAGAAGTCCTTTCCTCTGAAGTGTCATGTGCTGCAGAACAACTTCTGGTTCAAACGAGGATTGAGGGGTAAGGAAATGTCAAATACAAGTACTGAGATGTTCATATTATTTCCAACTTAAAAAAAATTGAAATGTTGGGGAATCCTCCTAGGTATGGCTGGCCAAACAAAATTCCAAAAAGAATTTTAAAAGATTTATCTGTGAAATTACAGGAGAACTCACACAAAAAATGGAACGGCAGGCCACACTCGGCTCAGATAGTTAGCATTCACAAAACCACCTCTAAATAGAGACTGAGCTAAAACGGTATCCATGGGACACCTGCAGGGCGCAATCGACAGTTGACCCAGAAGAACATAAAGGCATGTTTCATATTTGCCAAAAAAAAGACCTTCATGACACTCATGTCCCATAACATTATATTCTGTGGACTGCTGCTTACAATGTTGAACTTTTGGGAAGATATGGGTACCTTAACATTTGGTGAGCCTCTGAATGCCTCAAAAGAAACCAAATCAGCATTACAGTGGCCGAATGAGTAAACACCAGTGAAATGCAGTTGTAAGCAGTTGCTGCTGAATTACAGCAATTCTGCAAAATAACTTCATCCACATGGATTTTAAAGGCTTATTGCTGCTGCTGCTGCTGCTGCTGCTGTTGTTATAGGTGGCAAGACCAAGTTTACAAGGCAAAAACTTTTCCATATTAGTCATATAGCAGGTAAGAAATGGCAGTAACTTTTATGCATTATTAAATTATTTAAAAACTTGTCTCACAAGTCGTTACACAATGGACAGACCAACATAAAAAGAAACTTGTTCTCTGAGACATTTAAACAGTATATACGTTGTACAAAACTGACATTCTTGAGGGATACCCTGTCGTCTGCCAGTATTTTTCCAAATAGGAAGCTCACCAATTTGAGCTATTGCCAATACAAAAAAAAAACCCAAATGTGACTTTTTTGCCTTACACTTCCGGGACAGCTGCACTTCCGGTACACAGCTTGCGTGGCAGCATCACAACAACAATTCAGCCAGACTTGAGAAACCGCACACAATATAAACGATAAAATAAGGCCAAAAAAAAGTTCTGGATGCAAGAAGAATTTATAAGGCTTCTATGCTCAGTATTGTACGACCAAGCTTGTGGAACCACGCATGCTAACGCAACTTCTCCCCCACAGCAGCAACACCAGAAGCAACTTGGCCACCAAACAATCCCATAAAGCATCATAAAATAGGTAATAATATGTTGAGCTTACTGGGATATACTGTAATAGATATGGTTCTCTACCAAAATGTGATTTAACATTGGAGTACAAATCTAAGGATGAGAGTTGTAGATATCATTGAATAAAGATTGAACATAACAGTCTTTAAGTCTTGATTCGAATTTATGTAGGAACATATCAACATTACCTTCCCATACATATCTAAATCCAAACATTAAAGAGGTCTTTTTCACATCTGATACTCATAAATGTCTGTTTACGAGATCCAATTTACATAGCATTATATGATAATGCTAAGGATATCTCTGTACGGGTAATTGTACAATTACTAGTATTTCACAACAGCTAAATGAATTTGATATGCCTACCCATATAAACATCTCAGAATATATAAAATATTTCTTTATGCTCCTCTCATATAAAATTAACTCTATTGTTATTTATATTGTATAATATTGTAATGTATATATGCATTGGTTTGTACATGGGCCTAATGTTAACTGAAATAACTTGAAATAAATGGATTGATTGATATTGCAGTTGGTTTGTGACTTTCAAAAAATTAAATATTAATCAAAACTGTATTTTGAGATTCCTCATGCTCTCCTCATTGCATTTTTAATGAAGCTCTGAAACCATTCAGTTTAAAAAATATGCAGAAATTGAGGAAATCAAGATATCAATTGCTTTTCTAAAGCACTGTACAAAATACAAATGACTTCAAGGGTTTTTAAACAAAGATGTTACACATTACTAATTGCTACCCTGTGCCAGATTAATAAAATTACACTGCAGTGAAATCAAGAATGTGATAACAGGACCTTTAAGTGATAGGTTGTTGGTTTGAGGGATTGGTGATTTTAGATACTCTCTCACTCCCCGATCTGCTTTTATCACAGCAACATTTCACAATCCTGAAAGCCACTACATCAAAATGCCTTCATAAAAGGTGGATATAAGCCAGGATCCGGGCAAAGCACTTCTTTGCAATCACAAGAAACAGCTTTACAGATCCTAACTCTTTTCCAAAGATTGAATTACAGCAATATACTTCCCTCTGTGATTACCAAATAAAAATGGCTCAAGGTCTGCTGGAGAAACTGAAAGATGCATTATCTGTGTGACAGGTAGAGACTTCAGTAATTAGAGTTTCCCCCTGACTTTCTGCACATGATCAGATGAACACAGAAGTATGAGGTGGCTGAGGAGACTTAGCTTGAGCTAAAAAGCTTAAGCTTCATGTTCGGGCATTAACCAGGCTTCTCATGACAGGTCCCTCAACTGAGTGCAGTTTCACACTTTGTATGTATGTACAAGGCAAATAACAGATGCTTGGAAATAATTGCTGGTCAAATTATTTCAGCAGATGAAGTCTACAACAGTCATCAACACCAGCTCAGACTATTGTGCATTTTCAGGGCACAATTTCCCATCAGAGACTGGAACCATTAAATAGGGCCTTGCTACAGGTTATACAAGACCAATGGTGACAATGTAAAGATAATTCCAGCAAGGCTTTTCACTGAAGTAAGGAGTAATAGCCCCAGAAGGGGGCCTGTCAATGACTTTGGGATTATGACCATTGGCATGATACGAGGCAAATTTTTGCCACCAACTGGACTGGCACTCAATTCTCATTACTATGAAAATAGCACAGCCCTCCTATAGCTGGCGCAGGGGGCCGGCAGTGAAATCATGATTAAAGGATGCCATCTTCAGAGATGCGGCCACAGCAACCTTGAGAATGCAGCCATGCGCAACGCTGTTTATTTGTTACCGAGGTCTCCCAGAGCCTCTGTCGGCTTTTTACTGGCCCAGCTTTATGGTGGATAATAGGAAGAGAGGAAAGGAAATCCGAAGTCAAACCTTGCTATCAATCTCGCTGCTCCCCAGAGCTGTCTGTATCACATAGAGCAGGGCGTCGGTGAGTCCTTCACACTCCCGCATGCGCCGGCGAGCTTCCTCCCCTGCTGAACTCACATTCCTGCAACACAAGCAGCAGGGTTAGCGGGTTCCACGTTTTTCACACCCCCGTTTTGCCTTATTCCTCTGTGACAAGACCTCACAACCAGCCCTGCCCGGCCACACCCAAAAATTTCCTCCTCACACGTGAACAAAGTGTCTGAAACTGAGCTTGGAGCATGATGCGCTTTGCAGTGCGGGATCATTGTTGTGCAAGTACTATGAGGCAAGAGCCGCTGAGGATGCACCACCTACCCCGATCTGCATGTTATGTAGAGTGCGGTTATCATTCTATTTAATTCACTCAATTACTTTTGATGCCCATTATAAATATTTGGTCAATTCTGCACTCAAGCTACTAATTTTTGACACAAAGGGCCCTTTTTTAACAATCTAAGCTCATGGTCTGAAACACTTGTTGCAAGTGCATTTGCGGCCTGTCCAAATCCTTTTTTGCTAGTGTAATGGCAGATTATCTGGGCACATAGTAAGGTGCGAATTTAATTTGGATGGATTTAGTCTCTTAATAAATCAAAGGCGTGTTTTGGGCAAAACATGAAATAAACCAATCAGAGTGTCATCTCCCATTCCCTTTAAAGGAGGATTTTTTGAGCAGCCAGGAAGAAAGGAAACTCTTCTTTGCAATAAAATGAGGTCTGCTCACGCACAAAGTAAACACGCGCAAGCAAACCATTGTCTAAAGTATAAAGACCTGATCTTAGTGATCTCCAGAAATGTAATGAAAAATATTTTTGAAATATTGTTCAAAATTATTTTAAACATACCTACATAAGTGAATCCCAAGAGCCGCATTAGAAGTTTACACTGCATTACAACGTGTGCATAAAGCAAGTAAACAAAACAAAGGTTTCAATTCACGGTCGCCAGTAAAAATAAAAATAAAAAGAAATACTGATTACGTGCTGGTGGGGAGCGACCAAGAGAAATGAAAATGAGAGAGAAAAACGGGCAGCAAGAAAAAAAAAAACGAAATGAATGTTATTTTGATTACGCTACCGTAACCCTCTGAATAATATCCAACAGAAGTGAAAATAATTTGCTCCGGTTGATTGATGATTGAAGGTCAAGTCGTAATTACAAAAGAAATTTGGATTAATTATAGACAGTGACGACAATTTCATCCGTTGCTTTTGCTGCCATTTAAAAGTGCCGCTTTCTGGGGCTAACTTACTTCATTTGACAGTCGAATTGCAAATAACAATAAAGCCATTTCAAATTAAATTCAGGGTTTTGTATTTGATAATAGAAGCGGCACAGCAGGCACAGTATGAATGTATCAAGTCAGATTCAAGGTTTTTCAGATAATTGCACATAACTGGTCGACCCATACAGGATTCTAACATCTGAAGTACATTTTCCATACTTGAAACATTCTTTCAGTAACATTTTGTGCTTTGTGTGTTGGAACGAAAATCCATGTGCTGTTTCAGACATGATGTGCCATGTATTTATAACTTTGTCTCTGAACAGCCAACCCTCCAGAAGGGATTTTCTTGAAAACAGCGTAATTAGTCGTGGTTTTCTTCAGAACAATTTGTGAATACCTAGGTGCTTAATCTCGCATGTTGAATTACATATTACCAGATGGAATAGGTTCCCTTATGATTGTACATAGCCTGCATCATAGCATGCTCTGATGTGGAGACGCAGATCGCACTAACCATTCAGACACGTATTTTTAAAATATCTTCACAATGATCTTTCACATCGTAATCTTTTTAATTGTTTGCTTGTGTGGGCGCAGCTGCTCGTCCCTGTGAAGTATGTAACAAGCAGAGGGTACAAAAGTTGTGCACTCGCAGACAAAGGCACATAAAATTATTTTAATAATGCACCATTAAAATAGCAGTTGAAATATCACAACTGACTTTTGATCAGGCTTTTGTTGGTCAGTCTTCCTATCTACTTCAGATCCTTCAAGACAGCAAACCATCATAAATGCAGCTGACCACACCTCATTTTAAGACCAGCGCACCCATGGGCGCTCAATGTGGTGCAAATGCTTGGCTGTTTATGCAGCATGGACACTGGATGGGAAATTGGTATTTGTGTTGGTCGTGAAGTAGCAAAGACACTTGCGTTACCCTTTGTGTCCCTCTGTGCTGGATATAAGATAGAGGCCAATATCTGGTCTAAACTGAAACTCAATGAGTAGAGGCTAAATTCAATGAGGTTGAATGAGGGCACTTTAAATAAGTGTTGAATCTAGGTGCAGAACACTTTTTACCAAATAATGTTGCAAGGCCAATTCCAATATCAATGATAGTCCTTTGTCTCTGAACTGAAGTAAAAGTAGCTGTGGTACTATCCCATGTTTATAATGGGCCATGTGTTTGAATATTACGTGTGGATTTAATACGTTTATTACATTTCCCTTGAAGTCATGCAAGGTGTAATGCATCTTCAGCTACCTCTTCTTCAATGCTACCATAGAGAACAATAAATCCATCCATTTTATTTCTGAAAATACTCTAATAATGTCTGGCTTCAGGTTGCAATGGGTTTATTTTTACTAAATCGCACAGTGGCACATTTTAAAGCATTTTAAAAGGGTAATTTTTAAGGCTGGAATATACAATTCGAAATGAAGTAAAACCAGATGTAGTTTTACAAACTAAGCATAGAGGAAGATGTTTTCCTAGCAACTGCTATAAAGCAAGTCATAACAAAAACTAGAGGTACTCCAAGAATGCAAACCTCCGACAAGGCAGCTCAGTTGAAATCTTGCTTGTGTAATGTGAATATAGGCCACTAGATGGCAGTATTTACCTTTTTTTTGTTAAGCTCAGACTGGAGTCATGTTTGGACATGTTTCCAGACATGTCTGGGGCAAGTCCCCAAAAATAAAAAAAAAAGAGGTCTAAATGTGGGTGGGGTCTGCAAAAGAGTATATAAGGAAAAGAATTGAGACAGTAAAGTAGTAGGAGAAATTGCAAGAAGATGACCAGACCTGCCATTCTGTTCAAGACCTGTGACGTTTCTTTTGTGGATTTCTTTGACTGTGTTTGAGCATTTTCTTCATCCAGGACATCACCAAGCCACCCCACTAAAAAGGGACAGTAATTATTTCTGTTTTTTTTCTTATTTATCAATCTTGGTCTTTAGTTGTAGGTTGTTATTAGTCTTTGTCTTCGTTAAAAATTAAATGTGTTTTAGTTGTTAAAACTGTGTTTGTCATCCCTTGCTGTTGCTGTTGTGTTATAAATGTAATAACAAATTGGGGCCATAACAAATTGGGGGCTCAAGGTCCGGGATAGACCATTGTGTGAGTAATTTATTGAAAATCTAACATTCCAAATTGTAAAATTGTTTTTGTGAATTTTCCTAGATATATATTGACAACAGCAATGGATGATTTCTTGGCATCACCAACCGTAGGGGTTTTGAAGTCTTTTAAAAAGACAGAACTGCTAGAAATTTGCAGACATTTAGAGCTGACAGAGGTAAAACCAGCCATGCGAAAAGCAAGACTGGCTAGAGAGATAGTTGAATATTACATTGATGAAAATGTGTTTGCACCAGGAGATCTGGAACAGTTTCCAGTGGAAAATCCAAATATAGAAATGGAACTTAAATTAAAAATGCTAGAGATTGAAAGGGAGGAAAGAGAAAAAGAAAGGGAGGAAAAAGAAAAACAAAGAGAATTTGAGAGGGAAGAAAAAGAAAAACAAAGGCAGTTTGAGTTAGAAAAATTAGCAAGAGAAGAAAAACAAAGAGAATTTGAGTTAGAAAAATTTGCAAGACAGAGAGATTTTGAATTAGAGAAACTCGATAGAGAAGAAAAACTCCAAATGGAGCAACTAAAAATAAAAATTCAAACTGAAAATAAATTTCGGGCTAGCCAGGAGGTAAAACTGGTGCCTCCATTTTCGGAAAAGGATGTTGACAACTATTTCCAGTGTTTTGAAAAGGTAGCAAAGAGTTGCCAGTGGCCAAAGGAACACTGGCCTCTGATGTTGCAAACTGTCCTCAAGGGTAAAGCTCAACAAGCCTATTCGGCTTTGTCTGCAGATGATTCCTCTGATTATGAGGTTGTCAAAAAGGTTATTTTGAGAGCTTATGAGTTGGTTCCAGAGGCTTACCGACAGAAATTCAGAGGTCTGAAGAAATCTGAAAATCAGACTTATGTTGAATTTGCTAATGAAAAGCAGGTTTGCTTTGAGCGCTGGTGTACTTCTATGGAGGTCAAGGATGATTTCAAGTCACTAAAAGAGATGGTGTTAGTTGAAGAATTCAAGAACTGTGTTAAAGATGATGTTAAGACCTACCTTAATGAGAGGCAAGCGCTGAATTTGCAATCGGCTGCCAAATTTGCAGATGAATATGTTCTCACACATAAGTCCAAATTTCAGTCTAGCAGTAACAATAAATGGTCCCAATTTCAGAAAAAGGGTTATGGTGATACCCAAGATTCCTCACTAAAAGACAAAGACAAATCTGGTGATGGTGCTCAGAAATCCAGTAACAGGTCTGATCAAAGTGTGAAAGCTGACAGTGACAAAAGTGGTCTAGTTTGCAGTTATTGCAAGAAATCTGGTCATGTTACAACTAACTGTTGGTTCCTTAAAGCTAAGAAAGAAAAAGAAAAGGATACCAAACCAAATGCCTTTGTGAAAACAAGGTTAGAAACCCCTGTAGTAGATAACCAATCTGCTAAATTGCCTGCTTCTTGTGGGGCTAAAAAGCCTGATACAGCTGACTTCGTGAGGGAGGAATTTCTTCCATTTGTGTCAGAGGGATTTGTGGCTCTCAATGAGCATACTACTCCTGTCCCCATATATATCCTAAGGGATACCGGAGCTTCTCAGTCACTTTTGTTGATGGACTCCTTGGAGTTACGTGATGAGACCGCTTCAGGGGATTTCATACTTGTACAAGGTATTGAAGGGAGAACTGTATCTGTACCCCTGCGCTCTATATTCTTGAAGTCAGATTTAGTTACAGGACAGGTAAAGGTGGGACTTATGTCAAGTCTACCTATAAAGGGTGTTTCTCTGTTGCTAGGCAATGACCTGGCTGGGGGCAAAGTAGTTCCCCCTGTACATCTTACTTCACAGCCGAGCACTGAAAATGGGGATGAGGACCCATCTCTGTATCCTTCTTGCGCAGTGACTCGTGCTATGGCCAAGAAGGCTAAAGAAGATGATGTTGTGGTGCCGTCCAGTACATTGAATAGTCAGGACTCAGGTGGTTCGCCTCATGACTCTGATTGGCCTATTATGGTTTCTCCGTTTGAGGACTTATCAGATACTTTTATCAGTTCTCTATTCAGCCAGCCGGATGGGTCTGGTGATTCTGATGTGTCTGGAGACTTGTCTCTGTCCAGAAAGCGGTTGATTGAGGAGCAAACTAATGATCCTGAAATTTGTGTACTAAAGAGGAGAGCCCTTCCTGATAAAGAAATAGACGCAGTTCCAGTTGGGTATTATCTCAAGGATGGTGTGCTGATGCGGAAGTGGCGCCCTCCTGATATCCCTGCCAATGCAGATTGGGCAGTGGTCAGGCAAATTGTTGTTCCGAAGGTCTACAGGAATGAGATCTTAACAATGGCTCATAGTTTACCTTTAGGAGGTCATCTTGGTGTTAACAAGACTGTTGATAAGATCATGAAACACTTCTTTTGGCCTGGGCTTCGGAAAGACGTTTCCAACTTTTGCAAAACCTGTCACACTTGTCAGGTAGTTGGAAAACACCAGTTAGACCCACCTGTAGCTCCATTGCAGCCTATCCCAGCATTTGGGGAGCCATTCTCTAGGGTCATTGTTGATTGCGTTAGTCCATTACCCAAGACTAGATCTGGAAATCAGTACTTGTTGACAATCATGTGTGCATCTACCAGATTCCCCGAAGCCATACCTCTACGTAACATCAAGGCAACTGCAATCTCGAAGGCTTTGATAAAGTTCTTCACGTTGTTTGGTCTTCCCAGGGAAATTCAGTCAGACCAAGGTAGCAATTTCACTTCAGGATTGTTTCAGCAGGTTGTGTATGAACTAGGTGCAAAACAGATTCTTTCTAGTGCCTATCATCCAGAAAGTCAGGGTGCCTTAGAGCGGTTTCATTCCACTCTCAAGACAATGATGAGGACTTATTGTTATGACCATGAGAAAGACTGGGATGAAGGGGTTCATTTGCTGTTGTTTGCAGCTAGAGAAGCAGTGCAGGAGTCTACTGGATTCAGTCCATTTGAGCTAGTGTTTGGTCATGAAGTGAGAGGACCTTTGCTATTATTGAGTGAACAATGGCAAGAGGAAGAGCCGCAAATCAGTCTGTTAGACTATGTTAGCAAGTTCAAGGAAAGATTGCGTGCAGCTTGTGACCTTGCCAAAGAGAACTTGAAATCAAGTCAGGGAAAAATGAAAACTTGGTATGATCATAAGGCTAGAAGCCGTGAGTTTAAACCAGGAGAAATGGTCCTTGTGTTGTTTCCCTTGCAGTCCAATCCATTGCAGGCTAGATTTCATGGTCCTTATGAAATTCTGACAAAACTCAATGATCTCAATTACATTGTGAAGACTCCAGATAGGAGAAAACCAAAACAATTGTGTCATATTAACATGCTAAAGCCTTATCATGACAGAAATGCTAGGGTTGCAGCTGTCACTTCAGATTCTCCAATGGTCGAAAAGTGTGAAGATGAGGGGGAGTTTCAAGATGATGAACCAAGAATTAAAGCTGAAGTTCTTTCATGTAAATTGTCAAACACTGAAGTGTTGCAAAATCTTGATGTAAAACTCCAGCACTTAGAACCCTCACAGAGAGATCAGTTTGAAAGGTTGATCAAGAAATATGAGGATTTGTTTCCTGATGTTCCAAAGAGAGTTACTATAGCCTCTCATGATGTAGATGTTGGTGATGCCAAACCAATAAAACAGCATCCATACCGGATGAATCCTGAAAAGAGAAAGATTGCTGAGAAAGAGGTTGAGTACATGTTAAAACATGATATTATCAGACCCTCCAACTCCGATTGGAGTTCACCCTGTGTGCTAGTTCCAAAACCTGATGGAAGTACTAGATTCTGTACAGATTATCGCAAAGTCAATGCTGTAACTAGAACTGATGTGTTTCCAATACCTAGGATTGATGATTGTATTGATAGTGTAGGGCAAGCAAAGTTTCTGACCAAGATTGATTTATTGAAGGGTTATTGGTGTGTGCCTTTAACTGAGAGGGCCAAGAGCATCTCTGCTTTTGCCACACCATCTGGATTGTACCAGTATGAAGTCCTACCCTTTGGCATGAAAAATGCCCCAGCCACGTTCCAAAGGATGATACAGTCTACAATCGCCGGATTGCCACACACGGGTGCGTACATCGATGACCTGATCACATGGAGTGACTCCTGGGAAGAACATCTAAAAGATGTAGAGACGTTCCAGCGCCTGACCCAGGCTAACCTGACTGTTAACCTGAGCAAGAGTGACTTTGGTTGTGCTACTGTCACCTATCTTGGCTACGTCATAGGCCAGGGTAAGGTGGCACCCATAAATGCTAAAGTCCAAGCCATCATGGACTTTCCAGTTCCTGACAACAAAAAAGCTTTGCGCCGCTTCCTTGGAATGATCGGGTACTACCGCAAGTTCTGCAAGAACTTTGCTGAGATTGCTCTCAGTCTAACTAACCAACTGAAGAAAGGCGTAAAGTTCACCTGGGATGATGCATGCCAGAGAGCCTTCGATCACCTGAAGTCTCTGCTGTGTCACTTCCCCGTGCTCAAATCTCCTGACTTCAACAAACCGTTCTCCATCGCGGTCGATGCTAGCGACCAAGCTTGTGGATCTGTGCTCCTACAGAGAAGTGACTCTGATGACATTGAGCATCCCGTGGCATACTTCTCCAGGAAGTTCAATCGCCACCAAACAAACTATTCCACAATAGAGAAGGAACTGTTGGCTCTCGTCCTTTCTTTACAACACTTTGAGGTTTATGTTTGTACAGGGGAAAAGCCAATGATTGTGTACACTGACCACAATCCGTTAATGTTTTTGAGTAAGATGAAAAACAAGAATCGGAGATTGTTGAATTGGAGTTTGATTTTACAGGAGTTTGACTTGGAAATTAAGCATGTGAAGGGTACAGACAATGTAATTGCTGATTGCTTATCCCGTGTTTGAATGTGTATATATATATCATGTGTTTGAATATTGTATGATATGTATATATAGACAAGTGTTCACTTAACCATTTTGTATTGAAAAGAAAAATTTTGCCTTTGTGAGTCAAAATTTTTCCCTTTTGGAATGGAGGTGTAATGTGAATATAGGCCACTAGATGGCAGTATTTACCTTTTTTTTGTTAAGCTCAGACTGGAGTCATGTTTGGACATGTTTCCAGACATGTCTGGGGCAAGTCCCCAAAAATAAAAAAAAAAGAGGTCTAAATGTGGGTGGGGTCTGCAAAAGAGTATATAAGGAAAAGAATTGAGACAGTAAAGTAGTAGGAGAAATTGCAAGAAGATGACCAGACCTGCCATTCTGTTCAAGACCTGTGACGTTTCTTTTGTGGATTTCTTTGACTGTGTTTGAGCATTTTCTTCATCCAGGACATCACCAAGCCACCCCACTAAAAAGGGACAGTAATTATTTCTGTTTTTTTTCTTATTTATCAATCTTGGTCTTTAGTTGTAGGTTGTTATTAGTCTTTGTCTTCGTTAAAAATTAAATGTGTTTTAGTTGTTAAAACTGTGTTTGTCATCCCTTGCTGTTGCTGTTGTGTTATAAATGTAATAACAAATTGGGGCCATAACACTTGCTAGGAACAAATTTGACACACAACATAAAATTCCAAGGCAGCTCCCATGGCGGCCATATTGTTTGATGCAGCACATTACAAACTAAAGGGTTCCACCCCTGATGCGGGACCCATCAACCCACCAAATCTGAGTGATATCACAGGGAGTGAATTTCAGTTATCACGTGTCATAGGATTTCAAAATGGTTTGACTGATCAAGCTCAAAATCAATAGGATACATCCCTAATATAATAACAACCCACCCACCAAATTTCTGAGATATCCATTCATTACTTTTTGAGTTATGTAGTACACAAACAAATAGACAGATAGACAGACAGACAAACAAAGGCAAAAACATAACCTTCTTGGCGGAGGTAAGAATGCAGCATAATATCTGTTGATTACTTGTTCACTGTTTTATTTATTTTTTTGTTGTTCTTGTATCAATAATTGCATGATATTGGGCTTTTGGAAACATAATCAGTGTAATGATTAACATTATTAACATATAGTAGATTTCCAAAAAGTTGTGACGCTGTGAAAAAATGCTTATAAAAACAAAATGCAATTATTTGCACATCACTTAAACTCTAAGGGCTCTAACTTCCTGGCGCAGCGCAGGTGGCGTAGCGAGGCGCAGCCCGCGCAGTGGTAATTTCGTTCTGCTCAGCCCGCGTAGTGGTAATTTCGTGAGGTGCGCAGCCTTCGGTAGACGAAGCTGCGCCGAGATGGGTGTGGCGGCGTAGTAGGGGGAGGTGTCACATATTCATCAAGACGCAGTGACAATTTCGTAGAAAAAGTCTCCGCTGGAGTTGCGCAGAAAACTCGCCAGCCCCAACCTGGTTTAATTTCCGTGCAGTGGTAATTTGGCTGACCGGCGCAGAGTGCGCACACATCACCGAAATCTCACAGGCAGGTTTACAGAATATCAGGCACATTTCAATGCAAGAAATAATTACAGGAAGCACTATTTATTGTAACTATCTGAATAAGGACATTAATTATAGTATCTATATCGATTGTCCTGATGTCAGGCGGTTGCCACGTATAATGGAAACTTGACCTGGCTTAATCAACGCAACTGAATCTGTGATGCAAACTAACGACTTCACATCTTTCTCAGCCTACCACAAACTGCATAATATATATATATCGAATGCTTGCGTTCTATGCTCATTAAAGCCGCTTGCACATTGGACGCAAAACAAATTTTTCGCACGACTGATTTCAGACAAAGTCAATGCAAAGACGCGATAGTCGGACAGGGTTTTAATATACCGCCGTGTCCGAGAGTCATAAAAGTTCTAATTTTTCCGAGTATTCCAGGAAATATTAGACGTGCTATGTTTGTGTTCGGCCTTCACAAAATGCAAATTGATAACTATCGACTTTTCTTGGTCTTTTTAGCCTATTCATCCGTTTTCTTCCGTTGAAGATAGACCGAATAAATACTGATGTCATTCTTTTGAAAATTAGTCAGATGGATTGAACAGATTCACGCTTTATTTCCACAGCAGAGATAAAATAGTGCGTGAGCAAATCAATTCCATGACCACTGACAGAGTGAAGAAATCATCGCATGCACGATCAAGACTGTCTGACACGAAATGCAAAATACTCCATGTCCAGCAGCCAGCAAAAAGTAATAGTATTGATATGAGAACAGATTAATAACGAAATAAAGAATAAAAATAGGCCTATATCAGCAACAAACGTGATATCAAACAGAGATGACCCGCCAATAAATAAATCGCAGTGTTCATTGGATGCTCTGTTAAAATGTTTCTTTTTATTCTTTATTTCATTATCAATCTGTTCTAATCGTCCTTTTTTTGGCTGTCAGACACGGAGGCATTGTACATCGTCTCGCGCCAGTGTCGACTCGCTTTACTGAGCAGAGCTTAAACAGTAACATTGACTGAAATTCTCGGTACTCATCTTAAAGAACTGAGCCCTCTTATCAAAACATTCACATTTAATATCTAAAAGAGTCAGTAGATTTGAATAAATTAAAAACAATAATAGACTGTCAGACACGACGATTTATTAAAACCCTGTCAGACCTTTGGACACAAGACGCATTCTGTCGAGCGAAAAATTCGTTTCGCGTCCAGTGTGCAAGCGGCTTAATACTAGGCTACTATTATTGTCACTTATGTTTTATCGTCTTTAGTGGGGGAAAGGAATGCAGTCTGATTGCTATGATCTCGTACTGAGTTAAGATCACATATTGGAAATAAATGTGTAACGTATCTTGCTTTGTTGTATATGCATGTTAATCCCAAAATTTTAAGCAGCTACAGTTTGTAATAATAGGAACACGCTATCCATCGTTTCTCTTGCCAGTGAGCAAGATTTGACTCGGCTGTGTCGCCTTCTATATTCTTACACATTAAAGGTGAGGTGAGGAGCTCATTTGACTGATGAAGATTTGACTCGGCTGTGTTATACCCAAACACGCCTTCTTTCCCAACTTGCGCAGGAAGGAGGGGCAGAGGCGGGACAGAGGAGTACTTGCGCCAGGCTACGCCGGGCACGAAATTGCCACATACGCCTGGACACACCCCGTTGGCGCGGCGCACCCCCCATGCGCCGCGCCTGCACCTGGTCTACGAAATTAGAGCCCTAAATTTACTACGACAACATATCAGACATTGAAAGTTGTTTTTTTTTGAAGAATAAATGCTCATTTTGAATTTGATGCCAACAACACATTAAAAAAAAATACAAGCGTTGAGAGAGAGAAGGATATTAGGCGCTCATGGGATAAAAAATCTATAGGTTAAAAGAATAAATCTGGTGCTCTTGGAAGAAGTGGGACGAGAGGACAACCAAAAATAGTCGGTCTTCCAGGCACTCAGAAAAAAGGTAGAGTCCAAACAAAGCCTAAGATAAAAAGCCTTTATTAAAGCATGGCTGAAATAAATTAAAAAGCCGACATGTTTCGACCTACACGGTCTTCATCAGGGCGTAACAAGTCACATGAGTAAAGACAGACATATATAAACGGCACCAAATAATAGACAACCAGGCTAGTGTCACCTGATAAACTGCAAAAGGCAGAAGTACAAAAATAACACTAAAGTTAACAAAAATAATCGAAAAATAAAATGAAGAGGTGACAGAGGTACTACCGACAAGTGGTTTTAAAACAAATTAAATGGAGAAGTGACAGATATACTGTAAGTGCGGTAGCAAAAATACCAGTAATAATGATCAAGAAGACACAGACTGATATTGAATAAATAAATGGCAAAGAGGTATCAATACAGAACAGGTGCTGGAAATATCAATATAAATACAGAAGGATCAAATTAAATAGAAAAATCATAAATGCTACAGCCTGCCTGCCACTCTCTCAAAAGCACCAAGATGCTCAACAAATCAGAGCGCAACATCAGTCTCTGCTAGCCCCGCCTTCACTAAATCCCAGCTGTATCGTGTGCTGTATTTCATTTGAATGAGTGCATTGGTTAAGTACCAGCCTGTGAGGAATTGTCAATGCTTGAAATGGCGTTTATAGCCAAAGTAAGCGGATTAACTTAAGTTGAAGTCGATGGTGAAGTTTTGTAATATTCAACAATTCAAACCTGCCAACTAAAAAAATTTAAATTTAAAAAGGGTTAACGTTAGCTGCTTTAGGCTATGTGCAAAACGCTTACCAGGCTGCCAAACAGCTAGCAAGTGCATTAATAAAATTATTATCAATTTCGTCAAAGTCCGACAAAGGCTCAATTGCACCGATGGTTATGCGAACAATGTTGGTTTGTGTTTCTGGCGCAGCAGTAACGTTACTTGTGCATATCTTTCTTTAACATCTGGGCCTACAGTCGCCAGCGAGTTAGCGGCAGAGGTACTTGAAAATCATTGCGCTGAGAAGCACATTTTTTATGTAGCTGGCAAGCAAGCTATATTATGCTGGCAGCATCGCAGCGTCCTGTACTATTTAAGGATGCGCTTCCCAAAAGCATAGTCGCCAACTGCATCAGAGCATAACACTATTACAGATCCATCTGGAAACATCTAGCCATAATTTTGCATTTAAAATCAGAACATTTTGGAAGTAGACAAAGGTTTATTTGCGCAGAGTAAAGAAAGTGTCTTGAATTCACAAAAATTCATAGATTTCTGTTACTTGTTCATTTTGGTAATTATGTAATAGTTTTGATTTTCTGTTTCAAAAAATTAAAAATACTGTAACAGTAGAATATCTTCACTGTCATACTTCCCACTATTCTGCAAGTTTTCAGCCAAATCCATCACTGCGTTTCTCTTGTTATGCCCACTCCCTGATTAGGTGAATATACAAATGCAATGTCATTGTCCCAATGGGCCAAAAATAAAGTGAATACAGCCATTTGCAATCATTTGTGTAATTTCCCTCCACTGCTCCGCAACACCAAATTTTAGGGTTCCCCCACCTGTCAAATCCCACTTTAACCACTGTGCATAACATTCTCCTTTGAATGCACCCCAAGATGGACATGTACATTTGTATTGTGGGCATCTGTCAATCAGCACAAATCTTGGGAGAAATCACGTTTAGTTTGTGAATGATGTGCCCATGCATTAATTAACAATGCTCGGCAATTCTTTCATTGTTTATCTAGTGTCAGAAGCTCACCTCAGGGCAACTTCAGAATAAAATATCGAAGTACCTATTATAAGAGATGGTCAACACTTACTCTGAGGACAGCTGACCATCAGGCCCAGCTGGCCTGGGTCACTTCTAGTTGATTTTTGGAATGTGGTAAAAGGTCTGCAAGACACCAGCATTTAGGATTGCAGGAAAGTCTTGATGATTAGTGATGCAGAAAGAAGCTGGTACGCTGGCCACCTCATCAATCGAGAGATCTTGCAGCAGTGGCATGACAAGTGGCAGCAGTAGCTCTCCACCTCCGTTGCCATTAGTTGACTCTTAGAACAAGTGCACCACCAATTGTCGTTCGCCCGGTCTCTGCGGGCCCAACTTGGGCTTGAGCCGCTTCGCTGTGCCTCCTGTCCCTCTCTGCCCGTTCTAACTCCATCTGACGAAATTCGGCATCAGTATATTCCGCTTCTTTGGCTCTGTGGTAAAAGGAATGTCTTCATCACTTGTGTCATAGTCGGACACAGGGGCGTTGCCAAGGGGGGGCAGGGGGTGGGCAGTGCCCACCCTGAGAAAAGCTCTGCCCCCCCTAATGAAAACTCAAGATAAAAACCTGATTTACTACTATTTGTCAGCAAACACGCGAAATACAACTGATTCTCAGCTGGAGGTAGACAGCCATTTAGAGTGAGCTTTACGGATGCTTCATTTATCTATCACTATGTGTGATTGGTGGATTCCTTTGCCAGTCTATTCTGCTGTGAAACTATCGAATTACTGGGACCCTCCCATACTCTTAGACTGCCGTCTTGCTCATTAGTCTGAGGTCACGTCTACTGCTCTGTGGTTCTCTCAGGGAATTAAAACTTCGCCCATATCTCTTTTGTTGCTATTTCTGCCAACGCTTATTTTGTAAGTTTTTGTGTTTGATATTATGGTAATTTGTGTTCGAGTTTGTCATTTGTGTTCACTCGTGCGGTTATAACCCGAGTTGGCTACCGAGTGAGCCCAGGCAGCTCGCCAGCAGCTAGTCTGGAGTTGCTAACGTTAGTCACTCACAGGGGTTGTTGCTACAATAATTCTGTATCATAAGCACTTCCGGGAGAAAACTAGACTGGCGTAAGTATTTTTCGGTGACATGCTGAACGGAGCCAAGTAAAGGATTTCAGAAGGCAACTCTAAGAAAAGTAAACGCGTTTAAAGATACACACCTTAAGCGGCGAAAATTATTTAAAATTCTGCCGGGAAGAAGCCCAGTTTAAATTTCTGCAGGTGCTCCGCCCTTCCCTAAATCTGCTCCCGTGCACTTGGCCTCAATAACAATCAAACAATTTCAGTGGCCTATAACGATTAAGATGTGATGGTGAAAAGCAGACAAACATAACTGAGCGACGGTGTTGGATTGAAAGAATGCTAGTTTGAATAATACGAAAAAATCTTCCTCTTCCCCAAAACCATGAAACGTGAATGTCAGATATAAATGATCAGTCGCACGAAATTGCGAGGCAATGACAATCGCGTTCATGCAAAACTGCTGTTCTATGGACATTTAAATTTAGAAATGCATCAATCAATCATGCTGTCTGAACAGCTTTACTCATTCAACTTCGAGAGTAAACGAATCCACCCTTTGATTGCCAATCAAGCAAAGTAAATGGGAATAGGTTTGTTTTTTTCTGAGAGTCGCCTAATTGGTTAATAGGAGGCAATTCTGTAGTCCTTTACTTCCGTTGTTCTCAAACTCAGTCCCGGAGGACCCCTGTGTATGCTGGTTTTTATTGCAACCACAATAGCAATTCCAGGATTTTAACAAGCTGTTACTTTTTCTTAAGGGTCCCCCCCGCCATCTTTTTTCAGAGGTGGCAACCGTTATATCTTACTACAAAGAACTACAGGTGTTGCCTGATTGAATACTGGTCTTCTTTCACCATGGTTTACATTTTCACTTTGAGTATCCACTGGTTATGCTGAGCCGAGGGGTGGGGGTATGTGCGTGTGTAAGTATGGATGTATGTGTATGTGCATATATATGCATGTAACTGGCTGTGGTTGAATTATCAAACATATGGGATTTCAATTTCTGTAGCCCTGGGATTTCTTCCACAGCATAATTGTTTTTTGTTTTTGTATATCCCCTTAGCACTCTGGTAAAATTTGCCCAAAATGCCTATCCAATGGTTTCGTACTGTTTTTGCTCCGGAGCTCCGACTACAAATACAGCGGACTTTGTGGATTTCCACCAGCCCATTTCAAATGATGCAGCTGCTGATCATGGATATTTACTGGTATAATAGTGTGCTTTGGACTAAAAACTTTACTGGATTGGATGTAATGTATGGCATCCATTGGATGTTAATTTAGTGATTCTATTTTGAAATGGTTGGCATCAATTGAATCACAAGGATCTTAGCTTTCCGAAGATATGTGGCATGAGTATCTCACGTTACATACAGGCTACGTAAATGACGTAGTTTGTTTTTAACCTCCCCGTCGGAGTGACAAGGTCCTATGGTCTTGTTTTGGGGTTGTTTATTTTTCCTTTCATAAATATTTAAAATGAGGATTGTATGTCAGAATAACTATTTTGCAATTATGATTCAATAAAAAAAAGAAAGTTCTTCCCAACTCTGTTGCAGAAGTTCACATAAGTGTGTGGCACTTTTAGGTTGCTTTGCTTTCACTCTTCTAATCTTCTGTCCAGTTCATCCCAAACCATCTCGATGGGGTTTAAATCTGGAGACTGCGCTAGCCTCTCCATGTTTTCAAGCTCACTTGTTCTTGTTCTCATCTTGTTCTTTTTTCCCAAGGTGGTTCTGGTAGAGCTTGAACTTATGTTTTGGGTCATTATCTTGCTGTAGGATGAACCCCTGACCAACTAGGAGCATACCAGAGGGTACTGCGTGGCGCTGCAGAATGCTGTGGTAGCCATTTTGGTTCAGGGTGTCTTTCACTCTGTAAGTCATTGACCCTGGATCCAGCTAAACAGCCCCAGACCATCACGCCTCCTCCTCCATGTTTGACATTTGATGTCACACACTAAGAAACCATCC
The DNA here is from genome assembly GCA_029721435.1 of Gymnothorax reevesii. Taxonomy (NCBI): domain Eukaryota; kingdom Metazoa; phylum Chordata; class Actinopteri; order Anguilliformes; family Muraenidae; genus Gymnothorax; species Gymnothorax reevesii. The sequence continues at coordinate 86,232,880 of CM056575.1, forward strand.
TTTCACTTACTCAAAGTCGTACAAAAAACCTTGGTAGCCATACCTTTGGTTTAAAACTTCTGGCAGTTCACCACCCACCTTTGTACAACCCAAATTCCGAAATAGTTGGGATAAAGTGTAAATTGTGAATAAAATCAAAACGCAATGACTTTCAAATCACACCAACCAGTATTTAATTCACAATAGAACAGAGATAACATAGCAAATGTTGAAACTGAGAAATTTTACAATTTTATCCGCAAAATTAGCTCATCTAAAATTTGATGGCTGCTACAGGCCTCAGAAAAGTTGGGACAGGGGCCTGTTAACCACGGTGTAGCATCCTTTCTTTTTAACACAGAGTGGAGGCGTCTGGGCATTGAGGAGACAAGTTTCTTGAGTTTAGCCATTGGAATTTTATCCCACTCTTGTTTTAAACAGGTTTCCAGCTGCTGGAGAGATTTGGGTCTCCTTTGACGGACTTTTCATTTAATTATGCGCCAAAAATTCTCAATCGGTGAAATATCAGGACTGCAGGCAGGCCAGGTCTGCACACGGACGCTTCTACTATGAAGCCATGCTGTTATAATAGCTGCAGTATGTGGTTTTGCATTGTCCTGCTGAAATACACAAGGCCTTCCTTGGAATAGATGTCATCTGGAGGGGAGCATATGTTGCTCTAAAATCTCTATATACCTTTCAGCATTCATGGTGCTTTTTAAAACATGCAAGTGCCCCACACCATATGCACTAATGCATCCTCATACCATCAGAGATGCTGGCTTTTGAACTGAACGCTGATAACAGGAGGGGTGGTATTTCTCCTCTTTAGCCCGAAGGACACAACGCCCATGATTACTAACAAGAGTGTAAAATTTGGACTTGTTTGACCTCAGGACACTTTGCTACTTTGCTACAGTCCATTTTAAATGAGCCTTGGCCCACAGAACACGGCGACACTTCTGGATCATGCTGAGAAATGGCTTCCTTTTTGCATGATAGAGTTTTAGGTGGCATCTGTGGATGGCACGGTGGACTGTGGTTTCTTGACGTATTCCTGGACCCATTTAGTAATGTCAATGACAGAATCATGCCGGTGAGTGATGCAATGGCATCTGAAGGCCCGAAGATTACGGGCATCAAGTAAAGGTCTTCAGCCTTGTCCCTTACGCACAGAGATTTTTCCAGTTTCTCTGAATCTTTTGATGATGTTATGCAGAGTTGATGATGATACCTTCAAAGCCTTGCAATTTGATGTTGAGGAACATTGTTTTTAAAGTATTCCACAATTTTTTTTCGCAAGCCTTCACAGGTTGGAGAGCCTCTGGCCATCTTTACTTCTGGGAGACTCAGACATCCCTTTTATAGCCAATCCTGTCACACCTGATGCCAGTTAACTTAATTACTTGCTAAATATTCTTTCAGCTGATTCTCTTACATATTAATAGCTTTTTCAGCTTTTTTTGCCTGTGTCCCAGCTTTGAGACCTGTTGCTGCCAGAAAATTTGAAATAAGCTCATTTTGTGGATAAAAATGTAAAATGTCTCAGTTTCAACATTTGAAAAGCTATCTGTGTTCCATTATAAATAATATATAGGCTCATGTGATCTGAAAGTCAAAAGCATTTTGATTTTATTCACAATTTACACTTCATTCCAACTATTTCGGAATTGGGGTTGTACCATTTCAAGCTATTCATTGGTCTGGAACTGAATAATTTGCAATAAAAAAAATTGATGTGTTCTAAATCTTTTGGTAGATTATATTAAAAAAACAATGAAGTTTCCTAGGTTCAACATTTCATATTTTATCTTTGTACTATTTTCAATTAAATATAGAGTTTTGGTGTTTGCAAATCATTGCATTCTGTGTTTATTTAGATTTTACACAACGTTCCAACTTTGGGTTGTATCGTTCCAACTTTGGGTTGTATAACCCAGTTTCATACTCAATACAGAATGCACTAGGGCTTCAGGAGCTCTTATTTCTTATTTTGCCATATTTGTCACATTTAAATGTTTCAGATCAAACAAATAGCAGTTTTTAAATGACAATTTCATGGATTAAGGGAAAAGAGCCATCTAAACCTACCTGGCCTTATGTGAAAAAGTAATTATACCAACAGTCAAACTGGTGGTGGTAGTGTGATGGTCTGGACCTGGACAACTTGCCTTAATTGATGGAACCATGAATTGTGCTCTCTACTGGAAAATCCTGAAGGAGAATGTCTGACCCTCAGTTTGTGACTTCAAACTCTAGCCCACTTGGGTTATGCAACAGGACAATGATCCAAAACACACCCGCAAGTCCACCTCTGAACCTTCAGACTTATATCAGATTGAGAAGCTATGGCATGACCTTAAACAGGCCATTCATGCTCAATGACCCTCCAATGTGGCTGAATTAAAATAATTCTGCAAAGAAGAGAGGGTCAAAATTCCTCCACAGTGATATGAAAGACTCATTCCCAATCATCGCAAAAGCTTGATTGCTGTTGTCGCCGAGGGTGGCACAATTAGTTATTAGGTTTAGGGGGCGATTACTTTTTCACACAGGGCCAGGTAGGTATGGATGCCTTTTTCCCTCAATTAATGAAATTATCATTTAAAAACTGCATTTTGTCTTTCCTCAGCTTATCTTTTTCTAATATTTCAATTTGTTTCATGTTCTGGAACATTTAAGTGTGACATATTAGCAAAAAAAAAAGAAATTATGAAGGGGGCAAATACTTTTTCACAGCACTAAACATGCAGCAAAATCTTCAGCTCAAATGTCTTTCCACCTTGATTGCTGTTAGACTGCAAATTCTGCCTCTGTGTAATTCCTTTTCAGCATAAAGAGTTCCACCGCAATCAATATTAAATGTCAATTTAATACCAATGCAGTACGCAGTAATAAAAATGCAGGAATAAGTGGTACAAAACATGGATAAATCTTTAGCACTGCCACAATTTTCTTCAGCATTACGTCTTCGAATGAGCAACAGTCTACTCTGCTTTCCGCATATTACATCATCAATAATATTGAACACCAATATCCTGTTATAAAAATCTTTCATATTTGCTATATTGACTTAACACAACAGTGAGTCCAACAGCAACAGTTTTATGCTCCCACATATACTTTTAGGACATGTACTTAATTGCCTTTACAAAATTATGGGCTTGTATCATCAACAACCTTAATCAGAGAAGGACATTTAAACATAACCGTACATGAGCCCAGTTTTATAGAGCATGCATGGTTCATTACATGCATTGATTAAAGGCACCAAGAGTCCTTCTATGAGAACAGCAGGCTCGGGGAATATGTTTGCTTTGGCCGACTAAGCATCTATAAATCAACCCTATATAGGCCATTGAACTCAAATGTTTTGTAGTACAGCAGCTAAACTATTTTTATGGAATTAATTTTGCAACACTTATCGATTTCTTCCAGGACACCTTAACTCCCCCTCGGCACAATAATGTATATTAAAAGCCATCTGTAATGAGAATTGTGGACAATTTTCTTTCTGATCAGTCACAGGTGCCCTTTAAGGAATCATATATTGAGGAAGAACAAATTGGAAAAACTTCCCAGTATTACAAGTTCAAGGGCAATATCACTTTGGTCTTCCCACCTAATAATGTTCACAAACAGAATGCCACATCATACAGCTGACCTTTTCCTACAATAATAACAATAAATTCCATATGACCTTCGATTCTGCAGTTACAACTACAAACCTATGTATTGCCATAAATATCAGTTCTGCTCATGACCCACTGATCCATAAGTTCTCATTAATAAACACAGACGGAGGACGTACTTTATGATACACCATTACTTTACTGTTGATTCATATGAGCAAAACCTTTGCAATAAAAACCAGAATGAAGGAAGGACACATACATGTATGCACGCTTGTGCATACTGTACATACACCATGTGCTGTATGTATCCAGAACAACTGGTGCCAGGCGAAACCCCACCGACAATTTTTGCTTTTCTGTGACCTTGAAGAAAATTATGTACTATACAGAATACCAATTTCACACGCATAATGAACTATTATAAACACAATATGGCTCATAAATTGAAGCACTGATTACTAAAACCCCACAAGTCAAGTCAAGTCAAGTGTGACTTATGGGGTTTTAGTAATAGGTGCCTCAATTGTTGATAATTCACAACTAAGTAAATGGCTCCCACAACCCAGATGATACATTTGTTTTTAAATACAGCCCGTTCCATATGAACACCTAATTTCACTGACAGCAGTATTTAACTGACAGCAATATTTGCAGTTATTTAAAAAAATAGACCAAAAAGTAATGGCAATCCATACAGCCTCTCAACTTAATGAAAGGTGGACTGTAACACCCACAAGCATAATAAACCACAAACATAACACAAATCTGCAGCTCTTACTGTAATAACCCAACAAATGTAATACATTTCCCACAAATGCAATAGCACTTGCCTACACTGCATACGTAATACAAAATTTGCCACAGATGTAATAACCATTGCAGGGATTTATTATGTTTATCACAAGGTAAAAAAAAATATTTTTTAAAAGGCTGCAGATTTGTACAAAAGGTATTCTGTTTGTGGTTCATTATGTTTGAGGGCTATCATTATGTTTGCGGGTGTTACAGTAGACCAGTGGTTCTCAAATTCGGTCCTGGCGCCCCCTTGTGTATGCTGGTTTTTGTTCCAGCCACAACTGCAATTATAGGATTTTAAAAAGCTGTTACATTGAGCCCTAATTTCCTGGCGCAGCGCAGGTGGCGTAGCGAAGCGCAGGCCGCGCAGTGGTAATTTCGTAGGGCGCAGCCCGCGTAGTGGTAATTTCGTGAGGCGCGCAGCCTTCGGTAGACCAAGGTGCGCCGAGATGGGTGTGGCGGCGTAGTAGGGGGAGGTGTCACATATTCATGAAGATGCAGTGACAATTTCGTAGAAAAAGTCTCCGCTGGAGTTGCGCAAAAAACTCGCCAACTCCAACCTGGTTTAATTTCCGTGCAGTGGTAATTTGGCTGACTGGCGCAGAGAGCGCACACGTCACCGAAATCTCACAGGCAGTTTTACAGAATGTCAGGCACGTTTCAATGCAAGAAATAATTACAGGAAGCACGATTTAATGTAACTATCTGAATAAGGACATAAATTATTGTATCTATATCGATTGTCCTGATGTCAGATTAAAGGCGGTTGCCACGCGTAATGGAAACTTGACCGGGCTTAATCAACGCAGCTGAATCTGTGATGCAAACTAACGACTTCACATCTTTCTCAGCCAACCACAAACTGTATATATATATATATATATATATATATATATATCGAATGCTTGTGTTCTATGCTCATTAAAGCCGCTTCCACACTGGACGCGAAACGAATTTTTCGCCCGACTGATTACAGACTAAGTCAATGCAAAGACGCGATAGTTGGACAGGGTTTTAATATAGCTCCGTGTCCGAAAGTCATAAAAGTTCTAATTTTTCCGAGTATTCCAGGAATTATTAGACGTGGAAACTTGGCCATTTTTTTGTTCGACCTTCACAGAATGCAAATTGATAGCTATCGACTTTTCTTGGTCTTTTTAGCCTATTCTTCTGTTTTCTTCCGTTGAAGATAGCCAGCAGTCTTTATTCGGTCTTTCTTTTGAAAATTAGTCAGATGGACCGAACAGATTCACTCTTTATTTCCACAGCTGAGATAAAACAGTGCGTGAGCAAATCAATTCCATGACCATTGACAGAGTGAAGAAATTATCGCATGCACGATTAAGACTGTCCGACACGAAATGCAAAATACTCCATGTCCACCAGCCAGCAAAAAGTAAAAGTATTGAAATGAGAACAGATTTATAACGGGATATCCAACTAAGATGACCCGCTAAAAAATAAATCCCAGTGTTCATTGGATGTTCTGTTGTTAAAATGTTTCTTTTTATTCTTTATTTCGGTATCAATCTGTTCTAATCGTCCTTTTTTTTTTTTTTAGCTGTCAGACACGGAGGCATTGTACATTGTCCCATGCCACTGTCGACTCGCTTTACTGAGCAGAGCTTAAACAGAAACATTGATTGAAATTCTCGGTACTCATCTTAAAGAACTGAGCCCTCTTATCAAAACATTCACGTTTAATATCGACAAGAGTCAGCAGATTTGAAGAAATTAAAAGCAATAATAGACTGTCGGACACGGAGATTTATTAAAACCCTGTCAGACTTTCGGGCACAAGACGCAATCTGTCGAGCGAAAAATTTGTTTCGCGTCCAGTGTGCAAGCGGCTGAATACAAGGCTACTATTATTGTCACTTCGGTTTTATCGTCGTTCGGTTTTATCGTTTATCGTCGGAAAAGGAATACAGCCTGATTGCTATGATCTCGTACTGAGTTAAGATCGCATATTGAAAATAAATGTGTCACGTATCTTGCATTGTTGTCCATGCATGTTAATCCCAAAATTTAAAGCAGCAACAGTTTGTAATTCATGGGAACACGCTATCCATCGTTTCTCTTGCCAGTGAGCAAGATTTGACTCGGCTGTGTCGCCTTCTTTGCCAACTTGCGCTGGAAGGAGGGGCAGAGGCGGGACAGAGGAGTTCTTGCGCCAGGCTACGCCGGGCACGAAATTGCCACATACGCCTGGACACACCCCGTTGGCGCGGCGCACCCCCCATGCGCCGCGCCTACGCCTGGTCTACGAAATTAGAGCCCTTTGTCTTAATTGGCAGCATTCCATGTTTAGAGTAGTTATTTACCATCTTAAGTCACATTTGAATGGACATATCCATTCTGCTATGAAGATTAAAAACCCTTGAACACATTGTGCTTAATTTTCAATATTGCTCGGATTTTCAGGTGAAAACATTTTTAAACAGATCAAATTAGACTCCGAGAAAATCAATAAGCTCCAAATAAGGTTTCTGAACACAGGTGTTTTGAGTGTCTCCCAAATAACCAGCCTGAACCAAATAAAATCAACAGAAAACACAACAGGTGTGACTCCATTGTTTGCCAAGTGAATTGTCAGTTTTTGCCACCATGTGTCAAGAGTTTCACCAATGAGGAACCTCTTGATTATTTACGTTGATTAAATGTTTGGTTACATTTTTTCCCCTCTGCCGATATTTAGAATATATCTCAATGTGGATGTTTGCATAAATGCACCTAATTAAAACAAATCAACAGCTTGTTAAAATCCTAAGATTGCAATTGTGGTTGGAACAAAAACCAGCATACACAGGGGGGCGCCAGGACCGAATTTGAGAACCACTGCAGTAGACCAATCATGAGGCATAACATGCCCTTCTAAAAATACCAAAGTAAGAACAAGTAAGAACAAGAACAAGAGTTAATTGATAAGATTTAACATTGGCAGTTAATTGTTGAGGGGTACCCAGACACAGTACGACACCACACCTTTTTTTCAATGGCAGTCTTTGAAGACAAAAAACTTGAATGAAGATATGCAACCTGTTGCAGCAGATATTGTACAATGAGGCCTATTCCATCGTGGGACATCCACATGCTTTTATTCATCCTCCGGGAACGCAATGTAAAAATGAAAGATGGAGGCCTATTCGCTAGCAAACATTAAACTACAACAAAAAAATGCTGAGATCCAGACGGCGAATCAAGAGCGGAGGCAGAGCACAATCTGAAAGCAGGGTTCATTGATTGTAGTACAGTAACAGTGGCACAAAGCCCTGAGGAAAATATTATAGTTCAGTTCAGATGTTATGGGCAAAGCAGTGAGGGCCTCATCAATCTCCAGCCAGTTGCTTTTTGGGATGACTACCAGATGAAGTGCACTCTTTGCCATAGATGAATCGTCCGAAGGCAGCATTAAGAAGTTAAGAGGAATGCAGTCCCAATCCTGATGACTGTCGAGGGCTCAGGTGCTTGTTCCTAATAAACTCGGCAGAGGGGTAAACTGAAAGTAGATTAACTGGAACGTGGCCCCAAATCCTGGAGACTGAAACAAAGGCTTAGGAACTTATTCCCATAAACTAAACAAAGATGAGTACTTCCATAACTGTCATTGAAGGTTACAATTTAACTTCCGCAAACGATAAACTTCTACTTGGAAGAAACTGACACGATGCGAGTGGCCATAGCAAATGCGACAGTCCTGCAACTAATGAACATAAAAGCCATGGGTTAAAATACATCTGCATACACGTGAGGAAATGGAGAACCTAAATGCATAACAGCAGGCGGAAAATCCACATGAAATGTAAACCAATCACAGGAGACAATATATCTATGAGCCATGCAAGCTGCTGGATGGGAGGGGACGAGAAAGGGAACTGCTGAATTTTTAAAATACAATAACAATATTGTGCAGGATATCATTTAGGAGAGGGTTCCAGAGCTGCCCACTCGAACATTCCAGATGAATGGTGATGAAAAGCTTCAAGTGCAGAGGACCATGTACACGATGCAGCCAGTATAAATCCATGCTTAGAAAGGAAGATGAACTTAACCCAAAGTGCCTTAGAACCATTCTGAATGTATAAAATGATCATTTCTAAAGATTTATTGTGCGTGCATTCATTGAGAAGAATTCCTTTCAAGTCAGTTAGTACTAAGCGTAAGAAGTATTCTAAAAGGTGAGTGCAATCAATACAGGGTTTTTTAATTCTGCTTCAAAAGAAATCATCACAATCTGGTGAGGACCAGCATCTACATCAGTGCAGCGCTTTAGTACATCCTGTTCCCTACCCCAGCACGCAATGCGCCCAGGACCTCACTGTGAACGCACAATAACACTATATACAGAATCTCATCACATGGGCCTGACTTTGTAATATCATGAGAATGTTTTTTTTTCAGTGCCTGCAGTGAAATATTCCTATGGAGTCAAGTGACTCCAGAAAAGATGTATGTTGCATTGTGAAGTAAAAAAGACAACAAAGCTATATCAGTATAAAGAAAAGCCCCACCTAACATGAGGAGGATCAGCCCTTTCCATAACTTAAATAGTTTCTGCTGTCCTCCAATTAAGTACACTACAGGCCAAAAGTTTGGGCCCACCCTCAGATTTTAATGGTGCACCAAGTGCCATGTGACCCCTTGGTTTTGGGAATGGCATTTATACAGCATGCCTTCTTGATACATAAAATTGTTCACATCATGGTGACATAAAATCATGTAACACAAAGGCATTGGACCTCCCTTATAAAACTTTTTGGTGAGTGATCAATCAGTCAAGACAGCTTTAAAATGTGGTCTGAGGTCGGGAATTCACCCAAAACCTATTGGCTTCCTATATTTTATACTCTGAAGTCATTTCATGAGCAAAATAAGGAAGGAACAGTTGATTTGTGGTTTTTTTTTTTAATCTGAGGGTGGCCCCATACTTTTGGCCTGTAGTGTATATCAATAAAATCTCGTTCCAAGCACTTTTGCATTTAATTTTGATGGCGCTTTGTTACAAACAGTATAAGAAGGCAAAGACAATACCCTTTAAATCTCCAAAGTAAGTCATGCCTCAACCCCGCCCAAATATACGGTTCAGATAAATGTTCATACTCACTGTGATCAAAACTTAATGTCCAGGTGGTCCTAATATGGAACCTGGCACTGTCAGTGATGAGCATTACAATCAAACTTCCAATAAACATCTGTGATTTCTAATACTAATGTCCAATTTCCTATAAGTCAGTGACAAGGGGATGGAGTGAGCATAAATATTCAGCCCTGAAGAAGTTTCACCAAGAAGTTTGAATTGAATTGGTGTAAAGACAAAGATAATTCTACCTCCCAAAGATAATTCTATCTGCATTGTTTGTGAGGATTAGCCACACAAGAACCCATGAGCCATACTAACCATACAAGAGAGACTTGTGATTGTTATGACGCATTTCTTTATCACAAATGTCAAATGTGAAGCAGCTCCTGCTGGGCATAATCCTCAAGAGGGTGAGCGAATGACAGTAAATTGTTGACATAGGTCAGCCAGAGTTTAGAAAAAGATGTACTTGTTATTCATGCTTCACTCTAGTGGTCAGAGTGTAACATAATGACAGAAATGGGAACGTTACGAATTGTGACAGACATGGACGCATGAAAGACCAAATATAGTACAGCAATTAAAATAAGCCAAGAATAGATCTTAGAGATCTGACATCTAATCACCACAGATGTTAGTGGCCAAATCAGAAGCAGCTCATAAATATTTACAATAAATGGGCCAGGTCACACGGTAACGGAGTTACAAAATTGGGGTATTTTGTATCATAGCTCCACAACTAAATAAGATAGAGTAACAATTTAAATGGCTTTTAAGTAGGCCTTCCGTCGTACTTCAAAAAACAAAATACTTTTGTTCATTTGATTTATTTTGGGTGAAAACTGCAAAAACTGGTCGGTAACGGAGTTAAATTTGTAAATTTGTACGAAGGAAGAACTACACAAAGCCTTTTAAATTGTTACTGCGTGACCTGGCCCAAATGTGAAGAACAAGTCCTAGTAGATGAACATACTGTACACAACTGAGGACAGCTGAAGCAAATAAAATGTATTTCTGACCTGTGTTTCACTCTTGTTTTTAAATTGTTTTTTTCATATCATCATTATTTTCAAAGCTGCTGTAACTGATTTGCTCATTTTTGATGGCTTCCATCCCCAAGCCACACTTGAACACGCATCGCTTTCTGGCAGAAGGAGCGATTGAGAAAAGCGACCCAGTTACAATATAAGTACAATATAAACAACCACTCTCAGAGATTGTAGTGTGAAAGCCACACTGAAAATACGGACTAACGACACATTACATCCATACAGAAACTTTGGGATGAATATGGTGAGGAGATCCTTGTTACAGAAAAAAAAAAATCACAATTGTCTGCACAAAAACACTCTTCTGCTAGCCCTTTCAATGCATGCTTTATTTTTTCTCATATAAATACCATAGACTGTATAAAAAGATGGACGAAGCAACAGTGACGTCACCCATTTGTTTCAGCATACCTTACAGGAAGCCTCGACTTTGGCATTTTAAACAGCACCATTTTGAAACCAGATGTGATTCCTATCAGACGAAATGTGAATTGAAGATCTATGGAGGATGTGGCTCCGGATCTGACCGTATCAGACCAAGATCAGAGGATAGCCGCGCCCCTAAAGCATATTTCAGCTATATCCTTTATTCTAGTCTACTTGGGACCATAATTTCCAAAAATAAACATCACGAAATATTGAAGGAGGCTCGAAACTTGCGACAGATGCCATAAAATGATGTGGGAAATCATTATTGAAAGAATAAATCAGGCGGCAAAGTAGGGTCATTTTCTCATAGACTTCAATAGCATTGAACTTTTATCTGCAACCACCGATGTCGCCATCTGCTGGCCATTAAACGAATGCAAATTTTTGAGATTTCCATATCAGCCTCACTTTTCAGACCAGAGTACTGCGTCCATTTTTTTTATACAGTCTATGATAAAAACATGTCATTTCCCAGTTATACAACAGCCTCCCTTTGTCCGAATGAATACCAGTTGCCACCAAGTTTTGCTGCTACAGAGCTAATCAAGATGTAGTCAGCCACAATCGACGACAGTTCATTTATAAACTGACATTAGCAGGATTAAAAACCACTAACTGGACTACTGCAAAACTACTACACAGCAAAATATAGCTTACCTGTTCAATAGCTGGAAGGCTAGTTGCGCATCACTTTTTAGACCCTAAGATTCCTCTCAACCTCCCGAAAGTGACACCAATATATACACAGCTCTTGGCCATCTCCTATTTTTTCTTCCTTGACTATCTTTTCCTCTACAAGTTGTTTTTTACGCCGTCTCTTATAGCGCTGGGATCGGAAGCCTCATTTGCTCCTCTGTGTAGGCTTGTGGCGATCGGCGCTCTCTACAGTAAAGTAGCGATCTGTTATTATTACCTTGGGAGAAGAATTCCCATCTTGCCTTGCCACACACATCTTTGACTGTCACAGACAGTCCTGCCTTAACCTCCCATTAGGCCCAGGCGCTGAGAGGCTCTATAGGCACCTCCCCCTAGCTGTGTTCATCTACAGCGCAAAACGTAATAGTTTCCTTTTCTGAGCCGGAAAACACCACAATATTCATATTAACAGATGACCAATTTACTCAGGGTCAACCACACACACAGCAACTCATAAGTGAAAGAGTAAACTGTTTGATTATAAAATGAAGATGCATGAAAGTTTTATTCCACTCCGTGACATATAAAAAACAAATCAAAGTTTATGAAAATTTCCATTTCCGTTTAAAAAAGAAAAAATTCCACTTATGATTTAATTTGTGTTTTTAACTGTATTTCTTTTCAATTACGATTGTACTTTTTGACAGTAAAATGAGCCTGTTAATGAGAAAGAAATAAAAATCACAATTGGAGTCTCATAAATGTGACATCTCGGGCTCCTATTTGAGATCCAATTAATCCCTTAAATGTCAGCGAATGGAATACAGTGTATGCTTCCAGTTGGCGGGTCTATTCAGGTTAATGTGATGAATAATTAGCTAGCAAGCATGCTTACGCTTTTCGCCTCTTTATTAATGAATAAAGTTTCTACGACAACTTTTACACGTTTAACTTAAAATAACGGGCTGCAGATACTTTGACTGATGGCGTTCTGCTCTGTGACTCTGTGACCTTGTGTTTGTAAATTGCTTTTTATGTTTTATGTTTGCAACTTTGTTAATTATGCTGCTGCCTGTCTTGGCCAGGACCCTCTTGCAAATAAGATTGCTAATCTCAAGGAGGTCTTCCTGGTTGAATAAAGTTTAAATAACAATAAAATAAAATTCTAATGGGGAAAAGAGTTCGCATGTTAGCTAGTGAATTCATCGCATTGACTTGAACAGACGCCAATTAGAAATGGTAACCAGGAAGACTGGTAGCCTCACCGTGACTTAGATATTGGCTGAAGTTTGTCTAATGTAATGTAATCTTCCCAATCGTAAAGCAAGAAAGCTGGATTACGGGAGTGTAAGAACAAAAATGTATGACATGGCTGTCGTCATTTATGGGATAAAATATCATTCAGTTATGCAAGAAACTACTGGTGGCAATGCGGTTCTGTCAGGATGGCTCCTATGGTCAAGTTTTGTTCAGGGGTGGGTGTTAATGGTTCTTCTTCGTGAGTGCATTTGTGCTTGTACGTTTTTCCCCCCGGTGCCTCTTGATTTGTCTTTCAGCTCCATTCCCGCGGTCTGACCATTGATTCCCTCTACCCCTGGTTCCTGTGATGTCGTGTGGCAGCCTGCATGCCTGAGTCTCGTTGTCCAATCCCATTTCCTCATTCGGTTTTGGCTCTGGTATTTCATTCATTGCTTCCACCTTTGTTTAATTCTGGGTCTCGCAAAAGTCTGAGTGGACGTGTTCTCTGAAAACTCTGAGTGAATGTATTCTCTGATAAGGCCATTACTAACTCTACTAACCAGCACTTATTTAAGGGTGTGTAAATATTTTGTCACGTAGTTACAAACCTAATTAACTCATTAGCGAGTGAGAGTGTTTGTAGCTATTGTAAATTCCTTCCTAAGCTTTCCCTGATCAACCGCGTTTAAAGCTGTGCTTTCCTTTGGTGTTCTTGTGGTGCTTTTTACTCGTCAGTTTAGATTACCACAATCCAAACTGTCTAGTTTGATTGATCGTCTCAGCGTCTTGTCTCAAGTCATTATTGTTACCCGGTTCTTGCGAATTTGTTTATTAATCCCATGTGTTTCTATTTCCAAGGGAGATTGCCTTCCATTTCCCCACCTCCTCCCATGTGTACTTAAGCAGGGAAGATCGAAGAGACTTTCAGACGAGACTTTGTTTTGTTGTGTGTCCTGAGTTTTCCCCCAGCCTCATGTTTGCAGCGCCCATGTCTTGTCTGCCCCTTGTCTAAGCCTCCCAGTGTTCCCGTCAGTTTTAGTTTAGGTCCAGTGTTTGTTTTTTAGCCTAGCCACTCGAGGAGTGTGTATGTCTGTTTTTCTCCTGCCTTTGACAGTGTACCTTGGTCCTCCCAGTTGTTCAGTGCATGTGCTCGGTGTTTTATTTCTGGCCTGTCTGCCATTTTTTTCCCTGGTGTTGTGTTCAATATAACCTCCTGGATCCTGAACCTGGTGTCCACCTGACCCATTCTTTAACAGCGGGCATATTCCATGCATCAATTTCCGCCTTAAACATCAGTAAGAAAAGTTACTTTCAGTAGAGGTTAGTGTTTCGGTGTTCAATAAAAATTTTATCTAATTTGGCAAGCTACTTTATGGCAGTAAGAAGTTCCTTCCGTGCCAGTAATGAATGGGGAGGGCAGCAAGGTACTCGGCCAGCTGTGCGAATAAGAAGGCGGCCTTTCGTCTTAAATTAAGGCTGTTACCGACTAAAGGGTGTTTGCACTCCTGTCTGTGACACATTTCTTTGTTTTTTGCAAAGGAGGTTTGGCATGGTCTACAGACGAAAAAGACGTTTGTTTGGAACATCATTTCTCCATCAGCGGAATTTCCATGCATTATCAGGGATTCCTTTTATGAATGCCAATTCCATGACTTCCTCCGCGATCATGAAAAATCGGTAGGCCTACACCTACATTTGAATATGTCACATGGCAACACTTTCCCTCCACATTCTGATAGGTAGTTGTGTCTCTGAGCCCCCCCTGGATTACTCGTAAATTTGATCAATCAGCCGCTACAATGACGAATATCAAGTGATGGACAGAAAATTTGCCAAATTACAAAACAGTGTGTTTTTTTTCTTATTGGCTCATGATAAGCCCCTGATCCCCGTAGGCCCTGGGGCTCCAGCCCAGAGAAGCCTGTGCATTAAGGCAGCCCACTGTCCAATCGTCACATTCACTCTTTTCAAAAAGCTCTCTTCTCCTCGACTGCTGTCCATTGTGCACAAACAGATACTGTTAACCATCACAAAATCCGATGAGTCACAAATTTCTTTGAAACAGCGCGTGTTAAAAAGCAGAGAGAACCGCCTCTTTATGGTGTTCTCACTTCTAATTGGATAGAGTCAGTGAGTGGCTCCAGAATTTTATACACTGCTTTACTGCAGAGGACAGTGACTGAGAGACCTGTGTTTTTGGCCAGGTGCCCAAAATCAAAGGTCTCTTTCAGAATGTGGAGCAATTCAACACTTGTTTAAAAATAAAAAAATCACTTACAGAAGCTTTAAGTTAACCAAAAATGAAATCAGGCGAGGTGACAATTTCACAATGGACAAGCACTGATTTGAGAGCAAAATTGAATAATATGAACAAAACAAATGCATCGGTAAACGGAAAGACTCAAATAAAAATGAGAGTTAAATTAAATTTACTACCACACTGTTATCAACCTCAGTGTCTCACACCTAAAAAATGGGTCATTTCATGTCAAAACAGCCAATTTTGAGGTGCCTTGTACATGACACCTCTCAGATTTTGCTCAAACTTTGTCCAAAAATACTTTATGGTACCAAACAAAAGAATCCCAAGTTTCATGTCAGTATCTCTGACGGTTTTCGTGTGAAAATTTCTTGAAATTTGGATGAAACGCCCCTTTTTGACTGATGTGAATTGGTCATTTCGTTTCATAACATTCTGGAAGGACTTCTCACGTAATTGACAGAAAGCAGAAATTTCATGTGCCAGTGCATTCTGGCCCATATATCAGGATAAGGGGCGTTTCACCCAAATTTCAAGAAATTTTCACATGAAAACTCTCAGAGATACTGACATGAAACTTGGAATTCTTTTATTTGGTACTATAATGTTTTTTTGGACAAAGTTTGAGTAAAATCTAAGAAGTGTCATGTACATGGGTGGCTGAGTTTACATGGAATGACCCAAATGTTAGATTCAAGAATCGCTAAATTTTGTATTGACCCTTAGTATGATTTTGCCTTCTCCTCAGCCAGTCATTATGTCAAACTATTATGCAGTTGTAGCAGTCTGAAACTAACAGAAGGCATACACTTTCTACGAAACAGTGAAAGCATCAGATGCACACCTGACTTATGGGGACAATCTAATAATATGCAAAACTCTTCTTGGTCTATTCTATAGACCAAGAATTTTATGCCTGTGCCACAGACAAGACATTAATTGGTAAAACACACTGTGACTCCAAACATCAGTAGTCAAAGCACTAATTTAATCTCCGTCTTTATGTCAGCTAGACATGAGCATGCCAATTAGCACCCATAATCCAAATAAATACATTATCTATACTGCATACTGCAACAATCTTGCCTTTTTTTGTCCGTATTTAAAACATGTATAAATAGGTTTGGAATTAACAAGCATCCCAATGACTAGATTGCTTTCTATTGAAAAATCACAAAGTCTCTTACTAATGTTGCCTTCTGGGAGAGCAAGTCAGATGAGGCACTTGTGAAAATTGGTGGGCACAGTGGCAAACATCCATTCCTGCTATAAGGAGCACTTTGATATAAGGATCAAACTTGTATTTAAGAGACAAGGTACTGTTAAGTCTGATCGCAAAGTACAACTTTAATGATACAGGGTAGACGCTATAGGCATTTTAAGCACAGTCCGTTTTTGATGGCATATTACACTTTCCTGGATCCAGATCAATGGCTTGACTGCTGTATTGTTCCCCTTAGTAGAATCCTTTCTTTATCTTTATACTGATCTTTCACATTAAGGTTTAAAACTACTGAGTGTGTAAAAGACAGCTTTTCCAGTGAACCCCGAAATAAAGCATCTTTTGGATCCTCAAAGATGGAGGTTGATCACTACACATTCTATAGTAAAACCGTTTGAAAGCACATTCCTTCTCCATGAATATGAATATTTGGTCCAAAACCAAGTGACTCCATCTAACACATCCAAGAATTGGCGGCCAACTGTTGCAATGGCATCAGGCAAAAAAATCTTCATAAAAGTTCTCTTGCCAGGCCCCATGTGAATCCTTGCAGACTATGTGTGGCTTTCCTTGAGAGTAAAAGAAATGACACCAAAAATGCAGCGTAAACGCCTGTACCCTGCCATTTAACAGTCAGTCAGACTTTCCTAGCTTTAATGACCCATGAAACAGATGTATTAGCGTGCTAAGATAAGGGATTTCAGGGCTATCTACTCTCATAAATGGGGTTTGTTATAACTCAGCACTTGCTCTTCACTTGTTCAAGGCATTGTACCAGCACCTTATCTCCAGCATCCAATTAAAATGCATGCTTGCTCATGGATCTTGTCCCACAGATCCCCATACCAGGCAAATAACACTGGGGATAAAAAAGGGGAGAGCTCCAAGCAGTAGAAAAGATCCATTAATCAGACCTCTTCCTAGCAGGTGGAATTGTGCACATTACAGAAGGTGGAAATAATGCACGCAATGCACTTTCTAATCATGGAGAGAAAAGAAATGCCCCCGGAGAACGTCTCGACATCCTGCTTTGTGAGTATTGTAAAATGCATCATCTAACAGGGGAGCAGACAGGCCATGCATACGCAAGGATTTTATTATTCTCTACAGACAGCTTCTCTCCCAGTACATCCTGGGCCGTGCACATGTCAAATGCGAAAAAGAGCCTCACTATTTTAACATTGTAATGTTGTGATTTATTTGGCCATCATTTTGATGAAGTGCCAATGGCCTGACAGTGCCTGCTCAATAATCAAGAGCCCTTGGTCAATATTCCGTCAAGTTAAAATTATTTAATAAACCCTAGTGTGGGACAGGCAATGGAGTCCTCTGCTGACGGGGCAGAATTGTGAGGTGCTTTCATTTGACACCCTTCATAAAGTATTCCGAACTGAACACAAGGCTGGAACAGAATAAAATAAATTGTCATCCTATGACAAAGGTGGGCACTGAGGCTTGGATCTGCCCCCGATTTTCAAAAGTTCTGGACTTTAATCGGTGAATTATCTTAATCATCTATGCCGTTAGTGAAATCTGATCTTTCTGCTGCATTTCATAAAAAATATCATGAATGACCACTGAAGACTGTTCTTCTCTCCCCAAATAAAACATTTTCTTTGATCTAATTTATGTGAAAATCTATGTTTGTGTGTACAACAAATTGGCTCAATTTGAGAGGGTTATTGATAGAAATAAAACCTGCATACAGACCGGAATTGCCCACCCCTGTCCATGGGAAAGCACGCTATGGCTCTTGAAGATATTCTCTCGCATTCGATCGACCAAAAATACTGTCTGCAAATTGTAAACAATTATTCTCAGGAAAAAAGGACAAAAATTGCAGTAAATCAATGAGAGTGTGTACTCTGGATTTAGCCAAGGCAATTATGCTGATAATCTGCCTTTCAGACATTCTCTTACTTTCCTTTTGAGGAAGACATTGGAGGAAAGATCAGTAGGTTCGGTTTAAAGTTGCAGGCAGCTTACAGCTAATTGTCAGTAGTTAATGAGCCTCCTGGCTTTTATTGCTCATGCATCTAATTTATTTTCTGTCACTCTCAATAAATTCCATCTAATCAATTGATATACTTTGTCAGCTAATTACTTATTGAACACAATTAACATAGGATTCAATCAAGCATACATTCCTAATGTTTCTAGTGATCGGTTTACTTGCCCTCTTTTACTTTCAACAGCTCTCAGCTCTCTTCAGAGTTCTCTCAGGAGAAAGTTTAGAAAGTTAGGGAAATCTGATGCTTGGATATTAACAATGGAAAATTGCCTTTGTCAAGAAACAGATGACCTCACCTTGTAGACATTATTGCCATTCCCCCCCCCCCCTGCTTTAATGACATGAAAACCTTTTTCTATTTGAGCCTCAAGGTGATAATTCAAATTTCTCAATGAGTTAAAACACTTTTGGTTTCCAAAGCCAACAGCTTGAGCTGGAGGAAGACTTCCCAAAGCGGGCAAAGTGCTTGTTAAGGATGATCAGAGGGTTCTAGGGAGTTGAGTCAGAAGTGCAAGACCTTTTCCGCTAACTGTCCTCATGGTGATACAGACCTAGTCTTGATAACACCAACATTGTCTTAGGCCATGGGCCGAACCCCGATATCATTCCATAGTGCTCCCGTCAAAAAGGTGAAGAGTTTGCCTCTTCGTTTTTATCAAAAATATGATGAAATAACATGAAAATGAAAAAGTTCTACTTTACATATGTGTTCGTTAACCAGAAAAATGTACTTAAAGTCAGAAAATTTGTTTTGTTTGTAGCCATGGGTGCAGAGTAAAATTGAACAATCAGATAACAGCAAGGCCGTTTTCTTCTGAACAACCAATATGCCGAGCACTTCCCAAAAGCACAGATGCTAAATTACAACCCCGATTCCAAAATAGTCAGGGCAAAATGTCGCAATGACTTTTAAATCACACCAGCCAGAGTTTTGTTCACAATAGAACAGGGATAACGTAGCAAATGTTGAAACTGAGAAATTTTAAAATTTTATCCACAAAATGAGCTCATTTCAAATTTGTTGGCTGCTACAGGTCTCAAAAAAGTTGGAACAGGGGCCTGTTTACCACGTTGTAGCATCCCCTCTTCTTTTCAACACAGAGTGCAGGCGTCTGGGCATTGGCGCGACAAGTTTCTTGAGTTAAGCCATTGGAATTTGATCCCACTCTTGTTTAATACAGGCTTCCAGCTGCTGGAGAATTTTGGGTCTCTTTTGACAGACTTTTCGTTAAATTATGCCCCAAATGATCTAAATCAGTGAAAGATCAGGACTGCAGGCAGGCCAGTTCAGTACACGGACCCTTCTACTATGAAGCCATGCTGTTGTAATAGCGGCAGTATGAGGTTTTGCATTGTCCTGCTGAAATATACAAGTTGGAATAGATGTCGTCTGGAGGGGAGCATATGTTGCTCTAAAACTTTCATATACCTTTCAGCATTCATGGTGCTTTTTAAAACATGCAAGTGTCCCACACCATTTGCACTAATGCAGTGGTTCTCAAATTCGGTCCTGGCGCCCCCCTGTGTATGCTGGTTTTTGTTCCAGCCACAACTGCAATTATAGGATTTTAAAAAGCTGTTACTTTGTCTTAATTGGCAGCATTCCATGTTTAGAGTAGTTATTTACCATCTTAAGTCACATTTGGATGGACATATCCATTCTGCTATGAAGATTAAAAACCCTTGAACACATTGTGCTTAATTTTCAATATTGCTAGGGTTTTCAGGAGAAAACATTTTTAAACAGATCAAATTAGACTCTGAGAAAATCAATAAGCTCCAAATTAGGTTTCTGAATACAGGTGTTTTGAGTTTTTCCCAAATAACCTGCCTGAACCAAATAAAATCAACATAAAACACAACAGGTGTGACTCCATTGTTTGCCAAGTAAATTGTCGGTTTTTGCCACCATGTGTCAAGAGTTTCACCAATGAGGAACCTCTTGATTATTTATGTTGATTAAATGTTTGGTAAAATTTTTTTTCCTCTGCCGATATTTACAATATATCTCAATGTGGATGTTTGCATAAATGCACCTAATTAAAACAAATCAACAGCTTGTTAAAATCCTAAGATTGCAATTGTGGTTGGAACAAAAACCAGCATACACAGGGGGGCGCCAGGACCGAATTTGAGAACCACTGCACTAATGCATCCTCATACCATCAGAGATGCTGGCTTTTGAACTGAACGCTGATAACAGGAGGGGTGGGTCTTTCTCCTCTTTAGCCCAGAGGATACAACTCCCATGATTTCCAACAAGAGTGTCAAATTTGGACTCGTCTGACCACTGGACACTTTGCTATAGTCCATTTTAAATGAGCCTTGGCCCACAGAACACAGTGGCTCTTCTGGATCATGCTCAACAATGGCTTCCTTTTTTTATGATAGAGTTTTAGGAGGCATCATGGATGGCATGGCGGACTGTGTTTAGAGACAGTGGTTTCTTGAAGTATTCCTGGGCCCATTTAGTAATGTTAATCAGGTTACACACCTGATGCCAGTTAACTTAATTACTTGCTAAATGTTCTTTCAGCTGATTCTCCTATATATTAATTGCTTTTTCAGCCTTTATTTCCTGTGTTCCAACTTTTTTGAGACCTGTTGCAGCCAGAAAATTTGAAGTGAGCTCATTTTGTGGATAAACATGCAAAATGTCTCAGTTTCAACATTTGAAATGTTATCTATGTTATATTGTAAATAACATATTGGCTAATGTGATCTGAAAGTCATTGCATTTTGATTTTATTCACAACTTACACTTTGTCCCAACAATTTTGGAATTGGGGTTGTAGAACATCCGCAATGGCTGTATCCGAAATCACTCACTACTCACTATAGTGCACTTTGTAGTGGGCTCGCCATTTTCTAGCGCTGTCGGAATTGTTTCTAAGAATTATTATCCCCTATTTAGTGAACTCATTACTTCCCACAATCCACCGCAAAATGTAGTAAACATGCGATGGTCACTAACCCAGTTATACGTCCCATCATGCACTGCATTGGAAACCGACCAGCGAAGGAGACCCGTTTGTTTACACGGGATATTTCATTAAGGGTAGTGCACATAACGTAAAGATGAGAGAGATTTCAAACAGATATTTAGGTACAATTCAAATGAATAACGATGAGTTAGAGGACAAAAGAAAATTAAGGCAAATTGTTTTATTTAAACTATAATGGTTAACACAAACACGGCGGGAAATATACTCCGTTCATTTACTACAAAAAGACGTCCAATCCTTCAGGAGTTGCACAGGTACGATTTAATTTTGCGACAGCAATGACCCGATTAACAGCCGCAACAAAACGAGCCTGGTAGTGTCCCAAAGAGTTTCCTCCTTCAGCCAATGTGCTCACTCTATAGATACCAACATAATGAGCCCCATTATAGGGAGTAGGGAACAGTGAATGAGTGAGTGATTTCGGACACAGCCCAAATAGTGGGTGCGTGCATATTTCGAACGCATTATCCAATCAAACGCCAGTGCCGCGGTGCTTGTGGCGTCAGTTATTCTCTTACGTGGGGCTGGCGATAAGCGGTATCGCATTGCAAAATGCCACCAGTTTTTTCGAAAAGCGCCAGTCTGCGACAGGCTTTTGAAATCCCCATTGCATATTTTCTTTCACAGTGCTCGCATAATGTGAATAAAAGTTTTCGTCCAGTCATGAACAAAAACGAGCTCCAACAGTCCCTTAAAGGAATAGTTCACCCTAGAATGAAATTCAGTCATTATCGACCTCATGCTGATGAGAAGTCCGGTGTAGTTTTTTATTTCTCAAAGTGCCACCGGAGACTGGGGGGGGGTTTCCTCTTGCACCGCAAATCCATATAATGAGCGTCTATGGTTACCAAAAAGAAAAGGTCCATAAAACTATGTAAAAAAATTTGTAATATTCCTCCATACTGCTTGTCCGCTGCAACCCAAATGTCCTGAAGCGGTAACATCCAGAGTTTACCCGACACAATGTCATTTTGTACAGTTTTATAGCCTATCATTCTCTCTTGTATGTTTACCTGGAGGTGTGTGTATATGCAACTAGATAAACTGCAGTGAAAAACACTGGACTGGTGTCACACATCAGCCGACAAACACGACCATTATTTAATAAATTATTATTTTGTTTACAGGTGTTTGTTATCAGGAAATTCTTAATGGTTAGTTAAAACTCAAAAAAAAATTTTTTATTAACTGTAAATATACAAAACAGAGTGGTATACTTATGTCTAAGGAATGCTGATTTCGGCCCGTATTCAGAAACGACACTCACACTAATTGAGTGCGAGTCAGTGCTAAAACTTCATAGGTGCCTCAGTTTTGTGAAGTAATGTACACTCAACAAAAATATAAACGCAACACTTTTGTTTTTGCTTCCATTTGTCATGAGATGGACTCAAAGATCTAAAATTCACTCCAGATGCACTATATTACCATTTCTCTCAAACATTGTTCACAAATCTGTCTAAATGTGTGATAGTGAGCACTTTTGCTTTGCTGAGACAATCCATCCCACCTCACAGGTGTGCCACATCAAGATGCTCATCAGACACCATGATTGGTGCAAAGGTGTACCTTAGACTGTCCACAATAAAAGGCCACCCTGAAATGTGCAGTTTTGTCTCACAGCAAAATGCCACAGATGGCGCAAGCATTGAGGGAGCGTGCAATTGGCATGCTGACAGCAGGAATGTCAGCCAGATCTGTTGCTCGGGCATTGAATGTTCATTTCTCCACCATAAGCCGTCTCCAAAGGCGTTTCAGAGAATATGGCAGTACATCCAACCGGCCTCACAACCGCAGACCAAGTGTAACCACACCAGCCCAAGACCTCCACATCCAGCAGATTCACCTCCAAGATCGTCTGAGACCAGCTACTCAGACAGCTGTTGAAACAATTGGTTTGCATAATCAAAGAATTTCTGCACAAACTGTCAGAAACCGTCTCAGGGAAGCTCAACTGCATGCTCGTCGTCCTCATCGGGGTCTTAACCTGACTCCAGATCGTCGCCGTAACAGACTTGAGTGGCCAAATGCTCACATTCGATGGCGTCTGGCACGTTGGAGAGGTGTTCTCTTCACGGATGAATCTCAGTTTACATTGTTCAGGGCAGACGGCAGACAGCGTGTGTGGCGTCGTGTGGGTGAGCACTTTGCTGATGTTGTGGATCGAGTGGCCCATGTTGGTGGTGGGGTTATGGTATGGGCAGGCATCTGTTATGGACGAAGAACACAGGTGCATTTTATTGATGGCATTTTGAAGGCACAGAGATACCGTGATGAGATCCTGAGGCCCATTGTTGTGCCATACATCCATGAACATCACCTCATGTTTCAGCAAGATAATGCACGGCCCCATGTTGCAAGGATCTGTACACAATTCTTGGAAGCTGAAAATGTCCCAGTTCTTGCATGGCCAGCATACTCACCGGACATGTCACCCAGTGAGCATGTTTGGGATGTGCTTGACCGGCGTATACGACAGCGCGTACCAGTTCTCACTAATATCCAGCAACTTTGCACAGCCATTGAAGAGGAGTGGACCAACATTCCACAGGCCACAATTGACAATCTGATAAACTCTATGCGAAGAAGATGTGTTGCACTGCATGAGGCAAATGGTGGTCACACCAGATACTGACTGGTTCTGAGTCCCCAGACCCCCAGTAAAGCAAAAACTGCACATTTCAGGGTGGCCTTTTATTGTGGACAGTCTAAGGTACACCTATGCACTAATCATGGTGTCTGATGAGCATCTTGATGTGGCGCACCTGTGAGGTGGGATGGATTGTCTCAGGAAAGCACAAGTGCTCACTATCACACATTTAGACAGATTTGAGAGAAACAATGTTTGAGAGAAATGGTAATATTGTGTATCTGGAATGAATTTTAGATCTTTGAGTCCATCTCATGACAAATGAGAGCAAAAACAAAAGTATTGCATTTATATTTTTGTTGAGTGTATAACAACACTATTAAAATACATTTCATTGTCGTTTTAAAGTACAAAAGTAAACCGCGACAGGTTTAGGTCATTCAGCACTGAAGAGTGAGGATTGACCGTCCCTTTACAGCAGCCGATGCACTGCCTGTTTTACCCAATGCCCACTACTCTCAGTTATGCTCGAGTGGCGTTTGTGAATATCACCTGGCGAGGAGTGGGACCGCTCCCTCAGCGGTAGGGAGATGTCTCTCTCACACTCCAGTTACATTTCAAACGTACTTACTATATGGTGAGTCGAGGGTGAGTGTGGGTGTCGTTTCTGAATACGGGCCTTAATATTTTTAACAAATGTACATTTGAATTTGAACCTTGAATTCCTGTAGAGCTCTTTATTCTAGATTATGACAATATTAATTTTAATAATTAAATGTTCACCTTGGTTCATAATAATTACCACTATTAATTTCTTTCACAGTAAAAATATTATGTATGATAAAATTCAGTCCAGAATATTCTCTTATTCACAGCCTGAGCCAGGTGAGTGGCTTATGTGGAACCAATAAAAACTTTCCTATTCAGGTACTGAGCTACTGCAAGTTAGTTGTAAGCGGGATCCACTTGGTACTTCTAAGTAGTTTTAATACTGCAATGCCACTGTAACTGCCTTGGTCTTCATTAGGTTATGTTGATTAGTGTTAGTTCTGTTAGCCAAGTATTCTAAGAGTTGAAAATAAAAAGTTAAAATGCATATACAGACGTTTTTGTTCAGTTATATTTTTGCTACACAAAAATGCGACAAAATACTACACACTTCCAGAGACTGCGTAGCCTTTTTGATGTAATTCGTTCTCTTTCCTGTCATCTGGGCCATATAGTTGTTCAGAGGGCCTTTAGTAAGCTCACCCTTCACGGATTGATTGCCCCCAAGCTGTTTTTATTTAAGCTGACCTAATTAACAATCAAACAATTTATCGACAAAGCGACCAAACCAATACATGACCTATAATTAGAAATGGTCATGAAAGGTGAATTCCCATTGCCTACATTTATATAATTGATATGGCATCGTACAAATGCAAAACTTTTACCGACTTTGCAGCATTTATTTTTGCCGTCCTTAGGATCGTCTCACAGCTGTGCAACTTGCCTTACAGCGACCTTGAGCCGTGACAGCATTCAGAATATAAAACAGATTCTCGCAGCCTCGCAAACTAATTTACGCAAATCCGTGCTGCGTAATCCGAGTAACACAAGTGCTGAAATTATAAAGACATATCGATATTTTATGTCATCATTTATGTACAGAAGAAGACGCCTCATAATTTTGTGGTGCAAGGCATAACAGTGCTATCAAAAATAAATTAAACTGTCGTCGGTTTTTACCATTTAGTCTGTGGCTAATCGGGAGATGTAAGCTACCAGAGGTTTAGGCATTTAAAGGTTTCCGAAGAACAAATTCAAAATCAGAAGATTCCCCAAGTATAAATGTCTGCCCCCTGATATTGAAGCCAATTTGAAGACTCGCTGGTTTAAAAATGTGTCGCACTGGATTATTATCAAATTAAAATATGCGTTTCAGACACTTCAATAATTCTACTTTCCGCTGCAATATACTTTGTCGAAGTGCGGTCTCCTCCTTTAAGTTTTGCTGAAGCAATTACATAATTACCAGTCATACAATCTCATATTATGGCCTTCCTACGACTTTCCCAGAAGCTGGAGTAGAAAGACCTCGTGAATGACTTGCATGCTCAACGCATGGCATCCATTTCAAATGATTTTAAATGCATGCCATTTGTCAAACTTTCATGATGCACTAGGAACCAATTAACAACCCCAATTCCGAAATAGTTGGGACTAAGTGTAAATTGTAAATAAAATCAAAATGCAATGACTTTCAGATCACGTGAGCCAAAATGTTATTTACAATACACAGTGGATAACATTTCAAATCTTGAAACTGAGACATTTTACATTTTTATCCACAAAATGAGCTTATTTAAAATTTTCTGGCTGCAACAGTTCTTAAAAAAGTTGGGACAAGGGCAAAAAAAGGGCTGAAAAGCAATGAATATATATGAGAATCTATATATAACATTTACCAAGTAATTAAGTTAACTGGCATCAGGGTATGAGACATGATTGGCTATAAAAGGAACGTCTTAGAGAGGCTGAGTCTCTCAGAAGTAAAAATGGCCAGAGGCTCTCCAACCTGTGTAGGCTTGCATATAAAAAGTCTCATCATTGACAGTGCATAACATCATCAAAAGATTCAGAAAAACTGGAAAAATCTCTGTGCGTAAGGGACAAGGTCGCTAACCTTTACTGGATGCCCGCGATCTTCGGGCCTTCAGACGCCACTGCATCGCTCACCAGCATGATTCTGTCATTGACATTACTAAATGGGCCCAGGAATACTTCAGGAAACCACTGTCAGTAAACAGACTCTGCCGTTCCATCCACAGATGCCACCTTAAACTCTATCATGCAAAATGGAAGCCATTGTTGGGCATGATCCTGAAGCACTGCCGTGTTCTGTGGGCCAAGGCTCATTTAAAATGGACTGTGGCAAAGTGGCAAAGTGTCCAGTGGTCAAACAAGTCTAAATTTAATATTCTTGTTGGAAATCATGGATGTCCTGTCCTCCGGGCTAAAGAGGAGAAAGACCACCCTTTCTGTTATCATTGTTCAGTTAAAAAAGCCAGCATCTCTGATGGTATGGGGATGCATTAGTGCATATGGTGTGAGATGCTTGCATGTTTTAAAAAGCACCATGAATGCTGAAAGGTAAATCAAGGTCTTAGGGCAACATATGCTCCCCTCCAGATGACATCTATTCCAGGGAAGGCCTTGTGTATTTCTGTAGGCCAATGCAAAACCATATACTGCAGATATTGCAACAGCATGGCTTCGTAGTAGAAGAGTCCGTGTGCTGAACTGGCCTGCCAGCAGTCCTGATCTTTCACGGATTGAGAACGTTTGGCGTGTGATTGAATGAAAAGTCCATCAAAGGAGACCCAAAACTCTTCAGCAGCTGGAAGCCTGCTTTAAACAAGAGTGGGATCAAATTTCAATGGAAGCCAAGAAATTTGTCTCCTCAATGCCCAGACGCCTCCACCCTGTGTTTAAAAGAAGAGGGGATGCTAGACCATGGTAAACAGGCCCCTGTCCCAACTTTTTTGAGACCTGTAGCATCCATCAAATTTGAAATGAGCTCATTTTGTGGATAAAATTATAAAATTTCTCATTTTCAACATTTGCTATGTTATTTCTGTTCTATTGTGAATAAAATACTGGACGATGTGATTTGAAAGTCATTGCATTTTGATTTAATTTACAATTTATACTTTGACCAAACTATTTCAGAATTGAGGTTGTAATTAAAGGCCAGAAGTTGGTGTGAAAACCAGGGACATATACAGCCCTTGTTGCCTACCCCTGCTCTAAGCGTTTCATTCATGAATAATTCCCTCTTCACTGATGCCAACTGGTGAACTTGCTGTGATTGGCTGGAGGGTCTATCACTCAAACTGAGTGACCAATGTGTGTAGCCTGGGCTACTCTTTGTGCCTGTGCGGGTTGGGGGGCGTTCCTACTTGTTCGCAGGTGTCATTTTTTTACGTTGGCTATTTAATCTTCTTTGGTCTCGCAAAAAAAGTGTGGGGGATGGAATATATTTTCAGCAAAAGTGTGGGTGTTGCATCCCTGCAACGCGCCTGCCGCCAGGGGGACATTGGACTTTAGAAAGTTAAAATCTTGACCTAATAAGATAAAATGACATTCAAGAGATGGCACTTTGCTACCAACAGTTTGGGGAAGGCAGCAGGTTCAGCATGGAAATGCCCAATACACGATCTATGCATGGTCTGCCAGGATACAAAAAATAAATGAAAATTGACTGATTCGCACAGAGCCCTGACTTCTAACCCAATAAATACTCATGGGTTCAACTTGGGTTCTCTGATTGGAATGGAAACAAATCTGCACACAATGCTCCAACATCTTGCCGACAGCCTTCTCAGAGGAGTGGAAGCTGTTATCGCAGCAATTATAGGACCACCTCCATATTAGCGTGCATGATTTTGGACAGCAATGCTGGATGAGCAGGTGACCGCATATTTCTGCCAGGCAGACATTCTGTCTTGCATAATCTATCTGGAATCATTGTCTCGTGTGTTAACAGACTAAATATTGAATTCTGCCATATACAATTGCAATTATAAAATCTAAACCAATACCAAACCTGGACCACAGAACTCGGCAATTCTACTTCCAACAGGGGGGGGATCAGAGTCATACTCTATATCAGATTGACATTACTTGAAGGATTTGATCCACTTTGTGACATTACTTGAAGGACTTGATCCACTTTGCTGAGTGGTCATCCAGCCAGGATATTCTTGGAAGCAGTTGAGGAGACCCTATGCACCAGCATGTGCAATTACGCAGAACATTGTACCACTCTGCACTTCACTGCAGTATATGCCACTGAACAGAGGACAGGTGCTTTAGTTACATGGCCCACCATCCAGGGCAGCATTTCTGTGCATCAACACCAGGATGATCTTTCAATTCCTTGAGAAAATGACAGTCACATGAAACAGAGATCTAATAGTACTGCATCTCAGCAAATGGCTTTCTATTAGACAGGAATCCCTCCATATGAGGAATCACAGTTTAGCTATACCTCCGTAAAGTGAATACTGTACAAAGTAACTCAGACTCCTATCCTGTACAACAATGTCCCGGTCAAATCCTCACAACTCCACATTTTCAGTGGTTTGTAGAAATGCCAAGGGAACTGCCAAAATGCGGATGTGCCTTCCACCTTAAATTGCAATGGTCATCACAAAACTGTAATGTGTTTTATGTGAAAGGTGTTATTTGAGTTCCAACTATGTAGGTGCATTCTCCCTAAAGTAAAACCTGTCTCCAGCTGAGCAAAGCATTTAGAGACTGTCTTGTGAGTCAAAGCATATTCTCTAGTGTATAATTGCACATCAAGCTCCAGTGGGTGTAATCAGATACTCAGGAGCAAAATTCTTGACATTTTATTTAAATGAAAAAAGACATCATAAAATGTCAACACTTTCAATTACAGAACTTAATACACACAGCATGTATATAAGCAGAATACAACCCCAATTCCAAACTTGGGATGCTGTGTAAATTAAAAATAAAAACAGAAAGCAATGATTTGTAAATCCCATAAACCCACATTTTATTCACAATGGAACAAAGATAACATATCAGATGTTATGAGACATTTTACCATTTCATGAATATATTATCTCATTTTGAATTTGATGACACTGCTCAACAAAAGGCTAGAAAAGTAAGTTGTACTATAAACCCTAATTCCTATGAATTTGGGATGTTGTGTAAAACGTGAATAAAAACAGAATATACTGATTTGCAAATCCAAAACTCCGACTGAGTGTTATTAAAAGGAAAGATGATGTAATGCAGTGGTAAACATGCTCCTGTCCCAGCTTTTTTGCTACCTATTGGAGGCATCAAATTCAAAATGAGTGAATTTATCCAAAAAAAAACAATAAAGTGTATCAGTTTGAGCATTAAATGTCTTGTCTTTGTAGCGTACTCTATTGAATATGGGTTGAAAAGGATTTGCAAATCATTATATTGTGTTTTTATTCACGTTTTTACACAATGTCCCAACTTCACTGGAACTGGGGTTTGTAAGTGCAAACCCATAGTCATAGCATATACTGTATCCCTATCAAGATATCTGGCACAAATATTGAGGTATGAAATTTTGTCCACGTCATGCAGCCCCATTTTACTTTTGGCAGCCCCAGCTTACATTTCTGAGTATCACCATTAGATGGAATGCACTTCTAGTCAATGAGTTTATGATCCAGAAAATGTACTGTTTTACCTCCCCGTCATTTTTTGTTTTTTTTTTCTATCATTGTGGATGTTACAACCCTCGTGTGAATCCCTCTCATTACCTCCCATCCAGTAGCTTAGATATATTCTCCTCCGTAGTTAGTTTACATCTCAGTTGCCTTCCCCGCAAAGTGTTGTGCCTTCAGTTTCTCTATTTCCTTATGTGCGCGCAGGCATTTATATATACCCCCTCATTTGTGAGTAGAGTTGCTAGACTGTCACATTTGCTAGACGACCGTTAGCATCCAGTCAGTTTATTCTTTGACAAACGCCAATTCCAATGAATTGGGAAATTATTCAAAACCTGAATTTAAAAAAAAAAAAAAAACTGAATGGAAAGATTTGCAAATCTCATAAAACCACATTTTATTGACAATAGAACACAGACAACATATCTGATGTTGAAAATGAGAGGTTTTACCAATTCATGATAAATATTAGCTCATTTTGAATTTAATGGCAACAACACGTCTCAAAAAAGTTGGGGCAGGGGCATGTTTACCATCGTGTAGCATCATCTCTTCTTTTAACAACGGTCCGTAAACGTCTGGGGAAGTGAGGAGACCAATTGCTGGAATTTTGGAAGAGGGATATTATCCCACTCTTGTCTGATGTTGGATTCTAGCTGCTCAACAGTCCTGGTTCTTCGAAATCAGATTTTTTGTTTTATGATGTGCCTAGCGTTTTCTATTGGGGAAAGGTCTGGACTGCTGGCAGACCATTTCAGCACCCGGACTCCTGGACAGAGAAGCCATGCTGTTGTGATGGATGCAGTACGTGGGTTAGCACTGTTTTGCTAAAATATGCAAGGCTTTCACTGAAAGAGATGTTCTTGTAAAACCTCTGTATAGTTTTCAGCATTGATAATGCCTTTCCAGATGTGTAAGCTGCCCGTGCCATAGGCACTAATGCAACCCCGTTCCATCAGATGTGCAAGCTTTTGAACTTGAATTCAAAATCTTCACAATTTTACATTGAGGAACATTTTCTGAAATTGTTCCACAATTTTTAGACTCAGTATTTTGCAGATTGTTGCGCTTGAGAGACTGAGAGACTCTACCTCTCTAAAATGCTCTTTTTATTTCGTCTTGTTACAGACCTGTGCCAATTAACTTAATTAGTTGTAAAATGTAGCTCCAGCTGTTTTTTATTAGTACCTATTACTTTTCCAGCCTTTTCGTGCCCCTGTCCCAACTTTTTTGAGATGCGTTGCTGCCATCAAATTCAAAATGAGCTGATATTTTTCATCACGAGGTAAAGTGTCTCACTTTCAACTTCAGATGTGTTCAGATATGTCTATATTCTATTGTGAATAAAATGTGGGTTTATGAGATTTGCAAATTATTGGATTCTGTTTCTATTCACGTTTTTACACAACGTCACAACTTCATTGAAATTAGGTCCGTATAAGTTCATCATCTTTTGAGATTTTGATGATTTATCATCCTCGAAAATTAATCATAATCTTTAATGAAAGTAATATACAGAAGCATTCAGAAAGCTCTCAAGCCTTTCTTGTCGCTTGGAGACAGAGGTCACATTACACTTTCTGATTATACATCATTGTGACGGACAGGGGCATAAAAATTCCATCATAATCAATTATTATCAGTCATTGTAATTTTATTTTTTAAAATGATAATTTTTTATTATTTTAATAAAATAAACATAATAATTTATAGATTAAGTATTAGCTGATGCCGACAGTGATTCATGTAGACACATTGCGCACTGTGTTAAATACAGCAGCGCGTGGATTTTCGAATTTACTGTTGTATGAACTTTATAAAACATCCCAAATGATTTCTCCCCCGACAAAGTAACAGTGTGCAAATGAACAATGCTTTCAGTTATTGCTGGGCTTCACCAAGTCTGACAACCGCAATCTCTAAACGGTCCTACGAAGCTGCTTTTCAACTCGTTATGTCAACTGGGGCTTTCCCCACATAGATATCTGCGAGTTCACATAACAGAGACGGCGTTTGTAGCATATGAGCAATCGTCTACTGGCAGCAGAGCAGCATAGTTTACGAATGAAGAGCAAATGATCATATTACCAAAATATGAGGAAGACAGGATCATACGAGAGATGCCAAGTCTCAAGCATTCTGCGTGAGTCTCTCGCCTCTTAGTGGCATTCACGTTCCTGTGCCGTAGTTAACAATTATTCTATCAGCGCGCACTGCAGAAATTCACTCGCAAAATTTAAGTCATTGTGCATTAAGTAAATCAGTTTCACGTGCATTACGGTGGATTTCCCCACTAGTGACACGGAAATTGATTGTGGCTCTGGAATTCTCAGGCTGGTCTTTAATGAGGGACTGAAAGCAATGGAACTGCATAAAGACATTTCAAATGGTCTTATTTCATTTTCAAAACTTAAACGATCATGAAACACATGCACTGTTTCCAATCCCTGAGTAAAGAGAAGCACGAGAAGTCCGGAGTCATAATCGCTTTCCATAGTGAGGTCCACCGTTACACAGGTGAAACTGAAACTTAAATGCGCAAGGATTTTAATTTTGCGTGACAATCTCATTGATAAGCGTTCATTGAATAATTGTGGACTTCGGTGAATAAGCCTAAAAAATGCGTGAGACCCACGCCGAATGCGTGAGACTTAGCGTCTCTGTCATACAGATCAAAGACAATTCTGAGGACAATATGACACCCACCACCAGCTGTAGGGGGGTGTGAATTACATTCTGACAGACGGCCTTAAAAATATTCCGCCATTGTTAAAAAAAAAAAAAGCCGACAATGAAGGAAAATATTTGCTTAACGCGGCCTCTGATTGGAGACTGCATTCCTCTTAAATATTTCCTGATGTTCCTCTACCCAGTTTATTAAGAACAAGCTCCTGAGGCTACAACGGGCATCAAGACTGGGACTGCGTTCTTGCTAACTGCTCCCTCATGACATCTGACAGCTCAGCTCGGGTGAAGTGTACACTCCATCTGGCAGTCATCCAGGGAAGGTATTGGGTGGATATTGGCTTTGCCCGCACTGCTCTGCCTGTAACATCTGAACTGAAATGTACTAGTCTTCTCTGGGATCTGTCCATTGTCTATTGTGTTACTATCAATAAACCTCACTATTGGATTGTACTCTGCCTCTGCACTTGATTCCCCATCGGTATCATAACAGTAAAACAACTTCAATGTTGAGTTTTCATGAAGTTTCTTTGTATTTGCAGCACCTTTTTGTGTGTTACTTTTAAATTTCTAGTCTCGAGTTAATTCTCATAAGCAAGCATATGATGTAGGAAGGAAAGGCAAATCAGAATCCTATACCAAATGCCAGGTTTTATAAAAACCCCAGCCCCCCCCCCCCCCCCCCCTTAAAAAAAATTGACTGGGTGATTTAACTTCACAGTAAGTTGGTCAGTGAGCACTCCAAAAACAAATATGAGTGAGCAAGAACTTAGGTGAGTTTTTTTGTTATATGTCCCCTGCAGGTCAGGCATTGCTCTTACAATTGGGACTAAATGTGTGCAGTTGTAGCTTGCTGGACAAGGCGAATAACCAGCCGACTCTCAGTGATGTAACTCCTTTAGTGAAAATCAGGATATAAGCACACTAAAGCAAAATGCTACGCTAATGGGGGTAGAGGCCCAGAAGAGTAAATATTTCAGGTAGAAAAACCTGACGAGATTCCGACAATCCTAATTTGCTGAGCTAAAAGAAAAAAAAACTGTATTTATATGGGAAGAATATGAGGAATTATAACCGATTTTAAAGACCTGAATGATGTCATTTATCCAGTCAGTGGCTCATTTAAACTCTTAATACATTCATAGTTTTAGCTGAACCAGCCGTCCGCCATTATTGTAATCATGCAATAACCTGTCAGCAGATATGATCTTTAAATACTGAGCACCATCCACTTTGCGAGTTATTTCACACAATAAAGTAATGAATGGATATAAATTTAGACATACTAGGAGAGAGGTAATTGTCCAACATCATTCTACATGGGAGTGGGAGACTTTTTTCCTTTTGAATGAAAAAAAATGACAAAAAGACGTAATAAAAGAGGAAACATAATTAATGCAGGGTTACTGTGATGAGGTACAGGAGCTCCCATGGTGGAATACCATAAAAATGCATGCAATTTCTTCTTGACTCTCTAAGGTGTTTAAAACGCAAAAAAAGGAACGAGTACTGCCCTTCTTCAGCTACTCATTCAGTGTAGTTTTGCACTGCTGTGTTGCTATGGATACTACACAGAATAAAGTCTTAAGTGAGACTGATATTTGGCCCCAGAGAATCATCACTTTTGCAATGCTTATTTTTCAGAGGCATCCCTGGAAAATAACTCATGCATAAATCATCATATGGAAAATTTTCATACCGCGCATAAATATCATCAAGTATCATTACATGAATCATGCATTTAGAAAGCCAGTACTTTCAGTTAAGTGCAGGTTATACAATCACAGGATTAGAATGATTGCTTTTTAGATGTAGGCCTATATAGTATAATGGTTTATTTCATCCATACTGCAATACTGCTCTAATATACAACAGAAAAATAAAGAGACCGTTATCAAGGTTGGAATATCATGAATATAATGTGCGGTACTGTGGGTGTACAAACACCTACAGAACTGAGAAATCGCCCTGAGAATCATCTAAAATATTACGCTTTCGTGTTTTCGAAAGAGTGGGTCATGCTCTTATTTTATCAGATGAAGACAGAGATTAATAAAGGGAAATAGAGAGGAAAAACAGCGAGACCTACTGTCACTTCCTAGCATCATCTGGACATTTCACAGATGGCAATGCTGTCAAATTGCATAAGAAATGCCAAGCCAAGTATACAGAATATTGACAGCTTCACATGGACAGGCATCTGCTTTTTGAAGCCAAACGGCTTGAAATTACTTTATTTGCTATCCTCTGGCAGAAAAATGCAATATGTGGAGATGCTTTAAATAGTATCGTATTTGCAAGGGGAGCAGTGCAATTCATGCTTTTGAAAGCTCACTGCTTCACAACCTCTAGAGCTTGCTTCTGTGAGAATTGCAGATTGCACACAAAAATAGGCCCTAGCTTTACAAATGTGGACTGTTCCTATAAGGCAAGTCCCCATTCTGAAATTTCTGGCCATCGTCCCTTGCAGCCCTGGCAATGACAGACACCGTGGCAGGGTGCGGTGCAGTGGCACTGACCTCAGACAGCCTGTGGCATTGCGCAGGACCTGTGAGGAGTGCAACTGCAGTTTTCGGTCCTCCTGGTTGGGCGAGGTGTCCCAGGCTGAGAGGGGTATGATCACCGTGTTGGTCAGCACTGCTAGAGCATCCTGAATGATGGGCATCTTCAGTGCATCACAGGAGGACAGGTTCCACAGCACACCTGCAGTATAAGACATTTTGTTACTTCTGACCCTTACCGTTTTCTACCTTCAGCGCTGCTCTCCAACCCCAACACGCCAACACAGAACTCCATAGTGCCGTGTTATGCAATCATCACCCAATCAACATCAATCAGATCAATTACCACTGGGATGTAGGCAAAGCCTTAGACACTTCAGCCCATTATGACTGAAGCCTCTTCACCAAATTCCTAATTGAGGACCTGCGTGCAAGAAACACCAAAGTCACAAAACACTTCTGAGATTTTGGGGGTCAAAGTTTTCAAAACATGTTTCACATAATTATTTTTGATGGTAGCATACTTTGGAACCCATTGCTGTTTCCAAGGGCTATTGACAGCCGAAGAACCCTTTTTTTGTGGAAAAATGCTCACATATTATGTAGTTAATCAGACTAATAGTTTTGGACTTAAGTACTTTTTTCTTCTAAATACCTAAGCTAACCCTCCAATTATCCTTGGGGTCAATTTGACCCCATTTTTTGCTTCATATTTCATGACTTTTCCTAATTTGATGGGGACAACTGATTAAGCATAAAATTATCACGATGATATTTTTTCAATGTGCTGAACACATATTGCACGCATTGGTGTTCCTCTGGGGTCAGTTTGACCCCAAGTTGTTTTAGCTGTGTAAAACTTGTCTGTCTATGTGAGTGACCTCACATCCCCACACCTGCAGGTGCAGAGTTGATACTTTTGAGTTTCATGACAGGGGGGTGGGGAAAACAACTATTCCCTCGAGAACTTTGATACTTCTCATGGTGTGGGCATGTGGGAAACAAATTGACTGGTGAGCCCCTGCCAAAATGAGGAAGCCAGTGTAGGCTTGCGAGTTAGTCACATCCAAGTCTTTCTAACTACACATGCCTTCCCTGTAAAATTATCATCTCAAGTACAATATTTTCAAACGATGGTTACATGAAGAGCTTGAATAATGACTGTATGTCATGGCTGACTGTGTGTCTGGTGGGACACTCTTAGCAGCACTTCTACATTGTTGTTAAAGTGATAGAGGGACCATAATTTTCCATTTTTAAGATAAGGTAAGATATACTTCATTGAACCCCGTGGGGTAATTTGTCCTCTGAATTTGACCCATCCTATAGTTAGGAGCAGTGGGCAGCCAGAGAGCAGAGCCTGGGGACCAACTAAAGCCAGTTCCTTGGTCAGGGGTACTGGTAAGAGTGTTCCTATAATGCATGTTTTTGTGGGTGGGGGAAACCGGAGTACCCAGAGGAAACCCATGTGAACACGGGGAGAACATGCAAACTCCACATAGAAAGGCCCCAGGCAAGATGTGAACCCACAACCTTCTTGCTGTGAGGCAGCAGTGCTAAACACTGTGCCACCGTGCCACCTGTGCCAACGTGACATGGGGTAGGGGGAAACAATATTCTCATGAGAACTTTCCTGCATCATGGGCATGAAGGTGTGTGTGTATGTGTGGCCTACTGTACTCACACCTGCTGAAGTAGAACTGATATTTCCCGTGCTGTGGAGGGTGGGTATTCCCACAAAGACATTGGTAGTTCATGCAAAATAAGGGAGGAACAAACATTTTAAAGCTTTCATGGCAGCCCTCTATCCAAATCATTCCTCATTGTGCTCTGTGTATACTGCTATCTGCATGCTCTCTCACTTGAAAATGTCCTCTGGGAAAAGGTTTACTGTCCATGAGGTTTTGGAACAGCTCTTTGACAGTGAAAGTGACATAGAGGAGAATGTGTCTGAGACAGAGGATTGTGTTGAGGAGGACCCTGATTTTGAGGCATTCTCATCTGATGAGAATGAGAGTGTTGACCCTCTTGTTGTCTCTCAACCACCAGCAGACACGATCCCTTCCAAAAAATAAGAAGATGATATCGTCCCTATCCCCACTTCAACAGCGGGGTAGACTTAGCGCAGCTAAAATTATTTAAAAAATGATTAAAAAAAGTAAATAAGTGTAGCCGCCGGATAGCTCACTCAGTTAAGGCACTGCGCTGCAGTGCAGAGGTGACTATCATGTCGCGGGTTCGAGCCCCGGTCGTACCAACCGGCAGTGGTTGGCAGCTTTTTCAGAGTAGTGCACAATTGGCCATCGCACTACAGGGTTTCAAATTGGGAAGGGACTGTCGGATATGGGATGCAAACAGCTTTGTTCGTTGCTCAAGCGCCTCCTGTTGGCCAGACGGGCGCTCGTCAGGAGGATTCTGGGTTTGTTCATGTCCGGGTATCCTCCGCCCTCGTTCTGAACTTGCGAAGATTCAACCAATGAGTGTATAAGAAGCAGTGGCTGACAGGCACGTGCTTCGGAGTAGAGCGGTGAACTGTCTTCACTGTCCTGAGTTGGCAGCAAGGGGTCGCATACGAGCAAGCTTTGTACATAGTTCACCAATGGGGCATTCCAGATTCGGGTGGGATTGGAGATGCCAAATTTATATTTTAAAAAAAGTAAATGAGTATGTTTGAGAGGAAAGGGCGGGGGGGTCACCAACATCAATCAATATAGCTCATTCTGTGAGAGTCATGAATGTGCACCCCAGATTAGAAAAGATTTTGATGAAAGATTTTCAAGATACATTCATTCTGAGACTGAAAGTTTGACCTGATGGTGGCGCTACAGGAAATGTGATATCATCACTAAAACCAATAGGCTTCATCCTTTTGTGGTCAATAATGTTGTTAGTAAATTTGAGAAGATTTGTATGGAAACTTTTCAAGATACATGCATTCAAATTAAAAAGTTTGGCCTGATAGTGACGCAAGAGGACAGGTCAACTCACTGATTATCAAGGGGTTATTTATGTATTCAACAAATAAACAAAGTGCCTGACACAAAAACTTGGTCAACAATTTTATGTAAATCATTTTTTGGAGGCAAATATCCCTGGGGTTAGATTGACCCCAAGGGAAAGAAGTGTTAGTAATATTTGAGGATAATAGGAGGGTTAAGTACATTTACCACTAAATGGCTCAACTTGGGAACTTTTATTGGATGAAGCAAACCTTCATGCCTCCTTAGATATCATTTTTACAGCTAGTTATGCAACACATGGTAGGATTTTGATTTGACAGTCATGAAATTTTATGGACATTTAATGCACTAGAGTTTAGTGAATTAGACAATGGCAACACCAGTACCCTGGACTTCAGTACTACTTCTGTGAAATCTTTGGAATCAGATGATGCTCTGGCTATTATGGCATTTAATACTGGTGTCAGCTCATTTTTTGCAAGGTGCGACTTCAGTACATTTTGCCCGCAGGTCTTCAATTTTAAAATGCGTCACTTTCTTATGGGTTCCCTACCACCGATTACAGAAATGATGAAATCTTGTGGATGAGATTCATGCAAACTGTTCCCATGGTAAAAGTTGAGGCAAACCTACGGTCAAAAAACATGGTGGTTTTAAACTAGGAGATAAATTGAATGAATGATATTGAATTAGGCTGCATTACTGATTGATGGAAATGCAATGAACTG
Organism: Gymnothorax reevesii; assembly: GCA_029721435.1. Taxonomy (NCBI): domain Eukaryota; kingdom Metazoa; phylum Chordata; class Actinopteri; order Anguilliformes; family Muraenidae; genus Gymnothorax; species Gymnothorax reevesii. Next base: position 86,271,911 of record CM056575.1, read on the forward strand.
AAGCACCTGGGATGAGACTTGTTTATTTCACATGCCAGATTCACAGTAGATCTCCACGGTGATATTTACAGTGCCGTAAAAAAAAAAAGTATTTGCCCCCCTCCAAATTTATTTTACTTTTGTACATTGGTCACACTTCAATGTTTCAGATCAAACTAATTTTAATATTAGACAAAGATAACCAGAGTAAACTTTTTAAATGATGATGTCAATATTTGAAGAAAAAAAACTATTCAACCCTGCCTGGCCAATGTGAAGAATGTAATTTCTCCCCTAGTTACTAAATCAACCAAATAATTACACAGTTAATCTATAATTGGGTAAAATTTCACTGAGCACACCCATGCATGATTGCTACAGGCCCGTTGAATCTAAAAATCACCTAAATGGAACCGGTCTGGCAATGTGTAGTAGGCCAAAAGCTGCACAAAATGCCATGATCTAAAAAAAATTCAAGAACTGATGAGTAACAATGTCGTTGTCATCCATCAATCTGGAAAAGGTTACAATGTCATTTCTAAGGCTCTGGGACTTCAATGTACCACAGTAAGGGCAACTATCTACAAATGGAGAAAACCTGGAACAATGCTGACCCTTCCCACAAGTGGCAGGCCGACCAAAATTTTCCCAAGAGCACAGTGAAGACACATCCAGGAGGCCACAAAAAATCTAGATTAATATCTACTGAACTGCAGGCCTCACCTGCTTCAGCCAAGGTCAGTGTTCTCAATTCACCAATCAGGAAGAGTTTGCACAAAAACTCTTGGGAGAGATGCAAGGTGAAGACCGAAGGACCGCTACTGACCGAAAAGAACACAAAAGCATGTGTCTCCTTTGTCAAAAAAAAAATGGCTTGATGATCCCCAAGACTTATGGGGTAATATTCTGCAAACTGATGAGACGAAAATGGAAATTTTGGGAAGATTTAGGTCCACTTACATCTGATGATTTAAAGTGCACAAGCAAATCCCCCTCTAAATGGCCCGAAAGAAATTAAATGAAGGTTTTGCAGTGGCTTTGTCAAAGTCCCCTAACTTGAATCTGATCGACATGCTGTGGCCTGACCATATACAGGCACTTCAGCTTTAAAAACCCTCCGGTGTAGTTGAATTAAGACAATTCTGCAGAGACCTGGCCAAAAGTCTTCCACAGTGATGTAAAAGACTTATTGCCCAGTTATTGAAAATGTTTGGTTGCAGTTAATGCTTCCAGTGGTTCAGGTATTTCACAGTTAAACTCACTAAACAGTTTCAACTACAAAATAACTCTAATTTTTTTTTTTACATTTCAAAGTGTTTTTAGGGTTTAACCTCTAAATTGAATCCATAATAATTGGTGCACATATTGTTTCACCCTAGGTTCTGAAATACAGTACGTTAAAAACAGTACAAGGTTGATATATTATGAAATGGTAACAATCATTCATTGACACAAAAATGTAAATTGTCATACAGTATATTAAAGTACCAGGTGTTGGAGTCTGTTTTTCCTATCTGATCTGGCAATAGGAGATAAACTGCTACTCTGGGGTGCGTTTCCCGAACAACGACGGAGGTTAGCTTTGAACTAACGTGGTACGATGCATCGTTAAACTAATAAACATCAGAGCAAAGACTGTCTCCCAAAACTGTCGTACCTTGTTCGTACCACAGTAGTTTGAACCATGTTGGTTTGAACAACGTTAGTTTGAACCAAGATAGTTTGAGCGATTATCGCTCAAACAACAATGGTTCCAGGAGCACTCCGGTCTGATTTTCACCGCGAGAAGCTTAAAAACTTGGTATTTATGCCTAAATACGGCAGTTGTGATCGAAATTACAATACCAATTTCTCATTTTGGCATATTATTTTGTGATTATATACAAACTTGCTACTATACAATTTACCATTTAAATGAAGAGACTTTAGGCAACCATTCTTTGGAAGAAAAAAAAATCTTAAGAACGATTTGCCATTTTAGTGCATTTAACGAGATGAGCTCCACCAGCGAATACAAAATTTTTATATTCATTAATCATTAACATTCTGAATAGCTATGTATATATACTAAGCTTTTCGTCTTGCTGAAATTTCTTTGGTGCAGTGGATAAAGCTCATGACACCCAAAATACTGTCTCCACAGACTGAAGGTTTGACTCCAGTTGGGAGATGGTTTTTTTTTCCCCCACCCAGTCCTTTTATTCATGGCAACGTGTGCTCCGATGAAAAAGTGATCATTAAATTTCGAGTATTTGTGTGTCACGTTGTCTCTTTTGATATACGTAGTTAATATTTATTTAAGGTCACCCACCTTATTTATGGACATAGAAATACATACACAGACAAAAATGAAATATAAAAAGTAAAGATTTTTATCGGGCACCCACACGCAGGACCCCTCAACATTGGCAATCCTCTCACTGGGCCACTCCACATTAGGCCCCCTCTGGCATGGCTTTCTGTGTGTCAGGGCCACTAATTCCCCTGAGTCTTCAGAATCCTCTCAGACTTGCAGTTCGTCTACCTACTGCACAGCATGGCTGTCAAGGCAAATGTCCAGCTCCCTGAAGATGAGGCGATCTATGTAAAGGATGCTGAAGATGACCGTGCATTCCACAGACCACAAGGAATGACAAATGTTATGCAAAAAGACCTCCATCTCCCCCACCCCCTTTCTTTTTATCTACACTTTCCCATCCACAGTCATATATATGATTCCTACCATATTCACAGTTGCATCCTATCCTATCGATACATAAAAATACATGAAGGTAAACAGCGAGATCATACGTTCCTCCGGTGAGTAGCAACAGTAAGTCACAAGCCTTACAGATTTACTCAACAATACTACAGTTTTGAATCATGATCCCGTAAAGTAGGCCAATTAGCCACCTCCTGCTCTAACGACAGCGGGGAAAAAAAACAAGAGTTGAATTACTAGACAAGCGTAATTAATCGTTGCAAAACATTAAAGTGTCTTTGCTACCGCATGCGAAGGCTACAAGAGATATAATTCCAGAGATCCAACCATAGGCCCACTCATGAACAGAGAAATACAACAAAAAGTGTTTTTCCCGAGTAGCTACATTTTCAAATCACTGTGTTCATGTTATATATGTTTGTACAGCAAGGTCATCGAACATTTTCAGCTACTGACCTTATGTTTACCTTTCGTGGACTGCATTTTCCGACGCAGTCACCCGGAACTAAGCTTCTAACTACAGCTGGGGAGCAGTAGTTAGAACTACACAGCTGAACGACAGTGGTTGAGAACGTTTGTTCGAACTGTCAGGTTTTGGGGAACACCTGCGTCGTTTAACGATGGTTCATACTACGTAAGTTACCTTGGTAGTTCGAACGATGGTTTTGGGAAACACTGGCGGCGCAACTACATAGTTCAAACTATGCAAGTTGCTAACTTACTTAGCAACTACGCTTTTGGGAAACGCACCCCTGATCAGGTAATACTTATTTAAACTTTGCATCTTGATTGCACCCAGAGTTTTTCTGACACTGGACACTTATGGACATCTCTAAAAACCCACATTTCAATGAGCTGGCATGAAATGCTCAAAAGCTCACAAGACTGATAGAAATAGCTGCAAAATGTCATTTGTAAAAATTAGTTCGTTGAGCAAATATATTCCATAAGATGACACATATGCATCAAATTAAAAGCTTTGACCCTTAAGGTTCTCACTGTTAAAAAATTATTATGATTAGTTTGCATCAAGTTTATGTAATTTGGCACTATTCATTTCTCTGTTTTTGGGAAACTTGGTTTCCAAGTTTCATATCCAATTTTCAGGACACATAATACATAAATTTCAGAGCATATAAAAATATAAAGAATAAAACCCAATATGAACACTAATTGTGCTCCTTGGAGGTCAGATCAATTGAGTTGACAGAAGCAATTAAATAGCACCACGGGTGCTTTGACTAAATGCACCATTGTCGGGAGGACCCTGCAAGAACTGAGCAAAATTCTGGAAACAACTTATAATGTATGCAAATGTGTATTATTATAATATCATTGGTTGCAGGTGACATTTCGTCAGCCTGCTGAAAAAAACCTCATATGTCCAAATTGATAAGAAACAAAAACTCGTATGTCCACTATTTTTACCTGTAAAATTAAACATTTTTTAATTTTATTTATATTTTAAATTATATTAATATATTTATATTACTTTTTTATTTTAGATTTTTTTTAATTTTCCAGTAAAGTTTATCATATTGAAGATGCAAGGTTTTATCAGCAGGCCGACTATTTACTTTTGTACCATTTGTAAACATGGGGTTCAAGAATATTGTTATTTTTTTTTTCATTTTTGTCAAAAACGACAAAAAAATGTATTGGTTGTCCATTGAAAGATTTTGAGAACTTTGCATCAGGCATCATCATTGGTAGGAAGATGTCTGCACAGTTTCAGCCTCTTAGGACAAGCAGTTTCAAGGGACTTTTAACAGCAAGGTGCTATATGAAATCTAGGGATATGGTCTCATGGTACAGCTAGTTGATTAAATGGCATTCATAAGCTTTTTTTCTATTTCCAACAAAATGAGAAAGTACAGTTTGTGTTTAATCCCAATCCTCATTTCTCCAAAACTACAAACAGTATCTTAGTATGTCATCTCTACAAATAGCTGTTTTTGACAAACTGAAATAAGAGAAATGTTTGATTTACAACTAGATGATGCACACTCTACAGAGATGCTAACCCACGCCTCTTGTTGACCTTGGCCTTCGACCTTTCGACCTCAAAATGCTAATTTGGACAGGGTACCCTAGGATCATCTATCCCACAAAGTTTGGTCACCCTAGCTTCAGTGGTGACCGAGCTGTCGCGCGGACACACACACACACACACACAGACAGACTGACGGTGCTAAACTGTATACCCACGCCGCCTCGTCGGGCATGGGTAATAATACAACCCTAATTCTGAAATTGTTGGGACAAAGTGTAAATGGTGAATTAAATCAAAATTCAATGGACTTTTAAATCACAGTAGCCAGTATTTTATTCACAATGGAGCAGAGATAATACAGCAAATGTTGAAAATGAGAAATTTTACAATTTTATCCACAAAATGAACTCATTCCAAATTTTATGGCTGCTACAAGTCTCAAAAAAGTTGGGACAGGGGCCTGTTACCATGGTGTAGCGACCCCTCTTCTTTTTAACATAGAGTGGAGGCGTCTGGGAATTAAGGAGACAAGTTTCTTGAGTTTAGCGATTGGAATTTGATCCCACTCTTGTTTAATACAGGCTTCCAGCTGCTGGAGAGTTTTGGGTCTCCTTTGATGGACTTTTCATTTAATTATGCACCAAATGTTCTCAATTGGTGAAAGATCAGCACTGCAGGCAGGCCAGTTCAGCACATGGACTCTTCTACCATGAAGCCATGCTGTTGTAATAGCTGCAGTATGTGGATTTGCATTGTCGTGCAGAAATACACAAGGCCTTCCCTGGAATAGATGTCATCTGGAGGGGAGCATATATTGCTCTAAAACCTTTATTTACCTTTCAGCATTCATGATACATTTTAAAACATGCAAGTGTCCCACACCATATGCACTAATACATCCCCATACCACCAGAGATGCTGGCTTTTGAACTGAAAGCTGATTACAGGAGGGGTGGTCTTTCTCCTCTATAGCCCAGTGGACATAACGCCCATGATTTCCAACAAAAATGTCATATTTGGATTTGCCTGACCACAGTACACTTTGCCACTTTGCTACAGTCCATTTTAAATGAGAACACAGCCCACAGAACACGGCGGCACTTCTGGATCATGCTCAACAATGGCTTCCTTTTTGCATGATGGAGTTTTAGGTGGCATCTGCGGGTGGCATGGCGGACAGATTTCTGAGAGACACAGCCTCTCTAAGAAATCCCTTTTATAGCCAATCATGTTACATGCCTAATGCCAGTTAACCCCAGATTGCAAAAGACAATTCAATGTTGTATTTTGGTCAGATTGGTCATTTTTGGTTGAGGTTGAAAAATCTATGTTAATTCAATGTTTCATTACAGTTTCAACGTTTGAAAAAACTGTTGTTGTATCAAAGTAGTATAGATGATGATTTTTCAATGTTGAAATGCCCTACAATGAATTGACATTGTTTCAATGGTGCTTCCTCCACCTAAGCCAGGCTGAAAACTTCAAAAGATCAAAAGAAAAGCTGTGTGCTAAAATGTACAAAAGAAGTACAAAATGGCAATTTCTTTTGAATCTTTAATGAATAACTAAATGAATAATGATCTCTTTTATTGTTTTTTGTTGTTGTTGTTGTTGTTGTTGTTAATAGAGCATACAGTCAAGCAGCTGTTCTCAACCTTGGTTTCTTAAAAAAATGGAAATAGCCAATCTTCGAACTCGCAACCCATTGTCGAATATTCACCCATGAAATAATTATAATCAAGTATGGGGTCCCCCAAAACATCCCGTGAAGTGGGGTTTTTGTATAAAAAAGTTGAGAACCACTGCAGTATAGCATATTTAATTGACCATTTCAGCATTTTAACCTTTGTCTGTATGTTTTTAATTAGACTTATTTAAAAAATAATAATTTTACTCTATTTGGTGTTTTAAAGTTCTGCGGGGGTTGCTCCAAACTTGTCTATTAGTGGCATCACTGCCATTCAGGCATATGGCAGTGATATCACTGACTAGTTGACTACTTAGGCATGCTCCTTGTTGAACTATAGCATAAATACAGTAATAAAGTGATCATTTTTTTTAATGAGGCATATTAAAAACATACAGAGGAAGGTTGAAAAGTGTTGAAATGGCCCTTTAATAATAACGTTGTTTCAATGTATAATGCAATGCATATATAGTTCATTCAATGTTGATGCAATTCTACATTCTTTCAATATTGATCATATCATAGTTGAATCAAGGTTGATTCATTATTAGAAGTGATAGGAAATTCAATGTTATTTCCATGTTGATCATAGCGAGCACTTTCAATGTTTTTTCAATATCTGACATCAATGTTGATTGCAATCTTCAGCCTGACAATATCACAATATTCAATCACTTTTTGCTATCTGGGAACTTAATTACTTGCTAAATTTTCTTTCAGCTGATTTTCTTACGCAGTAATTGCTTTTTGAGCCTTTTTTCGCCTGTGTCCCAACTTTTTTGAGGACTGTTGCAGCCAGAAAATTTTAAATAAGCTCATTTTGGGGATGAAAATGCAAAATGTCTCAGTTTCAATATTTGAAATGTCATCCATGTTCTATTGCAAATAATATGTTTGCTCATGTGACCTAAAAGTCATTGCATTTTGATTTTATTTTTACTATTTCGGAATCGGTGTTGTATATTATGCTTAAGTAAATTTTCACATGAATGTTAAGATTATGGACCAATTTTATTTAATCATATGAATTGGAATTTATTTCACTCAGCTGTGTGAAATCAGCTGACATAATGTTCAGTAAATCTTACATTTCAATTTTGAGGGAACAAAAAAGAACTATCATGTTATAATTAAGAAAAAACATTTTTTTTTTATCAGATGATTAAGCTAGATGTGCAGGTTATGCAATGGTGTTAAGAAGTGTTTCCCCTCTCAGTGCTGACAGAGGTGTTCAGATGGCTCACAAAAGTAAAGCCATTTGATGGTGTGTGGGCACAATACCAGAGCTTCAACCACTACGAGCTGAGGACATGTTACGCGCCCGGGTCATGTCAGGCCTTTAATATTTCAGAGCAGCTTTCAGCCCTGACAGTCCAAAATCATGACCCACCTCTGCCTCCTCGTATGGGAGACAGCACAGTCAAATGGCTGAACAGATGTCATTTTTGAAACTGGTGAAAATGGCTTTTCATTTATGGACATTTGTCCAACGGCTGCTCATTTCATTGGCAGCCTTGACATGCTCATTCTTGGCATTTCTTCAAGAGTGCTGTGGAATAATTCAACTTTTTGTTCTCTGTCCTGTGGCTAATTTGAGAGTAGTAGGGAGTTGCATGATTAAGTGTGTAAAGCTTTTCATCCATTTGTGTAATTACGATCAGTGCACACACTCTGTCAAGCCTAATTTTATAACCTCCTGGAGTCAGGGAAATAGGATTCTAACACCTTCTTTCACTCCTCTTTATCACCATAGAAATTTTAGCCATATCTTCCCAAGTTTACACAGCTGTCTTTCTTTTATAACCCATCCTTTCTGATTTTGTATGAGAGGGTTATAGCAGAGGCCTGCAAGCATATATGGGGCAATGCCTGCGCAGTTACAATTGCCCTCTGTAATATTGATCTGGTATGATCTGTAATAAACTTCTGGGTAGTAAGCTACAAAATATAATGTCTTTTGAGGAAATTCCACAACAATGCAGAAATGCGCAGCATCAAAATACAAGTACAGACGGCTGTTTCTGAATAGGGAGTGCATAAATACATACAGTACGCCCAGTTTTTCACGGTTTCAATTTTGCCCTGTTTGGTTAAGACTTATTTTAATTTGGCTGGATGCATATTTCATGAATCTTTGGTACGTGGGGGTAGTCAAAAATATACAAGATCACCAAATCAAATCACCAGGTGTACTTTAGACTTCAAATAGGGATTCCGATACACTTAAAATTGGTCCGTTATGGCAATTTCATGATAGGTTGAAGGTTTTCACTCATATAACAAGTGAAAAAAAGTTTAATGCGACTTGATAATCGCTTTCCAAATGTTGCTCCTTTTCCACTGTAACCAGTCCGCCGAATGTCTCATTTTCCTAGACGTCACATGCGGGATGTGTACTCTGAAAGTACCCAGATGTTCCATAGTTATAATGCAGTGAACACTGTGAAAACTGCTTTCAATTTTGTTTTTAAAGCCTGACGAGTCAGAACTCCATAATAGATTTCTCCCAGTAGCTACTTCATAGTTTTAAATCCCATGTTAAAATCTAAATTTTTTTAAGTTACTGTCGCATAAAGGTGATTTCTTTTATCGATGCATATTAGCTTTGCTGCTTATCTTGGTGCCTTCCGTGCCAGCAGAAAGTCGGTCGCCACGCAGGCTATACACTATACACGTACACGTTGTCTAGTTTAGAAACAAAATTATGTTTTTACTGGAGTCATGCAACTATTCCGAGGAAGGTTGGATAAGCCAAAGCTGGGCTACAAAAAAGATAGCAGTTTATGATCACGATCAAGTGGACTCTCACAACAGTGATTGACTGACATAGAAATACAGAATGACGAGGTCTATGCCATTTAGAACACAATCGTACCCCTCTGATATCTCCACTAAATACCTCAAAAGCAGCCTGAATCGTCCGCCTGCACTTCTCATACACTCAAGCTCAATTTCAGGTCTTAATTGCTTTTTTATTGTTGCTGTATCTCTTCCCATGTTTCTTTCTTCAACTTCTGGTCCTTCCTCTTCCATGATGGTCAAAACGATACAAAACCTCAAATCTAAAAACTGCACCACCTATCGGCGAATGTCGTATTGCTGCACAATACTAGTCCCCTACCGGTGTATGCATATTATATTTCCTAAAAAGTAGGTCAAAGTGACCTGAATAGGGTACATGACACACCCTCTCCCCAAGATGCATCCACACACCAACTTTGATGTTCCTAGGTCATACGGTATTGAAGTTATGGAGCGGACACGAATGCGGATGGACAAACTGACGGACTGCAATCCTATAGTCCCCTCCGTTTCTGGTAGGGGACTAATAACGTTAGATAGTTACAGTATAAGCAACAGAAAGATCTGACAACAGGCAGCTGCAAGTGCATGAACAATATGTATTCCCACGCGAGTTAAGAGAGAGAATCGGCTACATTCTAAAATCTTCCTTTCTTGTCTTGTCATTGCGCTTATCAAGTCGACTCATCGAAAAAATATCGTAATAAATTAAGGTATCAGTCTTCCCCCAGGGTTTCTGCTACATGTAATTGATTGTGGCACACCGCCACGCCTATGTAAAATGACTTTGCATAAACTCCAAAAATCCTAAGGACAATCAGGTGTCGCTAGTAGTCTTTGTTAAGTTAAAACGAGCGCTAATAATTCTTGACCTGTTGTCAATCCTTTTGCTTGATGAACACATTTTCCAATGAATAAAAATTAGCAATCGGCAGTAAAACGCGCTGCTTTCTTCTTAATGCAATGTGCGCAACGATTAGAGAAAAAACTATTTTGATCACTTTGCAAAACGATAAATTACGATGTTAACTTCTGTTTGCTGTGAGCACATCCTGCTGTACCTAATTGTATCTTCATGATTATTTAATTCCAATTCCGGAGTCCAGAGTCATAATCGGTTTTCATATTATATGTGAAATCCACCATGATGCATGTGAAACTGATAAACCTCCGTGCACACAGACTTCAATTATTACATCGCCCACGTGCTGATTTATGAAAACTGGCCACTCCTGACCCAATTTGACCCAATGCTGAAGGCCTCCACCACTGATTCAAAAAAATCCTGGAGGAAACCACACCTTCCCCGTATTTACACGATTTCCGTCAGATCGTTTCTATGTCCATGCTAATCTTCAATGTATTAGGCCTATATAAAAAAAATGAGTTAAAATTTTTAGAAAAGCAGATAAATGTTTATCCATCTCAAGGAAAATATGACTCAATTTTAACCTTTAACAAAATATAAAGCTTAGAGAGAGACATGGCATTTCCATTGACATGTAACAGAGCCGAGCTTACAAAACCCCAATGTGACGTCACCCAAAACGGGCCTCTTTCCTTGTATCAAGGAAGTATTTACGCTCAATAAAGTAGGGCCTACTGTCCTTTCGCGCAAGTTTCCATTTTCTCGTATCAATAATGTGAGGGAATGACATTACATTGCATTCATCGCATCCACTGATGTCGAAATTTCCATATTTCAGTTTTTCCTTTGAATCCCTACTTTGAGGAACAAAATGATAAAAGACCCTGAATGCTATTCATACAATTTCTGGGAGAGGAGAGGAAAAAAATTGAATACATTTCACAATGCAATAACTTGCACTTATACACAAGTGTAACCTAAAAATATACAACCAGAATTAAAACTCATTGAAAGTTGGCGGCTTCAGACATCTAGATATACAGTATAATAGGCAAAGGGATTGATTGATACTGCATGCACTTAATTGGAATGTTTCTGTTGGTCTGATTTTGTTGGACCAATCAATCACCGAATCTAAATCCAACTGACCATGTGTTTTACAAGCTGAAGAGGAAACTGGAGGCAAAAAGGTCCATAAACAAATGTGAATGGAACATGGTTACTGTAGGCCAGGCAGAGCATTGCCAGGGAATATACCCAGCACGGGGTGATGCTTGTGCATCACAGACCTCACGCAGTCACTGCATGTAAAGAAAATTAATCTTTCAAAAACAAAAAACAAATATTTAAAATGATAAATTTATTTGCATTATGACACAGTAAACAGTCAATTTTTTGGCTTGTCTGAAAAAATGATGGGCTGGGTAAAAAGATGCTGTCATTTATAAATGGTTCATCAAACATGCAAGCTGACAGTTAGAGTTCATTTCTAATTAATTAATTAGATAATTGCTATCTATGCAATTTCATATTGTAGCCTTCCTTCAACTTTCCCAGAGACTGGATTTTAACTCTTTCTCCATTATGACAACAAACAACGACTCTAGCGGAAGCTCGGGAAAAGTGCCATTAATACACAGTACTGTGCAAAAGTCTTAAGTCCCTTTCACACCAGGCTGTAAAGGGGCGCGGAGCAGTGCAGATGGCCAAATGATTTAATGTGCATGAAGAATGCAAAGACATTGGTGGGAATGCGCAGGAGTGTGCAGACATTGAATGCAAAAATGAAACAGGTTTACTTTTTGTGTGAACCGCTGCAGAGGCCTCCCATTCACAATGAAACGTGTTACAAACACCTTCAGAATGCACCTGTCCGTACTGCACACGTGATCTGAACGTAGTACGAACGAGCCCTTAGGTGTTCAACACGCGATCCACACGTGCTTGCTTTCTGGAAGGGGTCATCCGCGCTCAGTTTCCAGTGGATCTGTCATTTTCGTTGCGTATGGCCATCCACGCTGCTCCGCACCCCTACGCAGCCTGGTGTGAAAGGGACTTTAGGCACCCTACATTTTTTTTAACATTTAAATCTAGCTTTAGATGTTTACTTTTTGTTTTCGTTTTGGTGTTGCTGAAGATAAACCGTATATTTGATGTTCCAAATGCTCATTTTAAAAAAGTTTCATAAAAACATAACAGCTCATACAAATTATATAGACTTGACGGAGCACTGATGTAAACATTATGATGGCTGATGACAATTACTTCGAACGACAAACCCAAGTGCAACAGTCAGTCTGCAGGAGAACGGTGGAAAGTTTTAATTCTGCTAGGAACAAGCAAAAAGATGATCATCTAATAGAACTACAGCACCATAGGACAGTGTCCCAAACTTGTAGGTGCAGCATAGTCATCCAAAAGATTGGTTTGATTTGCTTTTTAACAGTTTAAAAATCTGTATGGTACATTTCTCAGGTATTAGAAACCTTTAATGTATTTCTTTTTGCAAGCATACAACCCCAATTCCGACATAGTTGGGACAAGGTGTAAATTGTGAATATAATCAAATTGCAATGACTATCAGATCACATGGGCCAATATGTTATTTACAATACAACATAGATATCATTTCAAATGTTGAAACTGAGACATTTTACATTTTTATCCACAAAATGAGCTTATTACAAATTTTCTGGCAGCAACAGGTCTCAAAAAAGTTGGGACACAGGCAAAAAAAAAAAGGACTGAAAAAGCAATTAATATATAAGAGAATCAGCTGAAAGAACATTTAGCAAGTAATTAAGTTAACTGGCATCGGGTGTGTAAAATGATATAAAAGGGATGTCTTAGAGAGGCTGAGTCTCTCAGAAGTAAAGATGGCCAGAGACTGTCCAACCTGAGAAAGCTTGCGTAAAAAAAATGTGGAATACTTTAAAACAATGTTCCTCAACGTCAAATTGCCAAGGCTTTGGAGGTCTCATTATCGACAGTGCACAACATCATCAAAAGATTCAGAGAAACCGGAAAAATCTCTGTGCGTAAGGGACAAGGCCGAAGACCTTTACTGGATGCCCGTGATCTTCGGGCCCTCGGACACCACTGCATCACTCACTGGCATGATTCTGTCATTGACATTACTAAATGAGCCCAGGAATAGTTCAAGAAACCACTGTCAGTAAACACAGTCCGCCGTGCCATCCACAGATGCCACCAAAAACTCTATCATGCAAAAAAGGAAGCCATTGTTGAGCATGATCCAGAAGCGCCGCCGTGTTCTGTGGGCCAAAGCTCATTGAAAATGGACTGTAGCAAAGTGGTGAAGTGTTCTATGGTCAGACGAGTCAAAATTTGACATTCTTGTTGGAAATCATTGGCGTCGTGTCCTTTGGGCCAAGGAGGAGAAAGACCACCCCTTCTGTTATCAGTGTTCGGTTCAAAAGCCAGCATCTCTGATGGTATGCGAATGCATTATGGTGTGGTATACTTGCAAGTTTTAAATGTACCATGAATGCTGAAAGGTATATTAAGGTTTTAGAGCAACAGATGCTCCCCTCCAGATGACATCTATTCCAGGGAAGGCCTTGTGTATTTCAGCACGACAAAGCAAATCCACATACTGCAGCTATTACAACAGCATGGCTTCGTGTTAGAAGAGTCAGTGTGCTGATCTGGCCTGCCAGTCCTGATCTTTCACTGATTGAGAATATTTGGCGCATAATTAAACGAAAAGTCTGTCAAAGGAGACCCAAAACTCTCCAGCAGCCGGAAGCCTGTGTTCAACAAGGGTGGGAACAAATACCAATGGCTAAAGTCAAGAAACTTTTCTCCTCAATGCCTAGATGCCACCACTGTGTGTTAAAAAGAAGAGGGGATGCTACACCATGGTAAACATTTGAAATGAGCTCATTTTGTGGATTAAATTGTAAAATTTCTCAGTTTCAACACTTGCTGTAATCTTTATTCTCTTGTGAGTAAAATACTGACTGGTGTCATCTGTAATTGCATTTTGATTGTATTCACAATTTACATTTTGTCCCAACTATTTCAGAATTGGGGTTGTATTTCCCCAAAGCAATTCCTTTAAATGTGCATAAGACTTTGGCACAGTACTGCACATGTAAGTGTTATATGTTGTCATTATTGGGAAAAGAGTTAAAGACCTCATCAGCGTAGTGCTGCCATTTAAAGTTTGTTGCATGGCGTACATTTAGAGTTCAAACCTAAACATGTGAAGACCACAATGGAAAAATGATCTTTTCACGTTGTGAAGAAATTATGAATTAAAATTCACCACAATCTTAGAAACAAAGCACTGAAAAAATATGCAAAAAATATTAAATACTATATATACTACCATCGATAATTATTGGCACCCCTGGTTAAGATATGTGCTTTAGCTTCTAATAAACTCAGTTATTTTCTAAATAACATAGGACTAGAATGAAAAAAAGAGGAAAATCCAACCTTTAATTCAGGTGCGTTTATTCAGTGGGAAAAAAATCCCAGATTAAGAAATAATTCTTTTATATCAAATTATATGTGCCACAATTATTAGCACCCCTGATGTTAATACTTTGTACAACCCCCTTTTGCCAACAAAACAGCACCTAATTTTCTCCTATAATGTTTCACAAGATGGGACAATACAGAAAGAGGGAATTTCGACCATTCCTCTTTGCACAATCTCTCTAAATCATCCAGTGATCTGGATCCTCTCGTCTGCACTCCCCTCTTCAGCTCACTCCACAGGTTTTCAATGGGGTTGAGGTCTAGGGACTGAGATGGCCATGGGAGGAGCTTGAGTCTGTGTCTGGTGAACCATTTCAGTGTAGATTTTGCCAGATGTTTTGGGTCATTATCTTGCTGAAAGGCCCAGTGACGGCCCATCTTCAGCTTTTGGGCAGAGGCCACCAGATTTTGATTTAAAATGTACTGGTATTTCAAAGCGTTCATGATGCCATGCACCCTGACAAGGTTCCCAGGGCCTCTGGAAGAGAAACAGGCCCACAGCATCACTGATACTCCCCCATACTTCACAGTGGGCATAAATGCTTTTCTGCATATTCTTCTTTTGTGTTCCGCAAGACCCACTTGGAGTGTTTGTTGCAAAAGAGCTCTATCTTGGTCTCATCTGACCAAGGCACACTTGAAGTCCCAGTACCGCTCCGCGAACTCCAGACATTTGCGTTTATGATTATGAGTGAGAAAAGGTTTTTTCTGTGCATGCATCCCAAACAGCTTGTTGGCATGTAGATTGCGCCTGATGGTTGTTTTGTAGACTTTGTGATCCCAAGATGCTACCATCTGTTGCAATTCTTTAACAGTGAGCTTTGGAGAAATTTTCATTTCTCTTACCATCCTCCTCACTGTGCGTGGTGGCAAAATAACCTTGCGTCCTTGTCCAGGCTTGTTTACCACTGTTCCAGTTGTTTTAAACTTCTTAATGATTCCTCTGACGGTAGATATGGGCAGGTGCAGGCGATTGGCTATTTTCTTGTAGCCATTGCCTGACTTGTGAAGGTCGACACACATCTGCCTTACTTGAATGGTGTGTTCCTTTGTCTTTCCTATGTTGAAGAGTGGATAAGGGAAATATCCTCTGTGTCACGTCATATTTATACCCCAGGGAAAGAGGAAGTGATGAATTACTCATTAAATGTTCCTAAATTCTCTGATCAACTTTGTAAACTACTTTAGAAATATCAGAAACACTTCAATTACATTTATTTCCTAGGAATTGTTAGGGGTGCCAATAATTGTGGAACAGGTGATTTTATGAAAATAATTATTTCTTAGTCCGGGATTTTTTTCCCTTAAAATTCACTTGAGTTGAAGGTAACATTTTTCAACAATTTTCAGTGTGAGAGTATGCTTCTGCAATAAAAATTGAATTTATTTTAAGGTTTTTAACACATCTTAAGTAGGGGTGCCAATAATTATTGAGGGCAGTATATATATATATATGTATATATATGTATCAATATACTCACCGGAAACAGTTTCCTGTTTCCACAATCGCTCACAGCCTGTCAGTCGTCTGGTTTGCTGCTACCCACGCTTTTAGTTAACTTTTATTATTTTATCGTTATTTTAGTGTTTTGTTGTTTTGACATCTTATTATTTTATCATTTTTATTTTATTTATTTTATCGTCTTAATTATTTCATCCTTTCTATCATTTTGTTTTATCATTTTATTTGTTTTATTATTTCAAATTATTGTTTTAATCGTTTTATCCTTCCTACTATTTCATCATTTTATTCGTTTTATTATTTTAACTTTTAATCCAAGTAATGGCGCCGCTTACCTCTCCGGGCTGCACGAGCTACGTCCATTTGTCCCAGAGGATCGCGGAGCTGGAGGGGAGAATCTCTACCCTTTACCAGATCAGGGATGACGAGCTGCTCATCGATTCCATGGTCGCTCCAGCTCTCGCCGCGACGAACGTCACCTCTACGGGCGTGAGCTCCACACCCTGCCAGGCGGAGCCTTGGGCCGTATCGTGAGGGAAACAACGCTGCGGCAGGAGGTCATCTCGCGTCCCGCATGTTTGGGACCTGCAGCTGGACAACAGGTTTTCCATTCTTGACGAGGAGGGTTCATCATCCCCGCCGTCTCCTGTATGCCTGGCTGCACCTCCGCCGCCTGCGCCGAGAGAGGAAACGTGGCCCCGGGTGGCAAGCTCCGCTGCCCTGCGGCCTGCTACTCCGATCTCTCCCCCGGCGAGACCCAGGTCTTCGGACAGAGCCGCTCCCCCGGCGAGATCCCGGTCCACGGACAGTGCCCTGAGACTTCCCGTCACCTTCATTATCGGGGACTCAATCATACGCAACATTCAAACGAAGTCTACCATCACATACTGCTTCCCGGGTGCCAGAGTTTTAAACATTTTTAACCGGATTCCCAGCCTCTTGGATAAACATCCCCATGTTCGGAACATTGTTGTTCAAGTTGGAACTAATGACACCTCGTACCAACAGTCCGAACTGCTGAAGCGGGACTTTATCAACCTTTTCGATAAGTTAAAGGTATGTGGAAAACGTGTTTTTATCTCTGATCCTATCCCGACTTTAGGTCGTGGTATAGGGCGTTTTAGCAGAATTCTCAGTCTCCATTCATGGCTGCAGTCAATTTGCACCTCCCATAGCATGTTTTTTGTTGACAATTTTAATTTGTTTTGGGAGCGTGCAGCTTTCTTCAGAGGAGACGGAATTCATCCCTCTCCGTTAGGTGCACGGAAGCTTGCCGATAACATCTTATATACCATAGACTCATCACGCAAATGACTACGCCAGTCAACGCAGAATAAAAACCCGAGGGTTACCAGCTCTGGTACTCAGTTACAGGTTGACCACGATGTAGTAATGTTATCCTCTCTTGACTCTCCTAGCGATTCGAGTATTATTTCTCACCATGTAGCTGAATCACAACCTAATTTAGTCAAGGGCCTGGACTTTTTTTTATTGAACACAAGAAGCGTGAAGTCTGTCAATAAAAAACGTAACAAGTTGATTCAACTTCAAGGCTTAATATACCCTGGCTTGCCTGATATCGTCACCCTCACAGAAACTTGGTTGAACGACTCTGTCGCGTCAAATGAAATTCTTCCCGAGGGTTACACCCTGTATCGCAGAGACAGAGGTGGCAAACAAGGCGGCGGAGTTTTTCTTGGTATTCGTAATAATATTATCTCCCGCCATCGGTCCGATTTGGAGCCCAGTATTTGTGAGGTTATAATTTGTGAACTTGTGCCTAGTAGATCATTGAAAGTATGCATTATCTTGTGCTACAGACCTCCAGATAGTGATCCTTTGTCTTTTAATGATTTTTGGTCTAACGTTTTTACTAAATGCAGTATTGAGTACAAAATTTTACTTGCACTTGGCGATTTTAATCTCCCAGATATTCCTTGGTGGGACGAATCGGCGAACATCGGTCACACGCTGTGTGATTTGGCTGACAGCTTTTCCCTTACCCAGATCATTGACCAACCTACTAATATTAAGGGAAATGTGCTTGATGTAGTTTTTACCAATATCCCTGAACGTTGCTCCGAGCCCAATGTAACATTTGGTCAGTTTGACAGTGATCATGCTGTGATCCAGTTCAATTTTCAAACCCCTGTCAACAGACTCCGCACATCCGCGAGAAACGTGTACAATTTTGAAAGAGCTGACTTTATCCCGCTACGATCTCACATGGACAAAGTGTCATTTCATTCTGCTCTTCTTCATCTTGATATTAATGTTAATTGGCAAAGTTGGCTTGATCATTCATCTGTCAGCAAATTTATTCCCATTGCTGTAATTAAGGATATAAATTCTCCTGCCTGGGTTGACAGTGAAGTGCGCCACCTGAGCAACAAGGTACAATCCACACGGAAACTTGCTAAAAAACGCAATACTCCAGCGTTGTGGGCAAAATTTCGCAAACTAAGGAATAAATTAAAAAATGCATGTACTTTCAAGTACAATCAGTATTTGGACGTTCTCAGTGATTCTCTTGCCACGACACCAAAGCGTTTCTGGGGATTCTTCAAGAGTAAAACAAAGACAAAAAGTGTCCCCAGTTTTGTTGCTTATGGAGATAAAACTGCCTCCAATCCTAGCACAAAGGCTAGTCTGTTCAACGAGTATTTTCAATCCCTATGTACCCCTCAGCCTCTAGAGCGAACATACCCGGATATAACCGTCTTCAAACATGTTCATTTGGGTGATTTAAGGATTACTGCCCATGAAGTTGAATCAGTTTTGATTTACCTTGATACAAATAAAGCATATGGGCCCGACGGGTTACCAGCTCAGATTGTAAAAGAATGTGCTCGTGAATTGGCTCCATCACTTTGTAGTCTTTTTAACAAATCTCTTCAAACTGGAGAATTACCACTTGATTAGCTAAGAGCAAATGTTATTCCAGTCCATAAAAAATCAGACAAAGAAAATGTGAGTAATTATCGACCGGTATCGTTAATGTGCATTTGTAGCAAGGTGCTGGAAAGGTGCATACTTAATTTTGTCTACCCTCATGTACTGCCTGTTCTACATCACCTGCAACATGGTTTTGTTAAGGGTAGGTCGACAACAACTCAGTTAATCCAGGTATTTCACGATGTTGGCAAATGCTTTGATCAGTCCGGACAAATTGATATTTTATATCTAGACTTTTCATCTGCTTTCGACTCCGTCCCCCATGACTTACTTTTATATAAACTCCAGACATACGGATTTCATGGAAATGACATGCCAGACTGTGTAAGTCCTGAGATTAGGGTTGCCTTGTTTGCAGATGATTCTAAATGCATGAGAGAGATCAGAAACACGCAAGACTGTTCACACCTGCAGTGCGACCTAGAAAACATCTTGGATTGGAGTCGTAAATGGGACATGAGATTTAACGCTGGTAAATGTAAACTATTGAGCGTTACAAGGAAGCGAATTCCCATTCTTCACCATTACACAATGAATGGTAATCTAATTGAAAAAGTCGACTGCATGCGTGATCTTGGGATTGTGGTGTCATCAAATTTATCATGGGATGCGCATGCTAATGTCTTGGTCAGTAAAGCAAATCACATGCTTGGATTAATTCAAAGAACTTGTGGTCATACGTGTTCAGTTCAAACAAAACGAAAACTGTATATTTCGCTTATAAGACCACTTTTAGAATACTCCACCCAGTCTTGGGCCGTATCATCAAAAAAATCTCTCCTTCATATTGAAGGTGTGCAACGGAGAACCACTTAGTACATTCTTGGTTATAATGATTGTGTTGATAGCAATTATAAAGCCCGACTAATGAAGCTTGATCTTTTACCGCTGGGCAACAGACGTGACATATTTGATTGTGTATTCTTGTGCAAATGCTTGAAGGGGGAATATGACATTAACTACAACCATTTTGTTTCATTTCAAAATGAGGATACATTTTTAATGAAATTTCCAAAATTTAGGACTGAAACTTTTCGCCATTCGTATTTTAACAGATTATTTTATTTGTGGAATGCCAGTCACCTCTATCAAATTTCTGATACTACAGCTGCTTTTAAATCGAAGCTATCTCATTTTTATAAAGAAAAGTTCAACAACTATTTTTCTTCTGATGATTCCTGTACATGGGTTGGCAAATGTTATTGTTCACGTTGTCGTCTGTCCTTCTGATGTTACTTACACTTGCTGATAAACTGTCTTATTTTATTATTACTATGTGTGTATGTATGTATGTATGCATATGTATGTATATATATGTATGTATGTATGTGTATAATATATATATATATATATATATATGTGTGTGTGTATGTGTATAATATATATATATATGCATGTTCATTTCGTAAAACCTCACAGTGTATATATATGGGTAAACCTGTCGGCTGCCCTGCCAAAGGTGGGAGGGAACCAGGGTGCCAGGAGGAACCCCACTGAGCTACCGGCTTTGCTTTCTCAGTGTATCAAAAATATATATTTACTGTACAATCCAGTTTTTTGCAAGATGTAGATGCATTTATTCACTAAGGTAGTGTCAAATTGATTGAAAAACAAAAAACAAAACAGTGAAGACATTTAGGAATTACAAATATTGTTTTATCATTCAGTCTCTACATGTGATTGCAAAGCCCTTTTTCAACTCCCATTAGCCACTCTGTGTACTAGTAACACATTGTCACCCCATCTTGGTTGTGCCATTTTAGTGCAACAGAAACCATTCAATTATAACTGCAGCACAAGCTAAAAACATTTTCATCGGCAGAGTCTAAAAATAAGAGAGGGAGAGAGTGACAGAAGTTAAAACAGGCTGATGTTTATGACTGAACAAAGAATATAGTCTTTGGCACTTAGACCCAGGCATAAAGTATATATACTGGCCAAAAAAAGAAACGCAATTACGTAATCAGGCGCCAAATTTCAACAAACCCATTGAGAAAGATGCTTCTGCTCTGAGTTATTTTTGGAGGTGAGTACTTCTACCATACAAATTTTCACGGTCGCAGCGCATATTCTTGAGCCACCAGTCCTCCAGAACCAAACATCGGCAGTGCTTCGGTTTGAGTACTACCATTGTCCTAATACTACCATTTTTGTTTTGAGTTTCTCGTAGTTACCGGGGCCAATAAAAGTCTGACTAAAAATGAGTAAAAATCAGACTGATTATAATGCCACAACTAACAGAAGTTGAACGAAAATGCGCGATTGGGATTCTACAGGCCGGAAGTCAGGTAGATAGAGTTTCCCATCAATTCAGCGTGCATTCTGCCACAATTACTCACCTCAGAACCAGGTTTAATGCCACTGAACACACGGCTGATCGCCCTAGATCCAGTAGGCCACATGTTACGACTCCAGTGTCTTGCTGTTGTATCACGACCGACCGTCTGCTACACACCTAACCAAAGTTCATTTTGTTGAAGGACCTGAACGCCATCCGTTACCACGATGAAATTCTCCGTCCAGTCAATCTTCCATTTGTCCGACGTCACCGACTGACTCTCCAACAGGACAATGCACGTCCGCATGTGGCACGTATCTGTATGGAGTTCCTTTGGGCCGAAACCGTGCAAATCCTACCCTGGCCAGCGTTTTCTCCAGATCTTTCACCTATATAACACTTGTGGGACATTCTGGATAGAGCGCTCCGCAAACGTCAACCACCGCCAGCTCCAGTACGTCAGCTAAGACGAGCACTGAACAAAGAGTGGAGCAGCCTTCCTCAAAGAACAATCAGACGTCTGGTGATGCCAATGAGACGCAGGTGTACCGCCCTGCGCAATGCTAATGGGGGACATACGAGATACTGATAGTGTCATTTGTGTTTCATAACGTCGAACTTCACCTTGTTAAATAAAAGCCAACATGGAAATATTACAACCCGATTTTCTGTTATTCTGTCTATTGTCTGAGATTCCCTCTTTCATTTGATACCGATGAAGTGTTGATTAATAACAGTTACACTTACACTACACTTTTTTTGGTCAGTATATGATTGTGGTGATCCCATGGATTATATGCCATGAGTTGTAGGAATTCATTGTAAGTCTAGACTCTTACAATGGTCAACAATATACTGATATATACATACTGCGTGATATTGTGTGGTCCAAAAGAATTGCAGGAAGTCTGTGCTTGACTTAGGCCCTGTCGTCGACATGTATAGGGATATTTTTCAAGATGGATATTTTCCCCATCCGCTAAAGAAAAAAAAAAATTCTCCATATGACCCCGTTTCCGCAAAACATCTGCGCACGAGAATGGAAAAACAACTACAATGCTAAAATCAAGTATTCCCAGCCAGTATGTGGCATTAATGTCTACATTGATAAATATCTTCAGTAATACCAGAAAAGAACATCACACAATGCAACAGTGGTCTTGCTGTAACAATATGAGCTGTAACATCATCGTATCCCAAATACTCCATTTTACATTTCCAAATGGAAAAATGGAAACCGGCGTCTAATAAAAATCTGGAGTTTCAAAAACTATTTTCTGATAAAGGCAATCTTCCACCCATCCATTATCTAAACCACTTCGTCCTCATCTGGGTCAAGGGCCTTTCACATAGCGCGTGCTGGGCACAGATCTCGGCCGCAGCCATTCCTTCTGTATGTGATCGGGGGGCGCGAGGGCACACCGTTCAGGGCCGAGGAGGTTGAAAATTTTTTACTTGGGCAAAGCGCCCCGTGGCATCACCTCAGCGCGTCCAATAGGAGAGAATATTGGAATCGGAAAAAAAAATAGGCAGATTTTGGCAGCAAGGAACACCAAAAATGGATTACAGTATCATTGTGGCGGTCTCTCTGCATGGGGAGCTGCGGGACACCAGACCTCGAATCTACCGAGCTCTCGTTAAAACAGCCCAGGCATGGAGAGAAATATCCCACAATTTGGGAATGCCAGGTGTGTTTAAAACTGGCAGAGATGTATCGTTAGCCTCATAGCATAATTGCCTCTGAGGGCCATCCACACCGTGAGAGGTAAATAGCACAACTCATCTCACTTCTTATGTAAATGCTGATTTAGCTACTTTGATTAGTTTACATTATAAATGTTACACTATACTTTCACTTCAGCGAACCCATTTTTGCTTTGTTGGAAAATTGACGTTGGCCTAGCTTTACGGTTACTATTCAGTAAATACATCTGACGAGTTAACGTAATACAAGGTATCTTTTTGGACTTAGATTAACGTTATGCAATGAGTTTCTCTGCGATGTTATCTGCCATTTTGAATGAACATGATATGTTAATGTGAAGCCCTTTAAATTGCGACGGATTTGATTGGCGGTCAGTTTTTCTATCATTCATAAAACTGCTCTGCTTTGTTGTTTTAGCTGTGGTGTGGACTTCACCATCTACCAGAGTTAGAATAATTTTTAAAATTATAGTTATCGTTATAGTTATCTTTCTTATTGAGATATCTGCCTAAAAGGCCATCCACACTTTGTCCAAAGTATGACTGTGAGGCTAACAATGTGATGTTTATCATTTCCACAACAGGCGGATTTTTTTTTTCCTGCAATTAAAGACCAATACTGTTGTAAACTGATGCAAATGATTTTCTAAACCGACGGGAGATGTATGTATTTAAAAATCTAGATGATTGACATCATGAGATATGCACAACTCCTGCAAAGACAATGCAGTATACAATAAATTGCTGCGACGGCCGAGATCTGCGCCGATCGCGCGCTATGTGAAAGCCTCTGAGACAGTCTGCGCCGTACCCAAACCACGTGGTATTTGAAAGCCTCTTCACAGGGGACCTGGAGCCTATCCCAGTAGACTACGGGCAAACGGCAGGAACACGCCCACGACAGCTCGCCAACCCATCAGAGGGTGCATACATCATTCACTCACACCTATCTGTAATTAAGAGTATCCAATTAACCTAGCATTCATGTTTCTTTGGCTGAGAGAAGAAACCAGAGTACCCAGAAGAAACTAATGTGAAGACAGGTAGAACATAAAAACTCTGAGCAGAAAAGCCCCAGGCCACGTTTGAACCCACAACCTTCTTGCTGTAGGGCAAAATGCTACCCACTGTACCATTGTGCTACCCATAAACAAAATTTACTTGCAAATAGAATGTCAAATATTGCAAATAAGTTTACAGGTGATGAATTTGGTGTTATTCTTAAATTGCAGTTTGAATATTTTGGGCCCTGGCTGTGGGATATCTTTTATAAGTCATGTGCCGGTGCCCAAGTGCTGAGTGCCAACTGCGTTTCTCTGCCAGCCCAGCAATTTAAGAGCGGGACCTTGTGTACTTGGAGCAGACGTACAGATGTCATTGTGGCTTAACACCATCAAAGAGTATCTGAACACAAACCACTGGCCCATGAAAAAGAAAATACTTTTCTAGTAGGTCTTAAATCTGTTCTAACATGAAAATGAAGAGTGCCTTAATAGTTGTTGAATAGAACTCTAATGCTTTCTGGACCTGTCAATGCAATCGCATAATTAGTGACGGCTGAATATATTACCACCACATACTGGATAAATAGTTTTTGTATTGATTTCATTCCAACACAGCAGAGCATCACACCAACTAAAACTTTGTATTGCACTCTGCTAATGGCATCTCCAACCACTGAATATTAATCACCCCAATTATATCTCTGTTTACTCCTCTTGTGTATCAATGCTTAATAAAGGGCCATTCAAGATATTTATAGCTGGGGGCAATTTCTGAGTAAATGAAAAACCTAATGAAAATAATCACTCTGAACCTTTAGACAGTAAGGCTTTGCTTTCAGCCTACTGAGATTTTTGCATAACAAGGGATAAATACGAAAGGAATATTAGAGACTTATTCTTGTGCATTAATCTCCTCCCCCACTGCCATTATATATTACCCGGCAATACACGACACTGATTGGCCCTGTGGTCTCTGAAAAACTGCTTTAATGATTTCTGATTAAAAAAGCCTCACATCTCCATTCCAACATCATAAAACAAGTAAGATTGATATTATGCCTAGGATCGCCATTTACTTAAATAGCACCATTTCAGCGCCATTTCAGTACCTATACTTCTTGTAGTACGAAGTATAGCTCTACAAAATGAAAAATATCCGCGGTTCATTTTGACTCCTGAATAAATATCCAATTTGGTATAGCCATAGATGTGTCAAAAGGTACCCCCTTTTTTCTCATTAATTTGGGGTTGCACAGTAATTTGTGTCCTTGCGCGTCAATGTGCATGCATGTGAGTCTGCTTGCCTGTGAGGGTGAGTGCATGCGTTTAATTAGTGCCACATTAAAGCATAAACCAACCAGCTGAAACCAACTGCTACAGTGTGAATAAACTGCAGAAATCTGTGCAGATGCCTATTACATGTGCCCAATTACGCTTCCTGTGAGCCACTTTGCGGGAGCAGCAACAGATTGTTAAAAAATAAACAATACTCTCTCAGCTGACACTTGAATACCACTATGCGCAGGTGAGCCAACAGGAGTGCTGGTTTACTGGCTCCTCAGAGCAGAGGACCTGTATTAAAGTTCGCATGACTCATCGAGGAGTGGCGTAACTAGTGCTAATGACCATGACCTCGACAGCTCACCTCTCTCACAGTTTGATCAAGTGTCCCAGATTGCAAAAAGTGACTGAATCAACACTGCATTATACATTGAAACAATATTATTTTTAAATATTATTTCAACACTTTTCAACCATCCTCTATGTTTTTAATATGCATCGTTAAAAAAAGAATCATTTTATTACTGGATTTATGGTATAGTTCAACAAGGAGCATGCCAAAGTAATCTAGAAGTCAGTGATATCACTACCATGTGCCTGAATGGCAGTGATGTCACAAATAGACAAGTTTGGAGCAACCCCCGCAGAACTTTAAAGCACCAAATAGAGTAAAATGATTATTTCTTAAATGAGGCGTATTAAAAACATACAGATAAAGGTTGAAATGCTGAAATGGTCCATTAAGTTTGCTTTACTGCCGTGGTTCTCAACGTTTTTATACAAAAACCCCACTTTACAGGGACATGTTTTGGGGGACCCCATACTTGATGATAATAATTACACAGGTGAATATTCGAAAATGTGTTGTGAGCTGATAGATTGGCTATTTCCATTTTTTTAAGAAACCAAGGTTCAGAACAGCTGCTTTACTGTATGCTCTATTAACAAAAAAAAACTACAAAACAGACCATTATTCATTTAGTTATTCATTAAACATTCAAAACGAATTGCACTTTTATACTTCTTTAGTACATTTTAGCACACACCTTTTCTTTTGATCTTTAAAGTTTCCTGCCTGGCTTAGGTGGAGCAGAGTTATCTGGCCATCCCCCCAGATCAGCACCATTGAAACAATGCCAATTCATTGTAGGGCAATTCAACATTGAAAAATCATCATCTATACTACATTGATTCAGTTTTTCAAACGTTGAAATGGTAACAGTAATTCAACATTGAATCAACACAGATTTTTCAACCTCAACCAAAAATAACCAATCTGACCAAAATCCAACATTGCATTAATGTCTTTTGCTATCTGGGGTGCACCGTTAATTTGAAGCTTCTGTAGTAAATTACTTTGAAGTAATTTCTTTCTGATAACAATCTCAGAGGAGAAATAAATGAATTACAGTAAGCTCATGCTCAATCGACTTGGACAAGCAAAAATAATTGCCATTTTTAATCTTTTAAAAATATGACTAAAATTACACATATCATCCTCACTCAAATGCTGCACTTCCATTCTGAGATTTTTTTTTTTTTTTTTTGAGGGGGGGGGGCAGGCAGGCAGGCATACTCCTCTCATGGCCAAGAACTTTGGAGGCTATTTTAAAATTTTGGGAGGTACTGTTTATATTCCCTTGGCATCTTTCGCAGCTTATGTACAATGTTTTTACTCACTCATTTTCTTGGAACTAATAATGTATCACAATTAATGCAAATACTAGCTACATACAAAAGCCCGTGTTTATAACAATATACAGCAAGAGCAAATTTCAGCGGAACCCTGAATACTGGCTCATAAAGTACTGTTCATACACCTTGTATTGAAAAGCTTTCATCTTCTCCAGTGACCAAAATTTAAAATAAAAGATTTACACTAGTGAGCCACATGGTGATGCTACGTGGTCACCAGTGTTAAAACAAACCCTAACCCAAAGCCTAACCCTAAATGTCAAATAAAGACGCCAAAAGTTTCTTTGTTCATCAGATATCGACGCTTGGTAACGTAGCACAACTATATGACAAGTCTGGGTGAGACTGTGTTGCACTGACCCAGTCTTCCGTTAGATCGGGGTTTTGCTGGAACCTAAAAAAAGAAAAGCCCTCAGTTGTAGATGCATTGCTCAACACAATTAATTTATACCATAGAACTTTTTGTTTTTTTTACCACAGAGCATATTTTTGTACAACCCCTATTCCGAAATAGTTGGGACAAAGTGTAAATTGTGAATAAAATCAAAACACGATGACTTTCAAATCACAGCAGCCAGTATTTTATTCACAATAGAACAGAGATAACATAGCAAATGTTGAAACTGAGAAGTTTTACTATTTTATCCACAAAATGAGCTCATTTCAAATTTGATGGCTGCTACAGGTCTCAAAAAAGTTTACCATGACAGGGGCGTGTTTACCATGGTGTAGCATCCTCTCTTATTTTTTAAAAAGCTTGGAGGCATCTGGGTATTGAGGGGACAAGTTTCTTGAGTTTAGCCATTGGAATTTGACCCCGCTCTTGTTTAATACAGGCTTCCAGCTGCTGGAGAGTTTCGGGTCTCCTTTGACGGACTTTTCATTTAATTAAGAACCAAACATTTTCAATCAGTGATAGATCAGGGCTGCAGGCAGGGTGGTTCAGCACACGGACTCTCATACTACGAAGCCATGCTGCTGTAATAGCTGCAGTATGTGGTTTTGCATTGTCCTGCTGAAATACACAAGGCCTGCCCAGGAATAGATGTTGTCTGGAGGGGAGCATATGTTGCTCTAAAACCTTTATATACCTTTCAGCATTCATGGTACATTTAAAAACATTCATGTCCTACACCATATGCACTTATGCATCCCCATACCATCAGAGATGCTGGCTTTTGAACTGAACAGTGGTAACAGGAGGGGTGGTCTTTCTCCTCTTTAGCTCGGAGGACACAACGCCCATGATTTCCAACAAGAATGTCAAATTTGGACTCGTCTGACCACAGGACACTTTGCTACAGACCATTGTAAATGAGCCATGGCCCGCAGAACACGGCTGCGCTTCTGGATCAAGCTCAACAATGGCTTCCTTTTTGCATGATAGAGTTTTGGGTGGTATCTGTGGATGGCATGGGGGACTGTGTTAACAGACAGTGGTTTCTTGAAGTATTCCTGGGCCCATTTAGTAATGTCAATGACAGAAACATGCTGGAGAGTGATGCAGCGGCGTCTGAGGGCCCAAAGATCACAAGCATCCAGTAAAGGTCTTCGGTCTTGTCCCTTTTGCGCATTTTCCCAGTTTCTCCGAATCTTTTGATGATGTTATGCACTGTCGATGATGAGACCTTCAAAGCCCTTCGCAATATGACGTTAAGGAACATTGTTTTTAAAGTATTCCACAATTTTTTTTTCGCAAGCCTTTTTTCCCAACTTTTTTGGGACCTGTTGCATCCAGAAAATTTGACATGAGCTTATTTTGTGGATAAAAATGTAAAATGTCTCAGTTTCAACTTTTGAAATGTTATCTATGTTCTATTGTCAAGAACATATTGGCTCATGTGATTTGAAAGTCATTGCATTTTGATTTTATTCACAATTTACACTTTGTCCCAAATATTTCGGAATTGGGGTTGTAGTATATAAGATTGATTATAAAATTTGTGTAAAAGTAAAGTGGGTGGGTTTCTATGACCACACAAAATTTAGCTTTTCTGACAGGTTGAAAATCTTGGTGGCTTCAGTGAGTTGCGCCCCGAGTCGGCTACTGTGCATTAATTGCCTGTTTGCTCCCAATCTCACCCTCAAATTGCACCAGATGCGCGTTTGAGTCCATCTGCGCTCCGCCATGGCAGCGCAGCTGATAGGATTCACTTTAGTCAATGTGTGAGCTTAACGATACATTGGATCCACTGCGTTGCATTTCTCGTCCGTCCCAGCACTGGCAAACCGGAGCCGAGCGCAGCAGATACGCAAGACCTTTATTTTTGCTGGATGCTGCAGCGCAAATGCAACACTTCAGCTCAGCAAATCAATCAGTACTTAGACACAACATTAAAAGATATGCTTAATTTTTGAAATCCATGTTGGCGCCAGTTCGTACTGTAGGCTGTGACAGCAGCCGAGGTAAGAAAATATGTAGGCTCTACTTTATCGACAGAACACTTTCCAAACAAATGACAAACCCAACACAAACAGTAACTGAAGAACATACATCAATGAATAGGCTCCTTATCCAGGGTAAAGCAAAAAATCTTGAAAAATAAACAAATCCAAGCAAGTCAACCCTTCCTCAACCCTTTCAGAGAAGAAAAAAGGCTGTTGCCTATTTGTAGCTGCACTCAATACAACATGTATCAGTTATGTCCAGCGATCGTGCGTGATTCTGTTGTTACCGTGTGATCTTGTCGGGCTCGCTCATTGGTCTCGTTTCTCTACCCATACGGCCCTAGTACGCAGTGAAAACGCAGCTGGTGGGTGTTGACGGACGGCAATCCATGCAACAGACATGCAGCAGGGCGGAGGCGGAGGACATCTGGTGTAATCCCGGGGTCAAGTGTGACAAAAGTGAGGGGCTTCTCTCTGCTGAATCATTTGAAGGGAGGCACGAGAAAAAGCGAATATAACGACAAGTGTATGTTTCAAGTATCTCATCACTTGACCAGTTTGCCCTTTCCATGCACTCCCCACCCAGACCGGGGGCACATGAGAGTTTATCATGGCAGACAACTATGGTACACTAAATGGGTGATTACTTCCCTTGTTTTTGACATTCCACAGACAACAACATCAGTCAGAAATTCTGCTTCAGGGTCCGTCATATTCAGCAGATGCTTGTTTTAGTTGGATAACACAGAATTATGTTTGATTATTTTTTACCAGCATTGAATAGCTTGCACGCATAAAAAATTATCTGAATACAAGTGCATTCATATCCAAAAGACCCTCCGCCAGCATTGCAAAGTTGTGAGCTATTTAGGAGAAGAATGTCACATAGATAATGGGCATTGCATGCGGTTTTGAAACAAATTATTTCAAATTTGCCGCAGAGTGAATTTGACAGCAGCAGCAGAGATGATTGCTTTGTGACCATACCTTGGACAGACAACTTCTCAAAGCCATTTTGTTTTTGTTCTGGCGGTTGATAAACATTATCATTATCTCTTGCTTGTCCCTCATTCTCCATCGCATCAGTCTCTCTTTTTTTCACTTCATTTATCAGCCCACTCCCTATTATTGAGCTTTTCTAAAGAAACCTTGGACACTAAGCTGCTGTAACATTTTGCATTAAGAAGCTATCTAGTGATGCAACTCCAAAGAACTTGGTAGCCCAGAGACCACATCAGCTGCTTTGGGCCATTGCCGTGATAGCTACGTCAATGCGTTCCCTATTTTTGACTGTACAAGCCTGGCCTGAAAAAAAAAAGGCAATTTGTAAATGGGGAGCTGCGATTTTTCAAGGACAAGAAATGCTCGCTACAACTTTTACATTTCACAACAGATTCCAATAAGTCTTTTTTACGTTGTATATTTATAATAATAATTATAATTGGCATGGAGTACAAAAACAGTTTTTTTTTCCCCCTTAGGTTATTTAGCTAGTAAGCTAAAATCTCAGAAGACCATAATCAGTGCAAAATGTTCAAGAGAGGAGTGTTTATCAATGTCAGGAGGGTGAAGATTGTTAGCTTTATCTCAAATCCTGAACAGTCTGACCTGTCTTGTCTAAGTCCTGCGGCTTCAAGCACTCACTGCAGAGCATGGAGGACTTCCCTTTTTATGACAACTTGCCACTGCCGCCTCAACTCTATCTCTTTGCAAACTATACAGGGTTAGAAAAGTTAGCATGCCAGGGGGCTACAGTTAAACAAAAGAGTTCCATTTCATTTTAAAGGGTTAATCGCTACACCCAATACCCTGTGATGTCACTTCTCTTTGAAGTGAAAACTCAGGGGCAGCAGGGACTAGGGTTCCCAAGTAACCGTTGTTCAGAATGGCTTTCAACATAATTTTTCGGGGCTGTTGCCGCCTGTTCACAGGAGAACCACTTTCAATGGCCATTTACTGGTTTCGCAGAAGTTTTATAACCAACTGCATTGCTTTCGTACGGTGACAAATTGCTTTGGGCAAAACTGAGAGAACATTGTAGGTACAACTGGCATTAGCCTGTCAACATTAGCAGTGATCAAGCTAGGTTTGTTAGCTGTCTGTGCGCAACCTATGAGCCAACACTGTTGTCATTTTCTTGAATTTCATTGAGACAAACATGCCACTTGGGTTATCATACGGAATTGTGGTAGCAATATGACCATCATTAGCTCACTTCAGAAAGGACCATTAAGTAAGGCCCTTTGGAGGGATGAGTTCTACGCATTTCAGATTGGAATATACTTCCATTTGGCTGCAGAGGGCAAGGCTCTCTTTATGTTCACGTAGAAGCAAACAATCTTACCTTTGAAACACAGCCATTATGTAAGTTGGTCAGCTGAAATGAGTAATGTTAGCTTGTCTTAAAAATTGGTTTGGAGAAAAACAGCAATTTAGTTCATGATAACTGAAAATGTTGATCATGAGCTATTCAGCTAGTTTAACAGATGACTCTATAATGTTATAAGACTTCTTTAGTCTCCGCTTAAGCCATGTAGCTAGCTAGAGCATAGTTACTGGTGGCCAGCTAGCCAGTTAGCCATTCCTCAACATAAAGCTATAATGGGGAAATGGTAATTACCATTTGGTATCTGACCTTCTCCAGAGACTCTATGGTTTTCAAAGCATTTCTTTCTTAATTGCATCTGGGTGTTTATCTATACAAGTAAAATCTGATTATCAGAGTTAGTGGCCGGGCCCAAGTTCATCTTGCTTTTTTTTTCAGGCAGTCAAGGCAAAGTGACAAGGAATATCAACCACGACAATTCAAAAAATTAACAGTAATCACAATAATTATTAAAGCAATGGGGAGAAGGAAGGCAGAGAAAAAATAAAGAGAAAAAAGTGATATAGACTTTATTATTTAAAACAAAAAAAGGCTATTAAGCAGATTATGCAGTGTTAGATTAAGTGACTGTGGGGAGGATGAGAATAATTCCTAATGGGCAGTGATATATGTTGTATCCATATGATTTTTTTCTCTCTTTTTTTGTAGTGTGCGTGGGCATTATTTAAGCGGTAGTGAAATAATCATGAAAGTACAAATATTTTCTGTGAAATTGTTGCTTTTTTTTTTTGTAGGGCTAAGTAGTATTTGATTGACAATTGTTTTGCTAATAGGTCCAACCATTGAGATATTTTCTGCTGTTTTTTGTTTTTCCAATTTAGCAGTATGGTTTCATTGGCGATAGTTAGGGATAATAGTTGTGGTGTTTTGATTTGTGTTGGAATTGAGTTCATTTCACCTAATCTGCAGATGGATGGGGTTAATGTGATGCTGCATTTAAATAGCGCAGAAAGTTTGGTGATTACCTCGTCCCAAAAGTGTTGTACAGGTTGGCAGAGCCAACACAGAAGTAGTGATCTGTGGTGTTGCCTGTGCAGTGAGTGCATATATTGGTTTCAGACACCCATTTTTACAGTGTTTGTTGTGTAACATGTGTTCTCTGTATTACATTGTACTGGATTAGTGTAATATTAGTATTTTGTGATTCGTTATACACGTTCCTACAGATTTCATTCCAGAAGTTAGCATTAGTTTACATGTTAAGGGGCCTTATTCATAAAAATTTGCGTGGATTTCATACCTAAATAATATGTACGCACAAAAAAAAAGACATTTTGTGGAAAATAACCTAATTTATAAATCTATGGGTAAAATAAACTGCATGAAATTTTCATTTATTTAATCAGGATGGACTTGGAATTTATTGACATAGTGAATAATCCTAATTATTCCCCCTTTTTAATGTCAAGTTTGTTTAAAGAATCAGAAATCGGCAAAGAAAGTGACGTACATATCTTTTTTGTGCCTGCGCACCGTTTATAATTGAGGCCCCAGGTCTTTTACCCACTTATCTATTGGAATGCAATGTGTGTTATCAGGACCAAGGAGGATATGAGTTTATAAACGTTAGAGAAAGGTTTACTTGATTTAGCAATTTTGCTTAAATCATTCAATAGTGGTGATTCTTTGACGTCAAAGTTGGTGAGATCATTTTTTTCCTCCATTGACTATTTTAATTGGAGGTATTAGAAGTGCCGATTTTTATTAATGCCGTATTTCTCAATTAACTGTGGGAAGGAAAGCGGGTTGTTATTTTCAAAAATATGGTGCAGGTGTGAGATCCCTTTTTCTTTCCATTTATTGCCATTCATAGGTGATTTGTTTATAGTAAAGTCAGGGTTGTGCAAAATTGGTGTGTGCGTGCTGGGACTTGCTGTGAAGTTTATCATTTTATTGATTTTCCACCAAGCTGTCAAAGTTGTGGAGATTGCAGAATTCTTGAAACAAATGTGTTTTTTAGTGCTGCTAATGAACGGTAAGTCTGCCAATGATATCTTCTTCAGGTCTGTCTGCTAAATGTCAATCCAGGGGTGGATGGGATCATGGTTTGCATGCATCCATTTGATGAGGTATTGCATTTGACTTGCCAGGTAATAGTTATGGTCTTTCGGTTTCTGTAGTGTTGATAGTTTTCTGGGTTCTTGATTTTTCCAGTAGAATTTTAGTATCAATAAGTCTAATTTTTTAAACCATTTTGCTGTCAGTTGGACCAGGATCATGGTGAACAGGTAAGTGATTTTAGGTAGCATCATCATTTTTATTGTGGAAATTCTGCCTATGATGGATAGTGGTAGTGACATCCTTCGATCCAAGTCATCATCTGTTGATTTTAGTAGTGGGGTGAAATTAAGATGGAGCAACTCTGACAGCTTGGGGGATACATTTATGCCTAAATATGTGATGTTATTAGTAGTGAATGGAAAGTGTGATAGTTGAGATGCAGCATTTTCACTATCCCTATAAAGATATGCCAGTCACTTAGGATTGCCTTCCTTAACCAGACCTTAGACCCCACCTTGACCATGGCCAGATCATTCCCTCTACACCCAGTTCGCCAATCGCCTGACCGGAACGTCCCCAGGCTACTCTTCAGACGAGCCCGACTTGAGTTTTATTTTCTGAAGAGCCAGTATTGAAGCTTTATAATGCTTTATTAAAAGCCCTACGAGGCTAGTCTTGGATCTGCATCTGGTTCCATCTCTGAAACTCGTGACAAGGCTACAGTGGAAAAAAAAACATCAAACAGGTTTGTACTGGCAGAGTCAAAGGTGAGTGGCAATGCAACAAAATGAAGGCAAAGGTGCACAGTTACATCTTTTTTTCACTGAGAAAAACTTATTTATGTGTAACTTAATAGAAATGACATTTTAAAGAGTTCATCAATGCCAAGAATGGGTCTTTAATCACTATATGCTTTTAAAACAAAAATTATTTGAAAGGCTAAAGTAAAGGATTTATTTGGTGGCATCTTCTGCTTTAATGAAACAGTAGTACCGTTTCCAGTATTTCATATGGCAACCTAAAATCATCACCTTTTGATTTTCCATAACCGAATGGGATTTTTTTCCCCCAAGAGATGAAAGGGGTTGATTGCTTGACTCATAGAAAGCAGTAACAGATGATAATGTGCTCTCATTAAGCCTTCATGAGGTGCCCCAAATGTTGAGAAAAGTGTACAACTGAAGGACTGCTTCTGGAAGGTTGTCATGGTGACCCTCAAGTTTTCCTGACACAATTAGCCACTATTCTAGGCCTCCTTACAGAGGGTGCAACCACCACGTCATGTTGAATACATTCCATGGAGTGCAATAAACTGAGTGCACTTTACATAAATGGGGAAGGATGCAGAAATATCCCATATCCCATGCTTTTAGCAGGCTATGTCAATGCTAATTTCTCCATAGCAAGATCATCACTGTACACTCATCATTTTAGACAGCTGTACCTGTTACTTCTCCTCATGGAACCCTCACTAAACATCACTGCAAGTGTTTCAGAAATGCAGCTATCATGAAAAATGAAAAGGTGATATAACTAGCACAAAATTTATTGGCTTTCTTCATCTAGAGGAGTAGCATTGTTCAAAATACTTGCAAGCACTAAGCTAAAATTGAGATTTCCGGGCAGGACATCTCAGCTTTTTCCAGCTCGTGACATTTGGTTCCCCAAGTAGCGAGCTAGAAAATTCATGCATTGCCACAGAGGCAAGCCAAGTGAGACCATGATTCACACAGTTATTAGAGAATGAAGGCTGAAATTCCTTTGGGTCAGAAAGTGCTTAGTGTTAGGGCAGCTGATTAATGGGCGACAGACGTCACTCTAAATACCCTGTGTGGCAGGGCTTTTTAATTTATATGTTAATCTCCCTTCATGCCACCAATAAATACCCCAGTAAACAGACAGTTCCGTCCTTAAATGTTACCATCAACTAAACATGTGACAAGACTTTGAAAATATGCCTGCGGTTTTACACTTTTAAATATCTTTTTATTGACTTTGCAACTTTTTCACCAGATAAATTGTCTTTGTAGCCTAACTTAACCCAAATGGAAGGAAAATGCAGAACATCCACAATGGACTTCCCTCATGTCATTAAAATTACTCTGGAATACATAGTGTGTAACCTCTTGATTTGGACTGATGCTACTCTTGCAGGAATCACAGGCAGACAGGGCGAATGGGTTCACAGTGCTTGTTGTTTATTAGACTGGCAATAATCAGCACATACAAGACCAGCTGTCAGTGCGGTAGCTCTCAACTTTCTGGCTCCGCAACATCACTTGCATAACGCAAACTAGTATAAAACGTGTATTCCACATTAGGCAGTCTTTGTGATCGTATAGTTTAAAAGAATAGTATATTCAATTCTATTCTTATGGCATATAGTGAAGATTGGCAAATCGCTTGAAGCTGTCTCTAGCAGATAACATTACATTCATATTTAAGACACATAAAAACTATTAACATACCTGGCAATAAACAGCACATACAAGACAAGTTGTCAGGGCGGTAGCTCTTAACGTTCTGGCTCCTGAGTATCTAAATACAGTGTAATCACTGTTATGACTTGAAAAAATCACAACAAAGAAAACCAGAAAGTACAACTAAAACAAATTTATTCTTCACAAAAAAAGTTGTACAAAAAATATATATCCACTATTCAATTCTCTAATAACACTCTGATGCCACTATTTAACTGTTGCCAAAACAAAACTCTGCTCTGCTCTCTTCTGCTGTCTGCTCTCTCTCTGCAGTGCTTAAAATCACAGCATTTATATAGACTAGCAACCTTCTAGGAAGATCCACAGGATTCTAGGGAAATCCCGCCCCCTCCAAGCAGGAAAGTGCCAGAAGCTTCTAGAAATCACTAGTCTTTTCCCAATGATTTTACAGACACGCCACCAGAGGGTGCCAAATGAACAAAATAAATATAGCTGACCAGCAAGGCAGCAAAACAGCATGTAATAAATCTTCATTCACAAATAAAATACAATGCTGTACAAAAAATACTCACACATAACATCACAAACTGTTGTTCATCGCAGGACAGCTGTCAAACTGATCTCAAAAGATGTTAACCAGCCAAACATTCTATGGCTAACTGTCATTTCAAGTAGCTAGCAAGTTGTAACAGATGTGATATAGAAAACAAAACAGCAGTTAAAACAGTTCTATTACGACTCTGCTTACTCTCTATATACCCATAAAGAGATTTAAATAGTTTGACAATGATTACAAGTTAAACAGACAGATATTATACAGGTAAGTTACAGGAGCTCATATTTCAACCTACCACAACATCACCAGCATAACGCAAACTACAGCGCTCTCCATAATTACTGGCACCCCTGGTTAAGATGTGTTAAAAGCCTCAAAATAAATTCAATCATTGCAGAGGCATACTCTCTCACTGAAAATAGTAGGAAAAATGTAACACTCAACTCAAGTGAATTTTAATGGGAAAAAAAATCCCTGACTAAGAAATAATAATTTTTCAATAACAATTATTGGCACCCCTAACAATTCCAAGGAATTAAATGTAATTAAAGTATTTCTGTCATTTCTACAATAGTTTACAAAGTTGATTTGAGTATCAAGGAACATTTAATTAGTAAATCATCACTTCCGGTTTCCCTGGAGTATATGAGGTGACACAGAGGCCTTTTCTCTTATCCACTCTTCAACATGGAAAAGACAAAGGAATACACCATTCAAGTAAGGCAGATGTGTGTCGACCTTCACAAGTCAGTCAATGGCAACAAGAAAATAGCCACTCGTCTGCACCTGCCCATATCTACAGTCAGAGGAATCATTAAGAAGTTTAAAATAACTGAAACAGCGGTAAACAAGCCTGAACAAGGACGCAAGGTTATTTTGCCACCACACACAGTGAGGAAGATGGTAAGAGAAGTAGAAAGTTCTCCAAAGCTCACTGTTAAAGAAATGCAACAAATGGTAGCATCTTGGGGTCACAAAGTCTCCAAAACAACCATCAGGTGCTATCTACATGCCAAAAAGCTGTTTGGAAGGAAAGCAGGGATAAAACCTTTTCTCACTCACAATCATAAATGCAAACGTCTGGAGTTTGCTAAGCGGACTTCAACTGGGACTCTGTGATTTGGTCAGATGAGACCAAGATAGAGCTTTTTGGCAAAAAACACTCTAAGTGGGTCTGGCAGAACACAAAAGATGAGTATGCAGAAAAGCACCTCATGCCCACTGTGAAGTATGGGGGAGTATCGGTGATGCTGTGGGCCTCTTTCTCTTCCAGAGGCCCTGGAAACCTTGTCAGGATGCATGGCATCATGAACGCTTTGAAATATCAAGACATTTTAAATCAAAATCTGGGGGTCACTGCCCGAAAGCTGAAGATGGGTCGTCACTGGGTCTTTCAGCAAGATAATGACCTTAAACATGTGGCCAAATCTACACAGAAATTGTTCACCAGACACAGAATCAAGCTCCTCCCATGGCCATCTCAGTCCCCAGACCTCAACCCCATTGAAAACCTGTGGAGTGAGCTGAGGAGGAGGGGGCAGAGGAGAGGATCCAGGTCACTGGATGATTTAGAGAGATTGTGCAAAGAGGAATGGTCGAAAATCCCTCTTTCTGTATTCTCCCATCTTGTGAAACATTATAGGAGAAGACTAGGTGCTGTTTTGCCGGCAAAAAGGGGTTGTACAAAATATTAACATCAGGGGTGCTAATAATTGTGGCACACATAATTTGATGCAAAAGAATTATTTCTTAATGTGGGATTTTTTTCCCACTGATTAAATGCACTTGAATTAAAGGTTGGATTTTCTTCTTTTTTTCATTGTGGTCCTATATTATTTAGAAAAAAAACTGAATTTATTAGAAGCTAAAGAACACATCTTAACCAGGGGTGCCAATAATTATGGAGGGCGCTGTAAGTGGCATGTTACTGCGTTGCCAAGACAACCTGTCACTGACAGCTTGAGCCAGGCATTACACATTCCATTAAACCTGAATATTCTCATATATTTTGCCAAACTCCATATACATCCAATACATGTTTAAACCACTCTGGTTACAGGTGCTCAACTGAATATGGAACAAAATCATTTCCCTCAGCCATGCCTGAACAGATGGCTAATTTTCCACTCTTGAACTGCCAAGCTGTCTTTCAAGTGGGCTCTCATAAATTTTTGGCTGATACTTGAACTTCACTTGTGTATTTGACCCAGGGTTTGTTGCCAATACAATATATGCCCTCTCATGTCCTTGCTAATGGCTCTGAAGTCACAAATTAATCAGATACTGACTAAATTCAATATACAGCAAATGTTACAACATGACATAATCAAGAGATATCAATGCATTCCATAAGAAGGCCTACGTTGTCATCCCTGGCAGCAAAGAGTACAAAAGTATTTCGCCAAAAGGCCCCAAGCGAAAGCTCGCCAAAAACATAGCCTAGCTACAGTATTGCCCCAGACAGAGTAATAGCACCAGAAAATTAACATTTTGTGATAGCTGCTGAAGGTGGATGTCAAGAGCAGCGGCGAAATATTAAAAAGGCAAATTTCACAGCGTGAAGAGAGACTAAAAACAGATAGAAATAACGAGGCTCGCGCTACCAACGGACCAGATGCCGTCCGTGGTACAAAACAAGCGAGCTCGAGGAAAACAAAAAGAAAGGAAAATAAATCAAAGATTCCCTTACTCACTCACACTGATCCTTTTATGCAGCTAAGTCCCTAACAATAATCTCTCAAGAGACCTTACCGGCCAAAGCGCCAAAGATGCACTGACACACTAGCAAGGAACGTGAGGCGAAACTGGAGCTTAAATAGAGTCTGGGCAACGCCCACAATTACTGCCAGCTGGCCCAGGAATCCGATAGGGAGCAAAACGATATCGTCCCGGACGAGAGTAACAAACAGAGCTCTCAAAGCTCCCAAACCATGACACATTTTGTCCAAACATTGCAGTACCCCTTTAAATTATTATAAAGCAAGCCCATTTTTAGATATCCTCAAAATGCCCACATGAACTCATTAACCCATAAAATCTAGGGACCCATGTACAGGTCCATGAAATGCAGGTGCTGTTTTGAAACTTGATGAGCTTCAGGCCTATTTTAAATACTTGGGGAGATCCCAAGGTTTGCAATGATCTGAAATGCGTCCTGTTATATTACAGGGAAATGTGTAAAAAATGATGTACACCACTTGGATATTTTCCATTAAAAACATAACATCCTGGGTTTGAATATTCCAATCAATACTGTGGCTTCAGTGAAGCAATGCATGTTTATGACATTGTGCTGAAATACAAAAAAATTAAGAATAACATTTAATCTGCTTATAGGAAAACTTAAGTGAAAAACTCAGAGTTTAAGGAATTTAACGATGGAAAAAATGCACTTAACAATTTTTCATGTGGTCATTAATAAATCTGACGACTAAAATTATTTCTTTAACTTATTGAAACAATACACTTAACTTTTTTTCATCTGGTCAGTAATAAATTTAACTGCTAAACTTATTACTTCTTATTTTGATATTTTTGCTTTAGTATTCAGCAATAATTGTTTGTGAGTGAACAAAAAATTGCAAAATTTTAAGGTGATATTTTTTGATGGAACTCAGGTGTTCCAGAAAATTAATTACTTAATTAACTTATTACCATTATAATACTATGCCCAAAATCAATCAAGTTCTTCATCTTCGTAAGATCAAAAGGCATAAAAAACTTGAAAAGGATCAATATACCAGTTTTTAAGTTATCGCATTAAAATGAAGGATCTGTGGTGGACGTGGTGGCGATGATGATTCTATAATATTTACGATTCGTAGTTTTGCCGATATAATGACCAGTCAGTTTATAGGAAGTCGTGTGAAATATAAATAATCTAGAATTATAACTGCAGGTGATGGTGACTCTGGGCAAATTTAGTACATTATCTATAAATACCGAATTCTATACCCAAGGCCTCTGGAAACTGTATTCATAGCGTGTTGCTTTAGCTGCATAATCCCATCAAGCTTTTGTCACCACTATATATAGTCTCCCAAAATTAGCATCCACCAGGAGTGTCTCGCCACGCTCTGAGTCAGCAACCAAAGACAGCTGTTTCCTTCTTGACTGCCCTTCCCACTCATTTGCCATTGACAGGGTGTTACCCTCCTTGCTTTTTAGAAACCTAGGCCTGGAGAGTCAGAACGATATTTTGAGTTGCTATAATGCACTGAGACTGTTTCACGAAATACAAATGGTCCACATGCAGATTCCTACACTAAGAAATCTCCTTTGTCAATTCTGTATTCGCATCACAGCCTGCCAATCAAAAGCTCATCACAGTGCCATTGTCTACCCTGAAGTGTATGTACAGCAGCATTCTGCTCCAAATGTGAGAAAAATACAAAATAAGCAGAGCGTGTGGTGGTGAAATTATGATCCTCTACCTCTATGTATTGTCGCTCACTAATTAGCACACATCCCAGATTAACTTGTCTGGAAAAAAAAGAAAAGCAAACGATCTTAAAAAAATACTGTTCAATTTTTTTGTTTTACACTTTTTTGTGCTAAAACAATGAGAGTAGCAAGTGTAAACTATGGATTGTGCTGTGGAGAGGGTTTTAAAACTACTCAGTTTGACTGCTTGCATATCTGGCATAGGAAAATATTGGAGCTCCCTTTCAATTTCTTCCCTGGTGATCACAAAACAATGACCAATAATCCCAGCAGGAACATGCAGCATATTTTCCACAATGCTGAGAAGACGATCATGATGACAACAACCAGTGTATCTTAACCCTGGTCCTGAAACTCCACTGTGCGTGCTGATTTAAGCTTAATTAAGGCTGTTTAAAATGTGCGAATATCTGTAACAACTGTTAGGTTAAATCAATTTTAACATGATGCAGGCTTGGCTAATTGTTGCCAGTAAACTCTATTCATTTTGGACAGATGGTTCCAGGTTTACTCACTCACAGAAAATATGACCTAACTAATTTAATGTGACAGTTTGTAACTGTAAATCAATTAGAATGTTACCTCTTTCAATAGCAAATAACTGCACTGTATAGTACACAGAGTGTACTCTAAATGGGTCTATCCTATTGAAATAATGTAATTGCAAGACAGGATTTATTTATATGGCATGCATAATTATTTCTGGCACAATGTAACTTTAAAAACGCATGTTTTCCTCCAATGGGCATAAAGAGTTTAATTATAGTCTTATTAACAGTTATCAATTCATTATGACGCATCTCATTTCTATTGTTAACACAAAAGCCAGCATATATAGTTGGCCACCAGGACTGGGGTTGAGAAACACTGGCTTTGATTTTTGAGAATTATCACAGTTCCCAAGGTCAGACAAAGAAACAACTTAACATAGCATTATAAATGTACATAATGCTGGAAAAATACTTTGAAAAATGTACAACAAAGAGTCAGAGTAACTTATACTCCTCATGGACAGCCTTATGACTGAACTTCCAGTGTTCTCCCATGTAATCCGTAACTGCCAATGCTTTCAACAGAAGCAACTCCACAAGGACTGGCCAATCTGCTGAGAGTGAGTTCAATGGCATGTCCATTTGCAAGTGAAAAGGTCAAAATGGACATACGCAGTCTAGCCTCAAAAACTGTTTATGTTCTCGACTGGTTTGTAGTACAGTTCAGGAGCCTTTAAAGCTTCAACAAAGAAAATAATTCTGAAATCTGCCATCAAAGTTCAACATCACGTTGTTCATTATCTGTGATAAAGGAAGAAGCATTCCCTCTCTGTATGCCAGCCCCCAAATCCAGAAAATTTTGAAACCTCCCCATTCCCTCATTGCAATTAAGGAAAACTGTTATAGTGGTTAATACTAGTAATATGATATCCATTGTTGGTATTTAAGAAATCTTGCACTATTAAAAGTGAGGACAGAGGGCATAGAGTAATAGTTAAGTGAACGAAAAGTTGACCAGCTTCCTGTGTTCACTGGCGTGTCATACAGAACTTTCTGCGGGTCAGACACCACCTACTGACAGATGTGACGAGCACGCCATTTTCACCTGTCAATGCAGCCCTAGAGGCAACCATATGCAATCTTTTCTGACTAAAATACATCACACAACTGCCATAAGGAGATGTGATCACCTGCAAGATCCTAAAAAGACTGATTATTAAAGACAGGATTTTAGCTTACTATAGCCTTGCTGTCTAACGGCCTGTAAAATTTCTTTATAGCAGAAAATGATAAACACTTTCACTGCAAAAACATATATCTAGAACTTGACAGTATAATAGTTTAATAGGGCGACGAAAAAGGAAGATGTTTAATCCATACCTGAAGTATTAACTGAGAAAGAGCTCACTCCTGTGTTACATATAAACACCTCAAAGCTAAGATTGCAATACCACGAAAGGTCAATAATGACAGTTATAGAATGGAGAACACAAGCATGAACACACATGCTCAGTAAGCTCCATTTAAATTTGAATTCCTCTTTCTGAAGGAATGTTGGCGTTTTCACTTGTGGAAGGTATTTATTTCCCCACTCTATTTAATTTTAATGCCACATTCCTGGCAAGATGGCAGTGTGAGAGATTTGCCATCTGAAAGCTTTTTAACCATTCTCTTTGCTGTCAGTCGCACAAGTGAGTGTGCGTGTATGTGTGTGTATGTGTGAGTGGGTGTGTGGGCTTTTACAGCTAAGAACCACAGATGTTGTCAGGACATCTGGGGCCGTGAGGACATATTGAATGGTCCTCACAAAGGACTCTGACATATTACATCTAATATGTTTAGGGCTAAGGTTAAGTTTAGGCAAAATTTGGTTATGGTTAGGGCTAGGCAAGGGCTGTACAATACAACGTCTTCAGCACCTGCATGTGTATGTGTATGTGTACATGTGTGGGCGTGTGTCTGTGTTTTGAGTTTTTGAAAAGTATTGTGTGTAGCCTCTGGGATCTGCCATCAACTGTTTAAACAACTCATCTAGTCCTTTCCGCAAACTGAACCCATTTTCTGAATAGGCGATGAAAAACAAACACAGCCGTGTGATTTCTGCAGGCTCCATGACCATTTTGCAAGGAAAGATATCAGCTGCGATTGCTTGGATAATGTTCTACTGAAAGCATTTTCACTGAGCACTTTCACTTCATCAGGGATTATTTCTGAGGCCAAGTATCTCACGAAGCCACATGGAAGCAAGACAAGAGTGGCAGCATCAGGGAATAATCTGGGGAGTATTCAGGGATGCATTCACAGATCTTTGTCTGAGTGTTTGCACTTATCTTTTTCCTTTTTTTCCTAAGCCAAAGGTTAGTACAAACCATTGAAAATGTTTGCAAAAATGCAAGTTGTTTA
Organism: Gymnothorax reevesii; assembly: GCA_029721435.1. Lineage (NCBI taxonomy): Eukaryota > Metazoa > Chordata > Actinopteri > Anguilliformes > Muraenidae > Gymnothorax > Gymnothorax reevesii. Next base: position 86,315,938 of record CM056575.1, read on the forward strand.
TTTTGCGGGGTATTATCGAAGAGCAATAATGTAAATGATTTCAGCAGGGACAAAAAAAAAAAGATAAAAAATCAATTTGACAATTCGGCTTCAGTAATAAAGTGAAGCCAATATCCTGTAAAAAGGGAAAAAAAATCAGACGATGTGGTTGTTCATTACTTATTATATCTATAGCATAATTTAGCGGAATTTTAATGATTATGTTTTACAGGTTTCTACAAGATGGCCTTCATAAAGGGCTGGTGAAATATGATCTATTTGAATAATAAATGTGTGAAGCTTTTGACATTGTAAATTGCGATAATTTTAGTGTTTTTATATCCTGCCGATGAAAGAGACCAAGGGAAAGCCCTCACCTAACAATCTGCTTCAAACTTGAAACTGGCATTCTGGAGCACATAAAGATGTCTTAGTAACTCCTGTTTCATTTTTCAGAACTGGATCATTAAGTAGAGATATGCCAAGGAGATGAGTAATTCAGGCAGAGCCCGCGGCACAGGGTGACAGCCCAAATTAAATATGACTTCCCTTTGTTTACAAACACGTTTCTGTTTTCACAAATTGCATACATTTTTCTCTTTGTGCCATGTGCTAATATAGTCATTTCTAACTAATTCACAGCATGTGCCAACAACATAAAAGGAGAAAATGTATAGTTGTGGCCATAGCAATAAACACTGAGACAACCCCAGTGCTCAGCAGAAATAACTGTGTTTGGAAGAACTGTCAGCTCCCAGCTCTATATTAGAGCCTCCACACGGTCTCCTTCGCCTTTGCCTCGCTTCATATCGGCCATTACAGAACACCAACGGTGGGGTGAGTGATAAGGAAGGGAGGTCTGGAGTGATTTTCATACAACAGTGCACTGACGCGTCAAAACTCCTTTGCTGGTGAAGTAAGTGATTACAGGGCTGTGACGACCACAGAGAGGGCTATGCAACTGTAGCACTGTGTGAGACGGTAAATGTTGCTGGGTCACAAAACTCAAGCGAAACACGTGTATTCGCGTCTTTGCTCTGACTTTGAATGTAATCTGTCGTGTGAAAAATTTGTTTCCCATCTGGTGTGAAAGCGGCTTTAGAGGCGATGTAAGTGAATCCCCATACAAGCCACTGTCATCCTAACTTCCAATGCAATGCCCAACCTCAATCACACCAAAGTAAATGTGCAGCGGATTACAAATAATAAGCAAATCTGGAAACATGTCCATCATTATGTACATCACCTTGTGTAAGTTACTCTCGTCAACAAAAATGCATAAAAACAAAATGCTGCCATCGTCAAATACTTTGCTCTATTCTTTTTCACTTTTATCATTTTTATTTTATAGTGAGCAGTTATTTAAATGAAACTTTGTCAATACCAACCCGCCGGTAACATTTTATAGGTGAGGCGACTAATCTTTGTGAAAAACAAAGACAAACAGCCACGAAAATCACATGAAACGGGTCACTGCTATTTATGTGACATTTGTGAACAATTCAGAAGGAATTATGAAATAACTGATGGGATCAAAAATAGAGCAGTGATGAAAACAATCTGACGCATATTTTTGTTTTTATTACCAGACAGATGGTCATGAAAAGGCTAACTGGACATATTTCCGAACTAACAGTAGCTATCATGCTAAAATTCCTGCATGTGAAGGCACAAGCAATACAGAAGAATTCACATGGTCATAAATAATAAATTATGTTGTAACTCAGTGAGATTTTCCTTGCTTCAAACCACAGTAAATATATGCCAACGCGACATGTGATGTGAATTCAATAACATGCCAGCTACAGTAAAAACTCTGCTCTCTCACCAGAGGGCAATGAATTTTCCTTTAAAGCCATTTTTGCCTGCAGTATGTATGCTGAGGGTTGTGAGTTTTTTGAGATTATTGCCCTTTGATTCACTCAGCTGCTCACAGAGATTTATACACACCCTTTGTCATGTCAGCAGTAAGAAGCAGATATGAGCAGTTTCTGTTTTACGACACCACCCAGGAGGCCTTTTGTGTTAATGTACATGCAATATACAACTGTTGGGAAGTTTTCTCCTGCACTGTAACGCACATTCTACAGTCATCCCTTCCCCCATGTTTAATACAGCCCACTTCAGAGAAAAGCCTCCCCTTTCACATTAGTCAGAAGTAGCCATATCTCCCAGAGGTATAAATGTCAATAGACTGCCATTTCACAGAGGTTGCAGAGTGCAATTTTTCATATGAATAGGAAAAGCAATAAGCTGTTCACAGACCAGAGGTACTGCCACGACATCCACAGGAATGCTGTTAAACTTCCATCTCACTGGCAGAATATGAACACGTCTGCCAGGCTGAGGAAAATTGCAGATACTGAATATAGACAAGTTAATACACCATGTAAAATAAAAATACCCAGCAAAAACAGAGTGCATTGTGAAAAGAGCTCTGTGTGTTTACAGCCGTAATAACTCAACAAGAAGACACTGAGGAGAGGCACATTTAGGCAGCTATAAAAACACACCAGTGATTAGAGGAGAGGGCTGAATTTTTGAATGCAAGTGAATGTATTAGCAAGCAAGAGGATGATCATCCCCAAAGGAATGAGTTTTTCTTGTATTTTTCACAGTTCATTGAAGTAATCAGGGACTGTGTTCAAAAATAATCATGTGTTAGTGTCAGTAGTACCTCTAAGTGGCCCTAGAAAATTCCTAACTAAGAGTTACTGCTTAAAAGCTATTCAAAAAGCTGCAAAGAGCACCTCTTACCATGAATTTGAGCAAACTCCTGCATGCAGAGAAGATGAGGCTGACTTCATTGCGGAGGATGACATCATGTGTCATGTTCAGGTTTAACCACGATGTCCACAGTGATTGATTGACGGGGACCTGTCTGTTTGTTGGTGACAACTGCCTGTCAAGCCCATTCATTCATCATAACTAAATTTTTTTCTGTTCTGTGAAAGTGAAGTATGTCTCCCATTGAAAAGAAGACTTCTCACAAAGTGTGTGACTTCTTTCAAACAGCAAAGATATTGTTTTGCTAACAAACATACCAAAGAAATGTAAAAGGAACACTGGACATAGGAACAACTTTTGCTACTACTGCAACTTGTCACTAAAAGGAAAATAATAATTAAGGGAGAGAGGGATACAGTATTGCATTGCTGGCAGAAAGTGACGCATGATATGACAAGTTTCTACATCACTGCCACCTTTCCACAGGTAACACAATTCAGCCATAAGTGTGAGAAATGTGTTTGCAGGCAAGAGCAGAGTCAGCAGAATGAAAGAGGCAAACATCTGCCACAGGTTGCAAGGTTTCCCGACTTCCATGATAAAACCATCTATCGATTTCATTATCTACACCGCTTCCTCATGACTAGGGTCGCAGGGGAGCAGGAGCCTATTCCAGCTGACTACAGGCAAAAGGCAAGGACTCACTCTGGACAGCCAGCCAATCCATCGCAGGGTGGATTGTGAACACCATTTACTCACAAAATGCATTATAAAAGCCTTAATATAAAAATTATTAAGTGTTGAGAGATTCTGTATCTATTAAACATAAACGCAATTACAGATGAAAGCAGACAACATGTCCAGTATAATTTTTTTTTCCATAACAAATTGATTTCTTGGGGAGGCTCAGCACCCAAGTGTTTGACTAATCGCCTTTGTGGTATATGCAGTATCCTACTATACCCTGTAGTTCAGCAATGGCTATGAAATCAATAGAGCGTGCAGAGAAAGTTTGGTGAATGATCCAACTCGCGAATGAGATGTGCCCTGTATGTCTGCAATTCATTGTTCCATTTTGCCAGTATCCAAATTTTTGAAGCAATCTGAACTTTGAGGTAAGGAATTACAGCATTGTTTCCATTTGCTGGTTGTACTAAGTTCACCAAAATCATTATTACTTACTTACTTAGGCACCATCATTTTAGGAGCTCGATATCAGATTTTTCATAAATGTTTACCCGATGACAAATCTGGTTTTTGGCGGCAGTCATTAGTTTTTGTGAATTGGACTTAGAGACTTTGAAGTCCTCTTGACTACCCTTAGAAAATCTGAGAGTTTAAAGAAACTTTTAAATTCAAAAGTCATTGTGGATTGCTTAGTAGAAAAAGTACTCCTATATCAGCCATTTAGGAGTTTCTTTTAGGCTTAGGCTTTGTGAATATGGCTTGAGTTATAAGACACAATCACCACAAAATAGAAAAGTTTTGGTGATAGAAGTCATTGAAATTTCACTATGTGAAGTTTGACCTTTGAAGGTCAAGTTCAAGGCCACCAAATGAAAGTTCATATATGACTTCCTTTAAGTGTTCAATACACATATGTTCCCAATCTTCAATATTCTCAAACCTAGAAGGCTTTGAAAATTGTGACATTTTGCTTGACCTCAAGTTTGACCTTTCAAGGTCATTTGAGGTCAACTTTAACACATCAAAAATATAGGTCATATGACTTCCTATATGTTGATATTACAAACTTAATCTCTGTCTGCAACCATTCAGCTTCCACACGCAATTTCCCCAATTTCCATAAGACCCAATGTTGAAGTACAGCGCCCCACTAGACACACTTCCATCGAGTCAATCAAAATGACACTTGCACTGCACATAATGTGCATCAAGGTGAGTTGATTGCCTGATTTAGAAAAAAAAGAACATTTTTGAGATTTTTTTTGGAAATTTCAAGTCCTATCTTTTAACATGGTGAATATTTTCCCTGACCTCAAGTTTGAGCTTTCAAAGTCATCTATGGTCAAATTGAATATTGCCAAAATATAGGTCATATATGACTTCCTTTATATCTTCCTTTCATCTCTATCTGCAGCTATTTGGCCTCCACAGGCCATCTTGCATATTCATAAAGTACAGCACCCCCACTAGACCCACTTCTGTCGATTAAATCAAAATAGCACTCGCACTGTACATTGACGGTACCAAGGTAAGTTGATTGCCTGTGTTGTGTTCCGTGGGTCTGTGTGTTTGGTTAGTCAATTTTAGGTTTTTATTATTTTTGTGATGTTGGTTTTTAGTCCATGTCTTAGTGTTCACATTTCATTCCTCTCCCGTGTTATTCCAGTCCACGTCTTACCCATGTACTGTCTTTGCTTTCTCGCGTCATTGTTTGTAGCAGATTTCTGTCTTAATTGATTTTGACACTATTTTGGGTGATTTAATGGATTCTGGGTTTCAGCCTTCCTTCCTTTCTCGTTAACTAATTTCCCCTTGCTTTTCTATATTACTAACCCCTACTAACAGTTTGTTATTTTCTAGAATTTAATAACCAAACTAACATTGTATATTAGACTAACCTACTAACAAGCACCCGGGATTGTATAGCTGCACTAACTAATTGACCAATGAACTCTCAGCATTCGCCCTGTTCTAGTCTCCGCCTCTTGCTTTTCTTTTACTGGCTTTGCTGTATTTTCCTGCAGAACCTTCTGCATTTATCTTATCTGTCCTGTCTCTTTCTATTGTAAGAGGGAAGCCAGGAGACAACATGGACATGCGATCAAAAGTGTCTGTTCGTAACATAGTGGGGTAATAAAGGCATAAGAACCTATACTCCCTCTACAGCTGGCCTCTTCTCCAGTCAGGCATGGCTGGGAACAGTGGGGTAGTAAAGTCATCAGGGTCTAGACGTCCTCTACAGCTGCACAGCCCCAATTCTACCACTGAGATAAGGGGGCCTGGCACTGGACACTTCAGCATGGGTGATTGAGCGCATCAAAGATGGGGAAGGGAGCGCATGGCTTGGCTGCTGCAAGGAATTTCTCTCACAGCAGGGTGTGACCTGTGCTCTCTGCCCTATTAGTGCCATAGTGACCTCTTCTGGACATACTGTCACTGCACCGTTTCATTTCATCACTGAAACTGTTCTGAGTTAAGAGTTTCAATTTACACAAAACCCACTGTTACACTGTTTTAATTGCCCTCATATCATCACTGAATTACTGTATTATACCAGGGGTAATAGTGATGTGAATCTCAGGGGGAATGGGTCTGTTGGGAAGGAAATTCATAATAATTACATCATCATAATTCTCTATGTAATCATGTTTGGTATGTATCTCTTCAGCTAAATTCAAGGAGTTGAATGAGTTGTATTTCATATCCACTATATTTCAAGAAAACATAGTTTCTGTTCCCCAGCAATGATTTGTCCTTAAACAGAGTTATGTTTTCTTATTTCCTCCGGAGGGGGAAGTCTAATTCCGATTTGGGCCATCTGGGCGGCCTGATCAAAGGCGCCACCAACCTTAAATCTGAGAGAGACGACCTAGTCTGGGAAGCTCGTTCCCGACTTCCCATACTTTGGACCGTGCGTATTTCTAGTTTAACGGTTTCATAATTCGGACTCTTGCACGACCATTTGTATGTAGCCTTTTCGCCAGGTATGACTTTACTCTCATTTTCTAAACTGTTTGTGACTTGTAATTGGGTAATGTTGATTTGCTCCATTTAAGCTCTTGCCTAACCGGTGAATAAACTATTGTTATTTCTTTAAACATGAGCGGTCTGAGTGGCTCTCAACTCTTGTACATTCTTTCTAGCTACGTCACGCCGGAGACTTAGGGGTTATGCTCAACCAAGGACTGACTGATCAGCGGTTTTGGGTGAGAATCGGTTTTAATCAAGTTAGATAGGCAGCCAGGATCGACCAACATAAAGGACTCATGTTTGCCAGCTCAGGGATTTTAACCTGAAGAAAACCCATGGACGAAAAGTCGGTTATTTGTTAAAATTCCTATGAAGGAGTCCATGGGAGGACTGAATCTGGGTTGGCTGTAATTCAAGCCAAAAGATGCTGTTGCAGTGATGGCTGACTTCTAATCCGCTGGTATTACCGACGAAACTAAGCTGCGGAAGTAATACTGACACCCGGGGGTATATATTTTAGTGACGTAGGCTGGCATCTATGCGTCCGGGGATGATCTCCCCGAGGTCCACGCAGGTGCTCCCTAAATTATAAATTCTAATTCTAATTTGGAGTCAGATATTTAACGAGGATATAACTAAATTTTTATTCTAAATGTATTATGAAGTCAGATTTGAAGCGAGAGTAACATTGTAATTGTTATGCTTAGTTTGCTTAAATCACTGATTAATCTGACGTTTTCAGTTGCTGCGTGTGTCCCAATGTGCACCTGGGATTATTCGCAGCACGACATTAAGTTAAATGATTCCGTGATTTCGGCATTGCCCCGTTTTCGAACGGAAAACTATTGAGAGCACCTCAGGTAAGTCTCAAACTGGGTCCAAGGCGGGACACAGGCATTAAAGATTTAATTGACACGTTCCATTGCCTCATAACAGCTACACGCATCCTACCCGCATAAACCTTCGCCACTGGCTCCTCCATCGTTGGTTGAGCTGTGTGGGTTCTACACTATTCACTGTGAAATATTTATTTAGTTTATTTATCCCGTCTTTGGGATTGTCTTGTGATCCTCGTCTGTGTGTAAATGTTTATCTGTTTCATGTAATTAGGTTTCCCTCATGTTCCACCCCTTGTTAATTATTGTAAGTTCCTGCACCTGAGTCTGCCCGTGCCCCTGCCTATATCTGTTCCTGCAGCAAGCCAGTTTCAGATCTGACTTCGCTCACCCGCGCCTCACCACTCCTTGCCCCTGTGCACGTTCCCTCTGGTCCCCATAATCTTCTCTGTGTTCTCTATCAGCCTCATGACCCAGCCCAGCCTGCCCTGCCTGCCGTTTTCCACTCCAGTCTGTCTGAGTCTGCTCCCCGCTGCTGTTTCCAGAGCCTTCTCCTGCCAGCTGTGCCAGTCTGCCAGCTGTGCCGTTCAGTCCTGTCCGCCCTGCCTGTTGTCTCCAAGCCTTCTAGTGCCCCCTGATGTCTCCCGAGCCCCTAGTGTCCCAGTCGTCTCCTGAGCCCTAAGATGTTACTGTCCTCACTCCGAGCTGTTCCTGTCGTCCTCGTCTGCCCCCTCCTGATGTTTCCCCGACCCTTCTCCCGGCCAGCTGTGCCTTCCGAGTCAGCCACCTGCCAGCTGTGCCCGTCTTCTCGTCCTGTGCCTGCCCTCTTCCTAACATCTCCAGCCTCCGTTGTCCTGAGCTCCCCTACTCACGAGATCCCCCTCTCCTGAGATCCCCCAGTCCCGAGCTCCCCTGTCCCGAGTTCCCCTTTCCCGAGCTCCCTCTGTCCTGTATTGCCCCTGTCTCGTCCGAGTTTTCCCTGTCCTGTCTGAGTTGCCCCGAGTCTGCCCCCTAGTGTTTCCCTTAGTTTTGATTCCTGAGTTCTTCCCCTTTCAGTGCAGTAGCACGGTGTCTCTGTTGGCCAGAGTGCCCCGATTTTTCCCCCTTTCTAGTTTTTAGTTTATTTAATAAATTCTTTTGGATCCCTGCATATGGCGTCTCTCCCCCTTGTCTCATTGTTCCAGTGTTTCCCGAGTCCAGTTCCGTTGTTTCCGAGTTCCTAGTGTTTTCCCTACCAGAGCTTAACAGCCTGATTTAGAAAAAAATTTTCACTCAGTTTTTCAGAAATTAAAAAAAAAAATTCTCAGTCCTTTCTTTAACATTGGGGCCAAAGGAGGTTTTGCAGGGTATAGCAAAATCTGGTTTTATGTGCTTACTTGTGGGACTGTTCAGAAAATAGATTTGAAATATGAAATTTGCGTATAGGAAGTGAACTGTGACTTATTTAGTGATTTCAAGATTTTTGTAGGGCAAGGCCTCAAAAAGTCCATATTTAAACCCATAAATGATTGTTCTGAAAAACCAGATGATTTTTAATGGCTACACAACAACATGACGGACATTTTGATACCAAACATAAGCATATATGAAGACTTCAAGTGCAATACCCTGTAAACGCCCATAGGGCCAGTAAGCTAAAAACTGGTTACCGAGGAGAAACAGCTTCATCACAGCACTGCCACTTCACAGCAAGAAAGTTATGGGGTCATGTGTGGTCTGGGGCTTTTGTGTGTGGAGTTTGCATATTCTCCCCAGGTTCATGTGGGTTGTCTCAAGGTACTCTCGTTTCCTCCCACAGTCAAAGGACATGCATATCAGCTTAATTAGAGATTAAATATGCCAAGGGTCTGCATGAGTGTGTGCCTGAATGGTGTGTGCGCAAACAGGGTGTGTCCCTGCCTTTCATCCATGGTCTGCTGAGGCTCCAGCTCCCCTGCAACCACAGTGAGGAAGAAGCGGTATGGATAATGGATGGATAATGATATGGAGCTCTTAAAATGGTATCTCCTCAAGTGCGGGGATATAATGATTGTGGTGAACGCCGTCGCTCACAGTACTAATCGAAACAATGCTATATCTATAGAAGTGAAATTGAACATATTCTCAAAGTTGACCATTCGGAGGGTTTAATCGACAATTAATCAGGTCGCAGTAATTAATCTGGTCGCAGGCTGACCCTTCATTTAATACAGATTAAACACTTAATCTGACAAATGCTCAAAGCATAACATAATTTGAAAAGACAGAAAACTATATTTGAATTTGCAGAGGTGAATTTTGTCTGAAACATATGAACTTCATGCAAAATAATGAAAACATTGATCATGAATCAATAGCTTATTTATCACAGTAAAAGGCGCAGGGCAATAAAATCTTTACGTTAACATGGTACCTAGGCACAACTCCGCATCAAACGTACAAAGTGAATTACAAAAATGAATAATGCATATTCGTTTCATTTTGTTTTGATTTTACCTCACCCCCCACAAAGTCAGCAGGGTGAGGTTTTGTAATCTGTGCAATTTGTCTGTTTGTGTGTCTGTTAATTATTATTGTTAATTACTTTTATAGAGGTGTAAACATCAGTATCTATACTGAGTCAAAAAAGAAACTTCACACTCATAAATTTGTAAATATTTTCTTGAAACTTTTAATAAAAGAGTTTTTATTATCACTTGGGGTAAATGCGTTGTCTAAGACATCATGACACTCATCAACTCCGACGTGCACAGGTACGTAGCACGTGCGAGCGTACTTTAAGCTAAAACCATGTTTTCTCGTGTTCCTAGTCATGTGACCATATGAGAGATGTGCAACTGAGCTCACGTTCGCACGTTAGAGTGCCATCTCGGAAAAACAAGTTTTTACAGTTAATTATTCGTTGATTTTCAATGCCATGGCTGTCAAACATTCAGCGTGAACGTGTCATTGGCATGCTGAATACGAAAACGTCCGTCACTGACGTTGCAAGGGTTATGGGATGCAGTTGACAGACTATCCATGATCTTCGGACACGTCTCCAACAAACTGGCACCACAGCTGACCGACCTCGTTCTGGCAGCCCGCTTTTGACGTCAAAAGCAGAAGACCGACATATTGTTTTACTTCATTTGCATAATCGATTTGTCGCTGCAACGTCCACTAGGAAAGAATTGTTTAGAGGTCGTGTGACTGCCCAAACCATACGTAATCGCCTGCGCACTGCTCTTATTCAACTTACCATTTTTACTCTTAGACATTTCTGTAGCATTTCCAGTGGAACTTGTTACATTGTGGACATTATTTTTATGATATACCATCTTTAATGAGTACAGAATTAAATAAAATCATTATTTAAAACCTAATTTCTTGTATGTTCAACTTATCGACCTCCAAACGAGTGTGACGTTTTTATTTTGGCTGAGTATATGTATCTGGAACAGAGTAATGAAGATAGAACACAGCATAAATGCAAAATTTTATTTCCGCATAACAAAATTTTGGGTCACACTTTTAGATGAAGTGTTGCTCACAAAGGCTTCACATATACACTACTGGTCAAAAGTTTTAGGACACCCCAATTTTCCAGTTTTTTAATTGAAAATTATGCAGTTCCAGTCCAATGAATAGCTTGAAATGCTACAAAGGTAGGTGGTGAACTATCATAAGTTTTAAACAAAAGTTAAGGTTACCAAGGTTTTTCGAACGCCGCCAGGTAGGTGAAAGGATGGTTCCTCAGTGTGTGACATCAACTGTCAAACATGGAGGAGGAAGCATGATGGTCTGGGGCTGTTTTGCTGGATCCAGGGTCAGTGGCTTACAGAGTGAAAGGCATCCTAAACCAAAATGGCTACCACAGCATTCTGCAGCGCCATGCAGTACCCTCTGATATGCGCCGAGTTGTTCAGGGGTTCATCCTACAGCAAGATAATGACCCAAAACATAAAGCTCTGCCAGAACTACCTTAGGAAAACAGAACAAGACGGTGAGCTTGAAAACATGGAGTTACCAGCACAGTCTCCAGACTTAAACCCCATCGAGACGGTTTGGGATGAACTGGACAGAAGAGTGAAAGCAAAGCAGCCTACAAGTGCTACAAATTTATGGGAACTTCTTCAACAGAGTTGGGAAGAACTTTCTGAAGAATATTTGATTTCCACTGTAGAAAGAATGCCACAAGTGTGTTCAGCCGTTATATCTGCCAAAGGAGGCTACTTTGAGTCCAAAGTTTAAAATATATTTTGGTTTATAAATTGATTTCATGATTGTAAATTTGTTCTATCATGTCTATGCTTTCATTCCAGAGTACAATGAGACAATTAAACTGCATAATTTTCTATTAAAAAACCTGGAAAAATTGGGGTGACTTTTAGTGCATCTTTTTGCCAACAATGTAATGCCTGATCCAAATTTCCCTTTCATGATTTTCCTCTCACTGATGATCTGCAGCAGTGTTAAACGTTGTTCCTGCATCGCTTTTCTTTCACGTTTACTTGATACATTTGTTAGTAAAAGAAGCCAAACATTTTAGATAGTAGTTTTTTTCAATGGGAAAAATCATTCACATCCACAGTGTTGTATAAATTTCTTCCCTGATCAGGTTTGACAGGTGGTTTCCAGCAACAGACAAATTGACCCCCCATTAACAAAACACTGTGTACATTGTAAAGAAACGCAAACATGAAGCGTGGTGTAAACCTTGGCAACAAGATCAACTGCATCTCCTGCTCTTAGTGGAGTTTGCCCTCTCAGCAGCTTTGTGAATGACTTTTAAGAGTTAGGAACTCTGACCACCTCACAGAAGGACTGTCAGCGCCAAGATAAGATTCTTTGTGAATACAGCCCCTGATTTTTACTACCAAAAAAAAAAAAACAGATAAAAAATTCAGACATCTCCGCAAGGCGTATGATCCCTTCACTTGCATTCTATGCCTGTGCCACACGAGCTCTTACCTGTGACCAGCTCCCTGATCTCCACGTCGCTGCTCTTCCTCAGTAGCCTCACCAGTGCAGGGATCCCACCGCAGTTTTTCAGGGCGATCTTGTTATCGTCGTTGGCCTTGCCGTATACCAGGTTCCTCAGGGCTCCGCAGGCGCTCCTGTGGACCTCCGTCATCCGGTGATCCAGCAAGTCAACCAGCAGCTGGATTCCCCCCTGCCTCCGGATCTGACCACAGAAACGGGATCTCAGCTGTGCGGACATTAACGGAACCAGCTTTCTCTGACACACGTTTTTGTATGATTGCTGGTTATGCATACCTCGCATTCGTACATTGTAAAGTCTTAATATGTAATTTAGTGTATGGTACACAAATAGTGTATGGTAAAAAAATGCACAGCTGACAGAAAACAAAAATGTTCCTGAGCGGGTGAAGAATCAGAATCATTGACTTACACAACAGGAAGTCAAGCCTTGCTATTACCCAGGCTGATACATCCACCTACACTTGTGCCAGGATCCAAAGGCTTAAGGCAGCTAGTAGCTGCACAAGAGTAAATTAAATGATGTACAACAGAATAAAAACACCTGACTGCTAAGCACTATCTGCCCCTAGTTTTGTTTATTTTGCACTGCGAACAACAAAACCCCCAACATTTTTTTTTCTTTAAAATTTGGCATCTCCAGTCCCACCCGAATCTGGAATACCCAATTGGTGAACTATGTACAATGCTTGCTTGTATGCGACCCCTTGCTGCCAATTCAGGAGGGTGAAGACAGTTCATTGCTCTCCTCCGAAGCACGTGCCTGTCAGCCACTGCTTCTTATACACTCATTGGTTGACTCTTTGCAAGTTCAGAACGAGGGCGGAGGAGGCAGAGGAAACCTGGACATGACCAGGCTAAGAATCTTCCTGACGAGCGCCCATCTGGCCAACAGGAGGCACTTGAGCAACGAACAAAGCAAATATTATTTTCCCTTCCCAGCAGTCCCTTCCCAATTCGCAACCCTGTAGCGCAATAGCCAATTGTGTGCTACTCTGTAAAAGCTGCTGACCACTGCCGACCCGTACAAGGCGGGGATCGAACCCGTGACATGATAGTTATTTCTGCTTCGCAATGCGATGCTTTACTGGGTGAACTATCCGGCAGCTCAACCCCAACATTTTAACTAATAACCTTCACATCCCAATTTATGCCTTTATACATTGGTGATGGAGAAGCGATAGTAGGCTTGACTTGGGATTGTAGAGTCCTGAGTTCAAGCCCCAGCCATGGCTTTCGCGATGTGTTATTGGGCAAAATACTTCACTCCTTCACTCCACGCCTCACTCCACTCTCTGTCTCTCTTATACATTGGTGAGATACATTTTTTGCACTGACGTAGGTTTTAATATTCTCAGATTACGGCGGTGATTGATTTGTTTTTTTCTCTGTGCTGCTAAGCATGCCTAATGCATTATGGTGTAATGAGAGCAGGAGGCCTGCAATTGAAATGTGATAAGCTGGCAGTATGGGACAGCCATCGGAAAGCAAGTCAGTATCCAGCAAACGAGTCTCTACACTTGGCAGCCCACAACCAATCGATGCTTCCGCACTCCTTTTTACTTCAATTAAAATAGACCCTGACTGCGGCCACGTGCAGGTTAGACTTTAGGGTCAATGTAATGCACTGGGTTGCTGAAACTATGTCATCAACACTCTGAGAAAAAAATGGCTTGAAAACGATTCTGATTCCACAGGTTCTTTGTATTGAAAAATGGTTCAACCTCGGGCGCTTAAACACATTTATCATATCACTAATAAAGGACTCTAAAAAGCATTTTACATAAAACCTCCATTTTCATGCTGGAGTCTGAGGGTCTCTTAGCATGTAATTTTTTTTATTTACAATCTCAAGCATTATATGACTATTTCACTTCATGCAGCAGAGTGCTATAGTGTGATGTGACTATTATAAACTTGAAAACATTTTGATAAGAAACAAAGTACTATTCAAGCATGTATTAAATACTGGATGTATAGATGAGCACTGGATGACAGATATAAATTAATAAACAGATAATATATACATTGTAGTTAAAAAGAAAACCATGCTTTTTGAGAGAAATAGTCAATAATTGGGGTGGCCAGCCTGTGCTTTGTTTACAGCATTTAATCTTTCAAGCATAATTTTCGCATACAGTATTTTTTATTTCCTTGCTTGCTAAACCATTCCATATGGTTTGACATTCATTCCAAATAGATTTTTTCAATGTTACAACAGATTTGCTCAATCGGCCTTTGAGCAGGCCAAGTCATAATTTATGTCACCAGACTGTTCAACTGAGATAATTCTTGTACAACTTAGAGGTGTGCTTAAGGCCATTATATTGTTGAAAATAAAATCCCTGACCAATCAGCCTCTTTCCAGATGTGATGGCGTTGGTGGTAGGACGCCAAGAGCAGTGGCCAGAAATAAAAAGGACAAAACCAGCAGCGTGCTGAGAGATGAAAACAAATAGAAATCACGAGACTTGCGCTACCAATGGACCTGACGACGTCCGTGGTAGCAAACAGGCGAGCTCGAATAAAGACAAAAGAAAAGGGAAAAAAAACCGAATGAATCCCTTTCTCACCAACACTTTTCCTGTTATGTAGCTAAGATCCTGACAATACTCTCTCTTCTCAAAAGACCTTACCGGCTAAAGCGCCAAGGAGAAAATGACACTCTAGCAACCCGAACGAGGTAGAACAGGAGCTTAAATAGAGACCGGTTAACGCCCCCAATTAATGCCAGCTGGCCCAGGAATCCGATGGTGAGCAAAACAATGTCGTCCCGGACGAGAGTAATAAAAGGAGATACAAAGCTCCAAAACCATGACACCAGATGGCAATGCATCCCCCACAAGAATGCAGTGACATTCAGCATCATGTAGGCCACAATGCAGCTAAGAACAAACTCAAAGAGCTCCTTCGGCCGTGCCATTGTGTTTAACACTGACACTGCTCAAAGTTCATGTCACCTTATATACTGGAACAATTGACCAGTATAAGTGACCTTATATACTGGAACAACTGACCAGACTGAATAATGGTGCGTCAAAAAAGTAACATTTTTTGGTATCAATGATCAAAGAATAAGCCTTCAAACAAGCATTCAGGCTATGCATGTGACAGGAATTCCAAAAATCTTAAGCCTTTATTTTAAAAAGGGTCGGGACCAGAAGACACAAGAATTTCCAGGCCAAAAAACAATGTCCAAAAAGCGAAGTCGAAAAGACAGGCAGGGGTCAAAACCAGTAAGGGAAAGGTGCAACGGTACATAGACAGTAAGCCAATAATCATAGTCGAAATCCAGAAAGGTAGGTCATACACAGGGCATCCAAAACAGAAATCGTAGTCGTACAAAAACAGGTCAAAATCCAAAAAGACAAAACAGGAATAGTAGGGCATAGCAATCTCGAGGTCGGACAAAACAGTCGCGAAAAAGTAAGAAACAAGAAACAAAAGGTATACAAGGAGCTCTGCACAAATGAGTATTGATCAACATTCTGACAAAGAGTGAACTGCTGTGAAGACTTTAAATAGACAAGAGGGAAGTCACATGCCATGCAGGGAAAAGGTGAATTGGATGAGAACTAATTACAGAGGTAAGCACACATGGGGAGGTCCTAAAACAAGACAACTGGCAAAAGCCAAGGTACAGACAGGATCCACGCAGACAACCTATGACAGATAAACAGCTCCGGTCAAGGAGTGCACAGCCAAAGAGTGTAGAGTAGCATTTAAGCACGTGTGAGAGATCTCGTGGAAACGCAGGGAGAGACAGAGAGAGCAAAGCAAGAGGCGTAGACTGCAACAGGGCGATAGCTGAGATTGAATTAGTGGTAAGTAGTAACGGTGCAGCTTTACAGAGTAACCCAAGTGTTCATTAGTAGTTTGCAATATATACATGGATTAGTTAGGTTAGTAAACTATAACTATAGTAAACTGTAACTATAGGAAACATTTAAAACGAGGCACTGAGAACTTGCACAGGTAGTTTATTAAAAAAGACTGTTTATGCAAACAGTACCTTGAGGTAGTTTCCAGTCGCCTCCATCTTGAAAGTCACGATAAGTCGACTGATGAGCACGAAAAAATAAGTTGGATAGGCGAACAGATTGCAATCTATTCGTTCGTGCCTCGTTTTAAATGTCAGGGCCCTCAGAATTCTACCAATGAAGTGTGAAGCTACTTTGAGCCTTGTTAATGATGTAAAAATTGCTATTTCTTTGCATGGCAACGCTATGCTTCAATCACTACCATTGTAAGCCTGTTGGGAGCTTTGTCTAAAAAGCCATGCATTTCAAAATGTTGGGTGCTTACGGAGGTGGGGTATTCAACAAAAGTTACTTCTCGTTATCATGTTTCAATACACCCCGAGTAAATTTCACACCGGAGTTCTCCTTTAATATCAAAGTTCTGAGCTCCAAAACTGTGGAGAAAATTCAGGCAAACACCACATTTTAAACGTTTTAGCAAGCTGTATGTTTCTCAGGATCATGCTTAGATTGACTGGCATACAGTGCATAACTGGATATACGGCCCACAGGACCTGACTCATTGAATTCTAATTTGGGGTAATGCAACTCGCATTACAGGGCCAGCAGAGATACAGATCTGTTCCCAGCAGTGGAGATGATACAACCTGTTCCCTGATATTCTATATAAATGATTCTTCACTGTAATTTTTGATCACATGGACTAAATTTGAGCATCACAAAATTTTACTTCATATTTTCTCATTTTCCGATCATATTATCACAATTTAGTGGATAATAATACAGATGGAGGACGGGGGGAGTGTGCTGGGGAAAGTGCCGCTCTATTGATTACCGAGAGCTGCTGCAATACTGCAAGTGCAGTAGTGAATAAAATTAAATAACAAGTGAACTTTCACTAAAGATTCTGAGAATACTCCCTCAAACAGAAAGGAGACTTTTTACGATTAAGCTTTTAACTCCGGAACTTCAGAAAGTGAAGTACGTGTTAAACATTTGCTTACATTCAGTACTTAATATTTTCCATTCATGCTCACTATTTTAGATGAAATAAAAAGTCCCTTCTTTGAGCACAAACAAATTGGTCGAACTTGAGAACATCGGCTGAGCAAAGTTCCCGACAAAATTTATGCAGCTGTAAAAGTTATGAATGCAAGTAGTTTTTTTGGCCAAAAGTATAATTTCCTTTGGGCCATTCATGCTTAATTCACCTGTTTTGGCAAAAAACCTACTGAATGCATTAATTCCCACACTGACCAGAAAGCATGCAATTCAAAGCCTCATACACTCCATGAACTGTGTATATTGTCTCCCAGGTAAACCAGTGCAGCTGTTTGCAACCCCAATTCCAAAAATGTTGGGACGCTGTGTAAATTGTAAATAAAAACAGAATGCAATGATTTGCAAATCTAATTAACCCACATTACATTAACAATAGAACATAGACTATGATAATGGTACTAATAAAAAAAACCAGCTGGAGGAGCATTTCGCAACTAATTAGGTTAATTGGCAAGAGGTCAGGTACACGACTGGGTACTAAAATTATTATCATGTCTGCATAATACGCATGCGTCCCACTTAGCGTTATTACCAGATATGGTAATAGTCAGTGAGTGTCAGCATGGCTGAGTCAGTGAGTGCACACAGATAACAGTGAAAGTTTTGGCTCGCCATTGGAAAAACACAGTCAGGAAATACGCTGCATTTAAAAAATAATTTACACGGTGCACAAATTTCAAAAGCTGAGACCAAATGACTGATCAGACACAATGGCCAATGAGTCACAGTCATACAAGTTTTTAATAAGAAATTCTCATATTGGTATTGAAGGTAGAGAAAAAAGTTGTCTTTTGAATCGAGCAGACCAGTACAATGACACAATTTCTCTACAGTCATGGAACAGCCAGTGTGTGTCTCAGCCCAAGTGCAGCACTATGGCGTGATGTCAGTTACCATAAACCTGAGTGTCGAGATGAAAATGGATGTATAACTGCCTAAGAATAGTGTTTGTAAGCAGGAATTCCTCAGTTCTCATAAAGAAGGCAGGAGAGGGGCAGTGCAGAAATGTGCTTCTAAGTGCTGTTAATATGGAGAGCAGGCTTACAGTACAGTGCTGTGAAAAGGTATTTACACCATTCCCAATTAATTATATTAATGCTCAGGTTTTTTGTCATATTTATGTATTTCCAATCATATAACTCACTTCAATGAATAACAAAGACAAGGCAAGTGAACACAAATGGCAGCTTTTAAATGGTAGCATCCTTTATTGAAGATAAACTGTTATTCAAAACCTAAATGTGTTGTGATCCTGTATTTCTGCCCTAGCCCTTGTTTAAGTTCTGTGCCTGGCCTTTGGCCATGATCTGACTGATCCTTGCACATTCTTTTGCTCATGTCTGACCACTCTTTTGATTATGTATTGTGTTTTTGGTAATTTTAGATATTCTTGTTTTATTATTTTTCTTGTCCAGTTTTATTCTTAGATCCCTAGCCATGTTCCTAGCTCCTTGCCATATTTCTGAGCCTTGCCATGTTTTCTAGTCTTGCCATGTTTATTATTGCCATGCCATGTATCAGTCCCATGCTTTGCACTTCGTCTCCCCAGTCTTGTCTCATGTAGGTCTTTGCCCACGGTCCCTAGTCTTGTGTGCCACTCATTCGGGTGATTTATTGGTTTCTGGGTTTCAACCTTCTTTCATTATCTCATGTTCTTCCTTCCTCTCTCTTTTGCTATCTACTAACACATACTAACAGTTTATTATTTTCGCTAATTACTAACCACACTAACCTTGTATATTTTGACTAACTTACTAACGTACACTCGGGATTGTATAGCTACACATACTAATTGACTAACAATCTCTCAGCAGTCGCCCAATTCTAGTCTACGCCTCCTTGCCTATCCCTAATTATCTCTGCTGCGATTTTCTGTGGATTTCCACATTTACTTTGCTCTTTCCTTTCTTTTTACTATGCACTTTAGTACTCCGTGGCCGGAGCCGTTTGTCTGGTCACAGATTGTCTTTGTAAACCCTGTCTGCGTTTTGGCCAAATTCATGTCATTGGTTATTCCTCATGTGTCTCTCCTTGATTGTGATTCCATTGCTTGCACCTGCCCTCCTTGATCATGTATTACCCGGAAATGTATTTAAGAGGTCTGTTTGTTGCACTTCCTTCGTCAGATAGTTCTTCCTTGTTTCCTGTGCCACGTTTGTTTTTGCCTTGATTCATAGTGATTTATCTTTCTGACTGGACCGCCTTGACTTCGAGTTTTGCCTATTCCCTGTACTTTTGCCGCTTTCTTGTTTTTCAACCTCTTTTTGCCCGACTACGATTTTGTGATTGGTGCCCTGGTTTTGACTCTGGATTACGCCAATTGGAATTTGATTTTGGATTGCAGACATTGTACTGTTGCCAGCTCTGTTGGGGGGTTTCCCCCTTCAGAAATAAAGCCTCCTTTTTGCATTCTACTGGTTTTCGCGATTGGTTCATTTCATAAAACCCAACAAAATGACTTATTAGAAACATAATTTCCCCACTGTGCCTAAAAACGGTTTGTGTCATCTTCGACAGCAAAAACAACAATCAAACATTTGCAATAACTGGCAACAAGTCCTTTCAATCGCTGTGGACAAATTCTGGCCCATTCTTTTTTTGCAGTATTGTTTTAATAAGGGTTTTTGGGCAAGAACTGCCAGTTTAAGGTCATGCCACTGGATCTCCATCGGCTTTAAGTCAAGAGTTTGAATAAGCCACTCCAAGGCATTGTAAACTGCTTGGATATATCCCCTGTTTCCTTAATTTAAGAAGGTGGGAGTACCGTCTTCATGCTTTTGACTATTTGGTTTTAGAAATCCAGAGGGTTGATACTGAACTGGGTAAAACTGCTTTTCGGTACTCTGCCCATAGAAATGGAATAGGCTTCAACAGTTGTTGAAATAGGAAAACCTATTTCATCTGATTGTTTTAAATGTCTGTTATTGGCTGCCGTGAAGCTGGAATGTACATGTGTACTGTGGTTCTTTTGTTTTGTTTTTATTTATTGTTGCACTTCATGTTTTACCATGGTTCACGACTGGGCTCCGTTGCAAAAGAGAGTTTGCTCTCAATTGGACTCCCAGTGTAAATAAATAAAATAAATAAATAAAAGCCTTTTCTTCCTTTTGAGCCACTCAAAGGTTGATTAGCTTGTGTGCTTGGGGTCATTGTCCAGCAGCATAACCCAACTGTACCTCGGCTTTAGATCAGGAAGTGATGGCTGGACATACTCCTTCAGAATTTTCCAGTAGAGAGTAGAATTTATAGGCCCATTTTCACCGAAAAAGTTCCTGGTAGTATTTGGGGGGCAGGAACTACTACAGGACGGTTCTCTCACTCAGCCCTCTCAACTGCCGTGTCTTCACCGAGAGGGCAAAGTAGGAGAACTCCTTTAAAAAACCTCATCGTCTGCTGAGTTTTAAAAATGCTGGCTATTTTATCACTTTCTGTTGACGTCACATCCTGCCCTGAGTAAATCCAATCAGCATCAAGTAAACCCCAAGCCCCACCCAGGAGTTTTTCAGGGCCGTTCAAAGTACCTACTCTGAGGCAGGAACTTTTTAGCCCCTGTGAAAGTTCTGGAACTCTGTCCTTCGGGTATGGTTTCGGCGGTGGAGACATGCAACAACAGCCCCGACCCCGTAGAATTACCCCAAAGTTCTTGCGGTGGAAATTGGCCCTATGGTTCCATCAATAATGGCAAGTTGCCCAGGTCCTGAAGCAGCAAAGCACTTCAAGACCATCACAATACCACCACCGTGCTTGACTCTTGGCATGTTGTTCTTATTGCGGAGTGTTGTGTTACCTTTCTGCCAAATGCAATGGGAATTTTGTCTTGCAAGTATCATCCCAAAAGTCTAGGGGTCCTTGCAGCTCCTCTCTGGATGCCATTTTTGCCCTGTCTCGTTCTTATATTAAAATCAGAAGCACAGACCTCAACTGAGGCTAGTGGGGCCTGCAGTTCTTAAGATGATAGTCTGGACTTTTGTGACCCCCTGGATGAGTTGTCAATGGGCTCTTCAGGAATTTTGGTAGGCTAGTTGCTCCAGAGCAGGTTCAGCACTGTTATAAGTTTTCTCCATTTGTAGATAATGGCACTTCCCAATGGCTAAGAAATGGCTTTGTAACCATTTCCAGCCTGATGGATGTCAATCACTTTGTTTCTCATTTGTTCTTGAATTTCTTTCAATTGCTGAATCTTGTGCTGCTCTTTTTCCACTTCACATTGCCAGACAGGTTCTTTTTAAGTGATGTTTAAATTCAACTGGGCTGGCAGAATTCATGCCTGGGTGAGTCAGGTGAAACTTAACCCAATCATTGATCTAATTTGTTTAATTGGTTGATTTAGTCACTAAGAGGCAATCCCTTTTTCATACAGGGCTCGGAAGGGTTGAATGGCTTTTTTCCTTCAAGAAATGAAAGGACAATATTTATTTATTCATTTATTTATTATATTTATTCATTTAAAAACAATATTCTGCATTCACTCATGTTATCTTTGTCTAATATTAAAATTAGTTTGATTAGTCTAAATTGAGAGTAAATATTCTTTGTGAGGTTTTTCATTAGATTACACTCAAAAGTTGACTGTTGATTACTGATTGAAGCTGTTCTCCTCCTGCACAGCTAAATATGATACAAATCCTATTAAGCCCCAAAGGAAAACAAAGACTGGCATCAAAAATGCCACTTGGTGATTTTTATTCAATATTCTTGTTCTAACAGTTTTGTTCGAGTAAAACCTTTGGGAGTGATGTAGGACATGATATTCTCATGTTCTACTACCGTATGTGTAATATCAGTTTAGCATGGGGTACCTCAGATTTGATCTTGTTGTCTCCAAAGCACAGGTGCTGTAGATAGGCCGCAGCGTTGGACTGCACGGAGGGGAACTGGTGCTGCAGCATTTGAATAACTTCAGGAAGCTCTGGGTCTCGCCAGCCAAACTCCCTGTGCCATAAAATGTGAGTGACAAAGAGAGATATGACATTTATACAGTGCTCAGTCCTTAACATACATTACTATGGTAAGTATTTGTATTATCTAATTTGACCAGGCTTCAACTCCATTAACTTTTATGCAAGAAAAATGGAAGGTGTTAGTCATACATCATTACAAGAAAAAAATGTCAATTTTATTGCTTTATTTTCCCATAGATGATCAGGATGAGTTGCAACATTTTGGCAAAACATAGAAATATGGATTTCTTAGGGGCTCTATTAGTCATCTGCAATGTTGCCAATTCCCTCTTGAGTTATTTGCTTTCTCTCAGGCTGGCACTCACTCAAAACCTCATGAGGCTGTTTTCAAAATTGAGTTTTGTAGTCAGGATTGATTTTTTTATTTGTTTCTAAGCTTCAACGAAATATCTTTACCCCAACCCCCAACTTTCAAACAAGTAATAGATATACAGCATCAGCCCTTGGGATGAAGTTTAATGATTGTTCACAAACTGGTGGTAGGGACATTGATATTTCATAATAAAGCCCTTTAGGGAGCAGAGCAAAAGTCCTATTTCTTGTAAAACACCCTAGCAATCCTTTTGCTTATTCAAATATTAGAATTTATTGTATAGAAGACCAGTAGTATTACAACATGCCCTCATATGCCAACAAGTGTTGATACACTTGATCAGATAACTTTTTCAAGGGGATAACAAGCTCTCCTATGTCATGGTTTTGCCCCGCCGGCAGAGGAGAATAAACCGATGGGCACTGGGACCATGTACCCAAAAGCAGATGAAGGGAGCCAAATGCACAGACTGAGTAAAAATATAAAATAATTTAATTTAATTAACAATAAAAACGGGAGGGGAGCAGCAGCGCGCGTGCGCGCACACACACACACACACACACACACACACACACACACACGCGCACGCACGCACGCACACACACACACACACACACACACACACACACACACAACAGGGGTCCACGCACAAAATGCTGCTGCACTGATCCAAGGCGCAGCCAACCCTTAAATAGGAAACCTTCACCTCCACCTTAACGAGCCACACCTGTTGCCTGCTAAAGTGGAGGTGAAGAATGCAGCTGTGGGAGGGACTGCAAGGGCAAATCCTTCCATCCTATATCAATAAAGTACTGAGCATGGTTCATCATAACAGACTAATGTAAGCAACTTCAACTAATTATACAAGGGCAGATTAGCGCTTAATCTACTCTATACATGAGTACATGCTAATGTAATCTTTCTGAATTTTATGGGGTTATATTTTCAAATATGAGCATCTGCCTTCATATGCAGAATATGGTCATATGTTTATAAAAATGAAAGACGTCATGAATCTTAAGCCATTTATGAGTTAGGAGCCACATGAAATCCACACTGTTCTCGAATCTACTGAATAATGTCAAATGCTAATATCTTATTAATTCCTGAGGTTCCTGCAATATCTTTTGACAATATGACTGAAAAAATGTAGATTTTTTTTTGGCTCAGTTATTCTGAATTTAAAATGTGCAAAATACTACTTATCAGTTATCAACTTTATTTCTTTTACTATTACACTAGTGCTTATAGCGTATGTCAATGAATCAGTCCACATTTAGGCTGAGCAGAGAGACAGAAAGATTTTGGTCTTCAAAAAGACAGAGACCAATGGTGGCTTCTTATTATGAACCATTTTATCATACAAATCAACAGGGCAATGGCGTAAGCAGAGGACATCCCAAGAATCAAAACTGGAATCAGGAATGACATCTGTGATTAAGTCAAATGAAGAAAATGAAAAGATAATTGACTTGACCTTAGCTAATTTAAAAATGTGTAAAAGTTAAAAAAAACTATATATTACAATGATTCCACAATCCAAATAAAAGAGTGCAGTGGCAACTAACAGTAAAAAACAGCCAAGCATTAAAACTTCTCTATCTGCAAAATTTTCAGGAAAAAAATATTATCTGTCACAATTTGTTACATTTACACACACAACAGACCGTATTTTAAGAGACACGGCTTCTCTTATTTTGGCTTGGTATTTGTCAGGTCTCGCCTCCTCCTGTCATGGTTTGGGAGCTTTGAGAGCTCTGTTTGTTACTCTCGTCCGGGACGATATCGTTTGGCTCCCTATCGGATCTCTGGGCCAGCTGGCAGTAATTGGGGGCGTTGCCCAGACTCTATTTAAGCTCCAGTTTCACCTCGCGTCCCTTGCTAGTGTGTCAGTTCATCTTTGGCGCTTTAGCCGGTAAGGTCTTTTGAGAAATTATTGTTAGGGACTTAGCTGCATAACAGGATCGGTGTGAGTGAGGAAGGGAATCTTTGGTTTATTTCCCTTTTCTTTTGTTTTCCTTGAGCTCGCTTGTTTTCTACCACAGACGGCGTCTGGTCCGTTCGTAGCGCGAGCCTCGTTATTTCTGTCTGTTTTAAGTCTCTTCACGCTGTGAGGTTTGCGTTTTTTAATATTTGGCCACTGCTCTTAACGTCCACCTTCAGCAGTTATCATACCTCCGGTCCAGCACACCAGCCAATTAAGACCTGGATTGCACCCCACTCATCAGTCAACCTGAATCATCTGTTTCTCATTGCCGCTGAGTGGTAGCAGCGTGTATAAATGTCATAGCCTTGCACTTTCACTCTGCAATGTCGCGTAAGCCACACGCCTGTGCTGTTCTGTAGCTGTCTGCGTATCGGGTACTTAAACCTAAAACCTTTAATCGCAGTGCTGTGTATTTTTCCAGCGCTAACTTAGTCTCTTTAAATAAACCTCGCTTCCTATTTTGTTTCCTTTTTGTAATACTATGTTATTAATTGAGGGTCGCCGTATTGGCCCAAGCCTGCAGGCCAGGGTCTAATACCGTGACCCAAAGGCCAATGCAGAAGTGCACCTGATACAACTAATCAGTTGTGCAGGCCTAGATCAGTTGATTAAATCAGTGCTTTCAGGTGAGCTTCTGCTTGGTAGGATTGAAGACCTGCAGCCTCTTGGCCCGCTTACCGCTCAGTTTGACACCCCTGCTTTAGAGGACTGATCGCAAAAATTTCCCATAAAGAAAGATATTTAGCTGATTCTATTAAAAAAAAAAAGCCCCACTCTCAGCATGTCCAATCGTTATTCACTGTTATTTTGTTCTCCCCCCCCGCAATAGTCAGTTGAAAGGCAAACAGAGAAAATCCATTATCCAACATAATCACTGCCCATTATAGCAATAACACGTCCAGATAACCTCACTCTTGAAGATTATGACATTCACACAGACATTCATAGGTCAATACCCAATATAATTTATTTTAAAATGTTTCAGGTGAAAATGTCTCTGCTTTTTCAGCTGCATTAAAAAGAGATGGAAACCATCCAGGAACAATATCAGACAAGTTCTAAGGAGAAGGTCAACAAGTCAAGTGGGCAAAAGGTTTGGAATGCATTGCATTGAGCAAGAGGAAGTTTTATGATGGAGTGTGTTTCCCTGTCAAGTCAATAGAATAATTAGTAAGATGTGATAGAATTTTTGACTTTTTAGTAAAGGACCTATATTCGTCCACAGTGAGAGTGCACAAGCATTCCTGTGTTACTCTTATATTCAGCCTTTGTGATAATGATACTAATGTATTGCACAAAATTTCAGCCATTTCTCCAGTAACTGTAGTTGCTGATGAGGAGAACAAACCTGTGTCTGCCTGGGAGGTATGCTACAATTTTGACTAAAGTCCAGAAAACACCTTCCTCACAAAAGAAGTGAAGTACGACCCTCCGATGTCAGCCTTGAAACAGCTACAAATGCAGTATTAAATGTGATAGTCTAGCCAGTGTTCACACATTAGTGGTAAGGGGCCTATGACTTGTTTGAGAGTAAAAACTGCAGGTAAAACATATGGTATTCTTCCACGTGAGCAATAATAAGTGCCTGACACTTGGAGGTGGCATTGCTACTCATATCCACGATTGACCTGCAAGTTTCCATGTCATTATTCTGTATTGTTTATGGCCTGTGTTGTCCCTTTTGGTATATTAACATGACTAAACATACACAGTGCCCGCCATTAATACTTGCAGCCTTAGTATTAATGAACACAAGTAGATATGAGTTAATTCCATTATTGTTTATCCTTTTTGATATTGTTGTTGGGTTTTACGAAATGAACCAAAAGCGAAAACCAGTAGAATACAAAAAGGAGGCTTTATTTCTGAAGGGGGAAACCCCCAAACAGAGCTGGCAGCGGTACAATGTCCGCAATCCAAAATCAGAGTCCAATGGGCGAAATCCAGAGTCATACACAGGGCACCAATCACAAAATCGAAGTCAGACAAAAGAGGTCGAAAAACAAGAATACGGCAAAAGTACAGGGAATCGGCGAAACTCTGTGTCTAGGGCAGTCCAGTCAGAAAGATAAATCACTATGAATCAAGGCGAGAGTAGCGTAGCACAGGAAACAAGTGTTATGCCCTCGGGTCCGGGAACGAGGCATAATAGAAACATCAGTAGCTCCTCTCTTTGGTAGGAAAATGTAGGCATAAGTAACACACATTTAGTGGCTTGGCGGCTGTGTACTGTGATGGTGACTGGTTGGAGAAGTCGGGACGATGCCTTATGTCCTGATTGGGCCGTGGTTGGTCATGGGAGGGGTGTCCCTTTTAAATGGGCCACGATTAAAGATTTCTGGGCGATGTGCCAGAGCTTTGAAGTGACGGACGACGTCACTAAATGCCTGCTTCCAAACAACCCGTATGCGCCGTACTTTTTTACTTTGTCACCCACTACTGCAGTGCTTAACGAACCAGGATCACTATATTGAACTCAAGAACTAACCAACGCGGAGCTATTCGCCGGTGGAGCGGCAGCTTGAGCTGGCCTTGGAAAGCAACGGTGCCGTCGCGAGGGGAGGTAAGTCCCGGCTTTCCTTCCACATTCACCAGTCCAGGCCAGCCTACCTTCTTTCATAAGTGAAGTCATATCCCTAGACAGACGTGACCGTGACACAAGGAAGAACGATCTGACAAGGAAGTGAATCAAACCGACATCTTATATACACATCCGGGAGAACACATGATCAGGAAACAGGTGCAATCAATGGAACAATAATCAAGGAGTGATACATTAGGAATAAACAAATTACATGAATTTGGCCGAAGCCAAAACACAGAAAGGGATAACAAGACAAACCTATGAACAGACAAACAGCTCCAGTCACGGAGTACTACAAGTGCATAGTTTAAAGAAAGGAACGCACAAAGCATTTGTGGAGACCCACAGAAAATCGCAGCAGAGATAATTAGGGAAAGGTAAGGAGGCGGAGACTAGAATAGGGCGACTGCTGAGAGATCGTTAGTCAATTAGTAAGTGCAGCTATACAATCCTGAGTGCTTGTTAGTTAGTGAAAATATACAGGGTAAGTGTGGGTTAGTAATTTGCGAAAACAAACTGTTAGTATGTGTTAGTAAGATAGTAAGAGAGAGGAAGGAAGAACAAGATAATGAAAGAAGATTGAAACCCAGAAACCAATAAATCACCCGAATGAGTGGCACGCAAGACAAGGGACTGTGAGCAAAGAAACACACATGACAAGACGGGGGAGACAAAGTGCAAAGCATGGCAATGAAAGCATAGCAAGGAAAATAAACATGGCTATGAAAAACGAAACATGGCATGGAGACTAGATCAACTAAAAAATGAAAATAAAACAAGAAATCCTAATAACCAAATACACAATACATAATCCAAGAATGGTCAGTCAAAGCAGTGGTTACTAAAACACAAGAATCAATAATTCATGGCACTAGGCCAGGCACAGACCTTGAACTAGATATGAATATAGACATGGGACATGGCAAAGACAGAAAATGCAGGATCTCAACAATTGCATTCAAAGTTTTGACAAAAATAATGTCTTATGAGAAACAAGATTGAAAGAAAACAATTACTGTCATAAAAGCAATAGGTTTTTCACAAAAACATGCACACTGAGCTTTAACACCCTTAGTGGTTAAAAAAAAAATTCTACTGGGGATTTGTGAAAATGTGTAGTCTTTACACAGCTGATTAATATGGTGGAAAAACAAACAAAAAAAAATCTGTTGGGATCTGTTTTTTTGTTGAGAAAATTAGATTTTTTTGAAATTTGCCGTTTTGACATATTGCGAGGTAACCAATGGTCAAAGAATATCAGAGAGGCTGGGTCAGTGGAAATTTTTAAACAGATCTTGTTAATCTGGCTTATAAAAAAAAAAAAATTTTTAAAAGTGCTGTTTTACTGAGGCTTTTATTTTCTCCCCGTTTCATCATATTGTTTGATTATTTTTACTGTTTTATTTATTCTTACCTCTCCATTTTATCACTGTCTTGATTTTAAATCTGTATAATTTTACTCATCTGGGCCTGTATTCACAAGGCATCTTGGCACTAAAAGTAGGTCCTAACTGCCGGATTTAGGAGAAACTCCTGGAAAAAAAAAAAAAAAGGGCGTGTCAGTCGTAAATTTAAGACTTCTAATTATTTTCACTAAGTGTTATTCACAAAGCATTTTAGGCCTAAAAGTAGCTCCTAAGTCCTGGAGAGCTAATAAGCAGTCAAGAGGACTCCTAACTCGCTAAAACTTATTCACAAAGAATTGGAAACGCAGCAGCCATTTAAGACGGAATGATTTGGAAATTCTGAATGATGCGCAGTTTTGAAAAGATATCGGATCAACCGTGAAGCAATTTTATTTGTTGTTGACTTTGTGAGGGAGGGAATTACATCTTCAACCATGAGAAACAACCCAATAAGCCTCGAAATAAAATGTTTGACAACTTACTTGGGTCACCGGAAAAATACAACTTTGCAAGATGGACAATTTAGGGATTTCACAATCTGTCAGTTGCTCAATTCAAACAATCAATACACTCGGTGAAACCCCATCTGACAGTTTATCCGGTTTCCAATGGACACTCCCCAACACAGAATCAAACTTGAATTTGTGCACATCTCAGGTATGCCCGGTATTATCAGTGCTATTGACGGGACCCATGTTTAAATTATTTTTCCAAACCAAGATGAAGAGGTACTTGTAAATAGGAAAAAACTCCAACACCCAGATAGTATTTTGTGCCAAATACATAATTTTGGACATTGTTGCGAAATAGCCAGGATCCACGCACAACTCGCATTTTAAATGGAGAGCAGCTTATGCCAGTTATTTGACAGGCATTATGTGCCTGCGGGATGTCACTAGCTAGGGGACAGTGGCTTTGGTGCTGTACTTCCTACTGCTATTAGGCTATTGAGCGATGGAGATATATCATAATACCAGCCCATGTCATTGAAAGGAATGGGCTTTGACTCCAAATGCAGTTCAGCATCGGCAGGGCGTTTTTTAGGGTTAACAGCTCATGGTCAAATACAGAAGCAGATCGACAGCCAGGCAAACAGGGTAATGCAGAATAGTCAGAATCAGGGGACAAGCAGAAATATTCGGTAACCAGAAAATCAATCTGCACAAAGACAGTAACAATAGGGGTAGAGCTAAGGGAATGGAAGGGGAAGGAAAAGGGAATTGGATGGGATAAGGAACAACACAGGAGAATCTAAACAGATGGGTACAAAATGGGAATAAGGGAGAACGAAGTACTAAGCAATCAACCAGCAGTCAAACAACGTAATACAAACAATCGATAACGAGACTTACGGGAGACTTCACAAGAAACAAGCAATCGAAACCAAGAAAGCGCAGAAACAAGACTTAACCAAAGCAAGCTATGGGAAGAAACGAGTCAACAAGAAGCAGGGGAAAAAGTGGGTCTTTTAAACACAAACTAATTAAGTGGAATCCCAGCTAAACACAGGACAGCTGTAGAGAGAGGCGGAACTAGAAAAGCAAGGACGGTGATAGGAGAGAGAGGGGATACAGGTGGAGTTCTAACTCTCATCTAACTAATCACCGTGCCTCTCTAAACTACGCTCAGGTGTGGATAGTCAATGAGAACAGCAAGACAGAAGGAAGGGGAATTACCTCACCGAAATACAGGGAAGGGAGTGTGATGAAAAAGACAAGACACTACGAGACAGAAATGAGAGGAAGGCACTGAAGACTAAAGACAGCGCAATCTTACAGAAACATACATACTCTAAAAGAATAAATATGATAAATATATAAATAGCAATTAAAAATTTACTAAAACATACTAAAAACAAACATACAAATCACCGATTCTCAACAGTCATATTTTGTATGCATATATAAATTGTAGGCCACAAATTTCAAACCAAGCTTAGAGTGCCTTCCTGTTTGAATGATAGCCCGTTTATAGGCTGCAATCTCGGACCTCCCATGCAATTGCAGCCCATACCACCGCTTCTCCGCCGTCCGAGACACTGAGGGGAATAGCACTGATCTGTAGGCTGATATTATCCCACGCATCCCTCTTGGATTTGCAGTTCACCCCCGAGCCAAATTTCCCTTTGATTACATGCTTTCGCTCCAGCACCAACTGGGCCTGCAGCAGTAACTGGTCGTGGCTCCAGTCGCGCTTTTGCGTCTTTTTTGAACTTTCATCTGCGATGATTCTGCCCTGCAGTCCCTCCCCCCTGCTGCTGTCTGCACCTCCACATCAACGAGCCTCATCTATTGCTCATTGAGGTTGAGGTGTGGCAAAGAGTATATGGGAGCTGCACTGCCAGACTGGCAGTGCAGCTGCATTCTGTATGAAGGAGCCCTGTTGTTTGGCCAAGTGTTGCATATAAGTAAGTATCATAAAGAGGAAGAACTGATTCGATTTTGGACTATTTACAATTTCGAGATTGGCCACCAGGGGCCATAAACTGAAAAAAAATCACCGTTTTTATCATATCTCTGGAAATATTTGTCCGATTGACCTCAAATCAAGTGTAAATGAAAGGTCATGACCTGAGAATGTGTCCCATGCTGACATTATGCCTGTTTGGTTCAAAATGTTGACACAAGGTGGAGCTTTGTCACATAAAATTTATCATTCTTGCCATATCTTTGGAACTATTCGTCCAATTGACATGAATCTATGTGCAACTGCAAGGTTATGACCTCACAACATATCACATGATGACATCATACCTGTATGGTCCAATATTTTGCCACCAGGTGGCGCTTTGTGATGGAAAATTACCATTTTGGCCATATCTTCAGAACCATTTGTCCAATTGACCTGAAATTGAGTTCAAATGAAAGTCTATTCAAGGTCTATTCAAGAATTGGGGAATTGGAGGATTGGGGGTGTTCGGGGATATACCCTCAGCCGTCGCCTCCGACGGCATAAGCCTAGTTTTGTATTATTTGGGTTTTAAACTGTCCTGTCTTTACTTTGTAATTGTTTTGATTTTATTCTCTTTGTAAAGCACTTTGAGCTGCATGTTTTGCATGAAAGGTGCTATGTAAATAAAGTTCATTATTATTATTGTTATTACCATTTAAATAATGGTTGCTATGGCAACGTGTTACCTTTTTTTCAAATTTAAGTAAAGACGAACTATATGACAGCAAATTAAAGTTAATCCAGTTTTAACTTTAAAGAGGAAAAATCTTCACACTCTAAGATTGCCATGAACTAAAACTGACACCAGACTCTTGTCCAATAACTAGTTGATTCACTGATTTCTCTTCCACTGATTTCTGAGTTCTTTCCCAAAACTGAATGGGCAAAGAAACTATAAATCCTAGATCTTTGAAACTTGGCAGGTACAGTGGGCTCAAAAATTACTGACACCCTCGACTGGCAATGCACAAAGAATACAGAAAAATATATAAACAATATAATTATAGAGAAGCGGAATATACCAACGTGTGAAATAGTTTTCATCACTATTTGATGGTAATTAATTGAATTGATGGAAAAACCAAAATCATACCTGTCCTTCAATACAAAATAAATTTCAACAAAATCAATGTTTCATAATAATTGGTACCCTTCATTTAGTGTAGTGCAATCACCTCTGGCAAGGATGACAGTATGAAGTTTTTTCCAGTAATTTTTGAAAAGGTTGAGGCACAGATTTGGGGGGGATTTTAGGCCATTTCTCCTGGTTACATCCTATCAAGATCCTTCACATTCATAGGTGTGCGTTCATCATCCATCCTCTCCAACTCAGCCAATCAATTTTTCAATAAGACTGCGGTTTGGCCACTGAGATGGCCATTGTACGTAGAAGGTTGATTTTGTTGTCACTGAACCATTTCTGTGTGGATCTTGCGGTATGGTTTGGGTTATTGCCTTGTTGGAAAGTCCACCCGAGTCCCAGCCTTCTGCCAGAGGCAACCAGATTGTCAGCCAAACTATTCTGATACTTGTTGGAATTCAAGATGTCATTAATCTTGACCAGTGCCCCTGGACCTCTTGAATTAAAACAGACACAAAACATGATTGACCCGCCATCATATTTCATGTGGGTATGATGTGATTCTCCTTGTTTGCAATCTCTGTTTAGATGCCAAACATGCTGATGCAGTATCTGACCAGAACATGCAATTTGTTCTCATCTGACCAAAGCATCTGGTTCCAGTCGTAATTTAAATGATGTTTGGCATACTGCAAGTGCTTGCTTCTGTGTTTTCTGATCATAATAGGCTTTCTTCTCTCAACCCTTCGAAAGAGCCTGTGGTTGTGGAGGTGGTGCCTGATGGTGCTTTTTGAAACCTGATGACGCCAAGATGCCACCAAGGTTTGCAATTCCTCCACAGTCACTCTTAGGGATTTTTTTGCTTCTCTCACTATCCTAGTCAGTACCCCAGGGGGCAAAATGCAGTTGCATCCTTGCGGTTTTCAACACTTCCACATCTTTGTAATTTTGTAATAACTGCAACGACAGTGCTCAGTGGCATATCATTTGTGAATCTTCTTGTAGCCATTAACAGGCTGATGAAGGTCTATGACAATCAGCCTCTTTTGAACAACTGACAGTTGTTTTGTTTTCTTCATGGTGTTGGATGACAAAGGGATATTCCATGTGTGTTACCTCATTTTTATACCCTAGTGAAACTGGATGTGAGATAATAGCTCAATATAGTTCTTCAACATTTAGAGGAAACTTTATTAAGTGGAATTTAATACCTGATTTAATTTTGGCAGATGTTTTATTGAACAATCTTTAAGAGGGCCATTAATTGTGAAACCTTAGTTTGGGGGAAATTGATTTTTTAATTAAATCAGCAAATTAAATCAGAATTTTTTGAAGTATTGTTTGTGCATTGCTTGTCAAGGGTTCAAGTAATTCTGGAGCCTACAATATGTTGCATGCCTTCCTCCCCCAACTGACGCTGTTGTGGTTCTGCATATTGGCCATAATAGTGCATGCATTTATGTTCTAGCTCCAGAACCGTGTGGCCTATAAACTTTTTTTTTGTTTATTCCGGGGCTCAAAATTAGCAAAATGGTTTCTCCTATGTCTTTTGTGTATACAAAAATTTTCCTTAATTTCAGTTTTTTTGCAAAACCTACTTTTGCAACCTCCTGACAGTATTTTTTGCATGGTGTAACAATATCTGGCTTGTTGGAAAATGTGGACTCTGACCCTTAATAATTATTGAAAAGTGTTGACTTTTTGAGACATTATGGTAGCTACACACCAATAAAATAAAGAGGGAGTGGCCAATTTAATAAAAAATTTCTACACCTCCTGAACTCTTAGGCCAAAATTGAGAGAATTCCATACACTTATGCTGTATTATATTCCATGCATGATTCCCAATTTGCTGTTCTTCTGATGGTGGCACTATGAGCAACAAAAATGTCTGTGTATTTACATCTTTAAAACCATTTGATTTATCTGGTTGACTGTCTGTATGCCGCATGTTAGCATTTTTACTCGGAATAGTAGGGGCATGTCCCGGCCCATATTCCAAGACAAATTTTCCCTACCATTATTTTCAGCGGTCTAATGAAAAACTTGCAATATTGAACCCGTTCCCACAGTTAATAATGAAAGTTGTTCAGGTTCCACCTTAAAAAACTGCCATAAGAATCTGATAGTACCCATGTCTTGGTCCGGAACTTGAACATCCATTGGCTAAAGCTCATGGAGGCAGTCTTGTTATTGTGCAGATCCTCGATCAGATCTAGTTTAAAACACTCAACTTACCTGCACTGCATCAGCTGAGACAGCAAATCCTAGGCCAGTTTTAAATATCAACTCCTGTCAGCACTTAATTCTGCTTTGGCCAGTAACGTTTTCCCAGCAGATGTTGTAGACAGTCATTGCCTGACAGCATGTTATTCTCTCACTGAGTAATGAAGGCTAAAATGAAAAACAGTTGGGATTGATCTGTGTCAGAGATGGAAACAGTGCATTCCACAGCTTCTTATGGGCAGATGACAGGCATCATCCAGTATGTCCAGAGCATCTTCCATGGCACTAAGGTCTTTCACATGAAAAGACATGCCATCACTCCCAATCATGACTGGCCCATCAATACTTCCCATTTAACACCCAAAAATAAATTCTCACACATACGAGCTTTAAGCAACTAGCCCCCTCCTACCGCATGCAGTCACTCAAAAACACAAATAGCCTCCAACACCTGCACAAGACTAAATGGTCAGCAGCTGTCAGCACATAACCTCGGTCTGCAAGTGTGGGTTGAGTGTGACAGCAGACAGAGAGTGTGGACGGTTCTAGAGCTCAAAAAGGGCATGGCCAGTCAGGAATGACTGACCAGAAAGCGATTACACAAACCTGCCCTTTATATAGACATTCTGGGTCTGTGCAAACCCCCACCCCCCCGAAATTAAAACAGAGAGAACATGTACCCCGCTCTTATACTCGTCTTTCAGCTCTGCTTTGATAATGAGAAAAAGTCATTCAAATTTCAGAGCTTTCCCGGAGAAATGGGAAGAAAAATGACATTATCATAAATAAGCTTTTTGAAAAAAAAAAAAAAGGTCAGCCGGGATCAGGGTAGGGCTCTTAAAAGATGGTTATTTCATAATGACTTTTCATACCTCATAAAACCCAGAAAAGAACAGCCAAAATTATCTCTCCAGTTTCTGGAGCTAAATGGAATTGTATTTTTAAAAGTGGCATTCGTGAGAGAGGAAGAGAGATCTGGTCATCAGAGGCATTCTGCATTAATCATCTCTTCCTTGTATCCCTGCCAGAACTGAAGCCCCCGACCCCCCCAATTTACACCTGCTCACTTTTGTCCGAAAACCAAAACTGTGCAGTCTCTGATGACCTATAAGCTGAAAAATAAACAACATTCTTCAACATAAATTACAAAGGAACAACTGAAATTCCTCATATTTTAAATTTACCAGGGAATGACCAATCAATGTCATTTCAGGGTTGTAATTACGAAAAATCCACCTCAGATTCTTCTTTTTTGAGCGGTGTCACTTTGTGTGCAGTTCTGAAGCAGAATAGTTGAACAGATGTGGGTCTAACAGTCCCTGCTGACAATATGCTACAAACAGACCGGCTGCCCACTACTGTTTTCCTTCAGCTTCCGTGGGAGCTACCTGTTAGTAATGACAACAGGTTTTCAACTCATCACAGCCACTCATCAATAATTAATGTGCTTTACTCCTTTTAATTCGATGATATGGGTGTTGCATATAATTACAGTTTCCGGGCTGGAGTCTAGTCCAAACACACAGAAACCACAACAATCAAGCGGAGGGGAATTCCTACATTCTTACAGAATACTGTGGGGAATTCCTCAGTAAAATTTAGCAATGTTGATGACAGATAAAAGTTCTCAGTATTTTGGCTGTGATTGCATGTCTGCCTGCACTTTGACCCAGACTGGGGTATAGGCCTGCTTCTCTCTCCAGACCAACCATTGCATAACATAACACCACAAATCTGTATTTTAATATGGGTAAGCAATTGAATAGCTGATAGACTGGAAAAAAATTTTGAATCACCACAGAGAGGATGTTCATCCAGCTTGATTATTTCATAGCAAATAAACAAATGGCAAAAATGACTCGACAATTTAAACACCTCAAACAATTTAGATAAAATTATTTTGATTAATGGAATATTTTTTTCATAATCAAGTCGAGAAAAAAATCTGGAATCACTCAATGTGTTGAGAATCGGTGATTTGTATGTTTGTTTTTAGTATGTTTTAGTAAATTTATTGCTATTTATTTATTTATCATATTTATTCGTTTAGAGTATGTATGTTTCGGTACGGTTGCGAAGTCCTTGGTCTTGAACGTTTTCCTTCCATTTCCGTTGTAGAGTATCTTGTCAGTCTTCACAATCTCTTCCCTGTTATTCGGTTAGGTAATTCGCCTTCCTTCGCTCTGGCTGTTCTCATTGGCTATCCGCACCGAAGAATAGTTTGCAAGGCACGGGTGATTAGTTAGATCAGAGTTAGGATTCCACCTACTTCCTTCTCGCTTTCCTATCACCGTCCTTGCTTTTCTAGTTCCGCCTTCCTCTAACAGCTGTTCTGAATTCTAGCTGGGATTACACTGATAGGTTTGTGTTTAAAAGACGCATTTTTAACGCAGCTCCCTGTCGACTCGTTTCTTCCCATAGCTCGCTTTGGTAAAGTCTCGTTTCTGCGCTTTCTTGGTTTCGATTGTTGATAGCTGGTTTCTTGTTTTATCTCCCGTAAGTCTTGTTATTGATTGTTTGTGTTACGTTGGTTGATTGCCGGTTGATTGCTTAGTACTTCGTTCTCCCTAATTCCCATTTTGTACCCAACTGTTCAGTTTCTCCTTTGTTCTCCCTTATCCCATCCAACTCCTTTTCCTTCCCCTTCCATTCCCTTAGCTCAGCCCCTTTGTTACTGTCTTTGTGTGGATTGATTTATTGGATACAGAATATTTCTGCTTGTCCCCTGACTGATTCTGACCGTTCTGCATTACCCTGTTTGCCTGGCTATCGGTCTTTGTTTGACTATGAGCTTTGGTAATCCCAATAAACGCCCTGCCAATGCTGAACTGCACTTGGAGTCTAAGCCCGTTCCTTTCACAATGATAACATTTTGGAATCCCTTTGTTATTGGCTTTTAAAATAAATACCAGAAATCCAAAAAGCGCAATCGTATGTGAACCCCTGACCTTTATTCTGAGACTCAGTTGCACTGTGTGATGTTGCACAGTCGCGATGTAAAGGCAAGCTTTAGTGCTCCACACAATCATAGTTGGCTTAAATCAAACGATTATCAGATATGTCATGTCTTTGTCTTTTCGTCACAAAAAAATCAATAGCAACCAATTTTTTTTTTTTGACCAGATTGACATATGTACAATTATATGGGGGGGGGGAAATGTCTGGGGTAAATGACTTCGCTATGATTTTGACTGTTGAAAATTGGTCTTAAAAAGCATTTTTTTTTTTTTTTTTTTCAGTCGGAGCCATTTTTGGAGCTCCCTTACTCCTAAATTATGATTTCAATACTGTCCAAACACTTTCTACAGATTAGTCATGTGCCTAAATAGAAGGAATGTAGCCCCAATAAATGGTTGTGATTTATTGTAGCATGACGGTTGCCCCCTGAAAATTGCAATGTGCGAAAATGAAAATAACAAAACCACTCATTTGGAGGCCAATACCTCAAACTAGAGGAGATGGTACTTTTCTGATGACAGATCCTGAAAGCCTGGGTGCTAATTACATACTATACCACTTTTCATGCTCACAACTCATTTCATTCCCAAGATATTAGCATCCAAATATGGCTGTTCTTAAACATGCGAGATTGGCAAGGGTCAAAAACGGGGTATACCCCCCCTATTTTGAAGAGCCACGGCACAAAAACCCTTTAGAATTTTGACAAAATATGTAGCACACGTTCATATGTTAAGGTACCAGTACAATTATTTTTTTTTTTAAGCCTAATCCGAGTCGGTCATTATGGGAGATTTCCAGACATTGAGTTCATATGGAATGAGCCCAGAATGGATATGAACAAAGTAAGGTTTATTGCATTTTGTACCATATTTGCACATGGTTTTAAGTCTGAATTGCTCAGAAAGTCAGATATTCAGTGGCGCTCTCTGAAAAGGCCTGGGATCACTTTCCAGTCCTTAGCATCAAGCTTAAGGATGGATGTTCTGGTAGAAGAGGTTGAGCCACAATCACCAATCTCACAAAGGATGCAGTCTGCAGAGATGGTTTCCTGGTCCTCTGCCACATGGAAGTGGTTAGAACATCTGGCTTGCCTCAAGAAGTTGAACCCCCAGGCATCAGCATCAGCTGGTTCTTGAGCTTGTCCAGTAGACCACTGGGAGCTGTTTGGTCTGCAGCAGGCACACCATTTAGAAGCTGAAATGGTGGTAGTAGATGCAGAAGCCTAGGGGAGGAATCAAACTCAACACCATCCTTCTGGGAGTAGGGAGATTTGGAGATTCTGCCGAAGCAACAGTTCTGACGCAGTGAACCTTCTGGGTGGCGGATACTGGAACAGCTGAATCCCACAGGTTGTGGAGGGCAGGTGACTACTGATTTACCTCCTCAGCGGATACATATCTGATGTTGATGGTTGAGTTAACCTTGGCAGCACACTCAGTATAGGCCTTGACATTCTCAATATGGGCTGTACGAGACTGGATGGCACTGTAGACTGTCCTCTTCACTGTACAGCCAATGCCATCGACAGTACCTTTGCCGTGAGATGTGCTAAAAAAAAGTGCCAGTTCACACGAATGTTCACTGATTCAAGCTGGCTGGTAATGAAGGCAAACATGCATTTCTGTTTGAAATGCATTGCAGCACCATCAGAAAAGATGTCTAGCTCCCTTATAAGAAAGGGAAGCTCCAGCTGTAAAGTGTCAATCACAGCCTCTATAAATATGGCTGCAGTATATTTATCATGGCTCAAGTAATCCGAGATGATAACAAAGGTCCAGGCAACAGCAGTGAATAGCGCAGCTTGGATAAGGGACCAGTGAGCACTCTGTGTCTCGTCCTGGTGAAACAGAGTGGCATGCTCTGAAAAGTCAATCTGGAGAACCACCTGGTTTGTTCTGGGAGATGAGAAAGTCATATGGAAGTACAGAGCTTGCTGGTTCTTTATAAAGCTGTGAAGTCTGAAGGCAGGTAGTTTCTCACTCAGGAGCTTGATGACATCTAAGACGGTCCCAGATCTCTGTACCTAGTCTGTACCATCCTCAGTCTGGACCCACTGATACCAGGTAACAGAATCTGAAAGTTGCTGCTCATCTAAGTAGCTGGACAGGTAGTCAGTGGTGATGTTGTCACTGCAGACTGGACAGTCCCCAAACATGCACTCCTCAACTGATGTGTAACAGTTCAAAAGCTGGAGAAGTTCCTTGTGGTTGATGGGTACCCCTGTATAGTCCTTGAGGCTTGTCGGCAAAAGATTCACGGTTCCATGGTACACACATACACAGACATTGTGTGGCATTTTGTCCTTACACAGAACAAATGGAGTTCTCAAGGCTTTGAAGGATGACAGATAGATCTTGTCCTCTGGGCACTCCTTGGTATACATAGCATAGGTCTCCTTCAGGGTAGTGATGAGGAATCTTAATGCCATCATCATGGGTGACAAGGATGGAGTCTCTGTGGTCTGGCGGCATCCAGCAGATATCTTGGCGTTAGTAAAAGTCACAGACTCTCTGTTTGCTATCATCAGGAATCTTGGTGGGATGTGTATATGATGTCATCTTGTTCTGTATGCTGACATTGAGCTCAGCAGCCAAGGAGAGGATAATTTTGGTATGCTTTCTCAGTGATGCTGGAAGATTTCTTTCTACCCAACGTTTAGCGCGGCTGAAACTTAAAGGAGCACTGTATGATTCAAGACACTCTGGAGTAGAAGGCAGTTTCTGTATGGCTCTGTATTTCCGTTTAGTCTGCCTTTCTGAAGCTCAGACTGCATCAAGATTCATTTTCCTGGCATCACACTTCCTCTTAGCATCTCTCTTCTTGTAGGCATCATCTCCAATCTTGGCTATCAACCTCTCTCTGTAGAGACGGTTTCTCTCAGATGAAGACAAAGGCATTGGAAAACAATTATGTTGTTATATGAAGTCTCACTTGACTTACAATGATTTGAGTGACAAGGAGATGTCTTTTATACTCAACTAATACTGACTGTGAAAATGCTAAAACCTGGGGTGCTAGGCATAGACCCTCTGATGTTGAGCTAATCACTCATCTAGGTGAGAAATCAGTCGTTAAAGTATGCTCGTCACCTGTTGAGCAGATCAGGATGGGTATTACCTACATTTACCTTTGATTGAGGGTATTACTGCTTTTTGTAGGTAACACCTTGTTCTTATTCACACCCATTTACCCAGGTGTAAAAACATCAAGAAGTTCCAGGGACAAAAGTGCAATTTTCAGATTATTTTGTTATTAATCAAATTTAATTGTTTGATATTTAGTAAAATAGAACATGATATATGAATCAGTTAATAAAACTGCAATGAGACAAGAATGTATGTCAAATTTAAACACAGATTTAACTTTCATAGACTATTGAAGACACTGAATCTTAATTGTACTTCCAGCTGACTACTACTCACTGTCTCGGATGCACACATTTCACTGTGATATATTTTCATGATAATGTGTCCAAAACACAAAAATAGTTAAACTACCAAAAAATATATTTATTTATGCTTGCTTTGATAAAGTTTTAAGATTTTGGGCTCTAATTTCTTGGCACAGTGCAGGGTGGCGTAGCGTGGCGCAGCCCATGCAGTGGTAATTTCGTTTGGCGCAGCCCGCGCAGTGGTAATTTCGTGGGAGGCAACACCGTGCGCAGCCACTTTGGCAATTTGGTAGAGGGACGTGCGCCGAGATGGGTGTGGCGGTGTAGTAGGGGGAGGTGTCACATATTCATCAAGATGCAGTGACAATTTCTTAGAAAAACTCTCCGCTGGAGTTGTGCAGAGAGCTCGCCAGCTCCAACCTGGTTTACTTTCTGTGCAGTGGTAATTTGGCTGACCGGCGCACAGTGCGCACAAGTCACCGAAACCTCACAGGCAGGTTTCCAGAATGTCAGGCACATTTCAATGCAAGAAATAATTACAGGAATCACTATTTGATGTAACTATCTGAATAAGGACATAAATTATAGTATCTATATCGATTGTCCTGATGTCAGATTAAAGCCGGTTGGCACGTGTAATGGAAACTTGACCTGGCTTAATCAACGCAGCTGAATCTGTGATGCAAACTAACGAGTTCACATCTTTCTCAGCCAACCACAAACTGCCTATATATTATATATACACTGCCCGGCCAAAAAAAAATTCGCACACTCAAATATTTAGTTGGAACCCCTGTAGCTTTGATTACAGTGCATATTCATTTTGTCATTGTTTTGACAACTATATGCAATGCCAGAACATTTATTTTCGATCATACATGCCATAATTTTTGGCCGAGATCTTGTCTTCTCGAGATAATGGTTGAACCACTCGGTGGTCTTTCTTGAGCACATCCCAATAACTTTTACTGGGTCTAAGATCAGGACTTTGTGGTGGCAAATATGTTTGTGAAAATGATTCCTCATACTTGTTTTTGCATTCATGAGTTTCTTAGCTAAATACAGGCCAATAAGTTGCCTGTTCTGAAATACTTTAACATCTTTTCCACCAGCAAGGGATGTCTTCCGACATGATTTTTTGAGAAATGAGTAGCGATGCGCTTCATCAGTCAGGGGAAAAATGATTATTGCCAGCTGAAACATATTAGTAACCGCAGTAATGATCCGATTCTAGAATTTGTTCATTAATTTCCAAACGGTGACTTTTTTTTTTGGCCGGGCAGTGTATTTACACAAATATATATATAGAATGCTAGCATTCTATGCTCAGTAAAGCCGCTTGCACACTGGACACAAAACAAATCTTTTGCATGACTGATTAGAGTCAAAGTCAATGTAAAGACGCAATAGTTGGACGGGGTTTTAATATAGCTCCCTGTCCAAAAGTCATAAAAGTTCTGATTTTTCCGAGTATTCCAGGAATTATTAGACTTGCAAACTTGGCCCTGTTTGTGTTCGACCTTCACAAAATGAAAATTGATAGCTATCGACTTTCTTGGTCTTTTTAGCCTATTCATCCGTTTTCTTCCTTTAATGGCAACAGTCTTTATTCAGTCTTTCATTTGAAAATTAGTCAGATGGATCAAACAGATTCACGCTTTATTTCCACAGCAGAGATAAAATAGTGCTTGCAGTCAGAGAGGAAATCAATTCCATGACCATAAAAAAAGGGGATAAAAAGGTGCATGCCAAGAAAACTTCCTGAGTGTACATGCATCAAAGATTCATAACACCCTCAGAAAACAAGCAGAAGTTTCACACACCAGTGTGATGGGACTTGTTGCCATGGAAACACAAAAAATAAAAATTTCAGAAATTCATAAATACCAAAAGGCACATCTAGAAGGAATATCAGATGTACACACCAAATTTTGTGAAGAAATATTGAACGGTTTTTGAGTTATGCTTCGGAAACGAGCCCTACCCTCCCCAGAGACTAAGTCCAACTTGTTGCCGTAGAAACACAAAAAATAAAAATGTCAGAAATCCCTAAATGCCAAAAGGCACATCTACATGGCATATCAGATGTACACACCAAATTTTGTGAAGAGTTATTGAACGGATTTTGAGTAATGCTCCGGAAACGATTATACACACAGATGGACGGACGGACGAACTGATCGCTATATCCCCCCGCATTATATGCCGGGGGGATAATAATAGGAACACGCTATCCATCGTTTCTCTTCCTAATGATGCAGGCAGAAGAATTAAATGAGCAACCGTTGTATTTCATTCCAACTTCATAAGTTTGAATGATCTGTCGTAGTTTCGTTTTGAAATTCTATTCACGTCCGCTAATGGTAATAATTTGCGAATGCCCTAGCTAGCCAGCTAACTGATAGTCGAAATGGTTAATATAGACGTAAGCGGTGCAGAAAACATGTCTGAAGCAGCAAAATAAAATGCAACATTTACGCATCATGCAGATATAGGACAGAGGCTTCTATATTCCAACACATTAAAGGTGAGGAGAGGAGCTCATTTAAATGGTGAGGATTTGATTCGGCTGTGTTATACCCAAACATGCCTTCTTTGCCACTTGCATCGGAAGGAGGGACAGAGGCGGGACAGAGGAGTACTTGCGCCAGGCTACGCCGGGCACGACAATTGCCTGGACACACCTCGTTGGCGCAGCGCACGCCCCATTTGCTGTGCCTGCGCTGCGCCTGCGCCTGGTCTATGAATTTAGAGCACTTTATGTGGATTTTAAGTTTTTCAAATCTTTAAAAACATATTTTCCAGCATCTTGGATGGTCTGCAGTTTTTCTTAAATTGTCTGTATTCAAGTCACTCAAAAGCACAAAAATATTTATTTTAAACCTAATTTCGAATATCATATGTTTAAAACAATGTTTTGACTTGATTTAAAAAAAAATTTGTTAAGAAAATTGTTTTAATTTATAACCCAGTTCAGCGCATTATTATATGACAACAAAAAATTAGTAACAAAAAATTGGCACTCTTCAAAAAGAACTTACTTGAACCCCATAATTTTATCTCAACAATCTCTTTTCTTGAAAATCCATTTGAACATAAAATTAGAAATATACGGATATCTAAAAATATAAGTTTGGGATAAA
Source organism: Gymnothorax reevesii (assembly GCA_029721435.1). NCBI lineage: Eukaryota > Metazoa > Chordata > Actinopteri > Anguilliformes > Muraenidae > Gymnothorax > Gymnothorax reevesii. The sequence continues at coordinate 86,359,645 of CM056575.1, forward strand.
TTGGGCCATTCTAAAATTTTACCCCTGATGTTAACAAGTTCTTGGCCGTCCCCATATCAACTCAATGATACTGTGAGTAAAAAGTCAAGATCTTAATCAGTTAAAAAATTATGGTAGAAATGAAAAGGAAAAAAAATGGTCCACGACATGGCCCCATCTTGCAAAGCTGATCTGTGAACTGCTAACTGCTATTCAAGACAGCTGGAACCAGCTTGATGAAGAATATTATGTTTACATCAGTAAAATCCATTTCTTAAAGAATTCAGGCTGTCATTGAAGCCCAAGGAGAAGCAACAAAGTACTAATTCTGATTTTTTGTTGATGATTCCACAGTTTTGATTAAGCATTGATTAATTCAATTATTTATTCCTCTACTTGGTGATGATAAATGCCATTAAGTAATCAAATGTGTTTGAGGTGTGTTTCATGAATCTTGAACGTTACGCTTATAAACAAAAATAGTTTTGAGCCATATCTCCAATTTTTTTACTTGCTATAAAGTAAAAAGGCTGGATAATGTCCCGTGTGTGGTGATTTCATAGGTTTTGCAAGAGGTTGAAATTTACTGATAATACCACCATTAGCTAACCTATTTTTTTACTTTTCCATGGGAACGTGACAACAATTCACTTACTTACATTTGCAGCTTAAGGAACTCGTTAGCTTTGAGGAATGCTGCGCAAATGGGCCCATAAATCCACAGCAGCCCAAATAGTGCAAGAAGATTTAGGATAACTATACTCCTGCAAGAATGTAAAATGTGGACCTACTCCATACAAAAGTAGGATGATAATGTCTAATAGGGACCTTGCTTATACAGTATTAATACAGACACGCATTCCTTACTGAGTTCAGAGATTCACGATGCCCAAAACAGAGAAACAACACACCCAAACTTTCAGCTATGAGAGGTTTGCTGAACACATATTAGGTGCTAGCTTGCATTGCCACACATTTGAAACCAAAATAAGTCAGGAAAAAGGAGAGGAGTGCCCCTGCAGAGACCAGCCACTTTCCAACTTGGGACATCTCACAGAACATTCACTGCAGGTAGAAAGAAATAGTTAGGGAAAATGAGGCTAAATCAGGAGCCAGTATCAAATCTCTAGGGACAGAGGGTAAAAGAGGGTAATGCATCATTTGCTTCTCTTCCTATTGTGGGGTGGAGGTGGGAAGTGAGAGAGCCATGTGACCAGGAGATGTATTCCCCCGTGAAAAAGCATGGCAGAAATTTACGGTCACAAGTACAACGTACTTGCAGGAAAGCATGTAGACCCAATCTATTCTGATACGCTTGGAAACAAATGCTGTTGCAGGTCATTTTTCTTAACGACCATATGAGCCACGACTCCAAACCAAATTCTACACAAGAAATACGAACACTATTTCAACTTGAACAAAACAACCAACCTGACAATCCATAAACTACTGCGACTGTGACCCAGCCATTTAAAATGGCACCTTTTCCGATTTGAGAAAAACTGGAAAGAAAAGCCCCATTTTCAGTGCATTCAGCTGTGGAAGCCAGGAGCGTTTGTTTGAGAAGTAAAGCCAAATGACTGCATAATTCAGCATAATTAGCTGAACAAACAAAAATCAAACTGAAAATGAAAGGCCAAATTGCAGGGATCGGCAGGTGTTCAGCTCTTGCTGCTGCTCAGTCACTCAGGAATTAACAGAAAGAAAAGGGCAGATTCTCATTACTGACACAAAAGATGGTTCTTCCAATCAGTCAATTACTGTTGTTTACAAACTGAAGACTGCGCCAACCTCCAAATGAATATTACATCCTTGCAACAATTGCTCAAGGTGAACACTACCACAAAGGAGTTTTCTTTCATGCATTATACCATTCCATCTCTCTAATACTTTGAGTAAAACCAATTTTATAATCATAAATATTTGTATGCTCTGGTAAATAATGATGAAATCATGGCTATTTTTCAAAATTTCAATAAAACAAGTCGTAGCTTTAGCAGTTAATACAAGTATTGCCGCTGCAACTCAGCAGAATAAGCAACAACACACTCCTGTTTCTCATTCTATTCATGGTTCACAGTAATGCTGTTATTAAGGCGAAGTCCTTGTCAGCAATTTAATTAATCAGGCTAATCTGCTGTCTCGCATGTGAAGTAGAACTAGATTATGATAAGCATTAAACTAATGCTTTCTGATGTGACTGATGATAGAGTACAGAGTGTAATTTGTTTGTAGCGCCAGTAAGGGCAGAGTTGAAACTTGGTGTTCACTTTTCAGAAAATGTCATGGGAAGATCATGATGTTCTGAATCCAACAGCGACAGAAATGGGTTGCAATTTTGCCACCCACGGAGTAAATTACTTTACCTTAATTTTAGATTCTGCGTTGCCTCTGCTCAACACTTTACACCATGAAAGAACCAGATATAATTCACTGCAATGGTAAAGTGAAACAAGGCATAATTAATGTAATGGTGTAGAGATCCACATTCCCATCACTGTAAAAATTTCAATGAGCAGCAAAAATCATGGCCCAAATATGGAAGCTAAAAGTGTCCATCTTTTAGAAAATAAATAAAATAAATATAATTAATAGAACTGAGTTCACTTCCAAATACAAGACCGTACATCACTTCATGAGAGACGCAGCAGCGAAATTTTACAATGTACTACAAAAAAAAACTTGGAAATGGGAAAGAAAAGATATTGAGACAGCAATTTTTTATGCTGATGTGGTCTAATGAGGATATTTTCCAAGAAGCAGGATGTTCCGTAATATCATCACAACATATTACCCACTGTAGGAAACGTCATAATAAGGTCATTGAGGCGCCGCAGAGAATATTAATGTGAAGCAAATCTTTGCCGTTTTACTTTTGAGGGATTGATCATTTTAATAATGTCGCCCTAAGCCATAATATTAGGAGAAAAAAGCTTGTATCCATAAATGCCTGACACACTGCGCTAATTTTTTTTACCGTTGTCAAAACCAAAAAAAAAAAATCAAAATCTAACCTTGGCTAATCAATATTTTTTAAAAAATCTCTTTTTTTCTGCCTTGAAATATCTCATTTTACAAGTTCATCCCCATAGCAGACAGAAAAATAAGTAAATACATATAGTAAGTTAGTACATTCAATGTCCCCTGGTACTGCTAAACAGTGGGCAAGAAACACTGTCCAGGAGAGACACAAGATATTAATATATGCGAAGTTCATTTCAGCTTGGGCCAGAGCGCAAAACAGCCGGGGATTGTCAATTAAATAAGTGAGATACAAAGAGACTAGTAGGCATTTGTTCCATCAAGGAATGGATTTTATGAAAGCTGCAAACATACACAGAAGGATTGTCCTCTTTAATAAGTAACTGATAAAAGACACAGATAAAAGGGTGTGGGGGTGAGTAGGCTGCCTTAAATGAGGACAGAAACCTATTTACAGCTTGATACTACAGCGTATTAGATTCAGACTTTTTTTTCTAGTAATCTGTTCTAAACAGTTCTACTACAATGGGATGGTGAGCTGCACAGGAGTCAGACATGAAGAGCAATTGCCGACAGTTGCCCAGACAAGACATTCATCTTGCTCTTATTTGTCCTAGCTCACTGCATAAGGAAGAAATGGCCATTTTTAAATTTTCACTAAAAGGCCTCTGGTGGCCAGAAGAGGGAATTAATTTAAATTCTAAATGTGTTGTGGACCCCTCTGGGTCACTCCCTTACACACAACAAAGTTTCAAGTTGATTGGTCAAGCAGCCAAGGAGGAGTTACTGTTTCGGACAGACGGACGGACGGACGGACAGATAGACAGACAGACGCCCAACTGCATTTCAAGATTTCTACGCTTTTCGGAAGCACGGAGATAACTAGTGCCTTGTGACAATCACACAGAAAATCTGATGACTGATAAGTCACATTATTACTATAAATGTACCTGTGTGTAATAAAAGTGCCTATGTTTCACTGCATCATTCACAGTATACATACAGTATTTGTCATTGTATTTTTCAGATATTCAGTGCTAAGCCATAGCTGAGTATAACGTAGACATAAATGTTTAGAACAAGTGAGAAGAAGAGCCATCAGGAGATGGCATATACCCCGGCCCCCGCGAAATCTGAAATGAGAAAAATTCCAAAATAGCAAATGGCTGAACTGCAGCATAAGGTTTATGGGTCTTTCCCAAATAGTCTTGTAAAGTTAAATGATAATACAAAATGATAGCACTGAGAGTGCAAGGGACGCTGAATTTTGATTGGCTGATGGAGGTCATCTTGTTCGAGCACTCACTTTGCATTTATAAATATCCATAGGACCCTTGACCAACATGAAATATTCAAAATTTTAGGTTTATTGATTTCAGAGTTGGGATTATTTGTTTGCTATAGCACCACCTACGGGCAGATTTACTCCAGTTTTGCTTGGCTTGAGTCTAATGTCCTGTAGATGAAAGATCTAAAATTTGGTGATCTCTGGCCACTGCATTTAGAAGTTAGACCTCATTCTAGCAATAGATGGCACTGCCATAAAATTAATTGACCCACAAAAGAAAAAAAAAAGAAAAAAAGAAGACAAACAAAACATAATGTGCCCTGTTCGAAAAATTAGTAGGAAGAAGTTTACACTTTGTTTAATCCTACCCCTTTTTGACTCTTCATCAAAAGATTATATGATTTGTACTATTGTAAATTATTTATAGCCATTGTATCTGCAGTACTATTTCATATCTATAGCTATACATACATAAATACACACACACACACACACACACACACACACATATATATATACACACCTACACACACACACTCACATTTATATATATATATCCCTACACATATATACATACATATACATACACATATACATACATGTTACACAAACATACATATAAATATACATACTAATACATAATATATACATACTAAATCGATAAACTATAATATACAATTTCATCTTGTTTTATTTACATCAGACAACATACTCTCAATAGACACATTTCCTCTTCCATATACCTCTTGAAGAAAGATTTTTTGTACATCCTTTTAAACTGATTTATATTTGTTTGAGCTCCAGCTCCATACTGTTTTACAAATCCACCCCACAGATTGATATTCGCATACTTTTCATTTTGGTTCGAACACAGTTTTCTAAAGTTAAGCTCTCTTCTCAAGTTAGAGCTGCCTTCTCTTTCCATGAACATTCTCAGTATGTTTCTTGGTAACAGGTTATTTCTGGTTTTGTACATGATTTGTGATGTTTCAAATTTGACCAGGGTGTTTGATTTTACAAATAATATGTTTGTGGTTCTCTATATCCAACACAATTTATTGTCCTTAGTGCTCTTTTCTGCAATATGTATATTAGCTGCACGGTGCTTTTTTATTTATTTCCCCAGACTGCCACACAGTAATTTAGATATGGAAAAAAATGTGAACAGTACAGAGTGTGTAATGATTTCTAATCCAGGATATTTCTTATTTTGCAAAGAAGTGCAGTGCACTTTGCTAGTTTTGCTTGGACATGGCTTACATGGGGTTTCCAGCATATTTTGTGGTGGTAACTTTGTGTGACTAACATTAAAAAAATCTCTGTCTGAAGATGCTGCATAAAAAAATGTTATTTGAATTGAACCTCCTGTGTAGGAGGATAAAAACTTTAAAGGCTTTTCAAAAAATTGAAATTGAAGTAAAATCTGGCCATATGCAAATATGGTGAGGGTAATATTGATAGATTTCCGTGGACCCACAGAATCCGGCGAAAAAATAATTTTGTTTGTGAGACCTATGATTTAAAAGTTGAAGGCTTAAACATTAAAGGGGACCTAATACGATATTTTTCCAAGTTTATATTTTGGTCTTTGACTCCCCTAGAGTACTCCTGATCGCGCAAAGTAAAAAAGGGTACTTATTTCGCTCATACTGCCATCCTCAAAAAACCCCATTTGTAGTCCATAGTAGTCTCTGCCTGAAACGCCTCATTGGGGTGGCTCTTCTGCCATGGCCCCCACTCCCTGTGTGGCCACTTTCTTCTGACTGGCCAGCTCTGTGGAGGGCGGATCTAGGCGGGACGAGGCAGCAGAACGAGGCAGCAGAACGCAGTTTTCCTGGTCCGGCTCCAGGATTCAACGGGCATATTCTGCAATCTAACACAGTACCAGCATATAGATCTAATGAAATTAACTTGTTCTAATAAACGCAACGGCGAAAGTGGAGGACGCAGTGCGAAAGTCTGGCAGCTCGAGCACGAATTTGCTATCGGCTACAGTTTGCAACGGCAACAGTTGGTGAGACAGCGGTTTTCTCTACTCCTAGCTAGGATGCAGGGGAAGCTAGAATCCACCCAATATAGACACATTTGTAGAACAGGTCGTCATGCCTAAGTGTAGACCGCAGACCGTAGAAATCCGGTGGGTCTGAGTTTAGAGGGAAACATTGACAGTGGGGCAGCTAAAAGTGGACCAACAGCTCATGGACTGCTTCAGTGTGTATTAGGACCTGGCGTTCGTGTGCATCGCTGTGGTGTGTTGTTACCATGGAGGAATGAACAGCTTACGCACTGGCATATGACGGAGGGGCAAAAGCTCCAAGATAAACGGCCTTTTCGGAAATTGCCCATGGTAATGATTTACCTATTGCTTCGGAATTAACAGCTTTTCCTCAGCGTGTGAGAGCTAGATAGAGCTCCAGTTATGTCATGAACATAATACAGGTTTTACAGACCGTAAGTTCCATCTGTGTGAACCGTTGCTTATGTGGAGCTAGCGAATCGATCACTTTTACAGGAAAGAATTTAATATATTCAATCGATGGCAATAAAGTGTTTGTTATACCGAACACGTCATAGCCTGTGCGCTTCCCTATTGCTTACACCGGTAGTATCAGAGAGCTTGCCCAGCCACTGGAGATGTATCAGGCTGACCCCGGTTATGGATAAGTAAAGCGATCGTTTCATAAGCACCCTAAAACGCACCGCAAGCTCTGCAAAATCTACGTCTGGTCTAACTGCAGCCCAACTCGGCAGAAACATACAGCACCTCTCTGGTTAGCTTCGACTGCAGTGGCTACAATCAGGCAACGTTATGATGAAACAACCACATTGATGCTTACCGAAGTAACACAATCATACCGATCATAATTGCTGCATATAAGTTAGCCAGGAGCATTTTTAATTAGCAGAGCACGCAAACTAACATGCAGTAGCTGATAAGTGGTCATGACTTTGAATGTAATCTGTTGCGCGATAAATTTGTCTCGCATCCGTTGTGAAAGCTGCTTAACGCGCCCACAAGGCCTGTATTCGCTTCTTTGCATTGACTTTGAATGTAGCTAATCTGTCGGGCGAAAAATTTGTTTCGAGTCTGGTGTGAAAGCGGGTTGACGTGCCCATAACATGGATTCGCATTGACTTTGAGTGTAGGCCAATCTGTCCAGCGAAAAATTAATTTCATGTCCGATGTGAAAGCAGCTTTATGGATAGTACGCAACAGCTAGAGAGAGCTCAGTTATGTTATGAACATAATACAGGTTTTGCAGACCGTAAGTTCTGTTAGCGCGGACAAGTTGCTTATGTGGAGCTAGCGAATTGATCACTTCTACAGGAAAGAATTACCTATTTAATCTCTGCCTTTTTCAGCTTTTTATTAACCACAACTATTTATAAAGGGGAAAGAAATTATGTCAAGGTAGTGCAGAGAAATCATTTGTAAACCGGTAGAGCTTCTGCCTTTCGCATTGCTCTCATGGTAGCACCAGAGAGCTTGCTCAGACATTTGTAAAGTATCCGGCTGATCCCGATCATGGATAAGTAAAGCGATCACTAACTGTAGTGACTACAATCGGGCAACGTTATGATGAAACGGCCACATTGATGCTTACCAAAGTAACACAAGCATACCGATAACTGAATATAAGTTAACCAGGAGCATTTTAATTAGCACGGCACGCAAACTAACATGCAGTAGCTGGTAACCGAGCGGTCATAACTACAGAGACAAACCCTTGCAATACAGGTTTTACAGACAGCTAGTTCTGTTACTGTTCACAGTTGTACCAAGCATCCAAATTACAAACAAGTATTAAAAGTTAGCCTCAAATGAGGTTTATGTTCATACACCTTCTGTAGAATTTCCCCTGATATTTCTCTTGCATATTTAGGACACAAACATTGGCAACAGTAACTTGGCTATGTTAGCCGCTGTGCTACAGCCACAATCAACTGGCTATCATGTCAGGTTGGTTTATGCAGTAAAAGCAATTTACAGCTTCGGTGTCTGTGAGTCACAGACAGTCGCAACCGATACAGGCTTTATCTTCAGATATTTTACAAAGCCTGCGTTTGAGGCGAGTTGTTAGTGCTAACTCGCTAATGATCCTGTTAGCCACTTACATTATTTGCTGTTATATGATTACTTACAGCTTGTGGCTCCGAGCGCTTGATCGATGCAACTGCTTCAGGTTTAAGAAGCAGCTGAAACGCTTATCCTGTATCGAATTATCCTTTATTGACAAAGCTGTCTTTCGTGAAATGCTGAGCACAGCTAACGTTCCCTTTGGCCGTGGATGTTTGCTGCCAGCAAACAAAAAGAGCTTTCCATTGATTTCTAATGGCATCATCTTTTTGAAAAGAAATATTTATTTTTCTTCACGTTCAAAAGTAAACGGACAAGTAGCTTTGGGAGAGATACTGACAAAATTGCACCTCAAATGATCTGCGGTTCTTCTTTTGTATTTCCAAAAGTGTAGACGCTACTAAGGCATAGTATGTTCTGCCGTTGTTAGTGCCTGCTAGAATAGTTTCCAGTGTGGGTAGGTCCAGCGCAGTGGTTGGCTCTGGCCAGGTCTGCACTAATTGGACGGCACAACCTGACGTCAGGTTTTACTCAGATCTCGTGAAGATCTCGGGAGGAGCTGTTCAGAGAGGAAATCACGCTCACAAAATCACGTTCTTGGATTACGGCAAAATCCCTGTATCTTATTTTAAGAAGCTTTTCAGAGGTTGAGCATGGACAACCAACATTATAACATGACTAATATTTATTAAAAGAAGGATCAGCATGTTAGGTCCCCTTTAAGTTTGTTGTCATAATGCCGCCCTGTGGTCCATTGATGTTAAAAATTCCAAATTAGCAGAGGGACCTACTCCAGCATGTGCTTTATGCGTGACTCAACACAATGGGACATTTTTTACAAGAACATATCTAAAGTTTTTCAAGTTATGCTCTCTGCACAAAAACATGATTACATGCTGATGAATGGACAGACGGACAAAGCAGTCACTATATCCTGCCGCATTTTATGCCAGGAGATAAAAAAGGTAACAAGAAAATTTCCTCTGAGTAAAATTGACATCAGGACTTGCCCTTCTCAAAAACTATCACTATCAGACCAGAGAGCCCTGCCCAAAAGAAAAATCAGACATACTTGGTCAAAGTTTTGAGCCAACACTCAAAACTAATAAAGCAATCAGCAAAAAAAAAAAAAAAAATTCTAAAGACAAAAATGCTGTGCTTAAATAAAATAAAACATTTATGAGTGAGCATTTGTAAGGCGTTAGTGCAAAATGAAGGCAAAAAGTTGCAACCAATTTAGTTCCCCAATTATCTGAAGCTAGTCCAGATTCAGAGATTATCCTACTCAGGGGTTAGGGCTGTATCAACCACTGACGGCCCAGAGTATTTATTTCAGGTCCATGTAAAGTGCGAGCCTCTACTTCATTAAATAGTGAGAATATAATTTTCTATTTGCTTTAGTCTTTCGATCTTGGTATCTTAAAGGAACACTGAGCCCCTAAAATAGACAGCATTTTTGTGAAATTCAATCAATCTCTGAACACAATTATAGTGGATCATCCACTCGTATAACGAGGATTGGCCCTCAAAAAGATGACATGAAAGATGCCATGCCTGAGCCACCTTTTGCCCATGACATCACAGCATCAAATGTCCATGTGTGTAGTAAGATAGTTCAAGCGAAATAGCATGTTTTAGGTGTTTTGTAAGTAAAATTGTAAAATCTTGTCTTCTGGGTTGCACAAATTATTCTAAAACTAAAGGCATAAGTTATCACTAAAATCCACGATGTCAGGCCATGCCTCCAGCCGTCCAACTCACTGGTCTACTAAGACTCGGACTGCATTCTTCACTCTTCATTGTTTGCAGCTGTGTGTAATTGCCATTGGGTGGTCGCCAAGTCTCACACTCTCTCATTGTGAAGTCGCGTAACTACATGACTGCGTCGCATTCCTAGTCTTGTGTATATATATATATATATATATCGCATGTTCATTCTAAAACTCTTCATACTTAGTGCTGTCATCATTTATGCCAGCACCTCACATAAAGGAATCTTGATTCTTAGTTGTTTTCTATTTGTAATACATTATTACTGTGACTTATGCCTAGATTACGCATTACCAACAGTGTTCACACTGCAAAGGAACCTCGATTCCTATTCTCTTTGAATCTTTTGCTTGTATGCCTCCTGCTATGGCAGTCAGCCTAATAAAACATACAACCAAGTCCATCCTTGCTCCTGAGTCTAGTCCTCAACTTCTGGTCCCCCATGCCTGTCATGAGGGTCAGTGATCAGATCAGGCGGATTCGCATCGCAAAATGCGAATCAAATTTCTGCAGTTTTGACAAAATGCTAATCATCATAACAATCCCTTCGCGAAAAATGCAATTTAAAAAATCCGAATGATATTTCATTGATCCGAACCCACTGGCCTGCGAACCTCCGAGTTCCAGAGCCAGATAGCAACAGAACTTTTCATGACTTTGCTTGGCTAGAACATGATGTTTATTTGCATACCAACCAATCAGCTTCTGGGGAGCGCATGCGTGCGCGAGGGAGGCTTTCTGATATTGTCATAATGTCTTGATTGCAGTGTGAGTTATTAAGTCAGGTAGCGCTAGGGCCAGTCTCTGATGCTGACGTGCGGCAGGGGGGGGTGACCCGGCTAATTGATGGGCGTGACCTGAGTTGCTCCTTCACCTGCTACGAGCGTTTTGATTATGAGGAGCGCGAGGTCTGACTGAGGATGAAGAGTTGGCGTGGTGGCAGCACGCATTGGATTCTCACCCCTGAGGACATTTTCTTTTGGTTTCTGTGCACAGTAAGTTCTCCGATTTCTTTTTTTTTTCATTGTCGTGCGGAAGCACTTTTAACTCTACACTGGACGACTCAGCCAAAGGCCTGAAGATAAACTACCACATTGGCAGGTCACTCTCCGGGAGCATTCGCGTGAGCTGGCCCTGGTCGGGAGAATCCAACGTGTCTCGAGGTAAGCCGGGGTGGTATTCCTGCAGCCTTCTCCTAGCCCCAGCCAACACTTTGCAAACATGCTAATACAGGAACAACTTCACGATTTACGCAACACCGCAGGAACGTCACTGGTTAGGGCCTTTGGAGTGGGGTTAGGTCTGTAATTTCTCTAGACTAACGAGTATCCAACCCTTTGTTGTTCTTGGCAACGCCCTAGATGTAGATTGCGTTGCAGTGTGGCCCTGATCCTGAAAGTGAGCCATAGCGTGTTAAATTGAGTTGTTCTTTGGATATAGCCACCTAGTTTGCTAGTAAGCTAATTAACGTTAACTAAAGAAAACCTTTGTAAGTTATCATCATATTAAGGCGATATGATTTGTTTCTTGCCCCAACTTGACTAACTTTACCAGCTGTCATAGGCATGTACTTATCTGAGGTTTCGCAGCAGTTTCGTCCGACCGAACTGAACTTTTACATTTTTGGGACGTTAGCTAATTTGGTAGCTAGTTCAAAAGCAATCGCTTATGTACAGCTTGCTGGCTAGTGAACCTATAGTGACTATGATGCCTATTGGAGAAGTTTTTATAGCTCTGATGCGTCACGTTCAATGCCATCGCACGCAGAGAATCTCTTTCAACATTGATGACCCGCTTATTTTAGCTAAAGAGCAAACAGACAGTTCAGGTCTGAGACGTGTTATTTCATGGCTAGTTTTAGCGGCATTATCTTGTTATGCATGCAATCACGTATACCGTTACTCTTCAGATTATAAAGCAAGCCATCGTCCTACCTAGCTGATGCTAGTTGAGGGGAATCTTTGTAATCATTGCCATACGAAAGCGATGTGATTTGGTTTTTGCCCTTATGGAAAAAATTGCGTGTCTGACCTCCAATTTTTTCGTCAGTAACTCTGAATTACCTTGACTGGGTGTACGCTTTACATTTTACCAAATGTTCCTCCAGCCACTCTAACATCACGGTAAGCCAATCAAAGTCATCTAGACTTCTCTCATTGCCACTTGGGTTTAGGGAATTGCAAGTTCGTCGGCCTCTCCCAAAACATGCACAAGGACCACTAATCATTCAAATACATAATTTTGTGATGTCAAAACGTGATTGAGTCGGAGAATGTCTTGTATGACTGGATTTTAATGGGTATGAATCATTTCACAACTCTGATCAGGAGTTAAACAACATCATATGCTACAGTAAGGTATAGATAAGACAGCTGTACTGCAGGTTACTAGTAGTTTTCAGAAATATCATAGGGAAACGGAAGTGTGCAGCATTAAATGAAGATAGGGTAGTTCAGATAAAATTGATGCCTTTTGGAAATAATTTGTTTTGCTTTCAGAGTGGAGTTGTATTTCTCTTTATAATCTGTCATTAGGAAAGAATAAAAAAGCCCTTTCATCATTTAAAATCTGATTTACTGTTCTTTTTTAATTGTTGCTAATCATTATTCAAATGTGCTAAAGAATTGGTATAATGATTGGCAAAAAATGTGAATCAATTTTTTTTTATACTTAATCTGATCTCTGGAGGGTACGTGACACAATCCTCACACACTGAGGATGTCGTAGATTGCATGAATTAGAGGAGAAAATCTTGCACCTTTGGAAAACCTATGTGAGCAGTTATGCACATACAAAATGTGAGTTTTTTTGGAAGCATAAATTATTCACACAGTCCAGAGGTTTGTTTCCCAAAAGCGTAGTTGCTAAGTAAGTTCGCAACTTACATAGTTTGAACTATGTAGTTGCGACGCCAGTGTTTCCCTTAACCATCGTTTGAACTATCAAGGTAACTTAGAAAGTGCGAACCATCGTTAAACGACGCAGGTGTTCTCCAAAACTGTAGTTCAAACGAACATTCGCGACCACTGTCGTTAAGTTGTGTAGATCCGACTACTGCTCCCCAGCTGTAGTTAGAAGCTTAGTTCCGAGTGAGTGCGTTGGAAAGTGCAGTCCATGAAAGGTAAACATAAGGTCAGTAGCTGAAAATGTTCGATGATCTTGCTGTACAAACATTTATAACATCAACACAGTGGTTTGAAAATGTAGCTACTCGGGCTACTCGGGTATTTCTCTATTTATGAGTGGCCTATGGTTGGATCTCTGAAATTATATCTTTTGTAGCCTTTGCATGCGTTAGCAAAGAAACTTTAATGTTTGGTAATGATTAACTACGCTAGTCTAGTAATTCCACACTTTTTATTTCCCCCGCTGTCATTAGAGTGGGAGTAGGTTAATTTGCCTGCTTTAAGGGATCATGGTTCAAGGTGGTAGTATTGTTTAGTAAATCTGTAAAGCTCATGACTTTGTGTTGCTAGTCATAGGAAAAACATATGATCTCGCTGTTTACCTTCATGTATTTTTATGTATCGATAGGAGAGGATGTTGTTTGCCCTCTTGCAACTGTGAATATGGTAGAAATCATATATATGACAGTGGAAGGGAAAGTGTACATAAAAAGAAAGGGGGTGGGAAAGATGGAGGTCTTTTTGCATATTTGTCATTCCTTGTGGTCTGTGGAATGCACGTTCATCTTTAGCATCCTTTACAGAGATCGCCTCATCTTCAGGGAGCTGGACATTTGCTGCGACGGCCATTCTGTGCAGGACGTAGACGAACTGCCAGCCTGAGAGGATTCTGGAGACTCGGGAAAGAGTGGCCCTGACACACAGAAGGCCATGCCAGAGGGGGCCCAATGTGGAGTGGCCCACAGAGAGGATGGCCAGTGTTGAGGGGTCCTGCGTGTGGGTGCCCAATGTTGGGGGGCCCTGGGAATCAAACTGCAAGGGACAAGGGGTAAATGGGCTTAGAGGCAGAGGGCTGAGGGGGCAAGACACTCATGTAAGGGAATTGTGCATAACACAGATACCTGGGACTCCCGCCAGCACTTTTGGGCTTAGCATGGACAAAACTCTCCTCAGGAGTAAGAGGAGGCCGACAGACCGGAGCTCCCACCACCAGTCCTCTGTAGTGCACTCCTTAGAGCTGCTGGTCTCCTTAGTAACGTGTGGCTGGCAATCCCTCCATCACTCCCCCTCCCCACTGCACTGCATCTCTATCCGTGGCCCTCGGAATATATATTTTCTGTGGTCTTATGCCATTTTTGTTCTTTCAGTCAATGAAAAATGAATAAAAATGTTTACTTTTTATGTTCCATTTTTGTCTGTGTGTATTTCTACGCCCATGAATAAGGTGGGTGACCTTAGGTAAATATTTACTACATATATCAAAAGAGACAACTTGACGCATGCACTGTCTAAATTTAATGATCACTTGTTCATCGGAGCACATGTTGCCCTGAATGAAAAGAGCGTGTGCTCATTCTGAAAGCTATTCCTCGGGATATGGATAAACAATGCATCATGAAAACAGTATCATTATGTTCATAGATTGATGGAATTTTACGCAAAAAAGTTTTATTTTAGGGGGTCAGTGTTCTTTTAAGGTCCTGATCATGTTCCTGGGAATAAAGATTTAAAAAGGTGAAAGTCAGTGCCTTTCTAATGTTTGGGCCAATATCAGACTAAAAATATAGTCAAAAATAATAATTTAAAAAACAGAAATTACAAACCTTAAGTATGTAAATACAAAAACATACTTTTGCTGGTTTTTACAGAGAACATAACTGACATAAAACAACCATAACATAACATCACTGCATGATTTTGAATTGTAATCCATATGTTCATTGACAGAATTTTCAGTCCTAGAAATACCTGATTAACAGGCTACTGCCTCAAAGCTAAGCTGTTTCTGTGAGCGCCGGGCATAGCCAGCGATGATGATTCTGAGGAAGGATTAGCTGCTGAGCAGCCAAGAGAGAGGCTCAGGCTGATGATTTCACAGCTACTGTTGCGAGTGGACAGATATGGCACAGACCCAGTCTCCCCACAGGGTCCCATTCTACTGTGTTTATCTCCAGAGAGGAGAGTCCTAAGCGCTCCACTACCACAGTGACCTCATCCTAATGCACAGGTAATGGCACAAGGTCGTACAGTAAATGTTCCTGATTTCCAGAATAGCTGGCCGCATTGCACCCCCACTGCTCTCTTTTTAGAAGTGGGACACACAAAGGACACAAGGACAGAAATGCCTCGGCGCTGTTTGAGCCACAAAAACAGAAAATACCTGCAGGTGCACACATACTCACACACTCTCACACACACACACGCACACACAACCACACAAGCAGACACATGAAAAGAAACACAATAACCATTGCTATAAAATGTTTTAGTAGAAATTATCGTATGAATCCTGATGCACAGGGCCAATTTTGAGCAGCAGAAATAGACCACAGCCTCATGAAATACCATAATGATGCATAATGGCCCCGCTGAACAGTGTGAATAACAGTGCAATGCTATTACAGTACATGATATATCCCACAGATAGATCAATACACATGTTGCCTACTGCAGTGCTAATTCAGGCCAAATTCTAGATTCCTTAAACAATGTGTATAAAGAAGAAGGTGAACATGCTGCACGGAAAACACTTCATTTACTCCTACCTCTATTCTGCGCAAGCAGACTGAAAATTGAAATTCTGATTGAAAACGAGCACTAAGCATTGAGCCACACAAACCGTCTGTGCTGTCAATGTTCTTTAAAGGTCTTACTTTCACAACTCCACTTATTAAAATCATCCTTCATCCAGTCTTCAGTCCTACGACAATCAACAGTTGGGTGGTTCCGCTGATAAGAACAGATGAATGCAATTACATTTAAATGTCCTCCAGCACAGCAGAGGAGGATTTGGAGGCAGCAGACAAACCAAATACTCAAAGCTTCAAAACAAAAGCAATCAGCTCCTCAACTGCAGACGTCAGCTTACCACATAAGCACAGGAGTAATCACAGCCAGTCATTAGACTGTGATGAGATGGGCTGTTTGAGCACATCGGTCCCATATCCAAGATTTTTCCATTCAAATTTGAGGAAGGCCTTACAGCCTATTCACCTATAGAACAGCTCACAGATTCTATTCCATTGTCAATTTGCCTCAATTCTTTAAAATTGCCTGATATCAGTCAAATGTGACTGACTCAACATTATGGCGACACATAACTAGCTGTTCAACAAAATATTTTCTTCACAGTTGAAGAGCGACACAGCCACTCGTGAATATTGAAATATTTACTGTATTTCACATGGCGAAAGCATAGAGTGCTAAGAAAGCCCTGTGCCCAGCGAGGATGGAGTGTTATCGTTAAACATTAAACACTGTTACAGAGCACTTCAGTTTTGCGCGAGCATGGTGTGAGCGGAGGGAGGACTTAATCCCAGCTCTGCAGCACAGGGCTTGTTGTGTTTATTTTGTGATCTGCTGCGCATGGCTGCTTACGCTCAGTGTTCCTGCAAGGTTTGGAGCTACTTCTGCAATCCCCTCTGGTCCTCTCCAAAACATGTCCCTGGGACTCCCCACAATGCAATCCCAGCTTGTGGAAGAGGAAGAAAGGTTTTCTCAAGGTCTCCATAAAGTCCCAGTGATTATTATTGCCTTGAGCCTTGGCAGTAAGGCCAATCATAGAGTGGAAAGTAATATAACGCATTGGGGTCCCAGCTGGAATGAAACGAGGGAAGGAAAACCTGCGTTTGAGACCCATCATGATTTCAGCATTTGTTCGAGCTCAGCCAGGTGCTCTTTCTCCTCAGCCCCTACTGGCAGAAGATTTACAGCACATTACAGGAGCACTGAAGCATTTCTGCAGCAGTCCACCTGGAGCTATTTTCAGGATGCTTTTGGCTAGGTAACAAACATTTCATTTCAGTCCCCTCAGGAAAGTAGGAAGCTTTTGAATCTTTCACAACAAATTACATGTACTGACTATTCTTAAATAGGATGCAATTTACTTTTGACATAAATGACAATCTTTGAGATGACATCAAAACAATGTATGAAAATTTTCATCATAAACGATTACATTTCTCAGCAAATGTGTTACTGAAATAATGAACTCTTATTGCAAAAATCAGTCTTTACAAGTATAAAGTATAATGGCTCTTCCCTTAAATAAAAAGAGGAAAATGTAGTAAGGCCAAATAATACTCCTGACACAAATGATTTATTACAGCAGGGAGAGCACTCATTAAAAAACCTTTTTCTATGGATACTGCACATATGGTATTATTCTTTTAGAATTTGGGTAATTACAGAGCACTAAATAACAATCTTCAAATACCATATAAAGGGAGTGGACAATAGAACCCCTTGAGGAATGGCTTTTACATTGAAACCTCTAAACCACAATAACAAAAGCCCGCAGGTAAATCCTTTTATAGTGTTAATTAGCAGTATGTGTCTATTTGACAGAGGTTTAAAAAGCAGCACTTTGCCCATTAAGTGTCCAGAGTAAGATACTAACATAAGGACTGTTTTTCAAAGCGTAGGCTGCAGCCTAGGAGGGCTGCATTTCTAGGTACGTAATTGCAGCCAGGCTATTCCATTGCAAAGGTGCCTTCAAATATAGTGACGGTGCTTTCAGCTCACCTGAAATCAGACAGAATTGTCAACTTATTTACCCTCCGTTTCTATGTTGACAATTCTATTGGGTCACTTGGTCATCTGTCGCAGTTCCTGGGCCATGGCTCATCACTCTAGCTATTTTGCAGTTAAGAGATTTTGGAATTTTCATCATTCATACCAGGGAAATACAACTATATATGAGCTGTATGATGGTAGATCTCCTTTATTTAGATGCACAATCGGGCGCTTAAGTCTTGACTTATACCCTGCCTGGAAGGCAAGGGATACTGTTTTTCACTGGCGCTTGTTTGTCGATCATCCAGTCTGTTTGTCAGCAGTCTAGCAGAAAAAGCAGTTACAAGAAATTACACAAAATTTTCAGCAAAAGGGTGCAGCAGTCCAAGGATCACCTGATTAAATTTTGGAGCTCACTCACTCAGTCAAGGTCAAGGTCACCAAAAAAGCAAAAATTGCAGGTGAAGTGTAAAGCACCAGGCAACACTTGGTTAAATATACATTTTGACATTTCTGTGTAATTTTTTTCCATCTAAAAGTTTGTCAACAGGAAAGTGTAAATTTGAGATTTTCCAAACAGTAGAAAAGAATGTTCCAGAGAAATGTGTCATGGTTCTGGTTTTTGATCATGTTTTATGAGCTGGTTTTGTGTTCATGATTATTGTCTTTTATTTATTATTTTTGGTTTTTGGTTCATTCCATGTTTCAGTTCCATTGCACTTGTCTTCCCTGTCTTGTGATCTAGTTGGTTCAGTCCGTCTACCCTGTCTGCGTTCTCACTGACTTCGGGTGATTTAAAGGAAGTCTGGTGTTTAAAATATTCCATCGTATCTTGTTTTCTCCCTTCACTCTTCTGTTCTGACTACTAACAAGACTAACATTTGTATTATAGTATACTAACACAACTAACCATGTGTATATACAGATTCGATTACTAAATTACTAATAAGCACTCTAGTTTAAGTTATAAAACCGCACCGCTACTAGTAGACTAATTACCTCTCCACAATCGCCCTGTTCTATTCTCCGCCCCTTTGCTTTCCGCCGTCCTCTCCCTATGTTCAGCGAGAAATTCTCGCACGTGCTTAATTACTTTCCTGCTCTTGTTATCTGTGCACGTAGAACTCCTGGACCGGAGCTGTTTAAATGTCATAGGCTGTTTGTGTGATTCCCGTCGGTATTTTGTCTCTCGCCAATTTCCATGGTTAGGGTTTCCCTCATGTGATTCTCCTGATGTAATTAGTCTCATTACCCACAGCTGATCTCTGTGTAGCATGTGACCTTTCCTGTGTGTACATTAGGAGTCTTTTCACTCACAGCTCTTGTCAGAACGTTGATCAATATTTCATTGTGCCGAGCTCCTTGTACGCCTGTGATTATTGTTTTTCTTCTACTGGATAGTCTAACCTTGATTCTTGCCATAGCCCTTTTTGTACTGTTTTTGCCTTTCTGGATTTTGACCTATTTTTGTATGACCACGAGTTCTGTGTTTGGATGCCCTGTGTATGAACATTGGCTTTGCTCGTCGACTACGACTTTTTGCCTCTTGTTCTTGTACCTCCGCCCATCTGTCTTACTGGTTCTGACCCCTGCCTGTCTAGTCGATACTGTTTTTGGATTTTGTATTGTGGCTTGGCAAGTTCTGTGTTTTTTGGCTTTGACCTGGACTCCAATAAAGGCTTACGTTTTTTGGATTACTATCTCTTGCGAGTGGTTCCTGAACGATACCTCACAAAATGTTTGTATTTATTCAAACCTTTTGCTTCGCAAGGACCTAGCCGTGCCTTTGAAAACGGTCCTCAATCAATCTTTAGCTCTGATGCGGTAGTTTAGAAAAAAGAAACAAATGTAGCAAAGAAAAACTCGCACACAGAATAAGAGGCGTCAGACCTAAATTGTGAGTTTAGATATTTCTTTTTAAATTCATCACGGGGCTGTACAGACAATCAAAAAAATATTCAACAGTGCAAAGGTGCAAACATTTCAGTCCATACTGGGCTTTCCTCAATGCAAAATGAACCATGCATAATCAGCCACCCTATTTGAGGGTTTCTCTACAGGTGCACCGTCAGTGATCTAAGGCTTGATTAACCATTCATGAAGCCACTTGGTAGCAGGCCAAGACATCAGGCACAGAGAAGTATAAATATGAATTACAGACCAAATGCTAAAGCCAACACTGATACAGAAGCGAATGTTTATAAGTATTAACAATGATACCCATTTGAAAAAAAGGTTAAACGTCTGTGCACAACTTTTTATGGCACAAGGGACGAAGTAAATAGAAAAAAAAAGTAATTTACTTCACAAAATAGAGTGTAGAATTTAGGAATTCTCAAAGAACCAAGAGTCGGCTTAAAGGAGCAGTGTGTAGAGTTTTGATTGATATTTTGGCAGAAATGGAATATAACATTCATAACTACTTTTTTAGTATAATCACGTGAAAACAATAATCTTTGAGTTTAATTTCACTCAGAATAAGCCCTTTAAACCTACAAGAGAACGGGTTCACCTCCGCGGAGGCCGCCATGTTGCGCCGCCATTTTTTCTACATTAGCCCAGAACAAACAAACCAGACAGTTGCACTAGAGACAGCCTTTTGCTATTGTTAATTGTCTTCGGTAGACCAGATGAAGAAATACGAACAGGAGGATAAATGGTTTGCAGCCGGCTGGCCACACATTTTGTGTTGTGAGCACTATGAGAGAGTTGTAGAGTTGAGAGAACTTTGATAAATGGAGGATCATACATATTATTTTGCACAAGAAAGCGAAGGGAAGGGCAAACCATCCGCTTTGAAGAAGACAAAACATGAAGCAAAATGACTTTGTGACAGATGACGACAGAAAACACGGGCGAGAATTGCTATGGCCTTTCCCACATGGAAGTCACTGATGAGGGACAAATATTTTAACAGTGACGCCAAAGTCACCTGTTTTCTGCTGGACAGGTAATGTAAACTACCAATGTAAATGCTATGTGTTGTGTGCCTGCTTTAGCTAGAACATGGCCATAGGCAGAGTTACCAACACTAGTAGCCATTTTGTCACTGTTTACAGGGATTATGCTGCATACCATTGTACTCGGAACTCTGGGAAAAAAACACCTCCGACTTAGAAAAGTGTAATGGCTGCGCACACAGTGAACGCTCATCATATACTTAGCTCCCTTAAAAACACACCGGTGAGGTACGTACTGTATTTGCGAGAAATTGAACAATCGATTGATTTTTATTGCTTTTCCAGTGAGGCACAGGAGGAAATAAAGAAAAGCGTGTGGTATTGTAATCCTGACGTGCACCACATGCCCGCGCCAAGCACTTCAGTAATAACAAACATTGAGCTGTTCGTGATGTGTACAGTGACACTTGACTTGTTCTTTTTGGTGTGGTCAATACCCTACATAAAGCCAACAAAAAAAAACAAAAAATGCTACTGCATCAAGAAAATGCAACGGCTTGTGACACAGGGGAGAGAAAAAGAGCCTTTGGCATGTTAAGGGCAGATCTCAGCCGCCGAGAGGTGGTGCGTCCTTTGCACTGTCACCGTTCAACAATCAGTCAGCTGTCTATCCGAGTATGGAACACAGGCACGGTCACTGACCGACCACCGCTTATGGCAGCCACAAGTGACGATGGCGGTTCAAGAGCGCCACATCTGGTTACAGCCTGTATGTGAGAGATTCCGGACAGCAACCCAAACTGATCATGAGATGAGGGGTCCGAGACGATTGAGGGTGAGCACAAGTATCGTTTGAAGCCGTCTACGTGAGCAAAACACGCGTGCACACGGGCCCTACAGAAAACCCAGCTTTGCCCGTTTACGCATGGCTGCCCTTACTGTGGTCGGTCAGCGACAGTCCCTGTTTTCCAATCTCAGACAGAAACAGGGAAATAAAGTGCCAAAAATTACACAGAGGCAGGTGCCCACAGTCAGAAGTGAAAAAGTTCCTACTCCTGTTGATGAGCAAAAAGTAGTGAGTGCAAAAAATTTGGGCGCCCCTGGTTTAAATGTCTGTTACAATTAATCTCCAAGTGATTGAAAGCAACCCTGAAAACTAAATGCTAGAAAGTTAAACATGACACCTTTCTGCAAATTTAAAAGAAAGGTTTCTTCTTATTTAAATTTTTCTGAGTTTTTAAATGATAAGAAAGGAAAAGGGGCCCTGGGAACAGAAATATTGTAAGAAAATGGAAAATAAATGGAAAATTGAAGTCAAGGCAAGATCTGGAAGACCAAGAAAAATTTCAGGTAGAATAGCCCGAGGTCTGGTGTGAAATGCTCAGAAGAACCCCACGTCACTGCAAAAGGGCGGCAAAAAAAGTAGCATGTTTGCCATGTTTTTGATGTTCTGTCTGATATGGTTTCTGATCTCTGCATTTCCTGACCTTTTCTTGTATTGTGTATTGTGATTTGGTTGTTTGGTTATGTTCATGTTTTGTTTTAGTTTAGTCCTGCCATGTTTTCGTTATTGCCATGTTTTTGTTTTTTCCAGTACCCATATTGCTGTTATTATTCCGGTCCATGTTTTGCTTTCACCCATGCATTGCACTTTGTCTCCCCCTGTCTGGTCTCTTGTCTTGTTTCTGCTCACAGCTCCGGTATTGCGTACCACTCTTTCGGGTGAATTAATGGTTTCTGGATTTCAACCATTCCTTCCAATCTTGTTTACTTTCTTCACCTTGCCTTGCTATTTTACTAACCAGTACTAACAGTTTGTTGTTTTGTTAAAACTACTAAACTAGAAGAACATTGTATATAATACTAACATACTAACGAGCATTAGGGATTGTAGAGCTGCACCTTACTAATTCATTATCAAGCTCTCAGCACTCATCCTGTTCTAGTCTCCGCCTCTTGGCTTTACCTAATCTTCTTTGCTGCGTTTCAGTGGATCCTCCACACCTGCTCACTCTGTCCTTTCTCTCATTATCTATGCACGTTAGAACTCCCTAACCGGAGCCGTATATCTGTCTATAGGCTGTCTTGTGATCCCTGTCCATGTTCTGGCTTTTGCCTATTTCATGTGATTAGGTTCTCCCTCATGTTTGCTTCCTTTGTAATTAGTCTGACTTCCTGCACCTGTTTTCTGTTTAGCATGTGACCTCCCGTATGTGTATATTAGGAGTCTTCTCACAGCAGTTCCATGTCAGAACGTTTCTCTAAGTTTACCTGTACTGCTCTCGTCTTCGCCTTGTACTCATAGTGTTACTCTCCTGACTGGACCGTCCTCGACACGGATTTTCGGCTCTGATTTGGTACTTTTGTCTGCATCTGTTTACAAACCCTTTTTCTTCCCAACTACGATTACTGTGTTTGCTGCCCTGGTTTTTCGACTCGGATTCTGCCCTGTGGATTGTGATTTTTGGATTGTGGACTTTGTTCTGTTGCCTTCGGCCCAGCGGGGGTTTACCCCCTCGCTTAATAAAATCACTTTCATTGCATTCCTGGATTCTTGCGACTGGTTCCTGAACGCAACCTCACATATTATTGAAAATCTGTGGAGAGACCTCAAACATGCCGTGCATGCAAGACGGCTGAAGAATATTTCTGAGCTGGAGGTGTTCTATCAGGAAGAATGGGGGAAAATTCCAAAGACAAGAATTGAAAGACTCTTCGCTGGCTACAGGAAGCGTTTGCAAGCTGTTATTGCTGTCCAAGGAGGAGTTACAAAGTACTAGCAGACAGGGTTCACAACCTTTTGTACAAGGCCTTTTTCCTTTTTATTACTATTTCGAAAAATAAAAAATGATTCTTGCTTTAAAATGTGGTGAAATGTGTCATGTTTAACTCTGTAGCATTTAGTGTTCAGGTTTGCCTTCAATCACTTGGGAGATCAATTGTAACAGACATTTGAACCAGGGGTGCCCAGATTTTTGCACCCCACTGTAAGGCCTACTGCGTGGAACTTTCACGCATCCCGTATGGGCGAGAACGTGAGTCTTTATTTTTTTTTAATTTCTGCGGCAAACAACGACGTAGAGATAGACGGCGGCCACACTGCAATTCAGGCATGGGCGATCTAGTCAAGGAAAACTCGTGGCACGAGCCGGATGTAACCGTAAACAACCTAAGGGAATGTAATTTAAAAATGTGACAATAAGCATCTTCCTTTGAGATGAATTCTATGTGCTCATTTTATAAGCATTAACATATTGTATGACATAGTATGTACATATTGTATACATAGAGTATGTATAACATATTCAGAGTTCAATCAAAATTACTGCTGTGAGTGTGGCGGTTGGATCTCTCCTAGCGTGAAACTTCACAGCTCTTTGACAGAGGGTCACTACAAATTGTACAGACTGATATAAAATTTCATGAGGATTCATTTATAGTAGGTAATCTAACACCCACAGAAAGCAGGAATCTCAGTTTTCAAGTACATGCAGCCAATATATCTCTCACTGGTCCTAAGCCATGTGAAATAGGTCAGCTCTGTTCTGGCTAGTGATATAGTGAGCCAATACCGAGTCCGATCATAAAGGGAAATGCAGATGTTATGACACTGCTCATAAATCATTTGCCTGAGATTGTGATGGAAGACGGGGCTCAGAAATATTAAAGAAATGGCATGCTAATGAACGGAGCTATTGAGTTGCAGGACACTGGTTTTGGTGAAGAGTTGTTTTGCTTGGTATCATTTTATATTTTATTGCAATGTTCTGAATATCACCTGTACAACAAATTGAAGCATTCTTTAGCGTTATTCAATTAATATCCGCGTATGCTTGTAATTTTTTTAAAATGCTTATGATAGAACATGGACAACCTGATTTGTTTTCCTAATTTTTTCCCTTATTTCAAACATTGGATAGTGTGGGTGGGGTTACTGGCCGAGCCTGCCCGCAGTCCCGACTTGTACCCAAAAGTGGTGCATTTCGAAATGCAAAGTGAGATGATGCGGACCCCGCACTTCTCTTTCAGATAAGTTTGCAGGGAATTTTGGCACAAAATTACACCTGAAACAATTCATCGCTTGGGGTCTTCAGTCCCTAAATGTTTATTTAGTTTTGTGAAAAGGAATGTCAACATGTTAATTACTTTACTGTCACATCTTTTATTGAAATATGTTGCAAGAATCAATCATTAAATTTGTTAAATTTATTGATTTTCCAAAATAATCAGTCATGAGGTGAAACATGAACTAATGTATCGTTTTCCACATAAAACAAGCCAAAACAGTTTAAATATCTTAGCTTTCAATTTTAAATTTAATATATCATACCATCCCAACCGTTTCTGATTTGGGGTTGTAAATATCTGATTGTTATGAAAATTTGGGTGTGTTCAAACGTTTGACCGGTACTGTACTCATCCCGGTGTTCAACAGCCAGAATGCAACACGTATCAGGTTCAACTCACAGGGAGCAGAGGTTCAAAATCATGGAGAAAAACCAAAGGCAAATGGTACACTATGGTAGAAAATATGGTTTTAATGGCAGTATAATTCTATAGCAGACTCCATTCACCTTCTCTTGCAAAGGCCAGCACAGCAACATATATTGAATTCCAGCATAGAGTGCAACAAGATCCAAATTATCAACCTGCCCTCGGACATGTAGATTTTAAATCTACCAGCCCTCTTTAAACTTTCACCTGCCCAGTCTTTCCAAAACCCTTTCAGCCTGAGAATTTACAGTGGCTCACATCTGTATGACATCCCAGATTCTGTATATGTTACCAATATTGTTAATAATAAATCTGTTTAATAATAACTTTTTCAGTACTTTAATCTTAAATTAACATGGAATATGTAGCCCACAGTTCCACAAAAATAATCACCATTTTTTAAATCTCCAGAGAAAGTACAAAAAAATTTAGGCCATGGTTCAGCATACTAGTCACCAAAAAGTGATTCACTCCCTTATCGTGGTGGAGTTTGCCTGCCCCTGGGATCTTGGGAGCTGTGTTGTCTGGAGCTAGGCTCCTGGTAGGGTCTCCCATGGCAAATTGGCCCCAGGTGAGGGGTCAGACGAAAATCGATGTGCTAGTCTCCTATGAAAAGCCCCCCCAACAGAAGTAAGAACCTTGCTCGGATTAGGGACACCGGGGCCCCCTCCTGGAGCCAGGCCAGGGAGGGGAGCTTGCAGGCGAGCGCCTGGTGGCCGGGTTTTTCCCAGGACCTGGCCGGGCTTAAGCCGAAGAGGCGACGGGGAGCTGCTTCCAAGCTGCAGCGATTATCACCCTGTCCGCCATAAATCAATGTTTATTCAGTGTCGTTGATGGCAATGTGACGAGCGGTCTACTTTAATTTATTGGTTGATCATGATTCATTGTGCAATCAACACTGGTATTTAACCCTTGATGACAATAAACATTTTAATGAAAAAGACAACATTATACCATATTATATTGCCTCTTTACTCCACAAATAGGAAACGACAGACAAGGTCAAGTGCAAAATCTGCCTGTCCGCTGGATTATTTTTCATAACCAAGTTGGGGTAAAATTGCAGTTATGTACTATCTGATTGTACCTGACTGGAATTGAAAGCCAATTTGATTGGCTGAAGCGTGGCTCAAACCGTTGTTTGAAGTTGTGGCTTACCCCAACTCGGTTAGGAAAAATATGCGTGCTGTCCATCTGAAAGACATGTAGAATGCAAATCAACCTGCCCGAGAAAGAAATCTGCATGTCTCGGGCGTTCGGGCGGGGATCTTGATGCAGTCTGCAGCAGAATATGAAAATCATTAGACCGAACAATTGGAGGGATGAACTCTATACTAATAAAGTGGATATTTGAGGGCGAGAGGAAGCAGGTAATTTTTGATTACAGTTATTGTTGCTATTCTGGCCTCCTTGGGTGCATGAAGCAAGAAGTGTCCATTATGCCTTTCCTACCTTGAATAATTAATAAATCAAAATACCAATTTCAACAAATTTCACTTGTCTGAACCTCAGCATGCCAGACCAGAACAAAGTATTTCAGATCATTTTAACCACAGCAGTTGAACTACTCTACACTGAATCGTGCGATTAATGATTTATCAGCACTTCTGTGGCAAAAAAACATGAATTTCTAAATCTCCAGTGGCTAAAATCTATGAGGTCTGCTTAGTATCAATAACAATAAATAAATAAATAAACAATTTTTCACAGAGATATGGAGGAAGATGGAAGCAGATAGGGCAGGTACAGTCACTACTGTCCAGGGCCTCATTTTCCAAAAGCATAGTTAGGCTAAGATGATCGCAGTATCCATCTGACAGAGCTTCTAATGATTGTGCCATGGTTTAGGTGGTGAGCATGTGTGAAGGACCTTTCTTAGTGGCTCTTGTCCTGGGACGATATCGAATTCCTTTTCTATCGGATAGCTGGTTCATGAGGCGTGGGCAGCGCGTTCTTCTAAGTCTATATAAGCCGAATGTCCACAACACCTCCTTTGCTGGAGTGCCTGATTTCAGTTTTCGCTGCAGCCAAAAGACATCTCTAGTGAGGGATTTGTGGTGAAAGCCTTCGCGGCATATTTGCAATTTATATTTCTTGAGGGAAATTTCCTTTTTGATTCCTTCCCTCTCTTTCTTTGGTATCGCACTAATTTGGGTGCTTTGTTTTCTCGGTTCTCGAAATATTTCCCTTTCGCTCTCCCTGTTTGTTTTTCCTCTCTCGCTTTGCTTCCGGGTTCGGTTTGTTAAGCGTCATATTTGGAGGTGCGAGAGCTGTTTCTGTTGCCTCGTTTATATTTCTCTCTTTGGGTATTTTAAGTCCTTGCTGGTCTCATTCTCTCCCACTGCTGAATTTGGCCTCCCTACTCTTGGGTGGCCTGCAACATTGCCCGAGGCCATTTCAATGTGCACCAGACTAAATTTCGAGCCATTTGTATTTTCTATAAAACCCACGTTTTTGTGCTCATTTCACCTATGTGAACCAAACTTCCCCAATTATATTCAGTGGAAACTTATCTAAAATTCTGGAAATGGTTCTGAAATTCCAACGATTATGGCCGGCACATGCACAAAGATGTCAGTTCAGTTCGCTCTGAAATAGGAAGCTTGCATTTCTCCGAAACCTTTGGTCCAGTTGTCACCAAAGTTGGTGTGCAAGTTCAAGTTACAAGGCTGTGGGGCCAACCCCACTTGCTTGAGCCACTGCCCCTAAAGGGGGCAGTATACTTGAGAATACATGTCAATGGTATCCACTCCTAGACTGTGTATTTGATTTGAATGCAACTAACTTTGTGGAACTAGTGACTCTGTGATCTATACATTCAATGAAGATGAAGTTTATGGTCCATAAGAGATGGCTGCCACAGGCCGGGGATGGTCCAGCCAATATTCAAGGGACTGGAGGTGAGGTTATATTGGTTCAAATGAAATGAAACTCGCTGATTATGAAGTCCATGGGGTCCACAATGCCTACTTCAAAATTCATTCTATTTGGCAGTTGGGGCAAGGTACAGTAAACAAGGGAGTAACACAACATTTTTGTACATTACCACAACTGTTTGACTGGAAATCATCAAACTAACAGCCAAAGATACCTCGAGTCATGCCAAAATGATAATCACATATGTTTGTGCCAGCCATATTGTACAACACCACCATATTGCATGAAGTGGGAAACCTAATTTTTTTTATCTCCTCCAATACCATTTGACCTATTTCAGCCAAACTTGCTTTGTTATGTTCATTGGACACTGTTTATTGAAAATTAATGATGAGGGCTGTCATTCCAAACTAATGCAGCAACATATGAGCGTCTAACACCAGCTCAAACAGGAAGTCAGCAAATCTCCTAAACAGCTGGTCAAGTTGTCAAAAAACTGGGTGTGCAAGTTCAATACTTGCAAAAGCCTTGAGGCTACAACTTCTTGATGCAGCATTTGCACTTTGTGTGGGTGTTACATTAATATGATTTGCAAAAGTCAGTGTAAGACAACGAAGGTGAACGTGTACATCTTAGGATACGCCTTTCAAAACGATGACCTAGCAAAGTGTAGAACTGGGCTGAGTAAACCCTTTGTCTTATTTTGAAAGTTCAAAAAAATACAAAGGCATTTATGAATTACTGTATACGCACACACAAACACACACACACACACCCACACCTCAGCGTCTTTGGTTCATATGGCCTGCCATTCCGATAACTGACAAGTCCCTTCGACAATGCTTCGCCTCGCCCTCTTGTCCCTGGCTGCTTTTGGACCGGTCTTCTGAATTCACATTCCAGCTTTGTGTGCTTTTCTACAACGATATTGGCTCTTTTTGAAGGTCGTCACTGGAAAGGCATACAGTTGCCTGAGTGGTTAGATTCGCACACTTTACTGTTCACTGGTTTTGCCATATTTACATTACTGTGCTGAGGTCTGGGGAAATAATTACAAAAAACTTCATTACAGTCACTTACCATTCGGCAGAAAAGTGCAATAAGAACTATTCATAAGGTCAACTACTTGGAACATACAAATCCACTTTTCATACAATCATAACTACTGAGATTCACTGACATATCTTACCAAACAGCAATCATCATGTTTAAGGCAAAAAAACAGACAATTATCACAAAATATCCAAACTTTATTTAGGAATCGGGAGGGAGATTATCAGTTAAGGGGGAATATAATTTCAAAATCTTAAATAAACAAACAACCTTGAAAAGTTTCTGTATATCTATTACCGCTGTCAAGCTATGGACCAGTCTAAGTGAGAAACTCAAACAAAGTCCAAATATCAACCAGTTCAAGAAAATGTACAAAAATATGTTGTTTAGCCGGTACAAGGGATAATGATCATGAATGATTATTGGTGATTATCATTCATTAATTGATATGGCATGGTGATGAGAGGCAGAGAAGCTTGCTTGTATGTATGTATGTATGTGTGTGCATGGTATATATATATATATATATATATATATATATATATAACTTTTTATTGAGACAAAGCTAATAGCTAATAAGCTATGCTTCTTCTCACTTCTTTTCGAATATGTCATTTCTTTTCTGTTTTTCTGTGGTATTATTATTTTGCTTCCTCAATTTTCATTTCTATATTATGTTGTGCAAAAAATTTGTATAGTGGCAATCAGGAAGCCTTGCACTATTTGAACTAATTGTGTATTCGAAATAAAAAAAAAATTCAGGACATGTAAGGAGCTAGCCCCCATTTTAACCCAAATTGAATACGTCCATTAGTAGCCTTCAGCTGATGCGGCTGGCTAGTTTTCTCTTCTGCCCAAGTTAATCCATATAAATAACAATAATAATAATGGTCACATTTTAGATGAAGCCTTGCTTATAAAGGCTCTATACAGCATGTATAATGCCTTCATAAATGAGACATAATGTCCTCATAAATCATACATAAGCAAATGTCATGCTTTGTAACGGGTGACATAACACATCCTCATTCAGCATGTGATGCCAGATGTGATATAACTGACAATGTCACTTAGCTAGAGGCTAAATGCTATAAAAGGTGAAATTGTCAGCTAAGTGACATTGTCAGTTATATCATGGCTGACATCACATGCTGAATAAGGATGTGTTATTTCACCCTTTACAAAGCATGAAATTTGCTTATGTATGATTTATGAAGACATTATACATGCTGTATAAAGTCTTTAGGAACAACACTTCATCTAAAGTGTGACCCCCATGATAATAGGAATAAGCTGATGACAAATTACTCCAAAAGTGAATGGATTGGAATATTAACATAAAGAACAAAAAGAAGATTTGCACGTGCTTTACCAATCCATTCAAATATAATAATGAAATTATTATTAATGGCCCAGTTGTCCTTCTGAAACCTACGCATTGCCTAATTCAACTGTATTTATTTTTTCATAGTATGTAAAATTACATACTATACACATTGCTGCCACAGAAATTTAAATTTTACCATTTCACAACATATGTTTACCAAGTTATAACAATGTTAGCATGAGACAAAGACCACACTTTCATTTGTTGCTCAGTCAAAAATAGCATTTGATCAAACCACCAGTTTTTGATTTGCTGTCCTAAACCATACTCCTCACTTTTTTTTGCATGTGTCAGGGCCAGTTAGGAGAATGCTTGGCACTCAGAATTTTAAAAGGCAAGTTACGGAAAGCAATCAGTCTTTAGGCCCTACTTGACCCTGATGTAAAAATGACAGAATCAAGGTCTGAATGAACTAAGGCCATTGAGTTCTGGTTTGAGTTTTTTTTACTTCTGGCCATTGAGAGCTGCAGGCGAAATTTCAAAATACATCCCCATACAAAATCTGATGCACCCTTCATAGGTGCAAGTAAACCACCACCAATTCATCTCAACAGTGCTCATGTACTTGTTTATATATTAAGTTTTTCACTCACAAAGATAACTGAATGGCCTGTCATCCATACTTCCCAGCATCTTCCCTATAATGAGAATTATCTGCAGAAAAGCCTCTAAAGATGATAGGATTAGGTATTTTTGAACATCTCTCAGTGACCTCTCAGCTGCTGTTATTGATGGATTCAGAGGGAATTAGAGAGGTGTTACAGAAGGTGGAATTGAAAAGTAACACTTAAAATACAGGGCTCTGTATTCTCCAGGCCTCATGGAGGCAAGTCAATAGCTATCAGGATAAATGTATTACGAATCTGTCCCATAAGGAGGACCATGGTGGAATGAGACAATGCAGACCTGCATTTGTGAGCACTGAACACCACAGACACTGGAGGGCTGCAGGCACTACAGCAAAAGGCGGTCTGTTGCCGTCACTTCCAGCTAACATTACTATCGCCACAAGGCCTGGAAAACAGCTATTAGAAACTCCACTGACACTACATGCCTGAGAGGTAGCTAGACACCTACAGAAAATGTGATCATTGCAGCCAGATGAATGAAACAGTCTTGAGTTTCATACCAAAGGTCTGAACAAAATGGACACAAAAAGAAAAGAAATTCAAAGCCATATCCTGTAGTCCTGCTGTAAGTTGCAAAGCTGTGATTGAAAAAATGTTTGGAGTAAATAACTGGAAAAAGGAGCGCAGAGACATTTTGCTGTCGTGCCAAAATGAGCAAAGCAAAACAAAAAAGCTCTGGCTGATGAGTCATGCAGGCAGGATCCACATCCTCACAGCAAACATTTGCTTTTCATTTCATACCGGTCAGATCGCTCAGCCACAATGATCAGGGTTCCCA
Source organism: Gymnothorax reevesii (assembly GCA_029721435.1). Taxonomy (NCBI): domain Eukaryota; kingdom Metazoa; phylum Chordata; class Actinopteri; order Anguilliformes; family Muraenidae; genus Gymnothorax; species Gymnothorax reevesii. The sequence continues at coordinate 86,391,500 of CM056575.1, forward strand.
CAGCTTAGGGCAAGTTAAATTCAAGACTTTTTAAGACTTTTTTAATGCCATTTGATATTAAATTTAAGACCAACTTCATAATAAACACAAATGGAAAAATAACACCTCATAATAGGATTTGGGACAATTTTGCCCAAATGTTTATTTGAACATGAAATATGACCTTTTGATCAAATGAAAACGTTTTTTTGAAAAACATTAATACTAGGGATGGACGATATTAGATTTTTGGCCGATATCCGATATGCCAATATTTTACAACTCATTTGGCCGATATCCGATACTGATACCGATATTTTTTCCCCCACATCTAATTGCAGTGATCAACTAGTTTCTGCAGGGGAATTAACAGACAGAATTATTCTGCAGACTCTTCATCATGTCGGCCTGCTGGCAAATGCAGACATAAGACAAAGCTGAAAATGATGTAACATCAGTAATCACTCCTTGTGCAAAATAAGAAAAATACCTCAATTTACGTTATTTAAAACATGTCATATTTATTCATTACAATTGTTTTTAAACAAAGCAAAAATATGATACTTGCAGCCTGTCCTACTTAAAACAGACTTATGACAACACCCACAACCAATTTTACCTCTATTCACAAGGAACATGTATGAAGTGCATTGTACAACTGTACAGCAATGCCCGTGAACTTTGACCCCTCAGGCGGTACTGCATCAAAAACCAACATCAGTGTGTAAAGTACATCGCCACACGGGCTCAGGAACACTTCAGAAAACCACTGTCAGTAACTATAGTTTGTTGCTACATCTGCAAGTGCAAGTTAAAACTCTACAATGCCAAGTGAAAGCCATTTATCAACAGCACCCAGAAACGCCACCGGCTTTGCTGGGCCCGAGCTCATCTAAGATGGACTGATGGAAAGTGGAAAAGTGTTCTGTGGTCTGACGAGTCCACATTTCAAATTGTTTTTGGAAACTGTGGACGTCGTGTCCTCCGGAGCGAAGAGGAAAAGAACCATCCAGACTGTTATAGGCGCAAAGTTCAAAAGCCAGCATCTGTGATGGTATGGGGGTGTATTAGTGCCCAAGGCATGGGCAACTTACATATATGTGAAGGCTCCATTAATGCTGAAAGGTGCATACAGGTTTTGGAGCAACATATGTTGCCATCCAAGCAACGTATTTTTCATGGACGCCCCTGCTTATTCCAGCAAGACAATGTCAAGCCACATTCTGCACGAGTTATAACAGCATGGCTCCATAGTAAAAGAGTCTGGGTACTAGACTGGCCTGCCTGTAGTCCAGACCTGTCTCCTATTGAAAATGTGTGGTGCATTATATACAACAACAGAGACCCCGGACTGTTGAACAACTTAAGCTGTACATCAAGCAAGAATGGGAAAGAGTTTCACCTGAAAAACTTCAAAATTGGTCTCCTCAGTTCCCAAACATTTACTTAGTGTCGTTAAAAGGAAAGGCGATGTAACACAGTGGTAGAAAGGCCCCTGTGCCAACTTTTTTGCAATTTGTTGCTGCCTTTAAATTAATTAAGTTAATGATTATTTTCAACAACAAAAAAAGTTTCTCAGTTTGAACATTAAACATCTTGTCTTTGCAGTGTATTCAATTGAATATAAGTTGAAAAGGATTTGCAAATCATTTTATTCTGTTTTTATCTACAATTTACACACCGTGCCAACTTCACTGGTTTTGGGTATGTATATCGGCAGATATCAGCAGAATGGCCGATGTTCGATATTTAATTTTAAAGCCGATATCGTTCACTGATATGGCACTGCTTTTTTCAGTTCCTCCTCCACCTCTGCCAATTCTGCCATTTTTTCTTTGTGGCGCTTTCTCAGTGTGTTCACTAATTCATCACGAGTTCACATTTTTAAGACTTTTGAAAGATTTATTTAAGACATTTTAATGCCAATTAAGGCCTTGTTTTTAGATTTGTGAATTTAATGCCTTTTAAGACTTTTTAAGGATCCGTGAGAACCCTGAATGATAGTGAGGACCTTTGAAGATATTAAAAAAGCCCGCACTTATGAGTGGTTTGGATGATGAATAAGGCTAAAGCCAGGAAAAAACAATTCCACCCCAGCAGGTGAGAGAAGACATAGCTGCCTCAGAGCTTTGAAATGGATATTTAAAAACCACTCTTCCCTGTAGATCAATTTCCCTGAAATATCCTTTCACGGTGGAATCAAACTCATACAAATAGTTTGCATCTTTTTAAAAATATTTGAGCGAATAAATTGAAAGCGAGATGAAGATCTTCCTAGTGGCGACTGAGAGGACTTTATGACAGCACATCTAAGCCTCATTTGAGTGCTCCAAAGACCACCGGCCACACAGAGATTTTTGATCCTTTTCAACCCCACAGACTGCAATTATCTATATTTAGATGAGCCAGCTGCAAAGTATCAGAACCTGTAAAATAGTACAGGCTGACTGTATACCGTCAATGTATATTCAAGTCTGAACAAGTTCAGTAAAAGTAGCAGTGTGACTTAGCAAGGGATGACAATGCACTCAAAAAGGAGGATCACAGCAGCATGGACCTCTTACCTCTAAACATTTTTCTTGACACGAGGAACTCGATGGGCTTGAATGTTGTACAAGAAAAATCCTGTTGAATGCGTGGCAGCCCATGTAATTACAAAACTCTAACAGCTCAATGCCAGTGAGAGCACTCATGCAAGCCCGCTGCTTCAAATGTGAAAAAATTTTCTCTTTTATCCTCCCTTGCTGATGCTTCTCACCAAAACGCAAAAATATATTTTTAAAACTTCTCTGCTTTGAACTGGATAGTATTCAAACTCTGTCAAGAGAAATGTTGCAATATCAAGTAACACAGTTAGGTGGGTTCTCATTTTATGCAGCTGACAATTTTGTCAATCCGGTTAAGAGGAATCCACTGTGAGGATGGGAGGCATGAGGCAAATTTACACGGACTCCAATACTTGTACAAAATATCTCCATACTTGCCTCAGCGGGGCCATAAAGAAACTGAAACTGCTAAAAAGTGAGTAATAGTAATAGTAATCTTTGGCCAAGAATGGTTAAATGTATTTGTGCAATCAGAAGCATCCCAGTGGCATTGAGCCAGGCTGTGTTGTGCTGGGTAATGGCTCCTGTATTTCACCCCATGGTGATCAACATCCACCAACCCACAGGCTTCCAGCAGCAGGATCAATTGCGCCATTGCTAACCCCGCAAAGATTCATCAAATCACACGTCAGCACACACCAGTGCTTCATGGATCATGAGAGAGGAGAACCCCTCAGTCAGCAGCACTACTGAGCTGGTTTACACAACAAGCATCAAGAGAAGGGATTGTGGTATTTTTGCAGACCAGAATCACCTGTAATTTTCACACAGATTAAATTGAATTGTGTTACAGCAAGGTAGTGGCCCAAAAATAAATCCAAACATTGCAGTAGCTTTCTGGACGGAACACGTGGGGCAATTACTGTTCATTGTCCACCCAATTTAAACCCTATAAGCTGTTGTAAAGTCATCTGGAGCATTAAGTTCTTGAAGTGTGCCCATCTCCAAAGACTCACATGCAGACAATGCTGTCGTTCAAATGGAAATCCACAGAGAATTAATACCTTAGTAACGATAATATACCGCAAACCTGAGATTTACAAAGCAGTGATAAAATCTTCCTTGGAATACTCTGATGAGAAATCATTTGAAATAGTTGGCTGTAATTTATTACAAAACCCAAAACCAGTGAAGTTGGCACGTTGTGTAAATCCGAAATTAAAACAGAATACAATGATTGGCAAATCCTTTTCAACCTATATTCAATTGAATACACTGCAAAGACAAGTTACTTAATGCTCGAACAGGTAAACTTTGTAATTTTTTGCAAATATTAGCTCATTTGGAATTTGATGCCTGCAACATGTTTCAAAAAAGCTGGCACAAGTGGCAAAAAAGACTGAGAGAGTTGAGGAATGCTCATCAAACACTTATTTGGAACATCCCACAGGTGAACGGGCTAATTGGGAACAGGCGGGTGCCATGATTGGGTATAAAAGCAGCTTCCCTGAAATGCTCAGTCATTCACAAACAAGGATGGGGCGAGGGTCACCACTTAGTGAACAAATGCGTGAGCTGATTGTCGAACAGTTTAAAAACAACATTCCTCAATGAGCTATTGCAAGAAATTTAGGGATTTCATCATCTACGGTCCGTAATATCATCAAAAGGTTCAGAGAATCTGGAGAAATCACTGCACGTAAGCGACAAGGCCGAAAACCAACATTGAATGCCCGTGACCTTCGATCCCTCAGGCGGTACTGCATCAAAACCGACATCAGTGCATAAAGGACATCACCACATGGGCTCAGGAACACTTCAGAAAACTACAACTACAGTTCGTCGCTACATCTGCAAGTGCAAGTTAAAACTCTACAATGCAAAGCGAAAGCCATTTATCAACAGCACCCAGAAACGCCGCCGGCTTTGCTGGGCCCAAGCTCATCTAAGATGGACTGATGCAAAGTGGAAAAGTGTTCTGTGGTCCACATTTCAAATTGTTTTTGGAAACTGTGGACGTTGTGTCCTCCAGACACAAGAGGAAAAGAACCATCCGGACTGTTACAGGCGCAAAGTTCAAAAGCCAGCATCTGTGATGGTATGGGGGTGTATTAGTGCCCAAGGAATGGGCAACTTACACATATGTGAAGGCACCATTAATGCTGAAAGGTACATACAGGTTTTGGAGCAACATATGTTGCCATCCAAGCAACGTCTTTTTCATGGATGCCCCTGCTTATTTCAGCAAAACAATGCCAAGCCGCATTCTGCACGTGTTATAACAGCATGGCTCCGTAGTAAAAGAGTGCGGGTACTATACTGGCCTGCCTGTAGTCCAGACCTGTCTCCCATTGAAAATGTGTGGCGCATTATGAAGCGTAAAATACGACAACGGAGACCCCGGACTGTTGAACAACTTAAGCTGTACATCAAGCAAGAATGGGAAAGAGTTCCACCTGAAAAGCTTCAAAAATTAGTCTCCCAAACATTTACTGAGTGTCGTTAAAAGGAAAGGCGATGTAACACAGTGGTAAAAAGGCCCCTGTGCCAACTTTTTTGCAATGTGTTGCTGCCTTTAAATTCTAAGTTAATGATTATTTGCATTTAAAAAAAGTTTCTCAGTTTGAACATAAAACATCTCGTCTTTGCAGTGTATTCAATTGAATCCATCCATCCATTTTCTATACCAGCTTATTCCTCACTAGGGAATTCCTCGCCTATCCCAGCTGACTACGGGCAAAGGCAGGGACCCACCCTGAACAGCTTGCCAATCCATCACAGGGCGCACACACCATTCGCTCACACTCATACCTATGGGCAATTTGGTATCTCCAATTAGCCTGATATGCATGTCTTTCGACTGTAGGAGGAAAGTACCCGGAGTACCCGGTGAAAACCCACGCAACACGGGGAGCACATGCAAACTCCACACAGAAAGGCCCCAGGCCGGATTCGAACCCACGACCTTCGTGCTGTGAGTGAATGCTAACCACTGTGCCACCGTGCCGCCCGTATTCAATTGAATATAAGTCGAAAAGGATTTGCAAATCATTGTATTCTGTTTTTATCTACGATTTCCATAACGTGCCAACTTCACTGGTTTTGAGGTTTGTATTTAAAGACCTTTTCTGCTCCAAATGCATGAAATCCAACAAAATAAGTAAAACCCAATTTTTTTGTCTGAATGTATTCCTCTCCTCAATCAGGCCCCTGATCCAAAACTGCACTTTGGCTTATGATATCAGCATGTGCGGGGACTGCCAAAACTTTTTTTTTTCAGTTTCCCAAATTTAAGCTTTTTACAAGCATAGTAAAGGTGCTTACTGCTTAAGGTGTATGTGAGACAAAATTTGGTTTTTCCAGTATTTATTTCTTTGAAATATGTAAAAAAGCATTCTGAAATAAAAACACTTCTAAATCAAATTGAGCCAGTTTTTGCATTCAAAAATATTGTTACTTTAATTTGAATTTTGCTGCAATGCTATGCAGCCAAAGTCACATGATTTATTCTTGTGAGGTTCATTGCTTTGACTGGCATTTTTTTTCTTTTAGTTTTCATTTATTGCCCATTTATGCCCCTCTGCGCAGATGTAGACGCCAGCGGACATGGAGCTGCTCTATTAATGCACGCAGTTGCACTATTCTATCACTAAATCACACACTGCTCAGCTAAGCCTTACGAGAGAACTGCTAAATATACTTGCCCATAGTATCTATCCTGCAGTTCAAAAATGAGCTCTTGAAAAAATTTTTGTTGTCCTTTGTAGCAACCACTTCAGCTATAGTGAGCCAATGGTATCGCAATTAAGTAGTTAAGAAAAATCAGTTTTCTAAAGCAAAAATTTGACCTGGTACTGATACAGTGTCATTCTACTGTCAATTATAGTCATGACCACTGATCTAGATATAAGAACTGGATAGCTGATGACGTCATAATTTTGAAGTAACCTTGCCGCCATATTGATATGCCCAACTATAGTCTCTCAAAACATTACTCACATTGAACACGTTGCAGCCAATGATATAATTAATTGAGAATATCTCTTCACAGACACGGAAGAGGCTGTATTTTATGTTTCCTCATCAGATCGACCTGACTGTATGAAAAATGCCTCAAGGACCACAGATTTAACTACAGTAGGCAGCAGTTGTATGTGCCTTAAACATTTTTAATGGACAACATCAGCATCTGGCAATATGTACGACCAATGAGTGCGTTCCATAGGAAATCTATAAGGATTTTTCTACATCTCACCTGAGTGGGGCAGTGGTACAATGAAATTGAGGGCAAAAGCCATTGAGACTGAAGAAGACAATCCTGCACGTATTATTATTATTATTCTTTGTGGGGGGATTTAAAAACGTCATAAAAAAATAAAGTAGCCATATGCTCGCATCTTGTTAACCATTGTCTTTATTTTAGAAACACTGGGTGTGAGATTCAATTGTGCATAACGCATATGTAAGTCATACCTGTCAATTCTCATGCATTCGTTGTGACTTTTAAGCCGTTTTCACACCGGATGCAAAACAAATTTTTCGCACGACAGGTTACATTCAAAGTCCATGCAAAGATGTGAATTCACATTGACTTTGAATGTAATCTGTCGGGCGAAAAATTTGTTTCGCATCCAGGGTGAAAGCAGCTTAAGTGGCATATTTACGTTCCTCTGCTGTCAGCAATTACTCAATCAACGCGTATGTAAGAGATTCTCGGGCAGCATTAAAGTTCCTGTGCATGGAGGGGTTGGAGGCAATGGAATAGCATAAGACGTTTCAAATGATTTAATTTAAACGATCGCGAAACACATGCATTGCTTCTAACTGTTGAGTAAAGAAAAGCATGCAAAGTCCGGAGTCGCAATTGGTATGCGTTGTTTATGAAAACTGGCCACACCTGATAATGTTGAGAGTTTTCTGAGACCGGTAATTCAAACGAATGATTGAAAACAGATCGTGACCAATCATTCTTTTTAAGAGATGGGTTTCATCCTCCCCTGTAGCCATTTCACAAGCTGCCACTGGTTCCCTGGGAATTATGTGACATGGTCTAGGGAACAGAAGTTTCAGGCGGTATCGTTCGGTCCAAGTGCTATTGGGTTAAATTCTCAGCATAATTTTTTTATAATTTCAATGCTGAATTTTCAATAAGATTTTTAATGTTTTCAGCCCCTATTTTCTACCAAAATCATGAAAATAAACTGAAGTACAGTGATATTCTAAATGCTACAAGTGTCTTGACTCAGTTGAGCCATTCCCTTTCTCTCTGTGAAGCTGAAATCTTTAATTATAAAGCCTTAAATAAGGTAACACATAAATAACTAGATTTGGCTTCTGGACAAAGTGGTTTAACAACCAAAAACAGAAGAAACTTTGTGTCTTACACACGTTAAATGACAAGCAATACACAACCTATGAGAAGTAATGTGCAATTTCATTTTAATTTCAAGCAAAATACACAAAATTTTGCATCACTCTAAACACTTTTGCTTATCTGATAAGTTCCCCTCAGGAATTGTCTACATGTTTCATCAAAAAACATGATGTTTAATTGTTTGGCGATAATTGTCTTTGCTTTTAAAAGTATCCATTGTTAGTCTCACCCTTAATGTGATTGACACATTGATTATTCAGACAAATCTAAAGAGCGTATTTCCTCCAGAAAAAGCAAAGTGATAGCAGCTTAATTAGACCTCATGGGCATCCACTGTCAGGAAAAAATAGTGACACGAACAGAGGACAGCTGTGAACGTTTGAGTCGAACACAAAGCATTCACAGTGTCAAATCCAGAAACACCTGCAATTGGCCATAGAACAGACAATAGATTACAAAATGTTATAACATGAGAATGATGCATGCAGATCGCACAGGAGCAAGAAAATGATTAAAATCAGGTTTGTGGATAACGTAAAATTGCAGGAGAACAAGTATAATTTTGCCCCTTAATCGTCACTGGGCCCTAATTAGGGCCAGGCCAAATGTGAGAAAATGCAGGTGACAGTTAAGGGGTTAATGAGGTAATAATAAGAATCTGAGAAAGTGATCGCTTTCACTGTGATCACATAAAAACATAAAAGATATTGATTTAAAATTATAGAATAAGTCTCCCTCTAAACTTGACTAGGGTCTCAATACGGCAGTGTGTTTACTCTCTGTGTGAGGACTGCTTGTTCAGTCTGAATTTTCATTCAGAGGTTCTCTTGTTCTAAGTATTATTTCAGTGTTCTGCCCTTTTTATTGCTTTAGGCTCCCAGCCTATTACCTAACCCCACTGAGTCAGATAATTGATTGTGGATGCTTGATTTCCTCCACCCTGTCACTAAAGGTCAAACTCAAGACAAGATTACATTGTGCAAAGCAAGCGGGCAAAGCTCCATCCTTTTGCACATGATATATGCAGCCCTGACCTTAACTTCCCATCACACACCCGAGCAAACTGTACATTACCTAAAGAATGCAAAATACATTATAGGATGTACAACCCCAATTCCAGTGTGATGTAGTGTAAAACGTGAATACATAAAAACAGAATACAATAATTTGCAAATCCTTTTGACCTTTATTCAATTGAGGACACTACAAAGACAAGATATTTCATGATCAAACTGATAAACTTTAAGGTTTTTTTTTTTTTTTGGAAAATATTCACTCATTTTGAAATTGACGTACACTTCTGGGACAGGGGCAACAGAAGACTGGGAAAGTTGAGGAATGCTAAATAAACACCTGTTTGGAACATTCCACAGGTGAACAGGTTAATTGGAAACAGGTGAGTGTCATGATTAGGTATAAAAAGAGCAGCCCTAAAAGGCTCGGTCGTTCACAAGCAAGGATGGGCCGAGGTTTTTTTTTTTTTTTTTTTAGGGAATTTATCATCTACAGCCCATCATATCATCATAAGATTCAGAGAATCAGGATAAATTTCTACACGTACGCGGCAAGGCTAAAAACCAACATTGAAGCCCAGGACCGCTGGTCCCTCAGATGGCATGGCATTAAAAACCAACATCATTCTGTAAAGGATATTACCATGCGGGCTCAGGAACACTTTGGAAAACCATTGTCAGTTAACACAGTTCATTGCTGCATCTACACGTGCAAGTTAAAGCTCTACCATGAAAAGAAAAAGCCATATATCAACACCACCCAGAAACACCGCTGGTTTCTCTGGGCCTGAGCTAAACTGAGATGGACTGACGCAAAGTGGAAAAGTGTGCTGTGTGCTCTGAGGAGTCCACATTTCAAATTGTTTTTGGAAATCATGGATGTCGTGTCCTCCGGGCTTAAGAGGAAAAGGACCATCCGGATTGTTATCAGCGCAAAGTTCAAAAGCCAGCATCTTTGATGGTATGGGGATGTGTTAGTGCCCATGGCATGGGTAACTTGCATATCTGTGAAGGCATCAGTGACCTGCGCGGAGTACAAGGTGTACACCATGTCCACACCTCAGCCACAGGTTGCTTCTCCACATATGCACCGCATCCGCAGGAATTAGATCAAAATCCTCACCGCACTGCAGTGCGGACATGGTGTACATCTTATACTCCGCGCAGGTCACTAGAAGGCACCATTAATGCTGAAAGGTACGTACAGGTTTTGGAGCAACATTTGCTGCCATCCAAGCAAAGTCTTTTTCAGGGATGTCCCTGCTTATTTCAGCAAGACAATGCCAAGCCACATTCTGCACGTTAAAACAGCGTGGCATAGTCAAAGAGTGCGGGTAATCGACTAGCCTGCCTGCAGTCAAGACCTCTGTCCCATTGGAAATGTGTGGTGCATTATGAAGCGCGAAATATGACAACGGAGACCCCGGACTGTTGACCCACTGAATTCGTACATCAAACAATAATGGGAAAGAATTCAAACTACAAAGCTTCTATAATTAGTGTCCTCAGTTCCCAAAGGCTTTTTGAGGGTTGTTTAAAGAAAAGGTGAAGTAACATATTGACAATCATGCCCCTGTCTGAACTTTTTTTGGAACGTGTTGCAGGCATCAAATTCAAAATGAGTGAATACTTCCAAAAAAACAATAAAGTTTATCAGTTTGAACATAAAATATCTTGTCTTTGTAGAGCACTCAATTGAATATAGGTCAAAAAGGATTGCCAAATCATTGTATTCTGTCTTTCTTCACATCTTACACAATGTCCCATGTTTAAATGTTTAAAGAGAGGCATTTTGGCCATTTTATTTTCTTAAAGGCAAACTGCGAGATATGATTCCCAACGATAACAAAATAATGCCCATTAATACATTAATAATGTGCCTATACACATACAAATACATAACTTTGAACAATTCACCCCTCATCACCTGAATTGACTAAAAGGAAAGGGCTGATACTAAGGTTTTCCACTGGTTTTGCGTCAAAAGCATTCACTAAAATGATTGAATGGAAGTCAACTACCTTACATCAGTTTTTTGTGCAGTATGTGACATCAAGTAGGTTTTTGCGGCAGGAGAACTTAAATATCTTTTTTAGCCTGTGGGCGACATTGACCAGACAACATGCACAAACTAAAAAAATTGACAGTTGTCTTGCATTTTAAATCCTGGCGGCTTTGTTTCACGGCATAAAGAGAAGAAAACTACTAGAGACAACATGGCTGTTGAGATGCACTGTACATTTTTGCCAGCAATGGCTAACGGCAGTAATTCATTTGATGGATGCTAATGGTGCTCTTGACAAGGCCCGTAATTACCATAAACAACAGGAGCTGTATTGGACACATGAAGCTTGACAACTTCATTTCAATGAGAATACACCCACAGATCTATTCAACAGAGACAATATAAAAATGAACAGGAGGCATTCTCCAGTATGCACAATGGACCAATCAATTAACTAATTGTTTCTGTTTTGAATTATGATCTTTTTGTATCTTTATTAAAATCACAAAGCATTTTTCAATGAGTCATAATTTTGACTTAAAGCCCTCTTTCCATTCCAGAGAGACGTGCAAGATGGAAATCAATTGAAGATTAACATACAATGTTGAACTTGAAAGAATGCAGGCAATGAATGCATTTTTTCATGAAAAAAATGTATGAATCATTGTCCCTTTCAACAAAGAAAATTACAGTGGATAACTCTCAAATGCCCTGACAAGGATGCCAATCATGAATACACATAAATGTGGTGCCATTTTTTTTGGTTTGTTTTGTTATCTTCATTAGAGTGTTGTTATGATCTATGTTTTGAGTTTTTTTTTGGGTTGTTTATTTATTTAAATTAGCATTCGTGAGATTTCTTTTGGTTGATTTCATACCAATGAATACACTGGGATACATTGGCAGTGCACAGACCAGTTCTCCTGCCAGTAAAACAAATGGAACATACCAATTGTGCTCCTGGCATGGACACCCTTGAAAATACCAAGTGTATGAAAAACAATAAATGAGGGTGCTGGACCATACCAGTATTCCCTTTCACCAAGATTCTAACATATTGGACTGCACTATTACAGCACCCACACCCAGTCCAATATGCTGAAGGGCATATTAGTTAGTAATTAGCTACCCATAGTGCACACGGTTCTCCTTTGTTTGCCTTCCAGAAAGCAAGCCTCCGGCACAGTTCAGACAGAGCCAAACAGAACAGATTTAAGGCCGCGGCGCCTGTCTTATCAACAAGGTCACAGGCGCTAGCTTCTGCCTTTCATTGGAGAAAAAGGATGACAATTCAAATAGAATAAGCAGCAGCACTGGCTGGGGTACTGTGGGGGGGGGGCACATTACATGCCTCTGAACGTGATTCTGAGGCATTCCTCCAATGGGCTGAAAATAAAAGCAACGGCAGTGAAGCACTGGTGTATGGCTCACTTGTGGTTTAAATAAAAGGAGAGAGGGAGGGGAAAGAGGGATGCATGCTTTCTGTACATAATGAACCTCCGCCAGAGTCTGCCAATAACACTTAGACTTACATTTAGAACCCAAGATACAGACCTTTTAGCTTGTCCATCTTGCAGCTAGTCAATGGAGCTTCCCCTGTCTTGTAGTTGAATCATCTTCAAATTTCAAGTGATGACGAATGGAAAATTCACAGCCCTTTTATTGCTAAAATTGACATGGATGAACTGGCACTCATGCAAACACATGCAAATGGTGAATTTGCACGGTGAATGAGGAGTCACAATAGGTGTTTCGAGGCAGTTTGTCAGTTGAGTCTGACAAAGTTTGCGCTTTAATCTGGGTTAACTTAAAAAGTTTCTCAAGATAAATGCAACAATTGCATGTTCCATAATAACGTGATGTCTGTAGTCCAAATGACAACCCAAAATGGGCTATTCTAACCCTATCTGACTTAAAAAGACATCTATGCTAGACTTGACAAGTGCCTAAGGGCCGAAACGTTGTCACAATAAATGATTGAACTTGGAGTCAGAGTATGTGGCGTACATACAAAAATTTCCTTAGACCCAAAACTTCTTTTGAGTAGTTTATATCAAATTAAAATTGATATATAGAATGAAGTATGATATATATTGAATAGAAATAGATGGATATTGAATTAACTTTGATGTAAATTGAATGAAAATTGACATATATAAAATGAACATGTATAATAAATGTGTATACATGTGGATCCAAGAAATGATGTTTGGGCCTATTTTAGGGTCTTTTTGACTTCAGAGTGCTAAAGAAAAAAAAATAATGCACTATTCTTCCTGTTTCAAGTCTCATTTGAAAGAAAACATCCAGAGCTTCAAAAAAGGGCAAATTTGTCAGCCCATAACTTTGCGAGTTATTGAACCCCAAAGTTCAAAATTGCCCAATATTGGCATTTTTAGGCCATTTTCACCTCATTCAAAGCCATTAACTGTCAAGCCAAATAGTGCTAGACTAACATTAACTTATTTTTCCTTAGTGGGGGGGGTCATATCTAACATTTCCATGTGGTTTAGCCATGTCTTTACCTATATTTTTTTCCCTAAATCTTTTAATGGGAATTTCAACTCGTTGAAACACGAGTGATGAAACTTTTAGACCATCAACTAGCATACTAAGAAGGTAGTCCCACTGTTCATATTACATCCAGCCAAGAGGGTCCCTAAACAGGTTATGTTCATAGAAATATTTTTTACATACATTGACCTGAGCCTGTGCCAGCATGAAAAAAACTGTTTTTCAACAGTTGACCTCCTTACTCCCCTTTCACTCACATTTACCTATATACGGCACAAACTTCTGCTAATTTCTATATTTCCTACCATCCAAACAAAGTTACAGGGTATATGTAGCCACCCTAAATGTAAAATTATTCATTCGTGCCAGGTCCCATGGCCTCAACTCATCTGATTTTCCTATTGTATTACCAGGTGAAACGCGACTGACGAACGAGTGATTTTTCCACATGGTTAAAGTAGAATGGTTACCAGCTTAATGTATCTTCTTGTATGGTGTTCATCTCTTTTGTAGTGGTTAGTAGACATGAGTAGCTGGTTAATAAGAAAGTATATCAGTTATCCTGAGGTATTTTAGTCTAAGGCCTTGCCACGCAGAGTCGGTGATGTCGCAAAAGAAGTTTAATTTCATTTTAAACCCTAGCGCGAAAGTCACAAAATTGCGACAAGCAACATTGCTGCATAGAACAGGCTCTTGTTCCAAATATCCTGCCAAATATTATAATTACTCTGTAACCCTAGATGGGGAACATGCGTAGCAGCTATCCTGATGTAATTTAGAGGGGTGTCTTTATTCAAAAACCGAGAAAACAGAGCTTTAAATAGGGTGGAGCGAGCACAGTGAACACAGCGAGGGCTCCCCAGTGAGTGGTTCCAGAGAAAGGTGAGCGAGAGACAGCAGATAGACAAAGAGTGAAATACAGCAAAAACACACAGAATGCTGAAAGGATTTTTTTTTTTAACTTCGAAAAAGTACTTAGTCAGGTACTTGCCGATTCTAATCCTGACAGGAAATATTCACCCTCAGATGACGATTGGTTGCCAAGTGACGCAATTGAAATTGATGGTGCATCTGCTGCGTAGCATGCGCAACAATGGTCTATAAAAAGCAGCACATCGCATTGATCATACTCAGACGTCAGGAATGAATTCCAGCCAAGGACAATGTGACTGTTTTTCGTAACAGATGAAAGTGAAAGTGAAGGTGCGTCTGTGCATAGCATGCGCAACGATGGTCCACGAAAAGCAGCACATCATTGATCATACCCAGACTTCAGAAATGTATATGAACCAAGGGAAGTGTGACTGGTTTTCGTAAAATCAAGAAACAAGAGTGCTTTGACAGTTGTAACTCCTTTATGCGAGGAGTAGATACAGCTGACCACCGAATGAAAACTACAAACAATGCCATCTTGATAGATAGACAGATTAGGCTTCTGTGCTACTTGGATGGTGGGCTACTAGAAAACCACATTTTATTAGTGTCTGTTTAACCTTTTACAGATTCCTGTCCCTTATTTTGACGATGAGAAGACAAAAAATAATAATAAAAATACTAATAATAATCTGCTTAAATATGTTAAAAATTCAGTTTTACTGAGAGTTATCCAAAATTTCCGCCGCCTATACATGTCACAATATGCAACTTAGATGAGTAAATTTACTCCCATTAGATTCCTATTCCTTTATTTTTCAGGATGAGATGACAAAAAGATAACAAGGCAAAAAAATAAATCTCCTGTGTAAATATGTTCAAAATTCAGTTTTATTGAGAGTTAAGCAGTTCACTATGGCCGCTGCCTAGTGACGTCACAATATGCAAATTAGATGAGTAAATTTACTCCCATCACAAACTTTGGGTCATTATGAATATTTTTCTCATTTACAGTATGCCTTTATTTCTCACCACTTTCAAGCTACATCCTTTTGAAATCTTGAAATGAAAATGGAATATTTTACTAAATTTACTCCAGCGCCTAAAGGGTTAAAGACATTGTAGGAACTCTAGATGGGCCAGATATGTGTAATTATGCCCTTAATTTAATAGTAGAACATGTTTTGTGTATGTCTGAGTGATATGTATACAATCCAATGATGTATAGTGGTGCTGAGGTGGTCTTTAGAATATGTTGTCAGAGGTGAAACACGAGTGATGAATGAGAGGTTTTTGGTGATTCTGACATAGCTTAAGCTGACCAGCTTAATGTATCATCTTGTATGGTGTTTATCTCTTTTGTAACGCTTAGTAGATGTGTGGCTGGTTAAAAAAGGGTAAAGGAGTTATCGAGAGGTATTTTTATCTAAGACCTGGCCCGTGCGGAGTCGGTGACATCGCGAAAAAAAGTGAAATTTGATGAACACAGCGTCTACGTGTCCGCAAGTCAGACGGGTTTTAATACGACTCCGTCTTTGACAGTCGGATGGTTTAAATATAATTCTCAGTCTGACAATCAGATGGTTTCAATAAAACTCCGTGTCCGACAGTCGATTATTGTTTATAATTTCGTAAAATCTACTGAATCTTTTTAATAGGCCATTAAACCTGAATGTTTTGATAAAACAGCTCAGTTCTTCAAGATGAGTACCAAAAGTTTCAACCACTGTTTCTGTTTAAGCTCCGCTCAATATAGATAAGTCGACATTGCGGGACTTTGAGCATTAATGATAAGTTTAGCGACTGTTGGATAGAGATCCTAAAATACCGAGTCATAAAAGTTCTAATTTTTTGAGTATTCCAGCAATCATTAGATGTACAAACTTTGCCATGTTTGTGTTTGACCTTTAAAACATGGAAATAATTATCTATCAACTTTCCTTGATCTATTTATTTGTGTTTTAATTCTTCCATTGAAGATTGAGAAAACAGTCCTTATTCGGTCTCTCTTTAAATAAATAAATTGCAGTGTTCATTGGATGTTCTGTTAATTGTTGAAACGTTTTTTATTCTTTGTTTTGTTATCAATCTGTTCAAATTGTCCTCTTTTTGTGGCTGTCGAACACAAAGTATTTTGCATTCAGCATCCGACAGGCATTGTACAGAGTTTGTTGTATTTACAAAAATGGTCCAAATAAATGATTGCAGTGCCCATTGGATTTTTTGTTTGTTGGTGATATATTTTTATTCTTAATTTCATTATAAATCTGCTCTCATTTCAATACTTTTACTTTTTGCTGGCTGTTTTGCATTTTGCGGACAACAGTCTTGATCATGCATGCAGTATTTTATTTACAATGTCAATGGTCATGGAATTCATTTTCTCACTGACTACAAGTACTATTTGATCTCTGATGTGGAAATAAAAAGTTGTTTGATCCATCTGACTAATTTTCAAAAGAGCAACCGAATAAAGACTGTTGTCTATATTCAACTTAAGAGTTAAAGCAGACAAATAAATAGACTAAGAAAAGTCAATAGTCATCAATTTGCATTTTATAAAGGTTGAATACAAACATGGCTAGGTTTGTATATGTCTAATAATTGCTGGAATACTCAAAAAATTAGAACTTTTATGACTGTCGGACACTGAGTATTTTAGCATCTATGTCTGACAGTCACTAAATTTGTCATAAATGCACCGATGTCGACTAATCTATATTAAGCAGAGCTTAAACAGAAACATTGGTTGAAATTCTCGGTACTCATCTTGAAGCATTGAGCCGTCTCATCAAAACATTCACGTTTAATATCTAAAAGATTCAGAACATTTGAAGAAATTAAAAATGACTGTCGGACAAGGAATCATATTGAAACATCCGACTGTCGAACATGGAGTTATATTAAAACCTGGTCCAACTTTTGGACACGTAGACAATGCATGTTACGCAATACTGAGTTTGTTATTTTAATCCCCCTCAGAGCATCACTAATTGAATCCACCCATATATAGAAATATATTTATGTTGTATGTGTGTGTGTATGTCTTTTCACGATACTGGGTAACATAGTGTGACCGCGAAGCGTGAAATAAAAACGAAAACGCCGATTCATATTGAGTTTTGGAAGTTGCCATCTCTGCTTAGGGGTAACGCCAACTGTCCAATTAAAGGTACCATCTCAGGCGGCTGTACTTATGTTTTTTTTTTTCCGAATTGCACAACTGATAAGCACCCACCACCTCCGTCCAATCAGCAATCACACAAACCACGCCCCCACCACTCCTTTTGTGCGCGTGCATCATTCCAGCAGAAACAGCTGACAGGTGCAGCCGGAGATGTTTCAACACAGACAGCATCAGCAGTGGTGTATTGTGAGAGCTTCCTAGGTGTGCAGCGAGAAAACCCACTTACTGTTTTTTCCTGTTAGCCTAATAATATAAATCGGCTGAACTTTCAGGATATAAAAATAACAATTCATGTCTTTATCAATTCATTCAATTCAGTTTATT
Source organism: Gymnothorax reevesii (assembly GCA_029721435.1). Lineage (NCBI taxonomy): Eukaryota > Metazoa > Chordata > Actinopteri > Anguilliformes > Muraenidae > Gymnothorax > Gymnothorax reevesii. The sequence goes on from CM056575.1 coordinate 86,409,315, forward strand.
AAAATGCCTACTTAAAGTTCCTTCTCGATATTTCCGCATCATGTATTCGGCTGTACAATTCCTTCTCGTAATTGGCCGATCACACATCATCTAACGCGAAACATTGAACATTCCCCGATAAAACTCAGCTAAAATAGCAGTGTAGGCTAGTTGAAATGAAACAACGACAATGGATAAATTCCCGACCAAAACCTCGAAAAGGCCGTCTGTCTAAGACCCTGAACCACCTCACTGTTGCTGCGCTGGACAGAAAAAGACAATCAGAGTGGTGAGCAGACTTCACAGTGAGGTATGTCTAACTTATGGGTTTAAATTCGCCGGAGATCCTGCTACCCCGATACCACTTTGTCTTGCTTGCTTACAACCAAACACCCTTCTCGAACAAAAAAAAGACAGTGAATATTTAATGCTGTTGGGAAGCCAGACGAACAAACAAGTATTTGCCACTAACGTGTCTTTGTCCCCCGCCACAGAATGTGAAATAGTGTCAATATGAACAGTCTCTCGGTGTGACCTTGACAGTGACGCGAAGGTCACCAAAGTCGACTGGCGCGAGGGTATCAGCCTAATACATGTTGACATCAAATTTTAAGAAAATCCGTCCATTCGTTCTTGAGATATCTCGCTGACAAGGATTCGGGACGGACGGATGTACGGACGGACGGTCGTGAATACCATGTCCCGCCAACAAGGTAGTTTCATGACGAAAACCGCTACAGTGTCAGAAAAAGCATTAGAAGCTAGCTATCTGGTCGCAGAAATAGTAGCAAAATCAAAGACGTCTCGCACAGTTACTGAATTTATTATCCTGTCAGCATGCAAAGCTATCGTCGGGACCATGCTGGGTCAAAATGCTGCCAATGAAATATCGAAGGTTCTTTTCTCAAACAATACAACTGGCAGAGGAATAGGAGAAATGTCGGCAGATACAGAGGACGTTGTAATGGAGAAAATAAAAGGGAGTGAGAAATTTGCACTGCAGGTGGATGAAACAACCGATGTCAGTGGACATGCACAATTACTAGCCAATGTCAGATATGTCAGTGGGGAGACAATTAAAGAAAACTATGCCATCGGAGGCGACAGCTTGGGGTATATCCTCCAATTCCCCAATCCTTGAATAGACTTTCATTTGAACTTAATTTCAAGTCAATCGGACAAATTGTTCTGAAGATATACCCAAAATGGTAATTTTCCATCGCAAAGCACCACCTGCTGGCAAAATATTGAGCCATACAGGTATGATGTCATCATGTGACACGTTTTGAGGTCATGACCTTTCAGTTGCACATAGTTTCATATCCATTAGACAAATGGTTCCAAAGATATGACAAAAATGGTGAATTTTATGTGACAAGGCTCCACCTTGTGTTAAAATTTTGAACCAAACAGGTATAATGTCATCGTGGGACACATCCTCTGGTAATGACCTTTCATTTGCACTAGTTTTGAGGTCAACCGGACAAATATTTCCAGAGATATGATAAAAACAGTGATTTTTCAGTTTTTGGCCCCTAGCAGCCAATCTAGAAATTGTAAATTGTCCAAAATCGAATCAGTCCTTCCTCATTGTGATATTTACCTATATGCAAAACATGACATTTCTAATTGAAATATTACTGAAGTTATCGCGTTAACTTGAAAGGCGGCGCGGCGGCGGCGGTCGGACCAAAAACATAATATCCCTGGAACGCCGTTCGGCATTCGGGGATATAATTACTTTTTTATCGAATTTCACCAGAGAAAACTACAGGTGAGGAAGCGTTTTGAGTGGCATCTGAATATCTGGAGAAGTGGGGGCTGAACTGGAAAGACTGCGTAGAGTCATTTATTTTATGATTGCATAAAAGGCTGAATCCTGGTTGGAAAGCTCGAGTGGTTATCTCGTCACTTGGTCGCGCAGCGGGGTAGGTAGTGCAAGCGGAACGCTATAATATCATAGCGGTGTGCCGTGAGATTTTTTCATCGTAAAGAGATGGCTGCAAGAGAAAAAAATTTTGGGAAACACTGCTCTAGGCATACTACAAGCAAACATTAGCTACCCATTAGTAGGCTGAAACTACCGTTACTTGGCTAACACCAAAATTGGCCTAGACCTTACTACTCAATATGAATTGACTACACTCTATGTACAGCATTCACTCAGAAAGAAAGACAAGAAGCTAGCTTACCAGTCTAAGAGAAACTCCGCTACCAGTGCGTGGGTTTTGAAACCTTTCTGTTTTTTCAGATCTCCCCAGCAGTAGAATGCTTCTGTGCCAATGGATATTCGAGTTGCATTCGCAGTTTTTACATACTGTTGTCTCTCTTGCATACTTTCTATGAAGGCTTTTGTTTTCTTAGCTGGTGGTAGACCGCTGGGTGCAGTTGGAGGTCGGACACCTGATTGCTCGTTCGGCTGCGCGATGACTCCATCCGAATCCCGAGCTTGCTAGCTATTGGTGGCTACGTAGCTACAGCCAAAGTGCGTGCACATTGGAATGCACGCGCAAAACACCGTGCAGGTTGATCAGTTTGACTAACAGACGGGCCATCCAATTAAAGTCGTCTGAGACTAATTTGATTGGTAGCCTCATTTTGGCCCCTGCTCCTTACATAGATGACCAAATTATATGTCAAATCACTTATGTTATCGATTACTGTCTAATACTTAACAGATATACTCAGGTTTTTATACTTTTGCTAAAAGATGAGCCACCTTGGAGGGCACCTTTAATTCATGCGATATTTTAGAGGACATTGTTATTCTGAAGCATTAATTTCATCTTGATGGATTACGATGGACAAGAAATGTGTAAGAATGAATCAGTCACTGCATGATAAGAATCGTGTTATAAACCTAAAAATATGTCATAATATAAATCAATAACATAAATTATGCAGAAAAGTCATGAAAATGTCAGTCAGTAACGTCTTACCTTGTGGGAGGATAGCCAATTGCAGAACGATGACCAAAAATAAGGATGGATTCGGACGATTTTTTACATGATTCCCTCTTGGTAGCTTATCGTCCTGTTTTTCTTTTCCTTTCTTTTTTGACAACTTTTATGTTTAAATGGGATGACTACTCCTGAGTCTGCAAATTTACCAGTCATTCTGATCTTTAGATTTTGCATTTGAACCATCAGACATTACAGAGTAACTTCTGGTCACATGGTCAAATCAAATGGATACTTGAAATTGGACAACACATTACCCAGTAAGTACCTTGAAACATTTGCCAATCTGTATGTCAGAAAAAATTAAAGAAAATAAGAAAATTGTTGTCAATAGTTTTTCAAATGTGTGTAGAATAAATATGTAACTTTGTTACAGAATTCTAAGAATAATTGTTATGAAAAAAAAATTGGCTTCATAAGGGTTAATATAAGGAATGGCACACTTCAACATTGCTTGCGGGTAGTGGTATTTTAGAGAATTGCAATTTAAGCATTAGAAGGGCCCGTTTTCAACACGATAATCATACAAAGGGCCCGGTTCCGTTATGGGCCCCTTTACTCTCTGGGCCCCACTGTGACTGCACTGACTGCGCTGCTCTATATCTTTTATATGTGCTAAAATAAAAATGAATTGAATCATTCACTTTCCAAAGGGGCCCAGCTCCAATGTATTTTTTGCATTTTTTATAACAAAAAGGGGAACTTTCTTGAAATTTTAGCTAAAAGCATCCCAACTAAATATATATGGGTGTGGGCAAAATAATTAATCAATTTTTCCCTTCCTTGAAAAAAAGTGTTCCTTGGAGTTGGGCCCTTTGGCAACTCAAGGATTCGATCAAATGCATCAATCATTATCTGATGATAATTAGTAGATAAACCTACAGTTTTTTTCGAACATGAGGTATTTATCGCAGGATAGATACCGGGAAATTTCAAGCGCAAGGTTTCCAATGTAAATTTACAGGTATCTAGCCTACGATAAATACCGAGTATTTATCGTGCCTTAGAACGCCCCTCCACCACTGTAGAATCACTGTAATCCACTGCTTCTCGAGGCTTATTCCTTTATTCCACCATTCATTGCAGTGAATTCTGCATTTTGATTGGTTAACACTAGGTATCTATTCACCGGTAAAGTACCTCACACTGGGTCAAGAGTCAAGACCTCGTCATTATTACGGTGATAAAATAAGGCTACGATTTGCTTACAGTCTTAATCACTAGCGTGCTAGTTGGCTACCTAGCTAGCAATATTATAGCTAGTGCGGCAATGTATTTAGCTACATAGCCAACTGGCTTGCGAGCTAAAAAGGCTGCAGTTCGCTTTCAATGCGTACACTATTATACTCATAAGCGAGCTAGTTGATTTCCTAGCTAGCAAGCCAAAGTGATATTGAACTGTGTGTCGTAGCTAGCACGCCAGTATTTTTGTGGGGTTGTTGACAAGAGTCATGGTAAAATGGAGATAAATCTACAGTTTTTTTTTGAGCACTCGGTATTTATTGTAGGCTAGATACCTGGAAATGTATATTTGAAACCTCGTGCAAGCGCTCGGCTCGATTTCAAATGAAATTACCAGGTATCTATCCTACGATAAATACCTTGTGTTCGAAAAAGAAACTGTAGGTTTATCTCCTAATCGTACAACATAGACATATATGAGGAGTAATTTACATTCATTCACTCGAGGTATGAGGTCAGTACACGCCAACCCCAATTTCCATTTGAGAGAGACAAAAAGGCAGACATCCCACACACACAAGCCATAAATTATGCCTCCGTGTTCTGGATGAAGCTGCTCACTGCATAATGTCTAAAGGCTCCAGCATCAGCATAGGTGCTGGGACACCAAATACAGGCTCCAAAATGAAATCACCAGACAACCTTACGCAAAGTATATCAGCTGTGTTGACCGAGCAACAGTCCACGAAGAGCTCTCTCAGTTAATATCCTCAGGCATTGTGGAAATGGGAAATTATCTGTGTTCCAGCAAATTCTGACCATATTATTATCTTTGACGATAACAGAATAATTAACAAGAGTTGTCAGAAAGACAACAAAGCTCGCCGGGGCAAGGTTAAAGTTTTTCTGCACGCGGACGGACGCGGACGCCGGGGGTACGACAATAGCTCTCCGGACATTCATCCCGGCGAGCTAAAAAATATACATATGTAGTGAAGGTAACCCTCAGTTTTGGGTGGCGGAAGAGACATAGTAAATAAAGAGGTATGAGAACAGCTTGGAGAAAATGTGTACTTGAAGTTTGCTAAATAAAGATTTCCATTTTCATTTTATCTGCTTCATTTCTCTTTAAAAACTTTAAATTTCACACAAATTCCAGGAAAGGTTATATGGTGTTGGGAAAGATCCCTATATCCCACAGTAAGCTAGAAGCTCCAATAGGCATCATAAAATTTATTGTGCGGGTGTAAAGGCTCAGCTCGGCTCAGACTGGGGTTTCAAAATGTACCCCCCCCAACAGCAGTTTTGTTTTGAAAATCACACAAACCACATCTAAAGTGAAAATCTGTCCCTGTCCAAGATGCCTCGTCTCATGTCTATTTACAGAGGAAAAAAAAACTACTCCAAAAACATTGAATACGGACCTCTGAGCAAGAAAAGTTGTCTTTTTGTTGGCCTAATGGCAGCTATTCTGTGAAATTAGCGCTGCCAGCGAGAAGTAATTGTAAAAGCGCTCCCCACTTCACTGTCAGTCACCGTGGCCCGAGGAGTGCCTCTTTGCACTGAAAGCTTTATGAATTGGCCAGCTGAGGAGGCTCCACAATGACATCAAACTGCATTATAGCCCTGTGCTTTTTAGAGGGGGAAAAGGGATAAACACACACTGGAGTCTAAGTGATAATGACTGTGTTTAACAGCAGGCCCCAGACAGAGCGAGGCTGTTATTCATTCTCCCTGGATGGATCGATAATGGGAGAATAGGAGGGGGCCCACTCTGGCACACAGACACTCGGTCCTGTCAGGCAGCAGCCCTCCAGGTACAGAGCAGCTCAGGGGAAGGGATCAATAACGCAGCTCCCCAGTACACTCACTCGTGCATCTGTCCTCAATGACCTTGGGCACGGCTTCCTCTCCTTATAAAGCGTCTGTTTCTCTCTCATGAATCAGTATAGTTTTCCTCTAAATAATGATAATACTGTATATCATTGCCACTCACTAATACCAACCATCAGTTATTATTGTAGACTTTGTAATGCCTTGCGACACTCCCGCTGCACTTAAACCCTGCATCTTAAGGACAATACTGAATGTGTGCATATTATTTTTATAGCTCAGTCTTTTTATCTTTTATCCTGATTTGTTTTTAAATTTCATATAAATGAAAAGCTTAAATGACGCTTAATTTGTGCATTGCTCTTTGTGAATGCTCACCTGACTGAACTGCCCAGGGAATAAATTGCAATTAATTTCAATATATCAGAGTTTAAAGTTACAGTACATCAAGAAAAGGTATGAACTTTTGCACCCATTTAATTCAACACAGGAGAGGTGCTTTGATTGTCTCTGAATTCAGTTCCGTTACGGGCTTTTTAGGATTTCACTCTCCACACCATTGCTTTGGATCCACGAAAAGATATTAAGGACCATGCAGTATGTTGCAAGATGGGCGATACTGTCGTCATGGCGAGATGATCTCTCCCCTGCAATAACTACATGTCAAAATAATGTACTAATGGACATTTGGAGAGATTGTCTCATACTGTGTATTGTAAAATACAACGGACAAATTCATGGAGATTTGGGAGCCAGTAATGAAATGAAAAGCAGGTGAGAAATAATAAATGCTATATCAAGGGATATCATTAATAAAATATGATGTAAATTGATTCATCTATGTACTGTTGACCACCAGCATGGTGCAGAGACAACCCCCTTTCAATTAGTTTGAATGTCTTGTCGTATTTTGGCATTTGTGTATTTAAGTATGCTATTTTATTCATGCCTAACTAAGATGTGAATATGAATCTATTCCTGTTTTGTGAAAGGTAATGGATCGTGGTGTAATGGTGTATATAGCCTGAAGAAAAGAATTAAATCTTGACAAAAAAATTTTATGTTTTAATTTTTGAGATGAGATGTCGCTATAGTCTCAAAAAGTCTTTGATGTTTAAATGTTTGATGTTATTCAGGGAAGTGTCCATGAATATGCATTCAAAAGAGTTTGCAGGAGTTTTATTCAGGTGTGCAAGCATACACCTCATCAAAACAATTTGCTGAACAAATTATAAAAATTTTGGCACACAATAGGTAAAGAATGTTAAAGTTTGCAGCACTCAAAACAGCAGTTTTCCATTGCGACACAGCAGAAGTTCTTCAGTTCTACAACTTTTATATAAGTTAAAAATATTTATTTCATTCATTTTGCAGCACTGTGACAAAGTGAAGTGTTTTTTTAAAGGTACTACTGAAAATACAGCACAGTAGCAATCTTATTTGGCACGCCCAAATGCCAGGCCCAGAAATGGTATTCCAGGTTTAGAGAAATAATCAAACTGTTTCTGACCAGCACCCCCTTCAGCTTGCATTGTATCACAGATGAATTGCTTGGCTATCGTCCATCCACATAAATGGAGGAATGAGTGTGACAATGTGTTGAAAAATGACCCAGGTCTTTTGTGATAATGGCAGAACATCACAAAAACCTTGTGCTGATGAGTCAGTAACTATGTCTAATTTTCTGAATCCACTTCATTATTTTGAATTCATTATTATGAAAAAAAGTTCCAGGACTTTATTTTCTCCCCCTCCTCCATCTAAAATGATAATATGCTGGGTCTCGACACAATGCAGTGCAAAAGCTTCCAGAAAATTTTGGTTCACACATCTGCCCATAAAACTTCATCATGATGATCAACTGTTAAGAACACTGGCATGGAAAGTCATCACATTCAGGCCCTAATTTGCCTTGCATTTCCAAGTCAATTAAAAATATTTGGTACAAACAAAAGGGCAACATCTACAATACCTGAATCAGTAATGGCTTTTACTACCATTAATAAATAATGTAAATAAATATTTCTAATTTATTTTACAAATCATGCACATATAATAAGGGAACTGCAAGTCTCAACGCGCACACACGAAACTGAACTGCGCTCAGAGCATGATGGTAAGAGTTGTATGTCTCTATCGTGGCTTCGGTAAATATTACCATCGCGGAACCTGATTATTTTTGGCTATTTTCAACCCTGAAGATGTACCTAGCGTGGTTTTCGCTCGCCGTTTGAGGCAGCCATTGTCACAGAATTGAAGACATTACTGTAACGTCAAAACGCACGTTTAAGTGGCAAGAAGGAGGACCTGGTACAGAGGTCAGGTCCCTACACGGTAATAACAAGTAACGGAGGCAGCCTTGTTATTGATGACACCCGGGTTGCTAGGACATGCTCTGCATATGCATTTGCGATATTAACCGTCCTATTATGCTCAAATTAATAAACCAATTGTGGTTTGAGGTCAGTTTGATCCCTGTAATGAAGACCTAGGCTACATAAGCTGTTTGTAACTGTAAGAGTGACCCCATCTCCTCTCAGCTCATTTATGCCTTTCTACTGTCCATTTTAATAACCAAGTAAATAAAACACGACTCCCTCATCCTCCCCTCATACAAGGTACATCAAGCATCGCAAATTGAATGAGACCAAATGCGAAATGAACAAGAAATTACTTTGAATATGCCCCCAGTCTTAGGCATCACTACAAAAACGCAATCAAAATGATGGCTTTATGTAATAATTGATCCCAGGATCAAAATTACCAAAACAATACCGATGCTTACAACATGTGTACCCAACAAAAAATCTTTTTTTTTTTTTTTTTAAGTTAATTTCATGTTTTACCCGTAAAGTTTGGAGAAAAATCTAGCTGAAAAAAGTATATTAACCATGATTTTAGAGACACTGAACATGGAGTCGGGTCAAATTGCCCCAGAACATAATAGGATGGTTAAACATCCCCCCCAAATGACATTTGTGTAGACTTCTAAAATCGTTATGGCAAATAAAAAGCCGCGACACATGGAGTTTGGATATGGAGCTCTTTTGCTCAGATCCTTGGGGATATAATGACGAACATTATTATTTGACAGAATTTGGATCTACTGAGTTATTTATCGATTCGCGTCAGCGTATTTTCCCTCTCCCCTCCCCAGTCATTGTCACAGTTGATATTCCCAATCAGACAACAAATATTCAGGTGGACGTAAAAGGGTATTTCATTCTTTTTAAAATGACGTATGGTTTACCCAGTCAGTGTTTTCTTACACAGTGTGAAGTTTTGAAAAGCCCTTGCGATAACGATAACGGCGGGTGAAAAAGCTCGGCCGTCATACAATCCATTTAAGAAGTTAAGTCCACGAAAAATGCATTCTATAGGTAGTTTAACCGCAGAATACATCATGAAATAAAACTTGCAACGCCAAAAGTCGTTCTCTCAAAGCCTAAGAAATTCCTCTGCTAGCCAGTGACTGAATAGCCGTATGCACTGTCAGCGATGACCCTGCATTGCCACTGTCAACTCATTGTGCTCGCATAGCAGCACTGACATTGCAAAATAACGCTTTCACTCACTTTGTGAATCGGCGACATATGAGGCTGTCGTTGGGCATTCTTCTCTTAGGATTTTTTGCCTCATTAGTTTTGAAGAACTGGGTTAAACTGGAAAAACCATTGGTGTGTTTACTTTACGTTTTCCTCCAGCGTCAAAACGGCTACTGATGACTCTGAGGGCTCTAATGTCGTCGACCAGGCGCAGGCGCGGCGAATGGTGGGTGCGCCGCGCCAACGGGGTGTGTCCAGGCGTATGTGGCAATTTCGTGCCCGGCGTAGCCTGGCGCAAGTACTCCTCTGTCCCGTCTCTGTCCCTCCTTCCAGCGCAAGTTGGCAAAGAAGGCGTGTTTGGGTATAACACAGCCGAGTCAAATCTTCACCAGTCAAACGAGCTTCTCACCTCACCTTTAATGTATTAGAATATAGGAGGCGACCCAGCCGAGTCAAATCTTGTTCACTGGCAAGAGAAACGATGGATAACGTGTTCCTATTATTACAAACTGTAGCTGCTTAAAATTTTGGGATTAACATACATATACAACAAAGCAAGATACGTTACACATTTATTTCGAATATGTGATCTTAACTCAGTACGAGATCATCGCAATCAGGCTGCATTCCTTTCCCCCACTAAAGACGATAAAACATAAGTGACAATAATAGTAGCCTAGAATTAAGCCGCTTGCACACTGGACGCGAAACAAATTTTTCGCTCGACAGATTGCGTCTTGTGTCCAAAGGTCTGACAGAGTTTTAATAAATCGTCGTGTCCGACAGTCTATTATTGTTTTTAATTTCTTCAAATCTACTGACTCTTTTAGATATTACACGTGAATGTTTGATAAGAGGGTTCAGTTCTTCAGGATGAGTACCGAGAATTTCAATCGATGTTTCTGTTTAAGCTCTGCTCAATAAAGCGAGTCGACATTGGCGCGAGACTATGTACAATGCCTCCGTGTCTGACAGCCAAAAAAAAGGACGATTAGAACAGATTGAAAATGAAATAAAGAATAAAAAGAAACATTTTAACAACAGAGCATCCAATGAACACTGCGATTTATTTATTGGCGGGTCATCTTTGTTTGATATCACGTTTGTTGGTGATATATTTTTATTCTTTATTTCGTTATAAATCTGTTCTCATATCAATACTTTTACTTTTTGCTGGCTGCTGGACATGGAGTATTTTGCATTTCGTGTCGGACAGTCTTGATCGTGCATGCGATGATTTCTTCACTCTGTCAGTGGTCATGGAATTGATTTGCTCACGCACTATATTATCTCTGCTGTGGAAATAAAGCGTGAATCTGTTCGATCTATCTGACTAACTTTCAAAAGAAAGACCGAATAAATACTGATGTCTATCTTCAGCGGAAGAAAACAGATGAATAGGCTAAAAAGACCAAGAAAAGTCGATAGCTATCAATTTGCATTTTGTGAAGGCCGAACACAAACATAGCCAAGTTTGCACGTCTAATAATTCCTGGAATACTCGGAAAAATTAGAACTTTTATGACTCTCGGACACGGAGCTATATTAAAACCCTGTCCGACTATCGCGTCTTTGCATTGACTTTGTCTGTAATCAGTCGTGCGGAACGAATCGTCCAGTGTGCAAGCGGCTTTAATGAGCATAGAACGCAAGCATTCGATATATATATATATATATATATATATATATATATATATATATATATATATATCCTATATTATACAGTTTGTGGTTGGCTGAGAAAGATGTGAAGTCGTTAGTTTGCATCACAGATTCAGTTGCGTTGATTAAGCCAGGTCAAGTTTCCATGACGCGTGGCAACCGCCTGACATCAGGACAATCGATATAGATACAATAATTTATGTCCTTATTCCGATAGTCACAATAAATAGTGCTTCCTGTAATTTTTTCTTGCATTGAAATGTGCCTGACATTCTGTAAACCTGCCTGTGAGATTTCGGTGACGTGTGCGCTCTCTGCGCCGGTCAGCCAAATTACCACTGCACGGAAATTAAACCAGGTTGGAGCTGGCGAGTTTTCTGCGCAACTCCAGCGGAGACTTTTTCTACGAAATTGTCACTGCGTCTTGATGAATATGTGACATCTCCCCCTACTACACACCCATCTCGGCGCACCTTCGTCTACCGAAGGCTGCGCACCTCACGAAATTACTACTACGCGGGCTGCGCCGTACGAAATTACCACTGCGCGGGCTGCCCCTCGCTACGCCACCTGCGTTGCGCCAGGAAATTAGAGCCCTGAGTGTTGAAGTGGGCTTTAACTTGCAGAATTATTTGTTATTTGCAGCTGATCAACATTGTGTCTCCACTTAATTCTAAGCTTAAGGCTGTTTTGGGAATAAAGTAGAACCTGAAATGTCGATCCCTAACGTGACGGTTGTAGCATCCATGCACACAAAAAGTAATGACGAGCCTTTCTTTCATATTAAAGCATATCTGTCAGTCAGTCACTGACATACAGTTAATGCATTGCACGCTAAAAAAATCCATTATGGCTACTCGCAGTTCCCCTATTGATACCAAATAATGATGGATCTAAACATGTATAGTCCATCAATACACCAGCAACTGTAAATGCTATGAATAATGTATGATAGCAAGGCATGGAGCTGCCAAAGCTGTATGTGTGTACAGATATTCCCTCAGTTCACTGGCAGTATTTGCTGCAGATAGTCTCTTCTTTCTTACAAGTCCCAAGATACCACCGGGCAGACTGAGTGCTGAATCTCGAGCAGTAGCGAGTACTGTGAAAAATGGTTGGGTCATTCCATATGAAGTCAAGCAGAGGTCCCCAGGTCACAGACTCAGATTTGGCTTAAATTTATTTTTATTTTTGAAATTTTTTATTCAATATTTGAATAAACACTTGCAAATTATAGGGTCCTATTCCAAGGAGTCTCCGAGGTATGGCCCCCAAAAACTTGCTCGCAAATCGCAAACGTTAATTTATAGGGATTTTGGAGGCCAATATCTTTGGAAGAAATCATAGTTATGGGCTGAAATCCAGGGTAATATGGGTCCAGGCTTTCAGAATCTCTTGAGTAACTTCAAGTGGGCACTGTCTATTTTAAACTTCTAGTTGCAGAACAGTGGGTATAATAATGGGCATTTTTACCCCAAAACGGCTATATTTGATAACATGATTAAATTGTGGGATGAGATGAGAAAGTTGTAATTTTGAACAAATAAATACAAGACATATATATATATATATGTAGAACAAGATTCATAACCATGGATAACTGCCCACATGGTGAACTTACCAATCCAAAATTGGCAAAAAAGTGATTTTTTAAAGCTGGGACCCTTTTCATGGTCTCTTAACTCCACTATAATGCCTTGGGTGCAGTCAATCTTCCTTGTACAGACAGACCTGCGCACAAATAGAAGGAATCCAGCACAATTTAGCCTCTTTAAGGGATTCTCATAGGAGGCCCTTGAAAACTGAATTTTTGATTTCCACCCATAAAGAGTTTCATATTTGGGAGGCCAATATCTTGAAAATGAAAAGATATAGTCATGTTTTGATAAAAGATTCTGGAAGCCTGTACCCGCATTACCCTGGTTTGCAATTTTCAGCCAATACTTATGATTTGTTCCAAAGATATTGGCCTCCAAAATGCCTATAAATTAACGTTCGCAAATTGCAAAGGCAAAAAGAAGGAGTGACCCCAGAATTTTGGGGGGCCATATCTTGGAAAACCCTTGCAAAATTCATCCCCACAGTGGAGGCACAGTCAAACCTACAGACACACGACACACCAGGTCCTATGCATCAGCATATGTATTAATAGGCTAGAGCTGCTCACATACTAGTTTGCTACTGTTCAGAACAGCTGAAATTGAAAATCTGAGAAAAGAAAACCTGGAGTCCAACTCATTACTCGGGCCGCTAGGCCACGAGTCCAAGTTTCGGCTGCGTTCTTTTTTTTTTCGGGGTCGCGATTGTCCTGCTCATGCGTGCGCGTAGAACAGTACTTTGCTGATAGGGCACGCTCAAGTGAAGCATCTGTTCCAGGAGCGTGTACACCAGAAAGTGAAATTCGCAAGTACACTCCTATTCATTTTCGCCAACTGTAAAATTAAATTTTCAAAAACACTTGATTTGATTTTGGTATCGCTGTGCAGAGCAACATTTTCTCTCCCTAAATATGTGCATTCTTGGAGGATGGAAAGCGCCACACTTACTAAAGGGAAGATCGAAATGTTACTCAGTGTCAACGTTCAAGTGCGAGCAGAAAAGTTCAGTTACGGTGACCGAGGCTTTTAATCACTCTTTGATAAGATAATTACTTCAAAATCGGTGAATGTCTGTATATGTTATCAAATTACTCTCTGGTTTCCTCACTTCATTGTACCCTGATTGAGCATGTTTGCCGTTGACCGAATTGTTCATACTGAGTCATATGACAAATGCCAACGTTGTTAAAAGGAAGAGCTAGTTAACTCTGGCTACTCCTTTACTAAGCTTCATCTTTGCCCATGTCCCGTTAAAGCACTGCTCTCAAAAAATAATCACTGCACAGCACGGATCGAGGGGATAGAGAATGGGTTTTTTTTCCTGATTTATAACAGCCAAGCCTTTCTCCTCTCCTTGTCTTTTGGAACTCTGTATAAACAGACAGAGCTAGTTGTCCATTCTTTTAAGTGTTATGCAGGTAAGAAATATTGTCCATGAATGTCAATTACAAGTAGCTAGCTAGTTAGCCACCTTGTTAATTTTATTGACAGCGTAGTCAATGCAGTCCTCACAACGGTAAGAGTACCAAGGTAGCTCGCTGAAGACCGTTATCGATCGCTAGCTTTTGCTTTAGTCAGCGGACTATTTAAGTCAATGGCACAGCTAATTAGCTAGCTAGCAAGCACACGCAATTTTTTTCTATTGAAAGTGACAAATTGGCGTTTCTACGTTAAACTTACGCATGAAACTTTTTATTACAGCCCTTCAAATGACTATTGCTGCAAAAGGCAGCCGCACATCTCGGCATTTTTATACTTGTATTTACTTATTTCAAATTGGCCTCATAGGAACCCATTCATTTTTATGAAGACGTTGGGTGTATCAATATGCCGGCCGGGTGGTTCACTTTGGATAATGTAAATATGACATCATCAGCAATCTAGTTTTCTAAATATATATATTTCTATGGATTGGCCCAAGCCTAGAACCGGCCCGAGTACAGGCTCTGAGGAGCCTCTTGTTTAAAGAAAATTATGAACCTCAAAAAATTATGCCCTATTTTCATTCACCTTTGAACTGCATGTTTGTATCCTGCAAGCCCAATGCGATTAGACTGTGTATCACATTTTGCCAGTTGCTAGGCATTTTTTAATCACAGATAAATCTCAAGGAATAAAGAAAGCTTGCACTCTTAGGTACTAGGCTATCCAGGATTAGTGCAAGTGTGCAAGGCTAAAAAGAATAATTCCAAATAGAGAAGGTAGCCCGCACACTGCTGAATAAAAGAATGAGCTGCCTCTGCCTTTTGTTTTTCAGTACATGGGCAACCTTTTCTATTTTGAATTAATCACAGATAAAACTGGAAATCCCTGTTTCATGTTTTAATCTGGTGAGCTAATAATGCAATTTTGATCCTAAAATCAATTGACAAATTGATAAATTAATTGTTTAGAATATTATTGAGATTCCACATTAATTATGTGCAGAATTTAGAGTCACCGTGTTGAGATTCCACATTAATTATGTGCAGAATTTAGAGTCACCGTATCCAATTGAAAGCTATAACAACAGAACACTTTGTGTTTCTAGTTATTATTTTAGATATGTTCGCACTTGTTAATCAGATTTGGGATCAGAAAAGGCTGAATTATCATTGAATTATCATTTATCCTTTTTAATCTCCATTTAATGTCTGGTGTATACCATGAATGTTGAAAAAAATCTCTCAACCCTCTCTTATGATTTTTATCTCCCGGAGACTTCTATTGGAAATTAACTGTTTGTTTGTCTGAGCCTTGAATTTTGCGCAGGTTGAGAAGTGACATTTTAAAGATTAAGATTAAGCATACGAACAAACAGGCAACTACAAAACCCAAAACCAGTGAAGTTGGCAAGTTATGTAAATCGTAGATAAAAACAGAATACAATGATTTGCAAATCCTTTTCAACTAATATTCAATTGAATACACTGTAAAGACAAGATGTTTAATGTTCAAACTGAGAAAGTTTTTTTTTTTTGCAAATAATCATTAACTTAGAATTTAAAGGCAGTAACACATTGCAAAAAAGTTGGCACAGGGGCCTTTTTACCACTGTGTTACATCGCCTTTCCTTGTAACGACACTCAATAAACGTTTGGGAACTGAGGAGACCAATTTTTGAAGCTTTTCAGGTGGAACTCTTTCCCATTCTTGCTTGATGTAAAGCTTAAGTTGTTCAACAGTCCGGGGTCTCCATTCTCATATTTTACGCTTCATAATGCGCCTCACATTTTCAATGGGAGACAGGTCTAGACTACAGGCAGGCCAGTCTAGTACCCGCACTCTTTTACTACGGAGCCATGCTGTTGTAACAGGTGCAGAATGTGGCTTGGCATTGTCTTGCTGAAATAAGCAGGGGCGTCCATGAAAAAGACATTGCTTCGATGGCAACATATGTCGCTCCAAAACCAGTATGTACCTTTCAGCATTAATGTTGCCTTCACATATGTGTAATGTGCCCATGCCTTGGGCACAAATACACCCCCATAGCATCACAGATGCTGGCTTTTGAACTTTCCGCCTATAACAGTCCGGATGGTTCTTTTCCTCTTTGGTCCGGAGGACACGACGTCCACAGTTTCCAAAAGCAATTTGAAATGTGGACTCGTCAGACCACGGAGAACTTTTTCACTTAGCATTAGTTCATCTTAGATGAGCTTGGGCCCAGCAAAGCTGGCGGCGTTTCTGGGTCCTGTTGATAAATGGCTTTCGCTTTGCATTCTAGAGTTTTAACTTGCACTTGCAGATGTAGCGACCAACTGTAGTTACTGACAGCGGTTTTCTGAAGTGTTCGTGAGCCCATGTGGTGATGTCCTTTCCACACTGATGTCGGTTTTTGATGCAGTACCGCCTGAGGGATCGAAGGTCACGGGCATTCAATGTTGGTTTTTGGCCTTGTCGCTTATGTGCAGTGATTTCTCCAGATTCACTGAACCTTTTGACAATATTACAGCCCGTAGATGATGAAATCCCTAAATTTCTTGCAATAGCTTGTTGAGGAATGTTGTTTTTAAACTGTTCGACAATCAGCTCACGCATTTGTTCACTAAGTGGTGACCCTCGCCCCATACTTGTTTGTGAATGACTGAGCATTTCAGGGAAGCTGCTTTTATACCCAATCATGGCACCCACCTGTTCCAAATTAGCCCGTTCACCTGTGGGATGTTCTAAATAACTGTTTGATGAGCATTCCTCAACTCTCTCAGTCTTTTTTGCCACTTGTGCCAGCTTTTTGAAACATGTTGCAGGCATAAAATTCCAAATGAGCTAATATTTGCAAGAAATTACAAAGTTTACCTGTTCAAACATTAAGTAACTTGTCTTTGCAGTGTATTCTATTGAATATAGGTTGAAAAGGATTTGCAAATCATTGTATTCTGTTTTTATTAAAGATTTACACAACATGCCAACTTCACTGGTTTTGGGTTTTGTATATCCTTGTAACCGAAGAACCCACAACAGTATCCTTCACAATCAACCATCCATTATTTTTGTGAAATGTAACATCAATAAACACCAGGCTTGATAAAGCGTATAGCAGTATACTTTTGTAAATAACAGATTACTCCTATACAGTTTAATTCACAGTTTAGGCAAATTTTGACTTTAAAATAAAAACCAAATAATGTTGGATTCACTTCCTTTTCAGTCCAAGTCAACTGAGCGACTGCCATGGAAAATTAACGCTCACATAGTAATTACTAGAAATAAGACAACATTTTAGAACTAAAGGTTAAAAAATAGTGGCAATAGTCAAACATGGCCAAAATCAAACTTGGCCTAGATTTTCATCCCATTAACATGCATATAAAGTATGAAAAGGATCAGTAAAAAACTGAAGGAGCTAGAGAGCTGACAAGGAAAAACTTTATGGACGCACGGATGCACGACAGACCACCATGAAGGCATCTAACCACAGCGTAATTCTGATTGGCCTAGATGCCAAGCAGGCTAAAAATGGGAGAGTTAGAGATTTAAATCTGCGATAGGCAGGACAGAAAAATAGCTGATTTGACACTGTAAAACAAAATGCTTCTCTTTACCTTACTTAAGAAACAAAACAACAGTGAACAAAACAAAATAAATAAGCTTCCCCTCAAAAGCGTCAGACTGCAAGAATGGAACCGAGAATAATACACCTAATGAAAAATGCTCCAGGATCAGACTCTTCAAACACTCTGAACACAGATTTGAAAGGAAATGGTGGCACGGAAACTGGCAAATGCTTCACCGCATTGAAACACTCCAAGAAAGCTGAAGGCTCTTCTCATTCATGGCACCCAGATTCAAAGCCCCACAGAGAGACTCAGAAGCAGAAAATGGAAGCAGAGTATTTTGCTTTGTGTATCAAGGTATGCGACTGACCTGACAGTCTGTCACGGCAAAACAGGGGTTAACTGAATTATGCGCTCACCTGGGATCCTTCTGGATGCTGTCGATTGAAGGGGACCGTGCCAGGGAGCCCTCTGGAGGCAGGGCTGGCCCGGACTTGCTGTACGGCGACTCCACGGAAGGGCAGTACTGGAGTGTGCGGTATGGGTCCGTGTAATTTGCGGCCGGGCCGGTGGCATAGCCAGCCCTCGGGTATGTTCCTGTGGCATTCTGACTGCCCGTGCGCTGCAATGGTACGGGGTCAACACCAGGGGAAGACGGGGCTACGACAGGGAAGTAAGGGCAAAACAAAAAATTCAGGACCTGTTCACAGAACTGGTTCACAAGTTCTAGATAGAGGAGCAGTCACATGCAGACACAAGAGGACACATTGAGAAGAGCACAGGATGCGAGACAGAAGTGTTGATGAAGGAAAAGGGGATGAGAGGTAAGGAAACAGTCAGTACAAGGCACTGAGCATAGTGTCCTACTTAGGATCTATCAATACCTGCTATCACGTCACATCATTTGGCATGAACTGGTTACATTTACAATTAACTGCCATTAAAGAGCCACATAAAACCTAAGTGATCAAAAAGGGAAAAAAGGAACAAATCAAGTTATTAACAATGTAACCATAACAAATGGAACATGTGTGATCAAGTCAGCAAATTCAAGCTTTAGTTCATTTCTCTACACAGACATACTGTATATCTTTGAGGTATAAGAAAAAGCAAAACAAGAAAAAGTACAATCAACAAATTAATTCAAAAAAGCACTTGTAAATGAAAAATGAGAACATAATAAACACATATTAGCAATGCAGAACTGCCTTGAAGTAGTTTATCATCGTTCAAAGCCTAATTGTATGTCAATTTAGCAAATGAATAGAGCAGCACAGAGAATGAAACGCCTCTGGCCTGTGATAACAGGCATGAACTCTGAAGGAGGCCACTGGAAAAACTGCAAAAAAACTGCAAACATTAATTCTGTACTATTCTTTCTTCAATCTGGTTGACGCTACAAAAACTTTACTGTTATGAGACCACAGGGAGTGATTTCAGTGCCTCTTGTCCAGTAATACCGACACCGAAACAGCATTAAACAACTATCTGTATGCATTAGTCATACACACAGTGACAAAGGGACATCAAGCAAATCTACTTCAGAAAAAATCAATACCTGGCAGTATGGTGCCCTAAGGCCTCTTTTCACGCTGCGGTAAGCTCAGATAAACAAGAACAGTTTAATAAACAACAAAAAGGTTTGGCCCGAAATTGTGGTCTCTGAAATGTGTTTTGCTGCACAAGGAAACTTGTGTATTTGAATTCATGTGGAATACACTGAGATTTAATAAAAAAACATTTCCACTCGTAATCATAAGGCAGGAAATCAAGATAAATGAAGTCAATAAGAAAAAAGAGAGCAAAGCTGATGACAGATGATATGTCCCAGAAACATTACATGACTGACAACCAACCTGTCATGCCTGGGAATGAATGAATGAGAATGTCACATATCCCTAATTGCAGGTAGTATGTAACATATGTGGTTGTACGCACGTTGGTAGTCTGAGTAATGTGTGTGTATGCATTTCCTCATATTCTGGTAGTTTGTGCGATGTATAAGCATGTGCTTACTCTTTTTTATTCTTGTAGTATGCGTAATGCATGTGTTTGAGGTTACTCATACTCTGGAAATGTGTGATATACACGTACGTGCTTACTCTTACTCAGAAAGTATGTGTGATGCATGAGTATGTGCTTACTCTTATTCTGGTAGTATGTATGTCTATGTGCTTACTCATGCTCTAAATAATCACAGATATTGCAACCATAAAAATTCAAGATTTTTTCAAACAAAAAAGGCTTTTAATTTCTTCAGTTCTCACGATAAATATTTTAATATGCAGCATCCTCCTTGTTAGAGCAGTGATTCTCAAAATCAGTCCAGAGGGACCGAGTACGCTGCTCTTTGTTCCAACTACAATCACATTTCAGAATTTCAACTGGCTGTTAATCTTTCTTAATTAGGTGCTACTGATGTTCAGAAGGTTTTTTTTTTACCTTCTTAGAACACATTGTACCAAACATAGCTTTGCAGTGCCACAAAAAAGGTAGAAAAATGAAAAACTGAGGTTAATAGGCTAAGTTATATAGTTTAGAGCTGAGAAGGATTACAATAGTTTTTGAAAATGTGCTTATTTTGGTTGTGATTCTTCCCTTAAAATCCAATGAAGTATTAATTCAAATTGTTAGATTTACTCATTTGCTTTCTCAGTGAAGTCATCCTTAGCTTCCAGATGATTACATTTGGTGGTCAGGTGTCCACACTCTCACCTTTTTGATAAACCAGTAAGTATTACATGCCCCAAGGCTGACTTTTTTCTGTCATGCATAGTTTTTCTTGACAGAATGTGATTTAAGAATTGAAAAAATCCCACATTAACAGCTAACAGTTTCAAAAGACTCACAGCTAGCTAAAATTCTGGGCTTGCCACAGCTGTTGGAACAATAAGTCAGCAGATCCAAGATTACCCTCGGGCCAAGCTTGAGAACCACTGTGTTGGAATATTAAATTGCAGCTTTGTAGATAATCAGGCAAATCTCACCTTCAAACCATATTTAACCAGGCACTCTACTGCGCTTAATCAAGTTTAATAAGTGGCAAAAAGCTGGCTTAAAGTCTATGTATGCTGAAGTCAAGGGCGCCCATCTCCAATTCAACTCCATATGTATTTCACTCACCAAACTACGTAACTTTGCCATAATGTCACGCGTCTCATTACGTGCCATTTATATGAAAGTTAACCGTTTTCCTACCCCTTACAGAAAGCAGGTGTGCCACTGGACGGCAGGGGCATGTACACTCCAACCCCCCATCCCCACCCTCATCACTGAAGACTGGTGGGTGGCATTCAGTGACTATCAAACTCAATTTACTCATCTCTTGAGCAAGGGATGACAGAGTCTGACCCTCCTGAACTTCACACATGAAGAGATTGATAAATAAACACAATTCTCCACACAGATATTTCCATGTTCATTACAAAGGGGCCACACCTCCAGCACCTCACGGAGCTCATAACTGTACTCGCTCAACAATCATTCCCAGATGTTTTCATGGTTTACTGAATTCATTTTTCAGAGCATCCAGCCCACCAGCAGAAGTCTCAGTACAAGATGCTCCTGTTGTATTGAAAATGTTTGCACCTCACTTGTACACAAAAATACTTTGAAAAAGTATTTGCCCCTTCCTGATTTCCTCTGTTTTTGCATTTTTTAAAAATTTTATTTAAGTGTTTCAGACCATCCAACTAATTTTCATATGAGACAAAGACAACAAAGGTTGAATATTTCTCTCAGTATAAGTGCGATGTAGCCTCAGTACAGCGCAGCAACCAGCAGATCCAGAACACATATGTGACTTTGTCCCACAAAATAAAGAAAAAGGCTGTGCCTTTCCCTACTTTGAATCAACTTCAGAAGAAACTTAAGAAATGTTAGAATATTAGGGCTACAGTTCATGCTACAGCATCTCGGTCAGATTCAAGCCACATCTTTTGACATAGTCACCGCAAAACATGAATTTTGTTTCTTTTGGGCTATTCATTGTCCTGCTGCATAACCCAACTGCACTTGAGCTTCAGTTCATAAACTAATAGATGGAGATTCTCCCTGAATATTTTCTGGAAGCAAGAAAACTTTGTGCTTCCATCAGTCATGGCAAGTAACCCAAGTCCTAAAGCAGCAAAGCAACCTCAGGGCATCACATTACCTCCACCGTGGTTGACTGTTGGTTTGATGTTTTTATCGTAGAATGCAATGTATGCTTTTGCAACAGATATAACGGGACCTATGTCCTCCAAAAAGTTTTAGTTTTGACTCATCTGTCCACAATATATTATCCCAAAAGTCTAGGGGACCATCAAGTAGTTCTATAGGAAACGTAAGATGTAGTTTAGTGTTATTTTTGGTCTACAGTGGTTTTAGCTTTGCAGCTCTCCTATGGATTCCATTTATGCCCAGTCACTTTCTTAATGTGGAATTGTTGACGATCACCTTAACTGAAGCTAGTGATGCCACCAGTTGTTAGATGTTTCTCTGAGTTCTTTTGTGACTTCCTGGATGAGTCATCAATGCTCTCTTGGAGGAATTTTGGTTGGCCAGCCACTCCTCGGAAGGTTCACCACTGTTCCAATTTGTCTTTGTTTGCAGATAATGGCTCTCGGCATGATTTGCTGGAGTTCCAGAGCATTAGAAATGCCTTGATTACCATTTTCAGACTTGTAGGTGTCTCGTCATATGCTCTTGAATTTTTTTTTACAAACACGACATCATGAGCTCCTTTTTCCTACTTCACATTGCCAGATAGGTTCTATTCAAGTGTTGCTTAGATTCAACGGAGCTAGCAGTAATTATGCCTGGGTCTGTCTAGGGAAATTGAATCCAATTAACAAATGGATTTGTTTAAATGGTTGATTTACAAACGATTACTCTTTCACATAACGGCAGGTTGGATTGGATAGCAATTTTCCTTCAATAACTGAAATCACCATATACAGAATGCATTTTGCGCTCACTCGGTTTAACTTTGTCTAATATTAAAATTAGTTTGATGAACTGAAACATTTTAGTGTGACAAATATGCAAAAATAGAAGATACCAGGAAGGGGGAAAATAATTTTTTCATGCACTGTCAATGGGAAAGCATTTGGCAAATTTAACATTGCGAGTTGTTTCAAATCTCCACTGATGTGAAGATTTATTCCACCACTTCTGTTATCCTAAGCATTGCTGAAAATTCTCTGGGAGGCAGCATTTTAATTATACAATGCATGATAAAGTGTCATCGGCAAGAGGTTTTGTTTTGACCTCACAGTTTTCTAATTAACACTCAGTCTGTTTTACTATCTGTTTTAACACTGTCTGTTTTACTGGGCTTGCTGACAAATTCTGCTATCATGCTGAATTATGATGTCTTAGCCATGCTGAACTGTATCACCAGCATTTTCATTTCAAAGGGGTCCAAATATATGTAAAAAATTGAAAAAGGTTGCACATCTCGATTCTTCAAATCACGGAGGACAAAAATACTCACATTTCACTTATTTATTTGGCTCGCATCACAAGATAAACAAGAGCAACGCAGAGCGTGGCATATGCCCCCGCATAAAAAACAAACACTAAAAAAAAAAAAAACGCTTACGATTTTCAGCACAAAGCCTTCATCAGAGCTTTCGCAATCCTGTGCATGATCAATTAGGGAATATATGTATACAAGGGCAGAGAAAACAAACAGCTGGGACCTATGCCCAATTATTCAGGAACCAATCACTGCTCTTTACCCATGTTTCAAAATTAAGGGACTAATCACAAATGATCCCATTACATAAAACAGTTACAACGTAGCTTCACAAAACATTAATAGTAACCATCAATCAGTAAATCATAGTAATAATACAAAAATAGGCGTGCAAAGCACGGAATACCCCTCAGCCCGATGTCGAAGTTTTTGGAGACGCCCGCCCGCCCAACCGCAGGAAGGATAGCAATACCCCGTCAGCCTTGAGGGCTGAGGGGTAAAAAGCATTTTAAGCTAAAATACTCATTAAGTCCACTTGGTGCTATAGCGTTGAGTGTGTATATCTAAAACATTCCTCTTTGGGCCAATTTCTTCAGAACATCTCCTTAAATGGGTATCACAACTTTCTCAATCCCCAGAATTTCAATGAAGAGGGTGAACTGTGATTAGTAGCGTCAGCATAATGTTTTCAAATAGCTTCATCCACATTACCTGTACGAATTGCAGTTATATGGGCCATTCCACCGAATCGGTGCCATTTGCATGTTGTAATTTTTCAAAAATAAACTTCATTTTTCAAATTTTTTCAGGATTGTATCTGATACCATACATGTTTAACTATTAAAAATATGTAATGGTCAATCTCAGGTACATTTATTTTTATTTTTACAAGGTTGTGAAATGGAAGATGGTAGCATTTTTTTTCAGTCCTGTTACCGATACTATTATAACTATTAATATATCATTTAAAAGTCATTCCAAGTATTTTATTCGTTTTTCACTCAATAAAGTGGGTATGTATAAGAAATAATTTAATACATGTTCAAAATATATATAACTACGGTAAAAGAGTCAGAAGTATACAGGTGAAATGCATTTCTTTTAAAAATACAAAGCCATTTTTAATTTTTAATGGGGACCTTAACCTCAATTTGATCAACAATCTGTTATGCGATCTATCCAACAAGCGCTCAAATAATGGACAAAAAAAATTTGGGGGAAAAAAGTTTCATCTTTATTTTTTCAATTAAAACAATTAGGTAACAGGAATGAGAACCGAGTAACAGGATTGAGTGTCTCTGAACAGAACAGAATGGAGAAGAGGTGTGTGTGTGTATGACAGTATGTGGGTATGTGTCTTTGTGTAAGTGTGTGTGTGTGTGTGTGTGTGTGTGTGTGTGTGTACAGAATGTGAGAGTGTGTAATTGCATGTGCGTGTATATATGCATTTATGAATATGTGTATAGACTCTATACACATATTCATACAAACACACACACAAACCACACTACTATACAGTGTATGTGCATGAGAGCTTGGGTGTGTGTAGTATGCTTGTGTGTATGGATGTGTATATGGTATGTATTTGAGTGCAAATGTTAAGGAGTGGGGCAGTGGAGACAGAGAGAGGTGTGAGTTTCCCCGGCAGCATGTGTGTCTCACTCCTCAGGTACAGTATGGGCTCTGTATCTTTCTCCGAAAAAAAGGTAAAAAGAAGAAAGACAACAGATATAACTGATATAAGTTGAGCATATTGCGTTAAACAGGCATTTCTGCATAGAATTGCATGATTACAAAATGTATTTTTATAGAATTGCAATGAATTAATGAGGAAAAATCTAACTTGCTTTTTTAAGAATCAGATTTTATTTTAGCCCAAACATCTTTTTTTATTGCCATGTAATGGCTTGTGACCTGCCTCGCTGGTGGGATTATGCACAAGATATCTTGGAAGAGGTACCACAAGGAATCCTCAGGGGCTGGCCAGTAGAATCTGTTGGCTCCCTGACAATAATATGTTCACATTGTAAAACACCATAGTAATTCCAACTGCAATACTTAAAATCAATGAATTCATGTTATATCATATAATACAAACTGCTCTTCCCGCCCCTCTCTATCTTACCCCACCCCTCCCTGGATCTATCTCTTCCCCTACCTACCTCCCCTTCCTTTCCTTACTTCTCCACTCCTGTCCCTCCTATCCCTACACCCCCCCTCTCTAACCCCTCCCTACTTAGCCCCACCTCTCTCTACCTCAACCCCACTCCCCTTCAATTTGTCACTTTCAATGAAAATTCTCACTCCTGTTACTCTTATTCAGTCTTGTTACCCTTTCTATGGGTAACAGGCCTGAGGGTAACAGGACTGAGTTTTTAGCACAGAATTAGCTATGTTGCTAAAGCTAACACATGGAGAACCATGCTAGTAGCATGAGGCCCCTAAGCACCTTTAAGTGATTAACCAAAACTCAAAAAATAAAAATAAAATCATAAGAGCATAAAAAATAATTTAGGTAACAGGACTGCATGTTATGATTTACGATGCCAGTCATATTTACAATATGATCAAAAATAAACAAAAGAGAGCGAGATAACTTACTTTTGGTCTTCCCAGTTCCTTCACGGGACTGAAATGATGCAATATCCAGTTGATCCTGTCACATGTGGAATGTTCCAAAATCTTTAGGGTGGTTAATGTATCAGGGTAACAGGACTGAGAAAAAACCTGGGGACACCACTAAAATTGTGTTTTTTAACTAATGTTTTATGATTTTTTGAGTAGAAAACATATTTCATGTTTAAATTACAAATTGGGCCACAAAATAATGCAAAAATAAATACTTTTATAAAGGATTCTGGTGACTATATTTAATAGTTAAGTTTAGTGTTAGAGAGTGGGGACAGGCGAAAATCCCATTTGTTCAGTATTCTACGTAGCTTTTATAAAATTTTTAGACCGTGCATCTTCAAACTGCAACCAGGACAATAAGAAGGACACTTTGATTGATAATATAATGTATTTTACAGATACTTTTCATGCATATTCATGCATATTTCTGAATGTAATGTCTTGGGGACAGAAAAGGCACCGATTCGGTGGAATGGCCCATATGTTCAGACATACATTGTTTCAGAGGTTGTTTGGTCTCTCCAACATATACTAATCCACAAGGGTATGATAGCATGTAAATCACGAGTCAATTTACAATTTATAAATTCCCGAATAGGAATTTTCCTCCCTGTGTGAGGATGATTAAATTATTTTGTGTTTGTAGTGTTATTGAAAGAGGCGCAATTTCTACATCTGTACATGCCAGTTGTTGACATTCATGTGGTTTTATTTACAAAACCCAAAACCAGTGAAGTTGGCAAGTTGTGTAAATCGTAAATAAAAACAGAATACAATGATTTGCAAATCCTTTTCAACCCATATTCAATTGAATACACTG
Source organism: Gymnothorax reevesii (assembly GCA_029721435.1). Lineage (NCBI taxonomy): Eukaryota > Metazoa > Chordata > Actinopteri > Anguilliformes > Muraenidae > Gymnothorax > Gymnothorax reevesii. Next base: position 86,435,962 of record CM056575.1, read on the forward strand.
CAAAGACAAGTTACTTAATGTTCGAACAGGTAAACTTTGTAATTTTTTGCAAATATTTGCTCATTTGGAATTTTATGCCTGCAACATGTTTCAAAAAAGCTGGCACAAGTGGCAAGAAGACTGAGAGAGTTGAGGAATGCTCATCAAACACTTATTTGGAACATCCCACAGGTGAACGGGCTAATTGGGAACAGGTGGGTGCCATGATTGGGTATTAAAGCAGCTTCCCTGAAATGCTCAGTCATTCACACACAAAGATGGGGCGAGGGTCACCACTTAGTGAACAAATGCGTGAGCTGATTGTCGAACAGTTTAAAAACAACATTCCTCAACGAGCTATTGCAAGAAATTTAGGGATTTCATCATCTACGGTCCGTAATATCGTCAAAAGGTTCAGAGAATCTGGAGAAATCACTGCACGTAAGCGACAAGGCCGATAACCAACATTGAATGCCCGTGACCTTCGATCCCCCAGGCGGTACTGCATCAAAAACCAACATCAGTGTGTAAAGGACATCACCACATGGGCTCAGGAACACTTCAGAAAACCACTGTGGGTAACTACAGTTTGTCGCTACATCTGCAAGTGCAAGTTAAAACTCTACAATGCAAAGCGAAAGCCATTTATCAACAGCACCCAGAAACGCCGCCGTCTTCGCTGGGCCCAAGATGGACTGATGCAAAGTGGAAATGTGTTCTGTGGTCTGAGTCCACATTTCAAATTGTTTTTGGGAACTGTGGACGTCGTGTCCTCCGGACCAAAGAGGAAAAGAACCATCCGGACTGGTATAGGCGCAAAGTTCAAAAACCAGCATCTGTGATGGTATGGGGGTGTATTAGTGCCCAAAGCATGGGCAACTTACACATATGTGAAGGCACCATTAATGCTGAAAGGTACATACAGGTTTTAGAGCAACATATGTTGCCATCCAAGCAACGTCTATTTCATGGACGCCCCTGCTTATTTCAGCAAGACAATGCCAAGCCACATTCTGAACGTGTTACAACAGCATGGCTCCGTAGTAAAAGAGTGCGGGTACTAGACTGGCTTGCCTGTAGTCCACACCTGTCTTTCTGTGAAAATGTGCGGCGCATTATGAAGCGTAAAATACGACAACGGAGACCCCGGACTGTTGAACAACTTAAGCTGTACATCAAGCAAGAATGGGAAAGAGTTCCACCTGAGAAGCTTCAAAAATTGGTCTCCTCAGTTCCCAAATGTTTACTGAGTGTCGTTAAAAGGAAATGCGATGTAACACAGTTGTAGAAAGGCCCCTGTGCCAACTTTTTTGCAATGTGTTTAAATTCTGCCTTTAAATTCTAGGTTAATGATTATTTGCACAAAAAAAAAAAGTTTCACAGTTTGAACATTAAACATCTTGTTTTTGCAGTGCATTCAATTGAATATAAATTGAAAAGGATTAGCAAATCATTGTATTCTGTTTTTATCTACGATTTACATAACGTGCCAACTTCACTGGTTTTGTAATGTCATGTTTTTGTACATGACAATATTTTTAATAGTAGGGGCTCTCCTGAGTGAGAAAGAGGTGAAGATATACAAAAGTCCTTCAAAGATGGTTCTGCATGAAGCACATGCTAATACCTCTTGATTATCTCTTTTATCTGTGACGCACAATGATTATATTCGGTAGAGAAACAAACCTGGTTTAAATTTCTTGTTATTGGAGAGGAGATCAGAATGAGAGGTGATGTTAGCACGTTGTATGGCTTTCTGAATAGAGTTGGAGGCATAACCTCATTCCATGAACCGATTAGCCATGATATTTTTTTTTTTAGACTGAAAGTCATCAGGATCCAACAGTTGCACTTGAGCCTCCAAAACTGACCAACTGGAATATTCTCCTTCACGTGTCGAGGATGGCAACTAGCAGCATGTAGTATTGAGTTGTGTTCCATGTTTTTTCGTTAAATAAAGGTATGAATGACTTCAGTTTCTTTATATATGGTTAGATCCAAAAAAAGGATTTGATCAAAGCTGTTTTCAGTTCACTCTGTGTCCCCTCCCAAAACATCAACACAACGCCTATATAACTTCATCTTTGAATAATATGGGTTATTTTTGGGGTCATGTACCAAAGTTCCTTCCCATTTTCCCACAACCAATCCAGTCAAGAGGGTGCTGTTGCTGTTCCCATTGCAGGTCCAGCTTTTTGGAGGAACCATTGAGAATCATACTGCATATAGTTGCAACTCAGAACAAGGAGTAGCAGTTCTAAGTGGAATGCATTAGGAGTTTGTGTTGTTTCTCTTTTGGATAGGTAGTGAGCAGCAGAGTTCAAAGCTTCTTCATGAGGAATGTATCCATATAAATTTTCCACATCAAGATACACTAATATTGTTTTCTGATCCAAACTGCAATCTTTTAAATAATTAAGTACATCCTTTGTGCCCGGAAGATAGGAGGGCAAATCTTTCACAAAATCACAAAAAAGAAAACATTGATAATGGTACAGTGACAGAGCCTCTACCTGAGACTATTAGCCTAAGTGGGGGCTCTGTAGGGTGTTTAAAAATTTTGGGAAGGCTATAGAAATTAGGGGTGAAAGGATACTGGTTAGTCAAGTTGAGCACTCCATTGAGAATCTAACTGTTGAAGTGAAGCCTTTGCAGTCCGAATATTACGTCGCCATACATTTTTGGCGAAATTGCATCGGAAAATACTATTTTAGGCAATGAGAACCAAAAAAAAAAAGAAAATCCCACTAGTATATTGAGGTAGAAATATGGTTAACAAGGGCACTCAAAGAATACAGCACCTCCGCCACGCCAAGGCAACTCCGTGGGTGAGTTATTTTCGTTGGCTGATGTAGGGTATTGTTGCATTCCACCGCAAGGTGGCAGCAAAACCCAAAAGCACGCCAATTGGAAATCAGGCCCATTTGAAAGACTTAAAATCTCTGCCAGCATAGCTGGATTTGAACTTTGGCCTATATCTCAGCTGTAAATTTAATCACATGTTCCTCTAGTGCTACCCTAACATCCTGCAAAGTTTGGTTAAAAATGTATGCAGCTGTTCTTGAGATATCCTGCTAACAGACAAATCAACCAACGCCGGCAAAAAAATAAAAATAAAAAAAATAAAAATTCATCTCAAGCAAGGGAGGTTAACAAAAACACTAAAAACATCTATTTTTCTAACAATTGAAAGGTGTTGCAAATTAAATTTGACATACTTGCAAAGCCTGAATGCATGTTCGAAGACTCATTCCATGACTATAGGATGTTAAAAATATGTTTAAACATATTCGTTCTGCAAAATTACCTCTGATGGTCATTTGTTCCAGTGTACATATAAGCTGCCATGAACTTTGAGCAGGGTCACAGTGTTAAACACGATGGTAAGACAGGAGTTCTGAGATTGTTCGTTGCTGCTCTGTCCCCTCACTTGATGCCAAAGACATTAATTACTGGCATCCACAGTAATAAACACCAACCGTTTCAAAGAGTTACCCTTTCGCTGAAAACTAGTGGCAATAGTGGTTCAAAATGGAAGTTAAGTGCCTCTGATGTTCATTATCGCTGTATGACAAGTAAAAAAAAGGCAGTTGACAGCACGACAACTCTGATGATATAATAGCGGCAGAAGTAGAGAGATTATGAAAGGAACGGGCTTAGACTCCAAGTGCAGTTCAGCATCTGCAGGGCGTTTATTGGGATTGACAAAGCTCATGGTCAAACAGAAATAGATCAATAGCCAGGCAAACAGAAATGCAGAACAGGTAGAATCGAAGTCAGGGGACAAGCAAATAATTCTGTAGCCAGGGAATCAGTCCGCACAAAGACAGTAACAAAGGGGGCTGCGCTAAGGGAATGGAAGGGGAAGGAAAAAGGGAGTTGGATGGGATAAGGGAGAACACAGGAGAAACTAAACAGAATGGTACAAAATGGGAATAAGGGCAAATCGGCAATCAAACAACGTAATACAAAGAATCAATTACGAGACTTACGGGAGATTCACAAGAAAGGAGCAATCAACAATCTAAACCAGAAAAGCCCAGAAACAAGACTTGACCAAGACGAGCTATGGAAGAAACAAGTCAACAAGAAGCTATGGAAAAAGTGGGCCTTTTAAATACACAAACTTATTAAGTGGAATCCCAGCTAAACACAGAACAGCTGTAGAGAGAGGTGGAGCTAGAAAAGCAAGGACATTGATAGGAGAGAGAGAGAGGAAAAGGGTGGAGTTCTAACTCTAATCTACCTAAACACCCATGCCTCACTAAACTACTCTCAGGTGTGGATAGTCAATGAGAACAGCGAGAGCGAAGGAAGTGGAAATACCAAACCGAAATTACAGGGAAGAGAGGTTGATGAAAAAGACAAGACTCCACGAGACAAACGAGAGGAAAACACTGAAGACCAAAGACAGCGTTTTCTTACAGAAACATACATACTCCAAAAGAATAAATATGATAAATAAATAAATAGCAACTAAAACTAATAAAACATACTAAAAACAAACATATAAATCACCGATTTCTAACAGATAAAAGTATCAAGATCTACTATTTCCAGACACCTGTGTGAAAATGGTCTGATTGGTCATGTTGCTGCCAAGAGCTGGCAACATCAAAAAAGACTTGAGTTTGCCAAAAAAATTCAAGGAATGGACATCAATGGACTTGGAACAAATCCTCTGGACATATGAATCAAAATTCAAAATTTTTTCACCGGAATGCAGAACTTTATGTGCACCGTATAGTTGGAGAACATTTGAAAAATGACTTATTAACCCCTTCAGTAAAACATGGAGGTGGTAGTATTATGGTTTGGGGTTCAGTCTGCTGAAAAGGAGCCAGTGATCTCATAAAAATTGACAAAATCACGGATCAGAAGAAGTATCACAGCATCATTTGGAGGTAGGCATTGCCTTCTGGACTGATTGGACAGAGATTTTATGTTCAACAAGATAATGACCCTAAAGTAACTTGTAATTTGTGCGAGAATGATCTCATTTGGAAAGAAACATCTGGTGTCATAAAATTTATGAATTGGCATGCTAAAAGTCCAAAACTTAATCTGATTGAGCAAATTTGTTGTAAAATTGAAATAATCTCTTTTGAGTGAACTTCAAACCATATGGAATGGTTTAGCAAGTGAGGAAATAAAAATATTTAAAACCATGCCTGAAAGATTAAATGCTGAAATGAAAGCAAAGGCTGAAATGAAAGCCACACTAGATATTGACCTTTTCTCTCAAAAAGACATTATTTTGGTTTTTACGATACATGCTATCCGTTTACTTATTTTCACCTATATGATATAATATTACATGAAATAAATACGCAAATAGTACTTGGTTTCTGATTTATCTTCATTTTGTTAAGTGAAAAATCATCACTTCGCGCAACTGTATGTTAAGCTTCTGGGGTTTAATTCTCGTCTACATGTTTCTTCCCTACCGCATTCACCTCCATGACTAAAATCATAAGTGAGGCTTGTTACTTTCAACATTTTTGGGCCAGCTTTTAATGACAATAATTTCCAGATCCAGAATCTTCCTTATTTTGTTGTCAAGGACAAGCTCCCAAGCCTCTCTCGGGGTCCTGGGCTTGGGACTCCATTCTTGTTCATTCCTGTCCAAGTATGTTCCTCTGTCCATTTTATTAGGAACAAACTCCCAGTCCTTTTATCCTCATTAGGACTGGAACCATGTTCCTCTTGCCCTCAGACAGTTCGGCTCTGGCGAAGTGCGCACTCCATCTGGCTGCCATGCTGCACACCTACATGCCGGTGATTGGCAGGGCCTGCTCTCTTTGCCTACTACATCAAAACTGAACTAAACTATCCTCTTCTGGGTTCAATTCCACTGTAACTGTATTAATATCAATTAACCCTACCTCTGGATTATACTCTGCCTCAGCTCTTGATTCCCGGTCTGGATCATAACAGTACTAGACCCAGACGCACTCGTAGAGTGCAAACCTCCGCCAAGGCAGCACAGTCCAATCCTTCATGAGTGGGAGCAAAGTTGAGTTATCGTGTGAAAATCAAAAGGGTCCATCCTTGATGTAATAGCAATCCACCCACAAAATTTCTGACAAATCTGTGCACGACTTTTTGAGTTATGTTGTTCACAAACAAACACAAACAGGCGAAAACACAACCTCCGCCCCAACTTCGTTGGCGGAGGTAATAACTCAATAATAAGGTAAATTTATTTTTTTACATGTTTTAAGTGCTGTGAACACAAGATCATTAAGTTGGCATACTCAGTTTTTTTGAGGTTATCGGTTTCCACAAAACATTTGAGTTCACCGCACTATCAGGGTTTACAGTGCACAAGATAAAAAAAATACAGTTCGAATGACCATGAAAAATGCAGTGCTTAACAAATTTACTAGACCAACACCCGATATAAGGTTAATGCCACAGCTGCCCTAAATTAACAGTATTGGTAATTACCAAAATAATTTTTTATGTTTCTCTAATAGTTGATCCACCATTATGCGCAAGCTCTTTAATTGAAATTATATTTTCAATGCTAAAATATAATTATTGTTGTTATCCAGAAATTTCCAAATTCTTTGTTTTACAAAAAAAAGCTGAGAAAATAGATAAGCACATTATTATTTTTTGATTAAGATGCCAAATAACAGTTATTTACTTGCATTCCTGAACATAAAAAATAGTTTCAGAGGTTGAATGCCAGGCCAAAGGAGGCCTTACAAAATATTAGGTTTTTTGGTTTTTATGTGTGAATAAGGACTTGTTTAGTTGTTTCTGTTAGTTATTTGGCAAAGAAATAATATTATTTTTAGATTCAAACACGTTTTTGACAAGTTCCTAAAATATTTGTTTTCTCGTTTTTATGATTGATGGTCTGATACATTTGTTAAGCACTGTATATTATACATTATACCATGGTCTGGGTGAATACCTTTTTCTGATTGGCTGGCAGGTATGCATTAAAACCGTGGAACCGCACAAGTAGTTCGGCTACGGTCGTTTGACCATTCGAAATTCATCCACTAGTCAACTTGTAACCCTAGCAACGTTAAACGTGGTATTCGGCTGGGTACAACGGAAACCTTGCTGCTCATTTATCTCCAGTAAATTTAGCGGCGTCATACAAGTTGCGTCCAGCGGGGCGGTTAACTGTAGGTACTCGAGCGATAATGACCGGAAATATTATAGCAGCGAAGTAATCAGGCTTTATTTATTAAACGATTGTAATTGTGTACGGTTACAAAGGAAGCTAACGTGTCCACTTCATGTGTCAGCAACTGCTGACAGTTCGCTAGCTACGTGCTACACCAGCAGACTTCAGCTCGCTGACTGCAGAAACCGTCATAAGTTCATTATAATTGTGGGTAGCAAGCTACAGTCTGCATAATCGCACATAATGTTGCGTTATGCATAATCTCCATTTCAGCTGGAATCCGTTATCAAATCAGCTGGTAAACGGATGTAAGCGAGTTCAAAAAAAATCTTTCTCCGTGTACGTAAGATGAACTAAGATAGCTGGTTCAATTTAACTTGGTCTATAGTAGGCTATTGGGTATGAGAAGTTGCGGCGCCTCTTTAATGATTACCAGCTCGTTTTTTTTTAAGTGCAAAACTTACACCAAAATTTCTGAATGCTGCGATTTAATATTGTTGGCAAATGACCAGGGTATAAGCGGGATAATCAACTCGAAGGTGAGCATTCCACGGTTTTAATGCACTTCGCGGAGGCAACCTTTGCCTCCGCGTCGTGCTCGAAAACCGAAACATACGTAAAATTAATAAACGAGGTCAAGCTAGTTAACTAGCTGGCTAGCAAACTAATGCACAATTCAACATATTTTCATGGGTACCGGCAAGTGTGGAGGACAAAAGTCAATCGTTTCCTACTCTCACTGCTGGTTGTAATGATTTGGCCGATTGGCGCAAGTTGAGAACAAGGAAACTCGGAAACCGACACGAACGCTAAAATTTTAACAGGGTCTTCGGGAGACCGAAGGAGACATTTAAACTAGCCTGCTTTCATAGTATAACTGCATTAGCGAGCCCAAATAGCCTGATGTGACATGATAATGGCGCTAGATGAATAAGCAACCTTAGCATCGGTGTTGCTGGCTAACCATTCTGTCCACTCTTAATTGCTTGGTGGAAGTAGTTCTCAATTTTATTGTTGCATTATTACCGATAAATTGTCGATTTTTTTTTCTTGTGTGTTTATTTAATGGGCTATATGTAGGGTAACCGTTTTATAAAAAGAATAAGCCCCTCGAGGCACTGGGTTACTGTGATTCTATAATGGCGGAGGGGCGCTGTAAGGCACGACGCGCAGCGGAGTGCCTTAGTGCCCCTCCGCCGTTATAAAATAAAATCACTGTAACCCACTGCTTCTCGGGACTTATTCCTTTAACATATAATATATTGCAATTAGTTCCATTGTTGTAACTTTGAAACTCTATTCACTGGTGCCATTGAACTTCAAGAGCATTTGTGCACCAGAGTGAAAAGAAAACTCTCTTTGCATGTACAATATTAGCAATACGTTGATTGCGCTGAGTGAAAAGCCAGTTTAGCCTTTACCTTCCTTCTCTCTTCTTTTCTTCCAAGCATGTTTGTTCTGAATCCTCAGCGGCTGATTATCCCCACACTTTCACAGTCACCTCTAATCTCAGCACATTGAGCTCCTGAATATACCATTTGCTGTGATAACAGGATGTGCTTTCAAATTACTTGACCTTTTAGATACAAATCACATAATGCTGCATTTCTCTCCTGCTGGAGAAAATGACTTCAGATCCAATATCCAGGGTAATGTAGCTGAAAACAAACCCAGCCCATATGCTTGCCACAAGCCTCACTCTTCTTTATTGGCAATCTGGGTAGATAAAAGGTCATTTGTGATTTTTAAGGACATGCAATAGTATTGGGGTTATATCAGCATTGGCACTAACCAGTATGGTCAGACAAAGGCCATTTATAATTATCTGCCTCAAATTTTTCCATTTGCTGGATCACATAGCAACAAAAAAGGCATTTTGGTCACAGTAAAGATACTTACTGCTGGCACTGTATATGTAATATGGGTACTAGGCCACAAGATGAGGGCAGAATACCAGATAAATCTAATGAATGTAGTGTATCTGGTTGGGCCAAACTGAAGATGCTACAACCCAGATTCAAAGCCCACATAAATACTTAACTTCTTGAATGATAACATAGATCCAATGGTGTCATATAAGAATTTTCATGAAAGGAAAAGCAAAACTGGTCAGTCTTCCCGACTATTACAACAATGACATCAGACCATGAGTCCTACTCTGCAAGACAGCATAATCGAATAGCATGTAGATTTTTGAAAAATTCAAGCATTTGATGGATCACTGCAATGACAAAGTCTATAGTGCCAGAACAACAATGCTTTTTTATCAACAAATAATACTAAATTGCTCAGAATTTCATTCGCATACACCCTTAGCTCAAATATTTAGGCCTTTTTTTATGTTTCTATCTATTTATTCAGCTGCATACATTGCTGTAGGTTACAGAACCATTATTACAATCTCATTTGAACCAGCGTTTAATATATTACATTATATCCACAAACTATAGCAAACACTGTGAGCCAGAGGGATTTATAATAATGGGGAACATCTCTGTTATGAACAAGATTACCAAGGTGCAATTACCCACTCACCTAACTGTGAATATAAATGGCTGCACCCAGCACAGTCCACTGATGTAACAGTGAACAATTTTGCCCCACGCATGAACAAAAGCATCTCCATGAAAAGTTATGACTGGGTCTTTTCAGAACATGTTAAGATTTCTGGCGGCATTGGCGATTTTCTATTTTTAATGCATGCCCCGGTATATACTGAAACTGGCATTAGTGCACACTGAGGCTCAACATTCCCTCTGATATCAAGATCAAACGGGTTTTCTTTTTTTACTGTGATTCTGACCTCCAGACATAGATCACCACTCAGAAAGATCAAGTGAGAAAAGTGGCTTATACTTTACTCAGAACAGTTCATTTCAACATGAGAGAGCAAAACATATTCACACAAGCACATAAATGTATGCACACTGCTGGAGTATGCGTTTGATCCTAATCAGGGATTTCCACTTCAGTGCAGAGTCTTTTCCCCTCACACAGTTCCTCTGAAATGAGGAGGAACAAATATACATGTAATTACATTTAAAGCATCCAAGCATTATAAGGTCAACGATACACTGTCAGTGAAGGCAACCGGAGACCAAGCTATTGAGAACAACTGAAATCAAAATAGTAATGCCTAAAAAATCCACAAACTCAATAGTTACCTGAATTGGCATAACAGGTGAACAAAATGGCATTTTGGCTCTCTCACAACAGGATCCATTTCCCTGGAAATCTTGTCAGGTAAGTGACTAACTTGAATGCAAAGAAACAACACTGAGCCCATCTACGAGGTAAAATTATGGAAACACACGGAAGGGCTGTTATCCTCAGCCGCTCAAAGTTTGGGTATTCAGACTTCCCATCTTTCTACAAAATACATCAATATTTATCAATATTTTATCAATATTTAGATTTCACTGCCGCCATCTTGGATTTTAAAATGGCTGACATTGGGTTTGGACAGAAATGGCATGACTAAGTTCCTTGCCCCCAAAATGTAGGTTTTAGAGTTTGAAATGACTCTTTTATGTTGCTTACATTAGAAGTTAATTCAAAAAGTCTGAAAATGGTGGCCATCTTGAAATTCAATATGACAGACGTCTGTTGGACTTCTGATTGGTCTTATGAGTTTCCCTGACCCTGTAAATGGGGGGCTGGCAGCAAACAGAACATTTCTTTCTGTCTTAATTTTGAAATTAGGGGTGATAATAAATGCAGAATGGCAGCCATATTGAAATTCAAGAAGGCGATTACTAGGGGGCTTGAATTTCGTGAGGCCATTTTTTTCTTGACCCCCGTGAGCAGAACTACCACTGTGCGAGGTTTCATACTTTCTGCAAAAACTGAACGACTCTGGTGCTTAGCCACTTCACTAAGAAAATTCTAATTGATGAAATTAAAACATCGATTGACTACCAATTAACCCCTTTGTGCAGAAGCCAAATCTGGCTTTTGAGGTGTTACCTGGTTTAAGGCTTTATAATTCAAGATTACAGCTTCACAGGCAGAAAAACTTTGGCTCAATTGAGTCTAGACACTTGAAGCATTTAGATTCCCATTGTATTTCAGTTTATTTTTTTTTATTTTGGTGGAGAAAAGGGGCTGCAAAAATAAAAAATTTTCATTAGAATTCACCATTGCAATAGCAAAAAAAAAAAAAATACTGACAAATGAAAAACTGCTGGGGCTTAAATCTATACATTTCTGGGATCGTAAACTTCTTGACCACAAGTATAATTCATCTTGAACATTACATTTTAGATAACCCGCTTGCTATGAGCCAAATTAGACAGCTACCCAGGTGTCTCCCCAAAGTCTTAGATCCATCAAAATGGTACACTGTCAAATTATATTTAACACAAATTAACTTTAGGGGCATGAAATTCAGCAAGAACTAATGATTTTCTGGTTGAGTTTAGCATGAATTTATCAGTATCAACTGCACTGAACATCATTGGTCACCGGTGACCTCTCCAAACACAAAACATGCCTTTTCTCCATAATAAAGTTAACAATATTGTCAATTTTTCTTCGAAGTCCCCCAAGCATTAAATTAAGTGCTGATTAAACAGCTATAACATTCACGCTGCAATGAAAAGCTAACTGCTCTCACATCCGAGCTCATAACCTTACACCTTATAAGGGTAAAAACTCACTAACTCAGTAATATCTGAATTCTGAAATGCACCTTATTTTAACAGAACAGAAATTTCACTTTCAGGAAAAATCAAACGACATGCGCCACCATATTCAACTGAATGGTGTAATGAACGTACCGAGGGATCTACCCACGTGCGTGTGCTGCATGCATTTGGAGAAACGAAAACCTCAGCATTCGATGTCTTTAAACGCAGTATAAATTCTACAGCAAAAAGCTGTAATGAGCAAAATGCAAACAGAGTAGAAGTATAACCTGTTTTCTTCATTAATGCCCTCCTCCAGAGACCGATGTATCAGGTAGAAGGAACCCTCCAGTACTGTTTCATTCGGAATAATTCCCATTGACCACGTCCATACAACATTCATCTCGTAAATGAAACTGAACACTTCAGGCCGGTTTCGGGTGTCTTTGTTTCTTTGATATCGCATCATTTTCAGCTGCGCAACCGTGGTCAACATTCGAAGAATACAGCCGACCTTACTTTTACGCTTAGCTTTGTATCCTATTTTTATTGTCTGATCAATGTATTACAGTTATTGAGGAAAGTTTTAACACCCGGGAATTGGATAGGAAACGAGTCTATCAATACATCGTTACCGGGGAAGCTTCACGAGGGCGTGAACTATAACTATAGAGTTACGCAGATGAATCTGAGTATGTAGTTGAGTGACTGGCTATCGAAGCCAGTACTTGGGTGGATAGAAGGGAGTGCTGAATTTGTCAATGGAGGAATCTACGCATTAATCCATGGGAGGGAACTACACATATTTTGTGTGTGATGACTGTAATTGACAGTAGAATGTGAGAGAATCAATACTATGTCGGATTTTTTGCTTCACAAAACGTATTTTTTTTAACCACTAATTGAAATACTGTTGGCTCACTGTAGCTAAAATGGTTGCTACAGAGTACTAAGTTTTTTTCTGTCACAAGTGATAATTTTTTAAAACTTCTGGATCGATACTATGGGCCTTGATATTGACCAGTTTGCACATCAGGCTTAGCTGAGGAGTTTGATTCATGAAACTCCTGAAAAACAGGGATTGGAGGGAACTTCTCCATACTCTAAATCGCGTTTCAGCTCTGCCTGCTTGTGAATATTCAATAGCTGATCCGGGGTGCCATCTTGTGGTCGAGTACTGTAACTAAGTGCTTAAATTTGCATATCTATAGACGCAAGTATCTACATTTGCAGAAAGGGGTTAATAAAAGTGAGGATACAAGGTCCCCCAAAAATAGCAATTTTTGTACTTAATGGCAAATTAAGGGAGAAGGCAGACTATATCATGCCAAACGTGCATTGTACAAAATGAAAAAGATACAAGTTCAGCAACATAATCAGGGTTTGAGTGATTCGACATCATCTTTAATTCGGTCAAAAAAATCTTAAATTGAGCACCCCTTCTTGAAAATCCAATCATCCACTATCTATGCTGCTTCTACTTCACTGCGGTGACGGGGGAGCTTGAAGCTATTCTAGCTGACTACAGGCGAAAAGCAGGGGCACACCCTTTACAGCCCGCACACACCATTCACACAGCATTCACTCACACTTGCATACCTGAGGGAAACAGAGTCTACAATTAACATGCATGTCATTGGACTGTGGGAGGGCACTAGAGCACCATGAGGAAGCCCATGTGAACACAGGGAGAACATACAAACTCCAAACAGAGACCCCAGGCCACACTCGGATCCTTCATGCGGTGAGATGACAGTGCGACCCACTGCACCACACTACTACCCCGTTTTGGCAAATGTTTTCTTTTAAGCAGTTTTTTCTTACATGGCATACAGCTCAAGCAATTTCAGACAACGGGTGACTAAAGAGGGAAAATAAACCCTTTAAACATGGAAAGGACCTCACTGAGAAAAGAACATATCAGTTGCTACAAATTGTGATTGCAGTTGCGGTTGGAGTAAAAACCAGTATTCGACGAAGTTGAGAACCACTGCATTAAGGAATTAGAGGAACAGGGGGCAGGATGGGGGGGCAGGAGTGTACGGGAGTGGGAGAGAGATGGGATTTATCTGAGACAGGCAACAGGGGTTAATATTAACAACCAGTGGTCTGAGTGGTAACCTTTGCTCAAACAGCTTGTCACAAATTTAACCGGATATGTTCCAAAATTTTTTAAACGGTAACAGCACCTCTATTGAAGTCCTTCACATTTCCATCTCTACAATGAAGCCAACATCCAAACAAATACAAGCATAACAATACACTGGAGTCCAGAGCCACAGAGACAGAAAAGCACATCAGGGTAGTGGAAGTTCTGACTTAGCCAATGGGGTTTCATCTCACTACATGATGTGATTTTTAAATTATCAGGTTTCCAGTAGCTTTCACTTTCAATTGAGCTGTGTTCAAAGAAAATCTCTCAGGCGTTCACTGGCCGTGAGCAAAACTTTGAGTGTTGGGGAGCTTCATGAAAACTGACACGGCTGATTTTTGGGCCTTGAAGAGAACATTTTGACCAAGCTGCGCTAATACAAATATTGTAAGGATTCTGTGTTCAGATGCCTATATCTAAATGTCCTCTATCAACAGCTTGATTATTGTCAGTGCCCCCACAGGCAGCCTCCCACATGCTTTTGTTTTGAGGTTACGCAGGTTGACACCTTTCTGCGTAGTTAGTGTTCATAGCCATGAACAGAGGGGGCTATAAACATCAAGCGATGTACAGTTGATGGTTCCTTTTCTCCTATATCTCTGCGACAAATCCTAACAGGAGGTTGTAGCTGCAATCCATCAATTCCAAGTGTGTCTTGAATGTATAATTGATCGTTAGGCATGCTTCAGTGCAGGAGTTCCATAGTTCACCTCTCTGAATTAACCCAAATCACTTTTATTCCCTGCTTTCAGCCAGGTGATTTACAGCCAACAGGAGACTGTGGACGCCGGCCTATAGCACCAGGATACATTATTCTTAGAGCTTCCCACGCAAAATGACCAAAATACAGCCTAATGGAAAGTGACAAACTTTCTGGATCAAAGGCTTTAATACAGCACAAATTTATCGGGCTCATGAATATTGCGGCTGTATCACTTCTATAAGGTGGCTTCCATTGACCCGATGTCTTTTCTTCTCAAATATCACAGTTTTTTCTTTCTTCCTAATATAATAATTTAATTAGGTACTTTGATTGGAATGCAGAATATATGCTTCCTGTCAGATACCACATTTTTCATATTAATTATCCGTCAGGTGGAGAAACCCATGGTAATAAGATGAAAATGGGAATTGTTTTCAAACAAACTGTTACAGTGGCCAAACATGAGCGGTTCAGTAAGCACCTGGAAAAAGGGAAATCCCTTCCCAGAATAAGAAACAACAAAGGATTTGACTGAAGTTATCCCAAGTTAGGCGCTCATTAGAGATAGAGAAAAGTTCCGTGGTGACAGTAGGGGCAAATGAAGGGGCAATCCAAAATCAGAGTCCAATGGGCGAAATCCAGAGTCATACACAGGGCACCAATCACAAAATCGAAGTCAGACAAAAAGAGGTCAAAAAACAAGAATGCGGCAACAGTACAGGGAATCGGCAAAACTCTAGGTGTCTTGGGCGGTCCAGTCAGAAAGATAAATCACTATGAATCAAGGCGAGAGAAGCATAGCAAAGGAAGAACGATCTGACAAGGAAGTGAATCAAACAGACATCTTATATACACATCCGGGAGAACACATAATCAGGGAACACAGGTGCAATCAATGGAACAATAATCAGGGAGTTACACATTGGGAATAAACTAATTACATGAATTTGGCTGAAGCCAAAACACAGAAAGGGATAACAAGACAAACCTAGGGACCGACAAACAGCTCCAGTCATGGAGTACCAAAGTGCATAGTTTAGAGAAAGGAAAGCACAAAGCATTTGTGGAGACCCACAGAAAATCGCAGAAGAGATAATTAGGGAAAGGCAAGGAAGCGGAGACTGGAATAGGGCGACTGCTGAGAGATCGTTAGTCAATTAGTAAGTGCAGCTATACAATCCCGAGTGCTTGTTAGTAAGTTAGTCAAAATATACAGGGTTAGTGTTGGTTAGTAATTAGCGAAAATAATAAACTCTTAGTCTGTGTTAGTAAGATAGTAAAAGAGAGAGGAAGGAAGAACACGAGATCATGAAAGAAGATTGAAAACCCAGAAACCAATAAATCACCTGAATGAGTGGCACGCAAGACAAGGGACCGTGAGCAAAGATACACACATGACAAGACAGGGGAGACAAAGTGCAAAGCATGGTAAAGAAAACATGGCAAGGAAAATAAACATGGCTATGAAAACGAAACATGGCATGGAGAATAGATAAACTAAAACATGAAAATAATAAAACAAGAAATCCTAATAACCAAATACACAATACATAATCTAAGAATGGTCAGTCGAAGCAGTGGTCACTAAACACAAGAATTAATCAGGCACAGAATTTAAACTAGATATGATCATAAACATGGGACATGGCATGGCAAAGACCGAAAATGCAGGATCACAACAGAAAAGGTCAAAATATAGTGTGGCCACCCTTTGCTTTGATTGGAAAATGTAATCTTTCAGGCATAGTTTTAAGATATTTTTTATTTCCCCAGTCACTAAACCATTCTATTTGGTTTGAAGTGTATTCCAAAGAGACTCCTCTGATCTTACAACAGATTTGCTCAATCGGATTAAGGTCTGGACTTTAAGCATGCCAAGTCATAACTTTTCTGTCACCAGATGTTTCTTCAAACTGAGATCATTCTTTTACAACTTAGAAGTGTGCTTGGGTTCATTATGTTGTTGAAATTAAAGTCACTGACCAATCAGTCTCTTTCCAGATGGTAATGTGTGCTTCACAAGGATGCTGTGATGCTTCCTTTGATCAATTAATTTGTCGATTTTAATGATATCATGGCTCCTTTCAAGAAGACTGAAGCCCAAACCATAATATTACCACCTACATGTTTTATTGAAGAGGTTAAAGGTTAAGCAGTCATTTTTGAAACATTCTCCAACTCTGCAGTGCACATAAATTCTGCGTTTGTGTGTAAAAATTTTGAATTTTGATTCATTTGTCCAGAGGACTTGTTCCCAGTCCACTGGTGTCCAATCCTTGAATTTCTTGGCAAACTTAAGTCTTTGGTCGTGTTTTTGCCAACATCAAAAAATCAAACCATTTTCACAAAGGCATCTGGAAGTAGATCTTGATACTTTCATCTCTTCACTTCTGGCGCTATGAATATCATCATGGAGTTGCCATGCTGTCAACCACAAATTTTTTTTTTGCTTGTCATACACAGATAATGAACCTCAGGGGAATTTCACTTCCATTCTGAACCTCTATAGCCTCTAGATTTCAGCAGACCGATGTCTTTGAAACACTTGAAGGTGTTTCTTACAGTGCCATGGCAGCATTTAATGTCTTCAAATCATGTAAGGCCCCAATACCGCTATGAACTATCTCAGGGAGTTCATTGCATCATACCATCTTGCTTGACATTGTGACCTTGCTCAAAGTTCATATCACGTAATATATTGGAACAGCAGTCCATCAGAGGTAATTTCACAGAATAATGTTATCTCTTTGGTTAAACAATTTTGCATCAATAATCATGAAATGAGCCTTAAAACATGCGAGACTAAAAAAAAAAATAATTTGCAACACCTTTCAATTGTAAAAAACATTGATGTTTCCAGTGTTTTTGTTTATAACCCATATTTTTACCTCAGTATACTTGCAGGAATGATTTTTGTTGAATGATTTTTTTATTGTTCTCATTGCCAACAATAGTATTTTTCAAACATTGAAATATGTAAAGGAAATCTGGGTTAATTTAAAAGGTTTCGATAGATAAATGTAATGACTGAATGTCCCATAATGACATGATGTCTATAGTCCAAATAACAGCCCAAACGGAGATATTCCAACCATATCTGGCTTAAAAACACATACTTACAATATAAATAAATTCCTTCGAACCTTTGTGTATAAAGAGTGAGGGTAAATAAAAAATCTTTTTGGTATGAGGAAAAAATCTGAAATCCCAACCTTGCAAAATTAATTAACGGGAGATTGTCTAAATTAATGAAGCACCTTAAATGAGAGGGATTAGGCATTGGTAATACCACTAGCCCTAATTTAATCATGTACATTTCACCATTTTCCAGCATTGATAGAATTACCACGGAATTTCTACTGGTCTGCAAATTCTATTTTTAAAATTTCAGTATATCGGACCTGAACAAGTAAAGCTATTGCTCTCAAAATTGTTTATTGAACCAAGTGCTCCAAGGGTTCCAGTTCACTGAATACCTCCTACTGTGAATTAGAGTGAAAGAATTAAACCAGCCTTCCATAACAAAATCGTTTGTATGCTTATGCAGAAAATAGCTTCATGCAAAGTGACAACTGTGTATTTCCACTATTCCACTAGTCTACAGCATGCAAGCAGTAAGACTGCTGAAGGTGAAGGGTTTTTAAGAGGCAGGCTACAGCTGAATAACTCAGCACAATTTAAGCCAGCATCACCATGCTGCAGGCATCCAGAAATGTAATGGGAGATTGTAAAGCTGATCCTTACAAATTAAACATTAGAGCATTAGTAGTAATTAGGGTTTTCCAGGACTTCAGTAAAAAAAAGTGCTGAGTTGCATTTTTGACAATTGCAAGCAACAGCAGGTTTCTTTGTGCAACAGGGTCTCCCACCTAGAGCTGCGGCCAATCCAAGTAAAAGTGATCAAACAACGGGAGCATGATGGGCATTGAAGAGGGATCAAAGCAGTGCTCATGGACAGTGCTCATGGAGCGATCTATACAGCATACAACCTCACAGACACAAATCTCAGCTTATGGACTGTCTCTTCGTGTGAAAATACAAAAACCAGACATGGAATTAACAAATACCACTAATCCACAGCAAAGTTAGAATGATCATTACTGAGAAAAGATATGTAACAAATTTAGAAATGGTGTATTTACATGTTGGATTATACATTTTGCTCAGTTTCAATGAAAGCAAAGATTAAGGCATGTCCTTAGGCAAAAATAATTTAATAGCATAGAATAATGCAAATATAAAAATACAAAATTATGATAATAATACAACCCAAATTCCAAAATAGTTGCTGTGTAAATTGTAAATAAAATCAAAATGCAATGACTGTCAGATCACATGAGCGAATATGTTATTTGCAATAGAACATAGTTTCAACATTTGAAATGTTATTTGAGACATTTTACACTTTTAGCCACAAAATTAGCTTATTTCACATTTTCTGGCTGCAACAGATCTCAAAAAAGTTGGGACACAAGCAGAAAAGGGCTGAAAAAGCAATAAATATACAAATAAGAGAATCAGCTGAAAGAACATTGAGTGAGTAATTAAGATAACTGGGATCAGGTGTGTAACATGATTGGCTATAAAAGGGATGTCTTAGAGAGTCTTAGTCTCTCAGAAGTAAAGATGGCCAGAGGCTCTCCAACCTGTGAAGGTTTGCATAAAAAAATTGTGGAATACTATAAAAACAATGTTCGTCAATGTCAAATTGCAAAGGCTTTGAAGGTCTCATCATCAACAGTGCAAAACATCATCAAATGATTCAGAGAAACTGGAACAATCTCTGTGCGCAAGGGACAAGGCCAAAGACCTTCACTGGATACCCGTGATCTTCAGGCCCTCAGACCCCACTGCATCACTCATTGGCATGATTTGGTCATTGATATTACTTAATAGGCCCAGGAATACTTCAAGAAACCACTGTCAGTAAACATAGTCCGCCGTGGCATCCACAGATGCCACCTAAAACTCTATCGTGCAAAAAAGGAAGCCATTGTTGAGCATGATCCAGAAGTGCCGCCGTGTTCTCTGGACCAAGGCTAATATAAAATGGACTGTAGCAAAGTGACAAAGTGTTCTGTGGTCAGATGAGTCAAAATTTGACATTCTTGTTGGAAATCATGGGCGTCGTGTCCTCTGGGCTACAGAGGAGAAAGACCACCCCTCCTGTTACCAGCGTTCAGTTCAAAAGCCAGCATCTCTGATGGTATGGGGATGCATTAGTGCATATGGTGCGGGACACTGGCATGGTTTAAAAAGCACCATGAATGCTGAAAGGTATATAAAGGTTTTAGAGCAAAACATGCTCCCCTCCAGATGACATCTATTCCAGGGAAGGCCTTGTTTATTTCTGCAGGACAATGCAAAATCACATACTGCAGCTATTACAACAGCATGCCTTCTTAGTAGAAGAGTCCGTGTGCTGAACTGGCCTGCCTGCAGTCCTGATCTTTCACCAATTGAGAACATTTGGCGCATAATTAAACGAAAAGTCAGTCAAAGGAGACCCAAAACTCTCCAGCAGTTGGAAGCCTGTATAAAACAAGAGTGGTATCAAATTCCAATGGCTAAATTCAAGAAACTTGTCTCCTCAATGCCCAGACTATTTCAGAATATTTCAGTAGGTAATGACTCTGTATAATTTCAAAGGTTCTCCAGTTACACAATACCGGACTGATGATTAAATGCTAGGCAACTTTCTCAACATAGGCCCACTCTCAATAACTCATTATATACTGTACATAACATGAGCTCTACTTAAAACTATTTATAATACAGGTAGATTTTATTTTTAGTTCTTTTTGCACATCCAGCAACCACAGGACCTTTTTAGTTCAGGGATAAACAGAAAATAAATAAAACTAGAGGCACTCATAGAGTACAAACCTCCGCCATGGCAGTATAATCCAAATCTTCATGAGTGGGTGCAAAGTTGAGTTATCGTGTGTCATAGGACTTCAAGATGGCTGCTGTGGCGACCATATTGTTTCACTGATCGCGGCGAAGATCAATGGGGTCGACCCTTAATGTAATAGTAATCACACCCACAAAATTTCAGACAAATCCGTGCATGACTTTTTTAGTTATGTTGTTCACAAACAGCCCGACAAACAAACAAACAAATTAACAAACAGGGGCGAAAACATAACCTCCGCCCCAACTTCGTTGGCGGACGTAAAAATATTAAAGTATGGTGAACTGAACTAAACAAATAATACAGGAATTAATACGGAACGTGCACTCTCCAAGTGGTCAAGGGGGTACAATGCAGCTGGGTGCATGCAGCTTTCACTATTAAAAAGATAAAACTTAGTGCAGCAACTCTTAGACATTATGTAATGTTTTAATAACTAAATTATTTTGGTTAATATGCACAGAGAGCATCAATCACTTGTTTAATCAGAAGTTATTTTCCATAGGAGGAAACCAGCAGTCTGCGTTCTTTTTGCAAGTATTATTTCCTCCAAAGAATGCATCAATGGTACATGACTGTTGCAAGGCGGACTCCAGACAGTTAAGTCCAAATGAGGTGTGAGCATCCTTATTTTTATTATTAGGGTTGGAGCATACAGCAGCAATAAAATATGTCACTACAAAAGAAGGAATATTTCAGTGCATCCAACCATAAAAAGTTAACCAAACTCAGCATGACTCCACTTCATTGATCAGTATTGAGTTCTGTCGATGGAGAACAGGTCTGCAGCAGTGGTGTCCTTCCAAGCTTTTCACCCACAGTCATCAAGTTTTTCTTTCTTTTTTATAAAATTGGTTATGGTCACCTATTCATTTTTACTTGGATAAATTGAAGGTCTGTTTTCTGTTGATTTGAGTGTTCCTGTCAATTCACAAATCCAAAAGACTTACATCGAAGAGCACACTGGCTTAAAAGCTTTATGCAAAATTCCTTCTTTCGAATTAAACTTGTATCATATCAGCCCTCCTTCCTTTTATAAAACTGCCAAGCCCACAGCTTGGCACTGTTTCATTTGGAATGCAGAAATACTTGAATGGATATGGAAGAGTGCACTTCCTGTAGGCCTGGATTAATCCCTTTTTAATTCCAAAATAATTTTTTTTTTCATGCAAATCCCCGCAGTATATGGCATGTGCTGCTGTCCTTGTACTTACATGTGAAACCAAAATGAGTTGATTGAGTTAGAACAGCAATGAAGAAAATTGCTCGAAATGAATAAAGAGCTAATTTGCAGATGACAGTGAGACAGAAAGAGAGAGACGTCCACATTCATAATTTCAAGCAACACATGTCTGTCCGTAATGTGAAAGCATCTGCATGCCGAAACTTCAGACATGCACATTGATGCGTTTTAGGTCATCAACAACAAAACAAACATAGTGATGGCAATTTCAACACTCTAGTTTGAGCTGTTTCGAACTCGAATGTTATCGACTAGGATTTACAACATTATTCTGAAACTTTAGTCACATGACTAAGCAGAATCTGTCCCAGAAAAAAAGACCATGACTCCTTGTGCACTGCAGAAAGGTTTTCATGCTCGTTGAGTCTATGGCATTATTGCTTGACAGAGACAGGGGGTAATTTGGGATAAAATTTGAGACCCTTATGAAAAATTACTATAGTTCCAAGCTATAATTATCCTATTGTAAATGGATGGTATTTTTGTCTCCATAGTGCAGTATTACCATAGTGATACTATAGTTATTCAAACTACAGCAATACAGTTGTGGGGACTATAGTAATATCATAGTACTGTTGACTATGGTAATATTGTAGTTATTATGTGATGACTATAGTCAAGGACGGTAAAGTAGCAGAACATCTTTTTTCCCTGCTCCGCTCATGGCACTTTTTACAACAGCGCCAGACTTGTCAATGTCACTTCTCTCTGACCGACCAATCAAAGTCAAGAAGAGGGAGGGACCTACAATATCAACTGTAATGTCAGAGGAGAAACTGAGCCTGCTGCTACAGTCATGCTTCAAATCAATTGGCTACAGTTTTGATTTGCTTTCTGTTCACTGATAGGGGACTCGAGGTCTGCTGATAGGTTAGTTAGTTTGTATTCATGTTTACAACAACTGTTAAGCCCAGCAGCTGCAGCAAGGTACTCTGTTATTGCTTAGGTCCCTTTTATTTTGACCGGGGTAGCTACCTACATTTCCCAAAGCATAGTTACTAGCAACTTTAGCGGCTTGGTCACGTTGCTCAAAACACCGACTGAATACAGTTCCTGTCACGCATTTTGGGAAACAAACATGTAGCTCAGTTACTAAGACTGTACACGATTTATTTTCATCGTAGGCTATTAGAAAACCTTTCTGAGGTGACACGTCAACGTAACATTGACCTACAGAGATTTGACATTGACAATGATGGATTGCAGAAGTACTAAGAGGACGGTTTCTGTAACTTAGCAGCTATGAGCACTGAAGAGAAGGGCACTGAAAGTGATGTCACTGGCGCTTTCAGTGCGAAAAATGTTTCCTGTGGACACAGGCCTTTACTTACGTTTCATTTATTTTTTATGTCTAAGTATTGTGGCTGATAAAGAGGGATACCAAAAATTGTTAAAGGAAAAAAAATTGACTTCATAATTATTGTTATTTATTAATTCATTCATTTTGCTGGCCGCATATTTGGCACCCACCATTGGGTGGCGCCCTAGGCAAGCTCCTATGTCACCTGTAGGAAGAACCGCCACCGGCTATAGTATTACTCTTGTTATACGATGCAAACTATATAATATAGTATAGTTTATATTAACGATATAGTGATACTATAGTTATGCCATTAATGCTATACTGTAGTAGTACTAATAAATAACTTTAGGATATTTTCATAAGGGTAGAAATATTGTTAATTTAGTTATTTACAGATGTTTTTCTTCCAATTAATATGAAATTAAAAAAATAAACATCTCTTGGAGCTCTAGTTCTAGTATTATGTAAACAACTTCATCAAGGTTCATTTTGGAGCGATGACTTCTCACACGTGTGCAAGTTCCATACCTCATAATCTCCTCGCTCCAGGCAGAGCAGTGGTTTAAAATTTTGACTTATCATCTGATCCTTCCAATAAATAACAACCAAACAAGTCTAGCACCCGAAAAGTTTGATTAATCCCAATTTTAATTTGTAAACCCCAGTGCAAAGCAAATGCAATAAAATTTTTTCATACGTTGTTAGAGAAATGAAGCCAAATATGTTCCTGAATTTTCATTTCTCATGTGTAGTTTACGCCTATGTAGTATTTTCATTTTTCACAAAGATATCGGTGTCAAGGCACCAATCTACTAACCTCTGGCTATATTGCAACTTTCAAATGACAAGACTCAAGATATGTGCAGTGCCACCAAAATGACCCAACCACAGAAAAAAAACATATCCTTTAAAGCAAAATTTCGCAGCCTTGATCCTGAAGGACCTATGTGTTTTGTTCCAAATAGCAATGCCCAAACTTTGCAATCCCAGAACTTTGTTATAGAATTGCATTCTGACTAAGAAAGTCAGTTAGCCTGGTGCATAGGTGTGATAAACACTTGTATCTTTTCATCCTTAAATCCTTATTGGACACAACTGGACCCTATGCAAACATCTATGCTGAAGTGGACTGCAGGACTCCACCATACTTGCTCAACCAACCAACTTATGCTTCAAGTCCCGTGGGCTTATTTTGAATTCCACAAATCTGTCTTTAGTGTTTGTACACTAACCAAATCGGCAATTATCGATAAAAATTTTAGATGGACATTGACACAAAACATGGACAACTCAAGTTTGTGATCTCAAACCATCTCATCTCAGTGTGCAATTGTTTTCAGATGTACTGTTTTATTATGAATATTGAGCATTGACCTCTCTGATTTGTTTTAACAGTATTTCTCTGTATCTCACCATTGTGGCAAATGAGGGAAACCTTGGTGATTTTCAAGGCTTAAATAAAGGATGGAAATGAAATGGAATGAGAATTTAATCTTTGTAAAGTCATAATTGTTGCCTTTCGTGTTTAGAGGGATTATATTCCCTTGTAAATCATGTTATGCCAAAAATGGCTTCACATTCCATGAAAAATAAAAGATCATTCTTATATATTCTCTCTGTCTTGCTATTTTCAAAGTAACAAAAAAAAATTGAACTGATCATATTCAAGTGAATCTGACTGTGGTGAATCAATAAAATGGTAATTAAGTTTCTAAACACAGGTATTTTTCCAAGAACTTCCAGGCAATTGATTCTTTATTTTCTTCAGTTACAATCTTTCCTCTTTTAGAGAAATACAAAGTAATTCCCTTTATAGTATAATATGATTACGGAACTCCTCGGGGAAACCAAAGCTGTTTCTGAGAGGAAGAGACTTAAGAAGATAAATAATCCCAATAAACATGAATAGTGCAATTGAGAAAAATTACCAACTCGTTAGAGTCCTGGGATTGCAAGTGTGGTTGGAACAAATGCCAGCATAATAGTGGCCCTCCAGGACCCAGTTTAAGAACCACAACTCAACAGGATATTCTTCTCACTGCAGACTAATGCTTCAGATATCACCTAAATATCAGACATTTTGACAAGAATAAATTTTATGATTGGCATTCTCCATCTTCCAAAATTCGAGGGGCTGAGTGATACCTACAGATAGGTGATTTCAGGATCACACCATATGTTTAAATGACTTGTTTAAATACCTGTTGTTCATAAGCTTTATGAAAAACAAGTAGCATAAACCAGTAGCAGGTCCTGTGATTTACCAACGATTCATCCTGCATATTATTTCTTGTCATGATGAAAATGCCCACTCACAAGAAAGGGACTGTCTGACTGAAGAATAAACAACTCTATGATTAAGGAAGAATGTGCACAACGGCCACTGTGCAATACTAAGGCCAAAATCCAACTCACCACAGACGGCCAATTCCACAAAATTTGTAGATCATATACTTGAGGATGATACCAGCTGGTATTGTATTCTGGTATATGCAATTAAATGCAATTTCTGCAAGTTCAAAAGTACACTGACAGCTAAATAAAACTGAAAAAATAAATAAATAAATAAATCAAAGAAACACTGTTTGCCATAACTATTTGATCAGTCAAATGTACCAGGCATGTGGCACGGCATCAGATAATATTGCCAAAAATTCCAGATCAATGATGCATATGCTTCATTTGTCTTAATTTACTCAGCGTGTTTGACTTTGCTTTAAATTGTCCAGTATGAACATGATTTTTAAATGGAGGCCTTCCATTTGATGAATTTTCTGGAGCAGTTGTTGGTGGGGAAAATGTCACCAGGTACAGAGAAACAGGAGTGTGAAAGAGGGATGAAGAGCTCAGGGGACTTTAGAACTTACACGATGGTAATAAAAAATATGCAAAGCTTTGCTTTCTCGTCACATTCATTCAGTCACAGCTCTGCCTGATACCAAGTTCCCTGTTTGAGGGCAATTGCAAGCTCACGACCCAGATTTCAAATTAAGGGACTGACTTAAAGCGTGTTAAAGTAAGTGTGATTGACTTCAAAGAGGCAACCCAAAGTCACCCTTGGGATTAAGCGCCATTTTAGTACTCTGCAAATCAATACAGTGAACAGAAATTGCAGTTAAATGTACAATGCGCCAATCAGTGGACTGAAATCTCCACAGGCCAACCAGGGCTGACCTCCCTGCATCTTGTGATGGGATGTATCAAGATGCTAAATTCTGATGCTGGACTGAAAGTGTTTCAGATGAAATTGTTTTATTACGGTGTTCAACAGGGGAATCAAACAAACTGAAATCATTCGACATAGTATTAGTTGTTAAATTGGTTACTTCAAATAGCAGTACATTAGCGCAAGAACCAGAAAATACACTGGAAACCAACTCCTCGGGAAGGTTGAAAAGAGATGAAAAGAGATTATGTGTCTCCGCCCATTATTCAGCGCATCGATGATCCCAACAAACCCATACTTATACGTGGAGGACCTCTCTACAGCCAGCGAGAACTTCGTACCTCTCTAATAAGGGTACATGGGTACTGGAAGGAAGGAAGGAGGAAAACAACGGATGAAGGAAGGAAAAAGGGATGGAAGCAATGGGTGGGTAAATAGAGAGTTAAGATTGGGGTGGTGCCCTAGTGATAAACTTTTGTAAAGTTCAAAGCATTTTTGTTATCAATGTTAAGAGCCCTTCTGCACTGTTATTAACTGTTTTTGCCAATCATTTTAATTGGCACCTTTTTTTGCCAGTAATTTCAACCGTAATTTTACAATCATTTTATGGCAGAGATCCCATGTATGTTAACTGTAAACCACAGTTAAATGCGCTCAGGACTCTACTAACAGTTAAAATAAAAAAAAGACAATGTGTTCAGTTAACCGTTAAATTCAGTCAATTTATAACAGTGTGGCTCCCCTCATCTCTGAACAGAGACTGTCTTCATCATGTAATAATCTACAGTGTTGCTGTCGAGCATCTATTGCGAAAAATTCACCAAAAGGAGCAGGCTCATCCTTGTGTTATTTCGGCTCAATGACATTGATTATTACTGAAAGTGACATTATCTCCGGTAGTGATACGAGACAGGATGACATAACAAGTCTCCACACTGGGACACTTCTGCAGTGTTATCCCCAGGGAGGGTTTCAGTGCAGTGCTTCCAGCATAAAGGGAAATCTTTTCTGCAGTGGAGCTGACCTGAGTGCTGTCACCAGTGGCGTAGCGCAGAGGCGCTGGGTCCCGGTGCGAGAATGGCGCTAGCCCCCCGCCCTGTAACAGAGCTTTAGTTTTTTGAGGATTTGTACTTTACCTGAGTTCTTTTTCAAACCTGTACTTTTACTCTACAACATTTAAAACTTAAAAATTATCATTTTACTTTGTTACTTTGACACTAGCCACTTCGTTACAAATTAAAATATGAACGCAATTCATCGTTTAAGGTTTATCTGGATTTGGCGTCTTCGAAAAGAACAACGGTGCTCGGCAACAGGGTATGTTAGTGCGGGGACACAGTGCTGCAAATTTATGCACGTAGTTACAATATTCTATCACTAGATGGCAAACCCGCATCAGTTATTGGATATTCACAGAAACAATCGTCCTCTGTAGCCAACCACTTCAGCTACAGTGAGCCAGAAGGTATCCAAATCAGTAATTAGGAAAAATCAGTTTTCTGAAAAACGTAGACACCCATAATTATTAGGGCTATTAGAACCATGGACAATGAGTATTTGCACTGCATCTCTGCATCACACAACACGTTAGGCTATTTGAACCATGAACAACAGTGACAATACATTGCCAATCAAAATGCAAAAAAGATACATAAGGCTGAACAGTCAACCATATTTCCCTAACAGCACAACAGTGGCCAAATCAAAAAGTAAACAGATAGATAGACACACATCCTGGCACAGCCGCCATTTAACCACAACCGGCAAGCTGATCACTTGCAGTAGCCTAATAAAAAACTGCACTCACCCATTCAGAAGTTAACTCTGGGTGCCTTCTGCTCTGCAAAGTCGTTGAGCAAGAGGGCAATGAGGTGGTAGCATTAGCCTCCAAGACTGACTGCTGCGTATCGCCGCTATCATTCACAACGCTAGTAGGAACTGGATCTGGACAAGATGACTGTTTAAAAAATGCATTCTATTTCGCCAATTTGGAGTTCCGTACATCGAGCTCTTTTTTTATTGTATTTTTTGAGCACCGCTTTTGTGCAGCTCAACATGGTGCTCAAGACTTTTTCACCTCTAATACTAGGCTACTGGGTTAGCTGATCTCTCAAAAAAGAACACGTCACGAGCAAGTGCGAAGCATACGAAGCTACGATCAGAAAGGATTAAGTAAATGTCAACTAATTGGACAAACACATTTCCCAGCAGGCCATGTTCTTTTGAAAATGTTGAGAATAAAACATTCAAATATATGATTAGTAATTGTGATTATAATGGATAAAGTATCATTACTGAAATACAAAAGACATATATCAAAGAAAAGAGGAAAAATGGCCAGTGAGTGTGTGTAGGGGGAGGGGGGTTGTTACCATGACCGTGTTGTATGAAACAATAAAGCGATAAATTTACTTATTAACTCGCTTATTGTCTAATAGAATCATGGGGTCAAACACGACACCCAGACGTACACTGCATTATAGTACGTTTTCTTTATGTGCTGTGGCAAGAGGAAAAGTGGCCAAGCTAATCACCGTGGGCCCTCAGAGCCCATCGGGGCCCCGGTTCAGCGCACTGGTGGCACCGGCAATACCTACGCCGCTGGCTGTCACCCTTGCCCTTTCATAATTCACAAGGCTAAACCGCAGAGAACTGCACCCTTCAGTTAAAGTAGCAACACTCTGTTAGTATTAAAAAGCCAAATGTTATAACACCTCTAACCCATTACAACAACAGGAAAAACAAGGATATGGCTTCCAAGCATTTTCAGATGGTCCCATAAAACACTTGATCAAATAGCTAGTAACGTAGCATTAGGAACTATTAATTCTTGCAATCTAACACTAAAAAGGGACAGTGGGGCTGAGGAATGAAGGAGGAAACTGAATCAGAAATAACCCAAGCCTCTATTTATGCCTGGCTCTGCCGAAATTCACTACTCTAGGATATCTAAAGTCTGTGATGTGTTGCTTGATCACCAAGACAGATTGGCTGCCTTTAAACAGGGTCATTCAGCTTTGTATCATTTGGAACACACTCCTCAGGTGGCCTGACCTTATTCCCAAAAAGGCCTTTGCCTGCACTGTATCCAATATTTTCTTTGCACAGAGATTACTTGCTTTAACAAGGGAGTGGTGAGTCATTGGGACTTTTGCTCCCCTTGAAAGACCTTGAGACCCTGCTTTAACTTCCATGGGTTAAGGGTGAAATCAGAAGGTGATAGCATCGTGGTATCGGCCATGGACGATTGCTTTGAGTGACAAAGAGATAATGTCTGAAAGCCAGACGTGTCATTGTGAAAATTCAGCCACTGAGAAATTTAAAGTGGTCTCTGTACATCCCACTGCAGGGATCAAACTAGATAAAATAACTCACAGTTTGGAGTAAGATGATGTTTTCTTCGCGGTATACTCAAGATTCAATAAGAGAGCAATAGATGTGAAGTGTATATGAAAGGGATAAAAACACCTGGAATATGCAGGTGTTTGCAGAATATTAGTAAACATACAGAATGATTTCATGTCAGCATTATTTATCAGGTTCACACAGTATAATACTTAAAAATAGTGCCTCGGGCACTGTAGTTCAGCTGGACATCTGTAACCTTCGATCAGCTATCAAATATGAGTTTTTACATATTTTATTGTTTAAATTGACAATGAGAAAGGGCCAAAGTGACACATTTACATAGCCCTCTCCCTACATACACATTATATTCATAATGAAATTACAACATGTAAACTGTAGTATACAGAGCTGGCAACTCAAATGGCCATATACTGCACCAATATACTCATACATAAACAGAGATAATAAGCCAATGAAACAATTACATTTGTAAGATGTAATGCCAAATTTGCAAAAAATTCGAAATTTCAGCTCAATTGCAGCCATCTGAACTGAACTGTATCATTCTGCTCTGGTCTCCGTCCCTGTGTCAATACCGTATTACAATCAATAAACCCTCTGATTCCGCATTTGATTCCTGGTCAGGATTATATCAAAGCTAAGGGCTGTTTCTCATAACCATTGTGATCATACCAGTATGAGAAATACTTCCCAATGTAAATAATTACAATGTTAAAAGTAGCAGTAGTTACCATTGCTTCTGTTGTTTGTATAAACTTTATAATTTCTTGGTAAGGACACCTCCCTCGACTCAATTCTCAAAAAACCAAATGGAAAAAATGCCCCAGAAAATTACTTTCCACACTAAAGTGGTGAAGTAAAATGACAATTATGCCTAAAATTTTGTGATTCCATATCGCCTCTGAATTCTGTTATCTACTCATAACAATATGTCAGAGGAAAACATGGTCTGTTCACACGACCGGTTTATAACTAAATACAAGTAGTAGAGTGAAGTGATACACCACTTTAAAGCAGACATTTTCTTCTACTGGATTGAATAGTAATGAATCCCACCAATCTGCAGTGAAAGTACTAAAAAGGAAGTATTAGAGTGAGGAAATGTTTGGACTTCAAGGCGCACATTCAATTTGCTGTTCATTTTTTCCTGAAATGAGTAACTAAAGACAAAAAGAGTTCTCTGCATACAATTCAGACAAGCATTCCATCGTTTGAATAGTACTCAGGCACCACATCCTCATGATTATTCAGTATGAGGTTACCATGCCTAAGTATGATTACAATTACCACATCAGTTAAGCAGTGGTCTAGATGGGGGAGTCCATTAAACTTCTCATCAACTAAGGGGGGTTAAATAATTTATTCTAATTGTCAACACATTGCTCGAGGTCATATTGTTACACCTCGATTACATCATAAACCCAACTGAGAGCAGGCTCATGTTGGGGGCTCATTATTTATTTCCAGCAATTTGGGACTTTCTGCCAATTCAAACTCTTGCTCATTATTATTCTTTTTTTTTTTGATTAACAGACAAAATGATGCTGAAGACAGGTGTGTCAGCAGAGAAAATGCAGAGCAAGAAATGTCATTTTCCGTAGACTGCCTGATAGTGGCAGAAATGTTTGCCAAAGCCTGGCATTGTGCAAAGGAATAGGCCCCCAAGGCCATATTCCTATTTAGTGTAGATCACAGATACATGAAATACACTCACTCAAACCGAATGGTCACAGTATGACAGCTCTTTTAGATCGCAGGCATTTGAACCAGGGTCTAAAAAATGATCGCTATGCATCTACATATGAATAATACTTCAAGTCAGGTTTATCCTTTGGTGCTGAGCTTCTTTAAAATCTTTCCATTTGGAACGATGCCTTCATGGTTGCAATGATGATTATTTTTGCATTTTGTGTCTGCAAGTAATCAATCAATATTCAATTTACAGCTCAACGAGAAGCTAATATTATTATTAATTCTCAAAGAGATCTTAGAGGTGATGCAGATCGAGAGACTGGTGGCAATTTTTGAAGGAAAGAGTTAATTAGACCAAGAAATTCTGGCTGATTCTGACGCAAGGTGAGTGATGTAAACAGAGCGCACACATGAACTGAATGTATAAGAGCTTTTATTCATATTTCTTAAGTTGAATGACATTCAAATGATCACAAATAATAAATAAATAAGTGCATCTATCCATTATCTATACCTCTTCTTCCTCACAAGGGCACACGCACCAATCCCACATCATTCACTTACACACTTATACCTACAGGCAATTTAGAATCTCCATTCAGCCTGAAAGACGTTTTTTTTTTCGATTATTTTTGGGACTTTCTCCTTTTTTTGATTGTGATATAGTGGAGAGAGACAGGAGGGCTGGGGAGAAGAATGGGGGAGATATGCGGCACATGACCCGAGCCGGAATCGAGCCGGGTCGCCACAGGAAGGCCACAGCCTTCACGGTGCATGTGCTTAGACCGATGAGCCATCGGGTGCCCCCTGAAATGCGTAGGCTTATACTGTAGCAGGAAACCAGAGTGCCCGGGGGAAACCCTCAAAAATACAGTGAGAACATGCAGACTCAGAAAGGCCCTGGGCCAGATGCAAACCCACAACCTCCATGCAGTGGTGCAAAATAATTATTGATAAAACAACTGTTTTCAAAATATTGAAGTAATTTTAATATATGTAGTCCGATTATTAAGCTTTAAGATGATGAATAACATTCAGTAAATGGTTAGAAACTTAGAGTGCAATATGCACTCACCAAAAACAAGTCAGAAAATGTAATTTTTCAGCCCGGTACCGAAGGTTCAAACAAACTATTAGACTATGTGTCAAGTACAGAGGTTTCTGACCTCACCACTGAACTGGAGAACTGGGTGCACACAGGTATTGGCTGTGCTTTGCATACAATCGCTTCAAGCTGACCATTGTAATCAGCATTGTTATCATCTTTACTGGGCTTTGATTATTTTCCAATATATTTTAAGCTGACTACTTGCAAAAAAAAAAAAAAATCCTCGTCAGGAGTTTTGTCATCTGTAAACATGATGTTCACAGGAATGCAATTCTGCCCAGGGCTGAATTCACGTTACACATGGTGAGGAGATTTTTGTCAGCTGGCGTATATAAGACCAGTGTTCCATCTAAATTAGTAAAGGCACAGATGATAGAGCAGCATTAGCAGTCGTATTCATTAAAATACATTCCTTAGTCTTGGGAGTCAGCAAGCTGCTTAGGATAGTACAATACCTGTCAGTACAGGATGTCACAGCAGTAAAACAACGAGAGGCAATTGTAAGCAGGTTATCAGTCTGCTTATTCATCCAAACACGTGATAATGTACAATACCTCACAGATGTTAAGGCTAGTATGCTCAATTGAATGATTAGGTTCTGCTAAACTTTAATGGCTTTTGAAGAAATTATATAATGAACTGTGACAGAACCAAATATTTTCCTAAATAATGACTTGCTAATGGGATTTACGTTCCTTAACAGAAATCAAGATAAGCTAAATGTATCTGGTAATACAATAAAATGTGAAAAAGCATGTTAGGCACTGCCAGTAATTGTTATGCATTGGGTCAAACTCATTTTACAGGGAACAAATGAGCGCTGCAACTCCACACGTATTTAATCCATTCAGATAATAATGAGACCGCTCCTCAGCCATGGCCAATAACCATGATTAATCTGCGCAAGAATGAATGAATGCGTACACATAAACTCATAAAATATCTTTAAAGACAGAGAGCAGTGCTCTTGAGATTCATAATTCAAACATATCTGATTCATGGCCCTCATAAGTACATAAGGTGTACAGTTGGAGCAGCTGTTTCCCATAGGCCTACCTGTGTTGGTGTGATATGCACCAGTATGGCCTGAGGGTAGAGGCTCACCCTGGCTCTGACTCAGACTCCTCATAGCGGCCTTCTGGTAGACCCTGTCCTCATGGATGGGGTCGATTTGATGCTCGGGAGATTGCAGTGGCCGCAGCTCTGTCCCCAGGTGGCTGTGCTGACTGCTGTAAGAGCCCCTGGACCCTGTCCATAAAGGAAACAGCGCTATTCACTATTCACATCTCTGCCCAGGAAAGCCACCATTAACAAGTCAGACTACTTCCTGTCTATGATTATTAAAAACATTGATTTTTTTTCATTGATTAAACCATTTCACGCTGCGTGCGATCTACAGGTCTGACAACTGATGACAACGCTCTCTGATGTTATCACTGCTGCTATTCCTTCCCCTGACATTGATCGTACTAATTGTCCCTTTTGTTCGGTAACAGGAAGAAATCTATAGTCAAAAACTGACCACATGGCTGCAAAGAAGAGCCAATCAATATCAATGCTCATTCCTACTGAAATGAACAGACTGGTGTCTACAGATGAATGCTGACTGAAGAGAGGGCCATTGGTCTACTCTGACCATCATCGATTGAGAGGCAGAGGACTCTGAGCGCACAGCGGATCAGTAATGGCCTTGACCACTCTCACGCATCCCTTCTCAAATATCCACACTTACTAATTGCCGACGATCTCCCAAAATATACCATTAAATCTGCGGAGGATGAGACGTGACTAAGACTGAAATTGCGCACTGCCTATGAATTTGAGCTGCAGTGCATTCATCCATATTTAAACTGAATCAGTCTTTTTTTTCAACCAATTTCAAATGCAAAAAAAAAAAAAAAAGGGTCAATGCAGTAAAACTAAAATGAACTCAGCCTACTGCCTGACTGTTTGACTGCAACTGACAGACCAATGCAGCACAACGCAATGTGACTGGACAGGGGGCTCCGCTCTCTTCAGAACGAGGCTTTCGCAAAGTTCCCATGTCAGGCCAGGCAGCAGCAAGCCTTCATTCCATTACAAGGTGTTAATTTTTGCTTTCATGCTGGCCCAAACTCATGCATTAGATCTCCGCAGAATGTAATTCTGAAAATTTACACGATGAGAACTGAGTTTCAGTCCTCACTGTCTGTAATCACCATATCAGTGTTAGCCAGCTGCACGCCGCTGCTCCCAAACCCGATTCTACTGCTGAGGAGATCTTTGGGGATAAGTAAAAACTCACTAAACCCAACACAAACCCCTCCCTTTCCCAGTGAGGGGAACAAATCTGTTTTTGGGAGCCCCAGGAAGGGGAAGAGCCTGGATCTGTCAATCAGCATTAGAGGACAGAGCTGTTTACCAAGAAGGCCTGCATTCATATTCTGCTATGGGAGTTGGATAAAAATGCCACATTTGAAGCAAAACTGCGGCAAATATCAAATATAATTTTGTCAGCAGTGCTGGAGATGGGCACACATTCCAAACTACTGTCATGGAAACATCTTAAGACAAACTTACTAAGGAAGCTTCTGACATGAGGAAAGAAGTTATTGCTTCCCATCACTGAGTCCAAAACATGATGCGGATTGACAGGAAGCCTTTCGTAACGTATGCATCCTATAACCATCTCTCTGCAGGACAGGAAATATTCATGTTCACTTTGTTGACTTGTACTTGAAAAGCAAACACCATTTTGAGAAAGACACTACATGCAAACAAGAGCAACGCAGGGCGTGACATATGCCCCTGACTGAAACAGTTGAAGAACATGTGTAGAAAGTGAGTGTTAGGCATCATCTGCTATGTTTGACCATTCAGGTCACCAAAAAGCAAAAACCTCCAGCGAGTGCGCTACAGGATTTCAAAATGGCTGCCGTGGCAGCCATATTGGTTGGCAGAGCGAGCTGAAAATCCATAGGCATCATCCCCTACGTATGACCACCCACCCCGCCAAAAAACATAAACCTCCGTCGAGCGGTATTCACGTTAGAGCGCGAAAAAGGATTTCAAGATGCCTGCCATGGCAGCCATATTGGTTTGCGGAGCGAGTTGAAAATAGATGGGCATCATTCCCTATGTATGACCATTCACCCCACCAAAAATCACAAACCTCCATCGAGCAATGTTCACGATAGAGCGCAACAAAGCAAAAGTTTACGACAGGACGCCCAGACGGAAGGGGTGAAAACATAATTCCCCAGACCGACTCTTCGAGGTCGGGGGCATAAAAAGTTAAATAAAAAAAGCACCAAAATCATTGGATACTCATATATCAAAAGTAATTTTCTCTGATTATATGACCTTGAACAGCAGTTTTGATATGAAATTTATAATGATCATGCTAAAACTATATTATGCCGCAATGCAAGCACTCATTAGACAACATACGCTTTTTTGTTAGTGGTTTTGGTAGGTGCATAATTCTGGTCCAGCTTCTTTCAGAAATATGAAATGCAAAGAGTGCTCTGGAAATCGATTAACAAACAACAGCTTTCTGAAACTGAAACTTGCTTTGTCTTCTGAAAATAAGGGGATGGTAATTACAGTCAAAATGAAGTCACACCATTGAGAAAGAAACAGGATGCATCCAGGGCTGAATCAAAGCCCATCAATCACTTTTTAATCAGGTCACTTGTAATCTGTGCATGAACAGGTTATTTTATTTTGAATAAGGCATGGATGGTCGAGGCCTTGCTTTCAGCGCTAGACAAACAAGCAGCCACTAAAAATAAATAAAGTCATTAAATCTTACTTACATAAACAAGACTACATGATAACGCGCATGTCACAGAAAATGACCAAAAATGTACAAAATCACAGAAATTTTGAGGCTTCAGTAAATTTATTTTCAAAACTGCATATTTCAATTATAGTACTGCATAAATTCATTTCTGTTTCAAATAAGGTTCATAAATTCTTGATCCATGAAAATGTAAATGTCACTCCATCTCAAATAAAGATTTCTTACAGTGTAATAGTGTGTAAAACCATAGCACAGTCTCCATCAATACGCTATATTTAGTATTTTGTCTTAAATTTCATCAGGAAAATGCAATGCATCTAAATAAGCAAGCCCTAAATTTATGCATGGCTGTTTTGAGATACTTCACAATACCTCTTCATTTCAAACTCTCTCACATTGCATAGCATTATATTCCAGTGCTGGAACATTTTAACAAGGATCTCTGACCTCAAATTAAAAATGGTGCCTTCCTTTATCCTTGGCTATGATTAGCAAACAAACTAAAATTACCACAATTCTGGGTACGGCATATCCAACAGAGGTTAGCTTTATTTTCTTATCAACACTTTCCCCGCCAGTGTGTTTTGTTTAAAGTCTCCAGACTATGTCAGCATTTTTGGTAATATTAATTGACCTATTAATCTTTTCATACTTATATTTGTCAGAAGTTCTATAAACCGTGAACCCCGCCCCTCCACCCCCCTCCCACCAAACACCAATGAAACCGTTGATTGCCAGTATATGTCGTCAATGGCGAGGGAACCATTCTGTAATAATTGACAGATATCTTCAATGGTGAGACATGGATTGAGATGCCACATAGTGAACTGACTGCAGCTTACAACTCCAGAGTTCCATTACAATTTCCAATAACATTTCCATCAGACCTAAATGTCCTTGGGGCTTAATGACACACATCAGTTGTCCGTTATGAACAGACCACTGAAAGCTCTACATCATCAAAGACAGAAAACCTAATGCAGCAAATCCACTGTAAAGAACGGGCAGCCTAATGTAATTCACACAACTTCCACCTCGTAATTGCCTTCAAATGCGATCAACCGGGTCCCAGCTCGCAAAGCCCCAAGGACCACATGCAATAAAGGGATGCCAACAGCATCAGACTCCCGACAGGCGAGCCACGAGAAGGGCAGGTGGCAGAGGTTAATAGTATCAGGATGCAGTGCCTAATGATGGTGACTCCAGAGTGAAGCCAGTGGCCAAGGCTGGCCTGAAACCGCTGCCCTGAGCTGCAGTCCCCTCTTCCCTTTCGCCATCTGCTCGGCAGCAGACTCAGCACGAGTGACAGGAGATACAACGGGAATCAATAGAGCCACAAGCACACTAAGAATATCAATTTTCCGGGTTTTTAGATAATGAACTGCTGGGTAACACTTCATTGTCCAAATGTGAAAAGTAAGCTCCTTAGAGCAAAATAATGGATTTGTCAGCACTTCCTTATTCTCAAAACAGAAAGTCTTTTTTTTTTTTTTTGCTTGCACTTATTACATTTTATTACTGTCATTAAGCAGATATTGTCACTTATCTAGAGCAAAGTGAAACATTTGAAGCAACAAAAGTGTTGAGGACCCTAAAGGGAAGTGCTATTCCAATACCAGAAGTGACAATACAAAGAAAGGTCAGCTCTGTATGACACTTGTGGAACAAAATGCATCAATTAATGCACTCTATTAAAACAGTCAATAAACCAAAAAAAAACAAGTGCAGCTTCATCCAGTTCAATCTCTCTCTCATTTCTGTACTGTCCAGATCAACATCATCTCTCCAATCTGCACATTGTACCCTGACAGTGTGGCGAACTCAAATGTTTAGTGGAAACCGATTACCTAAAAAAATGTATTGGCCAACTTAATTGCATCGTGAGGAAGGAACTTAAAGAAAATAAGGTGAAGATTTTTTTTTTTACATGTAAAATATTTTATATTGTTGTTGGCACACTCAGTTTTTTGAGGTAGTTGGTTTCCACAAAACATTTGAGTTCACTACACTTGTCAGGGTTTACAGTGTAGAAATTCAAACAGAGACCTATCATTCTTTGGTTCGGCACTGCACCCCTGCCCATGGTATTTGAACAGACATCAACAATATGACATTAAAATGCACGCTGGAAACTTTAATGGTATTAGCACCCACATCAGGTAGATATTGAAGGCATTACAGACCTTCTCAGGCATAATTGTTTCACTTTTGGGGATCATAAGTAATTGAACAACTGGCAACTTTTTCTTGGTCATGCTTTGTCTCATCATTAATTCATTAAGAAGGCTAACTAAAGGTCTAGATTAGTATCAAAGCTGGTTCTGAACCTGAGTATTTTTATTTATTATTTCTCATTCTTATTTATATTTAACCAGAGAATTTTTGGTGCCAGTCAATGAAGTCTCGCAGAACGCAAGAAGTCCCCAAAGCACAAAGGAACAGAGGATAGCTGCAGTCAGGGCTAGCATCTCCAAAAAAGATACCAGGGGCTTGTGTCATGACAAAGATTTGAATCGATTTTCACAATTTGCAAAACTGTATGAACCCTTCATATGAAAATCCAATGCTTTTAATTTCAAATCAGAACTAGAATGTGGTTTTACTCGTAAAAACAGAATGACCAGCTGACGTAGAGCTGAGGAGCACAAAATGACGTGCACAAAAGCTAAAGTACAGTATGAAACAAAACCGATGAAGCTGGTAGGTGAGAGCAGTAACCTAATTAATGACTGAGATCATGAACGCATCTGCAACAAGTGTTTTTGGCGTATAGTTGCAATTCCTTTATAGAACACTCCAAAAAGTGCAGAAGAAATCTATCACTTCTCACAGACTGCTGCTCACAAATCATGAGCAGCCCCAAGTGCATAGTGATGCACAGTCAGGTAGTCAGTGAGTGCATACCCATGTGATAAATATTACAATATTATTCAATGTGTTATGCCTTAGGTCTTTTAAACATGGGGGGATGATGTTTAAAAAGGGCTGCGATTCTTTCACATCTCCACCCAAAGAGACGTGACTACTCTAACTGTCCACTCTAACATTATATATTGTCATCACAAATCAAATATGCCGATAAATAGAGTCAAAACAAAAGAATTGCGGCACTGTCCATATTCTTGTGGACCTCGGTGTGTGT
Source organism: Gymnothorax reevesii (assembly GCA_029721435.1). Lineage (NCBI taxonomy): Eukaryota > Metazoa > Chordata > Actinopteri > Anguilliformes > Muraenidae > Gymnothorax > Gymnothorax reevesii. The sequence goes on from CM056575.1 coordinate 86,475,289, forward strand.
AGGCTATTTAAATTCAAGAGCAAGAAAAAGTAAACAAATAAATAAATAGCTTTTCAGAGGCAAAACTAATTTAAGCAAAAGAGTAAGGGATGAGTCACACAGCTCATCTTTATTCAGGTCTTTGATGTGACGGTAAGCACTGCTAAGGCAAATCAGCTATCATATCAAAGTGCTGCACTCTTTCAAAGGACGAGATCTTATCTGAAGACTTAAGATTGCAATAAAGCAGCCACACTTCCCATGCCATTTTGCATATGCTGAAAAACAAAAGGAAATATTCAAAAGCAACACAGATCCCCTGTTGCCATCATTCTGGAATACAAGTCTGTGTTATAAACAGGTCGAACGTTGCTCCCTGTAGTCTGTGAGATTTAACACCATACTTTTCAGTAAACAACTCATGGATTTTTATCTAATTCTGGAACACGCAAGTGCTTGCATCTAAATTCCTTTTTCCTCAAAATTTAATGAGAAGGGATCAAAAGCTTGAATACCTAAAGGCAGACCTGATAAAAATAACTTTCATCTTTATCATTCAGCACAGATCGTCTCACCTCCAGATACACCTGCCCTTGCAGCTGAGAAGCTGAAGATAACTAAGGTCCCTCCATGCAACCATGCAAACAAGAGCAAAACAGAGTACAACAAAGAACTACCATCTCTTGAGATGTTTCCAGAATGACCAAGTGAACCACCAAAGTCACTGGAAGCGATTTTCGCGGCCGTGCCTGGAGCGCCTACCTGCTAAGCTGCCGGGTCTCTGGAGTGTGGCAGTGGCGTACAGGTCATGTGACAGCTTATACTGCTCAGAGGAGTGCACCAGGCGTTTGGGGGGGGACAGAGTGGCGTAGTTTCCTACGGCGGAGCTGAGCTGGTGTATGGGAGAGGCGGTGTTGTGTGGGGAGGCCACGTGCAGGGGTGAGGCCGGGAGCCCAGAGGAGGACACGGCCGTGTTGATGGGCGAGCTGCTGCTGTAGGACTTGGCCAGCCGGCTGGGTGACTGCTTGGGTGAGGAAACGCGCTGGGTTGTGGCGTAGCCTGGCGTGTCGGAGGACGAGCCCAGCCGCTGAAGCTTGGAGGGCGAGCCCGCGGCCTGCATGGACAGAGGGGAGCTCACTCGCTGTGCCGGCAGGGTGGAGCTGGAGTAGTACACCGAGGTGGGCTGCTGCGAGTCGGGGAGGTGGAAAGCGCTTCCATGGTTGGGCGCGAAGGACTCTCGCGACTGGGCCGACTCTCCGGCTGCAAGCTGGGCCGCTCGGTTCGATGTCACCTGTGGAAGCGGGTACAGCACAGGACATACCATAAAGCACTTCAAATCACTGCAGCGTGTAGATAACGGAATAAGCATTTTGACTCTGACTCACCATCATGCAGAAAACTGTCACAATCCAAGGTGTCACGCTGACTACATTTTGCATATTTGAATGACCGAGTGATATTAGGAGTACGGTAAAATGTGGAGTAAGGATTTAAAGTGTGCCGTCACAATTCAATATTACGATGTCATAAGAGTGTAATGACTGGCCCTTCATGATTTATTTGTCCTTTTCTTACGATGAAACCTATATAGCAGTAAGATAATGAAAATGTCAGTGCCAGCGTTAGTAGAATGAGTCACCCTTAAATGACCCTTACATTATACTGTGGTGTACACTATGTACAGAGGGTGGTCAAAGTGCCGAAGACACTGTCATTTCACCGCTTTGTGGAGCTAAAAATGTACTGTTTTTGTTCAGCCTGGTTCAGATATGAATTTGGCCATAATTTATTTCACCTTTTTAGAACCCTTTAGAAAATCTTGCTGGCTAAGACCGCTCATACAAACACCTGCAGCCAATTAGCATTCAGATAAACAGGAATGGCCAGTAAAATGGCCAGTTAATGCTTTTGTAATTATGGTTTAGTGACTTCAAATTTTTATTTGCCATTTTGTTTTCAGGGGTGCATTCTGCCTCAGAAATGCATAAGGCAAGTTAATGTGACCTATGTTCAATTAAGCATTTATATAATTTGCGTCTTCTCGTTAACCTCTTAAAATATACTGAATGACTTTGAAAAATGGATTTAATTCCATAGGAATTAAGTTATTTACTTATTTTATTTATTTATTTTTTTTACATAAATACACATTTTGCATTGAATTCAAGTTCAATTGAAACCATCGAAAATTCTCCAAAGGTCCAGAAGCCTTTCTTGATGATGGACATGAACCGGAAATTGTTTGGCTGGTTGCCATGACACGGATTGTTTGACTTGTCCATTTCATGAAAGAAAGGAGGCTGAAAGCTCCTTTGTTGATTTCTACCTGCAGTGAAACACAGGAACAACTTTGGAAGTAAGAATGACTGCTGGATCAGTCATGTCATCATTAATTGCCGTCGAGCTCAAGGCCTGTTAAAGGAAAGGACATCCATTTTTTTCTCAAACATGTCACAAGCTAAATCGCAAATCTCCCAGCAACTTTACACTGACCCACGTTTTCTATGGAGATCAAGGAAAAGTGCATAGGAAAGGAAGAGGGCACCCCTGTTCCAGAAAATTCCAATGCACCCCACGTCGTTTTGGGTCCCGACATACCTCTCAAAAGGATTTTCTTCAAAATGCAGTATCTCAGAGTGCTAGCCAAAAGCACGCACTTAACGACACCATTTCCAGTGAAGGACAAAATTTAAATCAAGCTTGACAACCAACAAAGTTTGCTGTGGAGTAGCTGAGAGCTCCGGGGGACGTGCAGAGGGAGACATGCAGCTATTTCACTGCTTGTGCCTTTATCCTCCATTAGGCACTCCACGCACATTTCTATGTAAGTTGAGTGTCAGTGATTTATTGTGGAGCACAACAGCCATGATGGCTTTCCAGAAACCAGTGTCAGGTGTTTTAAAAAGAGGGATGATTGCATATTAAAATATATGTGCACGCACAATAATAATACCACAACCAGAAATAAATAAAACATGAAAAATATACGAGACCTAACAAGTACGTGTGCCAGCGAGAAGAGTGTGGTATATTTATCTGTGACACATCTGTGAGCATATGAGTCTTTTTTTTTTTCTTGAAGACCAGTTCATTTCAAACTGACGGGGATGCTGGGATAGACCCAACTTCATCGAGAAACCAGGCAGGAAAATTTTTCATCTCAGCTCACCCTTCAGAAGAACACTTCAGAACTGACTGGGATACCTCTACACAGAAATTGCAAGCAGCTGCCAGGTGCAGATAAATTATTTATGAGCCCAAAGGGTTGTGGTGTTATAAATATCCCTAGAAGAGAGCACCTTTCTGATGCTTTGAGTTACATAAAGCTACCCTCTACCACTTGCCTCTTCAGAATAAATTCCAGAGAATCATCTCGACAGGCTAAAACACAGCACTACCGTCCCTGACCGACGCGTCTACAAGTAAGGGAGAGACACTCTGAGACCTGGTGAAGTTAGACGGCACAGAGTGAAGGCCGTTTAAAGACATGATGAAGGGAGGCAGACAAAGAGGGAGAGCGAAAGAGGCGGAGGTATGGAGAGAGACGGAGAGAAAGGTAACTACTTAAATTAAGGAAATAAACTATCTTTGTATCATTGGAAAGGAATATTTACAATGCCATGCACAGCTAATGAAAGACTAAAACACTCTAGGTTTCCACGTAAAAACACCTTCCCACCCCTGAGCATTTCAACACCACACAGCAATTTCCCTGTTTGTAAGATGCTGTTCTACAGGGCTGAATTTGAAGTAAAATAACTAACACTGTAGACAGATAAAAACCTCTCCCAAGGTTATGTATCAATGAATAAGATTTACAAATCTAAAATATTAGCGGCACATAAAAATAAATAAATTAACTGACTGAGGTAGTAATGACTGCAGAGCTGCACCAGCCTCCCAAATACACAATATAGTTCTTTCTCGGAAAATAGCGAACTCTCCAGAGAAAAGCCTTAATCTAATTACCCCTCTAAAAAAAACAGCAAAAATAACAGCCCCAAGCGATCTTGCAAATGCGATGAAACAGTCACACATTAAGTTTCTGACCACCTCTCCCTGGCAATTAAATAAATTAAAGCCCCAGGCTGCAATTCCCTGTTTCTAAGCACATCTCCAAAGCACGCTTGTGCAAATAAAATAATAATAATCATAAAAACAGACACTGAAAGTTAAGAGGTGTGTCTCAGTTCCCACAAGCTGCATCGTTCTGCCCCCGCCACTCAGCTCTGGTCGCAGCAGCATGCAGCACATTCATTCACCGAGGCGGCGCATCCGCGGAGGACGGCGAGCCCGCTGCATACCTGGTTGTAGCTGTGCACCGCACTGCCGACCTGGCCGCTGCGCGCGGGGAGTTGCGCTGTCGACGAATCACTCAGGGCGAGGGTCTGGTTACTATGGTAGCTGGCTGAGTACTGGAGAGACCCTTCTGGGTTGGAATTGAGCTGCAGTGTGCTCTGGGAAAGGAAGCTCGGTCCTGTGTTGAAAGCAATTTAGAGCAGGCAGTGATGCAGACCTCAGCGAGGCAGAAGACGCATGCATAATTTATCAGGAGGAGCCGGGAGTTACTGAGAACACGTGCTCCAAGCTGTCAAAATGAGGCCAGCCATAAAGGTAATCGGGACCCCTTCATTTTTGTGAACAGCTGGATTCTTGAAGCTCTGCTACCGGCAGTGAACAGGGCTCATCAGTACATTTTCATGTGGAATGCAACTCAGTATAAAGGATTCATATGTTTCAACAGAGCACATTATCATTATTATTATTATTATTATTATTATTATTAATAAAAAATTGAATATTTGTTTAAAATTATATGACTACTTAATTTACTCTTGCATTTGTAATCTAGTTCAATGGACAAAATATTCTGTGGTTGTAAATAATTATTGAAAACACGTATTCTATGATAAATAATCTTTATTAAAACCCAAAGTACAAGTACTAAACTAATGAGAATATGTTCAAATTTTAGTTGCAGGATAGTTGTTTTCAACCATATACAGTAGAATGCAAGAACACTTGACTAAACGAGCTGAATTTTACAATAGACATGAAAAAAATCTAAGTACTTATATATCAGCAGATAATTTACAAATGTTGAAATACTGGGGGATAATGTCAAATCTGCCATTACTTCTGAAAAGCTAACATTGGTCTCATTTCAATAAGATAAGCAGGACTGTTATTTCTTTGTGCCTGAAAAGAACATGCATTTGGAATTTGGAAAAATCCAACAATGAAAAAAATCTATTTCTGGATCTTATCCCAACTAATTGAAATTCACCAAAAGCCCGGACGCATAAGTTTCATAGAGTCACCACTATGTTTATACACAGCTGGAATATAGCAATGTGCCCACCATTGGGTATGAATATTGATAAATCTTTTAGGGTCACATGAATGATTAATGATCTTGAGGTACAATTCATTTCAAAAGCTTCCAAGGAGTGCATGAGAACACTTGAGCAGCCACTTACTACATATAGTGTGAACATTCAGTTTAACTAAGTCTGCACTCTTAAGATATCATCCTGGCAGAGCTGCACCAGGGACTAGTTTTTCATGCATAATATATGGAAAGGTGAAGGTCTTATTTTTTAGGGGGTTTGGTCTATGGCCCGTTTTACATCTCGGTGGCATTACATTTTTCATACAGCACCTATATTTATAATTACGTTGATGAACCTGTCTGACACTGCAGTGTAACCAGGCTAATTAACACCTAACTCCAACTGTAGCCATTCCTATGCCGAGTGATAAACACCATAACATTGTTTACGCAATAATGTTTCAAAGTATACAATCGCTTTTACAATACAATTTCTGGGTTTTACAGTGAGCAATACTTCAAAAGTAAAAAGGGAGAAAACAGTATTTAAAGATTCCAAAGCATAACACTGCTTGTTTTACGACACAATTTATTTGTGTGTCAAAGAGCTCATGTTCCATTTTTGGAGATCAAGATTATAAGGAGATGCATGTTTATTCCATAAAGGCATTTAAAGAAATGTGAGTTAATATGGGTGAAATTTTACTGAAATGCAAGAGGTTCTGTTCTAGCCCCTTCAGAAATGTGAAAAGAATGTTGTTCAGAAAATACATTAGATAACAGATACACTAGATGAAGTGTTGCTCATAAAAGCTTTATACAGCATGTATGACACCTTCATAAATGAGACATAATGTCTTCATAAATCATACATAAGCAAATGTCATGATTTGTGAAGGGTGAAATAACACATCCTTATTCAGCATGTGATGCCACATGTGACAATGACAATGTCATTTAGCTGACAATGTCACCCTTTATAGCATTTAGTCACTAGCTAAGGGACATTGCCAGTCATATCACATCTGTCATCACATGCTGGATAAGGATGTGTTATTTCACCTTTTACAAAGCATGACATTTGCTTATGTATGATTTATGAAGTCATTATTTCTCATTTATGAAGGCATTATACATGCTGTATAAAGCCTTTATGAGCAACACTTCATCTAAAGTGTGACCAATAAAAGTAAATAATTAAAAAAAGAAAAAACAAATCAATAGCAAATGAAGTGTTTCAAGAGAGAACCTTACTTTCACTTGTAGAGAACTCTTGTGTGTCTAGTATTCCAGACTCTTGAAGAGATCTGATGCAGGAGTCAACAAGCTCTAAACCAGTAGTCAGTTCTTCCTCAATATCCTTTTGAGCATCTGCAAACCCAACAATGAAGAAGATTGACATTGCTGCACCCAATGGGCCGCACACACTGTAAGCGCCGCGAGTGGTGTTCTCATGTGAGTGCAGAGACATAGAAGTTTTCTCATAGCAGCTACCTGCACTGCTGCACTGTCCTCCATTTCCGACCTTTCCCAAAATTAAGGCTGCACTGTCCTCCATTTCCGACTCGACCCAAAATTAAGGCTGCACTGTCCTCCATTTCTGACCCTACTCTATTAAGAAACCATGCGGTCACTTGCTGTAGCAAAAGAAATTATATTTCTCTCCACTAAACCTGTAAGTTTTTTTTTTGGGCCAATCCTACCCGAATCTGGAATACCAAATTGGTGGACCATGTACAAGGTTTGCTCGTATGCGACCCCTTGCTGCCAATTCAGGAGAGAGTAGACAGTTCACTGCTCTCCTTCAAAGCACGCGCCTGTCAGCCACTGCTTCTTATACACTCATTGGTTGAATCATCGCAAGTTCAGAACGTGAGCGGAGGATACCCCGACATGAACAGACTTAGAATCCTCCTGACGAGCGCCCATCTGGCCAACAGGAGGCGCTTGAGCAGCGAACAAGGCAACTACTATATTTTCTTCCTGGCAGTCCCCTCTCAATTTGCAACCCTGTAGCGCCATATCCAATTGTGTGCTACTCTGAAAAAGCTGCTGACCACTGCTGGGATAGCTACTCTAGCTTTAGAATAACAAAAACTTGGGTGTTTCCCCAAATAGTTTATCAATACAGATAAAATTCAAGGCAGGCAAAACTTTCATAACTTTTAGCTCAAAAGTTATGTTTGCCTAGGGACTAATTAAATAAAAATGTCACGCTGCAGCAGTCTTGATTCAATCAACAATTTTCCTTAACTGGGACTGCAGTGATTGAGAATGTGCATGTATATCTGTGTGTGGGAGTGTGAGTGTGTATGCGTGTGCGCGCGCGTGTGTGTATCAGTCCCCTCTCAATTTGCAACCCTGTAGCGCCATATCCAATTGTGTGCTACTCTGAAAAAGCTGCTGACCACTGCTGGGATAGCTACTCTAGCTTTAGAATAACAAAAACTTGGGTGTTTCCCCAAATAGTTTATCAATACAGATAAAATTCAAGGCAGGCAAAACTTTCATAACTTTTAGCTCAAAAGTTATGTTTGCCTAGGGACTAATTAAATAAAAATGTCACGCTGCAGCAGTCTTGATTCAATCAACAATTTTCCTTAACTGGGACTGCAGTGATTGAGAATGTGCATGTATATCTGTGTGTGGGAGTGTGAGTGTGTATGCGTGTGCGCGCGCGTGTGTATGTGTGTGCGCGTGCATTTGTGTTAGCATTTTGGGTAAAGCCTTTTGGTTGACACATATGCATGAACATCTCTGTGCGCACAATGTTTCTGTTGAAAAGACAGGAGGTAAATACCTTGGTTATTCCAGTGAAACAGCTCATCTGCTGAACTGCAAGAAATAGATGAAAAAAAAACCTTGTGCAACCATGAATGGATAACAGCAATATCATATGACTCATACAAATACACCTAATGCTGCACCTAATAAAATACACCTCATGTTATCATTATCAACATCATAACTGTCATCATCCTTAAAAAGGATCACAGTATTACTGATGGGGAAACTCCATCTGTTCAGCATGACTTGAAGAACTAATGTTCAAGAGAAACAAGAAGACTACGCTGCACATGACAGACATACTAAGTATCTGCACTGCCCTTGTCAAAGTATTTTTGTGTTACTATTACGTCACTGAATATGGATTGACCAAAGCAGTAAGATTCTTTGCCTTATAATACATTTAGACTAGCAATAGCACCACAATGGTACAGTGATTAATAAACTAAATCATGGTATCCTAGCTAAAGGATTGTAAATATTCCTTCACAGTGCAAACTGGTTGGCTATAAGGTGGCTGGTGTCCCTTTGTCAGATGGCACTCGCCCACTAAAATCCATTTCCACCCAACCAGAGCTCCATCCCCACATTGTACGTAATACCGAGTGTCCAGGAAAGATGGACACAACAATAGTTAACCTGCAGGACTCATTTCTGACAGGGTAGACCCAGGATTTGTTCACTGTGTTCACTGAGAGAGCTCAGCTCAATACAATACAGAAAAAAACCACCAACGTGTTTTTCTTCATCTGTTTTTACTGTCAAGCACCGTGAAATACACACACATTCATTCCATGATAAAATATGAATAGGACCATGAATGTCATGAAGTCATGAATAGGACCAGCAGTAGTTCAGGAGGCAGCTGGTAAAAATGGCACAAAAATGGCGCACTGCAGGATGGCTGCAAAAAGGAAACTCACATCCAAGACACAAAAACAGTAGAATTAACGACTAAGAGCAAAATATAAATAACTCTCAAATATAAGTAAGGGATAATTAACGAGAAGGTGTGCATTACACGGTTTTAATGCACGACGCGGAGGCAAATAACCATCCGCCGCGAAGCGGAGGGTGGTTGCCTCCGCGAAGTGCATTAAAACCGTGGAATGCTCACCTTCGAGTTGATTATCCTGCTTATAGCATGGTCATTTTCCAGCAATATCAAATCGCAGCATTAATCTGAAACGGAGATTATGCATAACCCAACATTATGCGCGATCATGCAGACTGTAGCTAACTTGCTACCCACAATTACAATGAACTTATGACGGTTTCGGTAGAGTCAGCGAGCTGAAATCAGTCTGCTGGCATAGCACGTAGCTAGCGAACTGACAGCAGTCGCTGATACATGAAGTGGACACGTTTGCTTCATTTGTAAGCGTACACAATTACAATTGTTTAATGGATAAAGGCTGATTATTTCACTGCTATAATATTTACGGTCATTATCGCTTGAGTACGAGTCAGCGAGGTGAAATCAGTCTGCTGGCATAGCACGTAGCTAGCGAACTGTCAGCAGTCGCTGATACATGAAGTGGACAAGTCAGCTTCATTTGTAACCGTACACAGTTACAATCGTTTAATGAATAAAGCCTGATTACTTTGCTGCTACAATATTTACGGTCATTATCACTTGAGTACCTATTGTTAACCGCCCCGCAGGACGCAACTTATATGACGCTGCTAAATTTACTGGAGATAAATGGCCAGCTAGGTTTCTGTTGTACCCAGTCAAATATCAGCTCTAATATTGCTATGGTTACAAGTTGGCTGGTGGATGAATTTCGAATGGTGAAACGACCGTAGCCGAACTACCTGTGCGGTTCCACGGTTTTAATGCATACCTGCCAGCCAATCAGAAAAAAGTATTCACCCAGACCATGGTATAATATGAATTACCATACTTATAACGGAACACTACCAATGGCTATCACTGGGACGCTGATGCACCAGATGCTGTAAGAAGCTTCTACGGTGGCCTTTCTATCTACTCATTGCCTCCATTGATTTTTTTTTTTTCACCGAGGTGATGTATATTATGATTCTGTCACTTTTTACTCAAATGTGACAAGTTGAGGGAGTAAACGAAACAGCACATGCTAAAGCAGCTCTGTGCTCTCCCCCATCATCACCCATTCTGTGCAGTACTATGAAACTGTGTACGAACAGGGGACTGTTGGGCCGCTGCACACTGGTCACAAACGGAAGCAATGCAGCGTAACCAGATCACAGCTGTCATATTCAGGCCTGCGCTTCCTTTGCCACTCAAATCTCTGCGCTCTGTTCCCAGGCGATTATTACCCTGATAGCAAGTGACGTGGTGTTAGATTTGGGCCGATTTTGGAGCTGCTTGCTACCTTGCAATTTATTTGCTCCACTTTCCAACCAGAGCCATTAAAAAAACAGTCAAAAGCAGAATTGGAGGGGTAGGGAGTCGAGGGAAGTCTTGCATGGCACAAAGTGAGAGCAGATGAACAGACCACTGCTTCCTTTTCTGCTTGGATCTAAGATACATTTCCAAAACCCATTTCAAAAAACCAAAATGAATGCGCCTAAGCTTAAACTCAAATGACACTGAAATAGAAACCACGGCCAACTCTTTCTTGGTCACACTACATAATGACTTCTTTCCTGCCAGTGAACAAGCCAATGACAAACTGCTTCACTGCATCCCAGATAACTCATTTGAAGTACAGACCAGAGAACAAATACTGTCACTCAGGCCTTTGGCAAAATTAACTTCGGTGGACTTTTCCCCAGAGTAGCTGATTAGAGAAGGCTTATCTTAAATGCGAGGCATGTCTTGTTAATTTGCCATCTTAAGCACAGTCAATGGAGTTGGAAAGTGCTGCACAAGAAGAGGTGAGAGATGACAGTCGGGTAGCATTGACTGAAAGTGGCGAGTCCAGCTCAGCAGAAAAGCAGAGAGCCAGCATGCAGAATTCCCATGGCCTTGTCTCAAAACTCTGTCATTTCATTCTGTGGGATTGAAAGATTAGCTTTGAAAACACTTGTCTAAAGAACCCTGGAACAAGCCAGCATTAACGGCAGCAGCTGAATGCAATATTTTAAGTCGCTGCCATTACTTAAGCTGAGCACAACGAGCCCCTGACACTGCTAAAGCTACTTGTCCAAATGAAATACCCAAGAATGTGACCTGTGAGAGATTTCCAAAAACATAACTGAGTCGTTTGCTTCGCTGTATCACCACAGAGTGCACTGCACAAACAAAAATTCACACTGCACAGAGGTTTCTGTTATAATACAGCATGCTGGTGGATCTCTCTCTGCTTAGAGCATTTTTGAATTACGCAGGACCAACATATGAATTCCAAGCTGCACATCAATGTTGACACTCCATTTTTTACTGTGTACACAGTAAAAAATGGAGTGTCAATATTCCAGAGTAAACCCATTTTCCTCTGGATAGAGTACTTATAGCACTATGCAGAGTGAAATCGTCTAAATGGAAGTGTCAAAAGTGAGAGTCAATTCCCACTTCCACACAAGGACGAAATTTACTCTGCAGGGTGATGATTCCCTATAGTGTCAAATATTTTTACACACCTCATTGTTAATTTTGACACAAAATAGAGTAAAATTAACTATAAAAATCTTACACTGGCTGTAGAGTAAAATTTACACTGATTTTGAGTGGGACCAAATGTTATCTGACAGAGAGTTAAATTCAACTCTTAAAGAGTAAAATTGACACTATGATTTTTACTGTGTACAAACTGTAAAAACACCTATTTGTGGTGTGATGAATTTCTACAATAGCTGGAATGGTCACGGATTCATATGACAGAAAAAATCAGGAGCAGCCACTATACAAATCACGCAATCACGTGAACATATACAAAAAAAAACTTGAGATTTTCCAACTGTGTCAAATGATAGCATTGTACATGCTTTAACTGCAATTTAATCATGATTCCACACTACTCAAAATTATTAAAATTAAGTTGCGCTTGCACTAATTCATCAGAAACTTAAGTCGCAATCAGCATTTGATAAAAGCGTCTTCATTTTTCATCATTGGGCTCTCAAGTGGCAAGCATATCGGAGAGTGACTACTCTGCCAGTGAAAATGACTGGAATTGTCTGTCAGGTCTAAGGACAGGAGCTTTGTTCAAAATGTATCGATTGAATAATTACTCGGGCCGGTAGGCCACTAGTCCAAGTTTCGGCTCCGTTCTTCTTTTTTTTTCAGGGCCGCGATTGTCCTGCTCATGCGCGCACAGTTTCGCGATTGGCCCAGGCCTAGACCCGGCCCAAGTACAGGCTCTGAGGAGCCTCTTGTTTAAATTTATCCTGAATTTAAACAACCCACCCCCTATATTTATGCACTAAATCAAAATCCTACTTTTATCAAAATTGATTTTGAACTGTACAGTGGGTCCGCACAATTTAGGCTACTTAATACCGCACAATTTAGGCTTCTGAATACCGCACAATTTAGGCTACTTAATACTAGGGTCAGTTCATTTGTGAAATTACTTAGCCAAGTAGTTGACCCCGTGACTATCTGAGTTGTGTGAATGTCAAGCTCCACCGCCGTTTTGTAATTGCCTTTCTCAGACCAAAAAAAATTTGATTCTATAAACGTCAGATTACATCCTAGTCCCCTGATATACACAGGGTACGTGTTGTTCCTGCTGTGAAATATACATTCCTACATTTTTATATATTTTTATTCCTACATTTTTATACCTTTCTGCATTTTTCATGAGGCTCTGTACCCGGGGGGTGAAACCTCTCATTCACACATTGTGCAGTACCCTACATGAGCATTTAACCTTGTGGTGGCCCCAGCACCCCAATTTAAAGGCAGAAGAGGAGCACAACTATTGGAGCTACAGCGCCATGAATGCATCCTAAATCAAATGCAGTGGTATACAACTGTCACTGAGCGATAACCCATCAAACAAAAAAGTTTCCAACTGGTATAGATGCCACAGCAGGTGAGACTATGCCTAACATGAATCCTGGCTTGATTTTAAAAGGGAGATATTAGTATTTATCAGTATTTATAGCAAGGTTCTTATGCGTATGGGGCCAGGGGGGCACGGGGGGGAGCCTGCTACCGTTTCATTCAACGTATGCTTAAATAAATGTTTACTGACCTAGATACCCTATAGACTTGATGAGATAAAGGTCAGAAAATCAATAAGACAGGCCCTGCCACCTTATTACTTCACATTGGCCTTGGCTTCATGACCTCATTGACAGGTTTCCTGGGCTAAACAATATACCATTTCATTCAAAAACCACAGGATGTTACTATACATGTCAGTCATTTTCCCTTTGTTGAATAATCTTTCTGTGGGACCAAAAACTTGTCAAAATATCATGAAGTCTTTGAAAGAAAATTCTGGAAATTTGAGAAACATTGTATAAGACAAGGTAATAATAACCGCTTCGACAACAGGCTTATAAAATACACTCACGAGGGCTTTATAATATGAGAGGTAATACAATACCAGTTCAGCTCCATACCCTAATAATCTAGGAAATGGAAAAAAAAAATGCGTTCAACATTTAGAGTGACATTACAATATATGGAGTCGAAGGAGGGGTCATAATTTAACAATCAGCGCAAAGCTGGAATATTTAGCATATATGCTTGCCACTCCTCAAATACAGGACATACTGTAAGCACTGGAAATAGTTAAAGAAAAATAACTAAATAACTAAATAAATAAAGCTTCCATTGCCCAAATGAAATTACTTTCACTGCATGCATTTCCGTGTACACACACTGAGTTCACAGAAGAAAACAGGAATGAAAACTGAGCTTTTACCAAAACGGGGATAGAACACAAACAGCTCACCAAGCAGTTGTCTGCCACAGTCAAACTGAGAGGAGAAATGATTAATTGTCTCAGCATGTTAATGTGCTTCCCCCCAACAGGCCCCCAACAGAGCAGCTTTAGTTGAAGATGGAGAACTTCTTCCCGGCCCACAACTGCATCCAAACTACAGCAAGCCTTAGGCAGTCAACACACAACCCCTCTCATGTTGGACCATTTAGAAGCACCAAATAATGCGCAAATACAGTACAGACACAGAAAAAAAACACACACACACACACACACACACACACACACACACACACACACACATACATACGCAGATACTCAGAACAAGTCTTTGTATTCCTCAGCTGAATGGGATTATCTGTACCTGGGCCCGGGCGCGGTGATAGAGCTCTTGGATGACCCTGAGTGACGGCGCGAAGGGAGAGTCCTTTCTGAGAAACGCTCCTGCCGCAGCGATGTGACAGCACACCGCGCAGCATGTCCCTGCACTTCTCTGATCTCTGAGGCTCCCAACCCGCCTCTCCATCCCACAGGATCAAATGCTAATTTTAAGTATAAGCCCACATGTACACCCATCCGGACTACTGACTACACACGCCCCAAAGAGCCATTTTTCAACGCCCGCTTTCATAAAGAGCTGAGCTCTGATATATACTTTTAAAAAATATATTACAGCCCAAACAAATTTTGAAAGCAGCAATAGCCCAGCTCTTCTGCAAAGCGGCAGAGCTACACATTACCAGTGAGGAAAGACACAATGCCCCACAGATCAGAATGGCACAAGCAAAGAATGAAAAGCATTGCATGCTGCACTCAGCTCAAGGCTGACTCTAATATTTGCATGAGGTCTCAGCCTGTGGCTCCAGTGAGCTTGTTCTGCACACTCATGCACTGGCCCATGGCACCGTCACTCTCTTCCCTACGGCACAAGCATTAATGAGTCCCCAGAGAAGCTGTAAGCACCAATTGAGGGCAGTTCTCAAGCGTGGGCCAGTGATGGACGGCTTGGCATTTACCCAGACCATGACACTATGTACGCTGAAGTTTCCTCGCTCTTTGAGCCAGAGTAAGACAAGGCACCATGTTTCCTCAAAACAATTGTGGGCCATCAGGAAAATTAACTCTCCTTCGCAATGACACAGCTTGGGTGTCATAACACAGTACAATGACAGTCAATGGAATATCTATAATCTAACTACAGAAAAACACTTTTGAATTCCACAAGGAATTGTC
The DNA here is from genome assembly GCA_029721435.1 of Gymnothorax reevesii. Classification (NCBI taxonomy): domain Eukaryota; kingdom Metazoa; phylum Chordata; class Actinopteri; order Anguilliformes; family Muraenidae; genus Gymnothorax; species Gymnothorax reevesii. Next base: position 86,490,445 of record CM056575.1, read on the forward strand.
ACTTACTGCCTGGGGAAGTGCACCAATACTTGTGGGATTCATTTTCAGCACATTATGCAAAGAACTTCCTTCCTATAAAATACTAGTTTTATTCATTATCAAGAACAGAAATAAAAAGTGTAATAAAGAAGTTAACAGCGCATTTTCAAAACTTTTCAAGTTGACTCAGGGCGATAATTAACTCTGAATACACATTGAGGATCTCAAATATAAAAAAACTGGCATCTCAATCAAAATTTTGCGCTGCCATGATGAACGAACAACAAAATAATTTTGATTTGAAACAGGGCATTGAAACTGGGAACAAATAGGAGATTATTCTCCACTTTCAGCTTGATTTTTAGGCCATTCTGACCAAGGTGCCTGATTTTAATGAGTCTCCCAGCGTTGCTGTGCAATAACTGGCCTCATTTTCAACTTTCCTCTCAAATTTTTCAATTCGCTGCATTGCTCATGACTTCACGGGAGTTCCAAATGCATTTGAGATATTTATGTAACCAAACCACTAATTCAAAAATTTTTTTGGCATGCGTCACAGTGTTGATCACCGGCAAAACTATGTAATGCAATCTCCAAACTTTGAACGAGGCCAGTGCTCATAATTTATGAGACCCAATTTTTTTCCCGCCATTTAGTTGGCCAAAGGGTAGAGGTGATAGCCTTTATTATATGCTCGGTTGGCCACTGGAGATATTTGGCCACAAAAATTTTTAATTTTATCCCTTCTAAGATTATGTCAACACTTGGTTAATGATTTATCACCACTGATTGACAATCAATCCTCCACATTACTTTGACTGTTTAAAAATAGAAGAGCCTTAAACTTGAACTTAATGTTTTGGCAGAATTTAAGTGGTTTTCCCCTAAAAACCATAGGGCACAATCTCATTCCGCGTAGATAAACCTAAGGATTAAACTGCTTTGGCTTCTGGAGTTTTCAGGTGAGCTCTTTCATTAGGCTGAGTTTGAAGGGAATTGGTGAGACAGTGTGTGTCACCCTTGCCTGGTCTTCTCGTGGGCACCATCTTAAGTTTCTCTCCTTCCCTGCCTCTGCTGCAAATAAGCATTCATCTTCTGCTGCAGAGCATCACTCCCTACTACGAGTAGTAACACTGCCTGCTGCATCACTGGAATCTAAAGCTAGTTAACTCGATAACCTAAATCTCCCACAGCTTGGTGCACTGGCATCCCAAATGCTATAATCATGTAGCATTTTGAGTTCATGCACGGACAGTCAATAGATTGGGTAGATTTTTGCTTTGTTCGTGCTTCCTGGGACAAAGCTAGTGGTAGTAGTTGGAAAAAATGTCTACCTGACATAGGCACCTTAAAATTCTACTTTCTCCATGAGCAAAGACATTTGTCAATCGATTACAAAATACGGAAAATACAGTATGAACATAGCAATGTAATTTTTCTTTGAGCTATAAACGTGTATGGACACAATATATTCATATGACACCTAGCATACAAAAATGAAAGTGAAAGACCACGTCCTCTGAAGTGAACTGCTGTCATGCCACGTCCCCAACGGTCCGCATTCTGAGGAACTGGCCCGCTCACCAATTATCCATCATTGCTGTCATCTGTGTCCAATTATTCCATTTAGAGCTTGTAAGCACATAAAAGCCCTGACTCCGCAATATTATGTTGCAAAGTCTTGTAAAGCTCATGTCTTATGCCTTAGCGTTTTTGTGTGTAATGAGGTAAACTACTTTAAATAGCTGACTTTATGAAATCAGCTCATTGTTTGTGCTGCTTTGGGAACCGCATTTCCTAATTTCTTTGTACTCGCCTTTTTCACCTTTGTGGCTTCACTACACAGGTAAATAAACCCAAGCACTTCATTGCATTTGGATTCTGCTTTCCTTTTTGCTATTTTCAGTGCACATACATACGTGCTCAGAAAAACCCTTACAACTGCAAACAAAAGAACTGGCCCCTAGGTGTTTACAAAGTACTACATTTTTGGTCATTTTAAGATGCAGCTGAACTGAGTAATAAATACTAAAACATCTGGATCAATAAACTCACAGAAACTTCAAAAACTTTTTTAAAAAACCCTTTTAAAAAAACATCAAATGACCTATAGCCCTTTTATAGCATGAGGCAAAAAAAAAGCTCTTGTTGAAGACCCAAATTGTCTGCTTTCTCGTGAATGTTCTGACAACCAACAATCAAACACCGGTGATTTATTTAAAAATTGTATGCACCGATTCAAAAAAACATACACAATCACAGTGTTGAGTTGCAAATGCATGGTAATCTAGTGATCTAACCACAGAAGCTAAAACATAAAATTAGTCCATTAAACATGCTAGCAGTGTGTAGTGATCAAACCCGCAGCAAACTTCCCATGACTATATCATCGGCGTCACGTAGCTTGTAACAGTGTTACCTGCGTGAATGTTCATGCTCACTCATGCATACTTTGTAGAGAAGAGAGCTACAATGGATCTCATGCAAGAAGCGAAATAAGAACACATTTTCTCTTATTTTTGTTCTTATCTCTGATTTTCTCTTATTTTGTTCTTACTCATTGATTTCTGGGATGCACCAATGTTTTTTTTTTTTTTTTTGCTCTTCTCTTAGGTAAGAGAAAACTTTACGAGTGGTCAAGAGCACACTTACCAGGATAAGAGAAAACAGGAAACTGTTATCTCTGTCCACAAATTGCTTGTCCAATGCACGGAAACACAAGTTTTAAAACCTAAACATTAAATATGCACCATATAATCAAATTTAGATTTTTTTTTTACGTTTTTGAGAAATTATAATGATTTTATTATTTAATTCTTGGGCTAAAGAGTTTGGCCAGTTGATCCTAATAAGGACAAAGCTATAACAAGAGGCCCATGGGCCTTGTTAAATGAACCAAGTATACCCAAAAGTATCATCTTCTTATATAAAGCAGGGGCAATATATAGGGGGGAAAAGTAAGGACTATTGCAAGGGCCCCTGACTGACAGGGGCCCCAAATAATATGTAAAAATTAAAATGATTTTGCTATCTGGGTTGAGAATTTTTTTTTTTTCAAATATCGTCAGAAAACGATCAAAAACAATCTCTTTGGTTTTACTTGTTTTTGGCAGTAAAAGTTAAATATCCACACTGAACAAAAAGTAAATATCCATATTGACCGACCACCCCCCTGTATCTGCATGTAATGCTTTTGTCCTGCCTTGGGGCACTCACCGGTGGCCGTGCTTAGTAACAGTCAGTAGTTGCGCCAGAGCGCTACAATGCTGCTTAGTCCTAAAATAAAATCCGGCTTTCGAAAAAGGAAAGAGAGAAAGGAGAGAGAAAAGAGGCAAAAGAAAGGGTGTCAATATGTGACCCAGTTTTTTAGGTGGGTAGCTTAGCCTATAGTCTGTGAGTGGTAGAAATTAACCTGTTAGCTTAAAGGAAAAGTTCACCCAAAAATGAAAATTCACTCACTGTACTCACACCAAGGCTTATGGAAGGGCCCATGAATATCTTTATTCTTCAAAACACTTCTGGAGTTACAAAGAAAAACAGCATTGAAAACAAATCCAAATCAATTGAAGTCAACGGAGACCACTTTTTCAAGCGTGAAAGACAACATTTAAAAACCACAAAATGCCTCCATACTGCTTGCGGCATAAACCAAGTGTCCGAAAGCCCCGCCATTCAAAGTTGACTCGTAAAGAGGTCTTTTCGCACTATTTTTAGCCTTAATGTCCAATGTAGCCGCCTTGTTCATTTTCACGGAAGAAGTTTAAAATTCAAGAACTCTAGCTACGGTGACCAACAAGGACAAAACATTCTGCAACGGCCCTTAACATCTCCAATTGGAGAAACGCACTGCAGTTTCGATGTTCATATTCACTGACTGAACAGCACATTTTTATGAGCGGCCAACTTAACGAGTTCAACTTCTTCCACGAAAATAAACAGGCTAAAATTAAGGTGAAAAGGCTAAAATTAAGTGAAATTAAGGCTAAAATATAGTGATAAGATGTCTTTATTAGTCAAATTTGAATGTCGGGCTTACGGACACTTGGATTATTTTGCATGAGCAGTATGGTGGCATTTTGTGGTTTTAAAATAATGTTTTTTACGCTTGAAAAGAGGTCTCCGTTGACTTCAATTGATTTGGATTTGTCTTCAATGCTGTATTTCTTTGTAGCTCCAAAAGTGTTTTGAGGAAAAAAGAAATTCAAGGACCCTTTGATTAGCCTTGGGGTGAATAGATGATGAGTGAATTTTCATTTTTGAGTGAACTTTTCCTTTAATGTCCATAGTGAAACAAGTGCACCGCCTATCTGCGAATGTTGTATTGCTACGCAATACTAGTCCCCTACCGGTGTATGCATATTATATTTCCTAAATAGTAGGTCAAAGTGACCTGAATAGGGTACATGACACACCCTCTCCCCGAGATGCATCCACACACCAACTTTGATGTTCCTAGGTCATACGGTATTGAAGTTATGGAGCGGACACGAATGTGGACGGACGGACTGACAGACGGACAGAGTGCAATCTTATAGTCTCCTCCGTTTCCGGCAGGGGACTAATAAGCTAGCTACAGCAGAGGTGGACTCGTGGGTAAATCATTTATGTATCACGCATTCCAGAGCAAAAATATGAATCTGAATAGAATGGTCTTGTCTTTTCCTGCCGTTGAGTTTCTGTTTTACATTATACGTTTTAGCATCCAGTTGGACAGCCAATCAAACACAGATTCGTTACACATCTCAATGGTGACAAATCATACGTATGAACTGATAGGCGGACAATCTAGTGACTGAATGTACAGTACAATGGGTGTATCACGGTGGAAGTAGAGTTGGAGATGCTGACAGAGAGGGGAGGGTTATTCAATAAACACATTCATGATTGTGACAAAGTCATCAAGCAGTGTTAAGGCTGAAAGATCATCAATCACTGAGGAGGCAGCCAGAATGCGCGCATATTCTAAATCCATGGTTCTATTTAGGGGAATTCTGTGAAGCTGTCAGTTTAAAAAATTATAGTTTGTCAATTGTCAAAGTGCACAGTTTTTTTGTTTGTTTGTCGCAGTATAGCCTGCTGCTAAGAAAGTGCCCTAGCGACATCTACTTTTAAGAGAAGAAATTCAAGAGCTCGTACATTGATACTTTTGCTAAAATAAAAAAATTGGACCCATTTCTATAACTTTTAGTGGAGTATTTTTTTTTATTACGAGAGTATTTTTCATTTGAGTTGAGTCAGGCATATGTGTACTTCTTTCTCCTCTGCTGAGCACTGGTATATTAGTATTACAGGTCCCAAGACCCGAGGTCTAATTCTCATTGCAATGCCAACCTTCTGTGTACTGAGTTAGGACACATCCTTCCAAACTTTTTGGCATCAGTTAGATGATTGTCAATGGCCTTCACAGTCAACTTGACCTCAAATATAAGACCTTACTATTTGTCATTTCCATCACTGATGATTTTCCATTTTGGAATTTTAAAATAAAAAATTACATCGAGACTGTAAAAGATGGCCTTCAGCACATTTTTTATGTTCTCTCACATCAAATAATGAATTGCATACTGTATGCAGACTGTTGCATGTACAACTCACTAGCAGTAAATATTGCCCTGGTAGTATTGAACTATAAGAAGGAAAACAGTTGCAAGCCGTCAGAGTTGGAGTTATGTAAAGCTTTTAGTGGGTCAGTTAGGTCCTAGAGATGTGGTGACAACAGCTTCCCGGGTAGGCCCAATCTGATTTTTTTTCTCATGGGACCCAGAATTCCTGGCAGCACCCCTGATATATAGTATAGTAAGTTTCACCCCCTCCCGAGGGGCAAACATGGAGCCTGGGGCCCATGAAATTAACAATTTTGATAAAGCACCTCAAGACCATTCCATCTATGAAGAGTATTAGTTTCCAGCCTATCTCGGTCTGGAGAAGATTGTTGAAATTTTCAGCAATATGACCCCATTTTGGCCCCACCCCTCAGCCCTTGGGGAAGAGACAGAGTGAAAAATGTCAGGCTTCACCTTCACAAATGTAGAATCAAACTGTCATCTCATGGTTATAATCAAGTTTAAATGATTTCCGGTAGAAAATGAACAAAATATACCCAAAAGTATCATTTTCCTACAAAAACTATACTAAATTTCGCCCCTGCCCCAGGGGCAAACATGGAGCTTCACCTAGCTTCACCTATGTGTGTACTTCTCCCAGTCTTGGTCCGCCACCGAACGCAATTATAGTATTGGTGACCGGGAGTTATTAGCGGTCAAGCTGGCACTCGAGGAGTGGCGCCACTGGTTGGAGGGAGCTGAGCACCCCTTTCATGGTTTGGACCGACCACAAAAACCTCCAATATATTCAGCAGACCAAACGGCGTAATTCCTGGCAGGCGCGATGGTCATTGTTTTTAAACCGCTTTGATTTTACGCTCACTTACCGCTCGGGCTCTAAAAATATTAAGCCTGATGCCCTGTCACGTATGTACGATCGCACGGATAGCGATCCTACCCCAGAGCCTGTTATTCCTTCTACCCAGATCGTGGCACCTATTCACTGGGAGGTTGAGGCGGTGGTTTAGGAGGCATTGAGATCCGATCCCGGTCCTGGGGGGGAGCCTCCTGGCTGTTTATTTGTGCCGCTTGGGGTTAGGTCAAGGGTCCTTCAGTGGGGACACTCTTCCCGCTTGGCTGGGCACCCGGAGGCCAATCGGACCAAGCAGTTCCTTGCCCAACGGTTTTGGTGGCCGGATATGATGAAGGAAATTCGGGAGTTTGTTGCGGCATGTAGCTTATGTTCTAGAAATACAACTTCCCACCTCCCTCCCTCTGGCCTGCTGCGACCTTTGCCCGTTCCCAAGCGCCCTTAGTCACATATCGAGCTCGATTTTTTCACGGGGCTGCCTTTGGTAGTGGTTGACCGGTTTTCGAAAGCAGCTCATTTTGTAGCGCTTCCTAAGCTGCTTTTGTCGCGGGAGACAGTGCATCTTAGTGTTAAAACTGTGTTCCGTTTACATGGGCTCCCATAGGACGTCGTCTCTGACCAAGGTCCTCAATTCAGGGCCAGATTCTTGCAGGCTTTTTGTAAGCAGTTGGGGGCCACAGTGAGTCTCTCCTCTGGGTTTCACCTGGAGACCAACAGGCAAACGGAACGGACAAATCAATCTCTTGAAAACACACCTCGATGTTTCGCAGCGGAAAATCCCTCATCGTGGAGTTGTTTTCTAGCTTGGGCTGAGTATGCCCATAACTCTTTGTGTAATTCCTCCACGGGGCTTTTGCCATTTGAGGCTCAAGTGGGTTACCATCCCACATTATTTCCAGAGACTGAGAACGATTCCGAAATTCCCTCAGTCAACCAGTTCATTTGGTGCAGTCGGTCGGTTTGGACTAAGGTCCGTTCTTCGCAGTTGCGTTCGGGGCGCAAACAAAAATCCTTTGCTGATAGAAGGCGTCGCTTGGCCCCGTCTTATCGGGTTAGGCAGAGAGTTTGGCTGTCTACCAGGGACCTCCCGTTGAAGGTAGAATCCCGAAAACTGGCACCCCACTATATTAGCCCGTTCAAAATAGTGCGGAAGGTCAATCCAGTCACGGTCCAGCAGAAACTCCCGAGATCTTTACGCATACATCCGTCATTCCACGCCTCTCGGATTAAGCCGGTTAGCACCGATGTCCTGGCACCTGCCGGCACACCTCCTCCGCTGCCACGTGCGCCGCATTCTGGCCGAGAGGCCTGTAGGTCGTGGGGTCCAGTCCCTTGTTGACTGGGAGGGATATGGTCCCGAGGAGCGGTGCTGGGTCCTTTCGCGTGATATTTTGGACCCCTCACTAATTTCTGAGTTTCTTGCGCGGGGTTCCTTGGGGACTTCTGGAGCTGTCCTTTAGAAGGGGCGGTCCAGTCTTGGTTTTGGAGCTTTGTTAGCTCCTTTTGTTACTCTTGTCTGGGACATCGTTTTGCTCACCATCGGTTTCCTGGGCCAGCTGGCATTAATTGGGGGCGTTGCCCGGACTCTATTTAAGCTCCTGTTCTACCTCGTTCGGGTTGCTAGAGTGTCATTTTCCCCTATTGTCAGTATCTTAGCTGCATATCAGGAAAAGTGTTAGAGAGTAAGGGATTCATTTGGTTTATTTCCCTTTTCTTTTGTCTTTAGTCGAGCTCGCCTGTTTGCTACCACAGACGGCGTCAGGTCTGTTGGTTGCGCGAGTCTCGTGATTTCTATTTGTTTTAGTCTCTAAGCACGCTGCTGGTTTTGTCTTTTTTATTTCTAGCCAATGCTCTTGGCGTCCTACCACCAACGCCATCACATGTTACAAACTCAAGATGTGTAGAATTATGTCATGCACTACTTAGGCAGGTTTTGAATGCCCTTCTGTTCCATTTAAAGTGAAACCTACCTCCTTCTTAAGAGGAACCATCATCTTCTGATTAATTTGGGACAAACTCTGGGTCTCCGTCATCTTCCACTTCACCATTATCAATCATACCAAGCAATTCCTCATTAATGAGATACCCAGCCAGCATGTTTATAACAAATTATGGGAAAGTTGTGGGATGGCCCACGATGGCTTAGGTAGTGCTGAGCGTATAGAGAAGCCATCCGCTTGTATTTACAATCCATGTGGGCATACTGGGTCGGCCCATTTAGGAAATTTAGATTACAGTTTTCTGGACATGCTGACCACCTCAACTAAATTTCTCCAAAAGTGCGAGATGGCCCGCAATGGTTTATAAAAGGGGCAAGGATAACATTGCGAGAAGTTACTGTCGCAATGGGAAATTCAAGCTTCTTTTATAAGAAAAAAACCTGACACTAAAATACTTATCGCTCTAAATTCCAAATTTTTGTGCTGGGATCTCTGATCTAAAAAAATATCTTGAGCTTTTTCAATGAAATAAGTGACCTATGGCATGACCAGATCGATAAGAAATGCAGAAATAGGTTGGCGCGAGAAGTCTTCTACACGTTTACACCATCAATGCAAGACTTGTTAGTGGTTGACGCCTATTTCAAGGTACTAAGAAAGATATAAATATCATATAAGGGCATAATTGAAGCACTGATTACTAAAACCCCACAAGTCAAGTCAAGTGTGACTTATGGGGTTTTAGTAATAGGTGCTTCAATTATTCCTCCAATTGACAAAGAAAGATGAATCCTGCTGTGTGACCGGCTTGAGCATGGTGTTGTGCACACTTGTAATGCATGAAGCAGATCTGTTCAGCAATAAATCAAAAATTTTTGGTCACATATTTATTAAAATGTTGAATCAGTTTGGGAGTTGTCCTGCCTGAAGTGTTCAAGTGATTTAAATCGGTGTAATGATGAGTCGTTTTTATGTTGCCACATTTACAGTGCCATACAGCATCTCATATCCAGCTGTCCTTCCCATAAACATCACAGTTGCAACTATGAGTAACTATTCACTCATTAAGTATTCGTAATCGTAATATGGAACTTCTGTCGAACGAGAACTGGGTCATCCATTCTATAACAGGCTGCAGAGCTGAGCCTTTGAGAGAGCGCGTACACTTGTGCATTAGTATGAGAGTGACATCATTCTCCACAGCCAGAATACAACTGCAATGGATTCCTGGCAAACCAGGGATTTATACTCTGAGAATCACAGCATTACTGCATTTGTGCTGTGCAGTGAAGCTTGTCATTGAAACTCTGTAGCATATTTACCTTGTTATAGACATGTGGGTATGAATGTGTTCACCTGAAAAACTGACATTGTTGCAGTCAGGGCCTGAAATTCAATGTTTGCAGCAATGTTCTTCTGCAAACAAGGGCACTTTCCGGTTTCATAGACGTTGATTGTCACCTGATATTAATAGTTATTGGATACTGTATATGCATGCGATGGATGCTCACTAAAATCTGTAAGGAAAGATGTTTAGAAGTTTAGACACTCAACTTGAAATCATCATCTTTGTTGCAACATATTTTGTAGGTCTTCAAATCAGAAGATGCGCAAAATCATCATTGAGTTTTGCACTAACATAGGCTGTGTTGTTCCTTGAAATAAAGCTGCCCCTTAACATTATTTGGTGACCACAAATTAGCCTAACAGTTCAAAGCGCTGAATGCGGCTGTGCCTTTGGATTTTGTATAAACCACATTAGGCTTTCACGCACCAGGTACTTAAGAATCTAATGATATTTTACAGCCTGTTAGGATGTTTAAGTCTATGGTATAAGTCCTCATAACAACTTGCATTCAAAAGTATGAGCAAAGCTTTAAAAAATTGCAACTAAAGACGCAAACAACTTACATATGAAGGTGAATACTTTCAAGAAGAAATTAGAAACTTTATCATGAGACTAACCAGCATATCTGATGCTTCCTGATTTTTTTCCTCTTGTAATTAGTTTTAGTCACATAAAGCGGAATTATTGTTCCAACTCAACAGGAATGAATGCTTGTCTTTATGATGCTAGCCTGCCAGTCACATGACTCAGTTTATTTTTTACGGGACACTGAGCAAAACAGCTGCACAAAAATGAGTTCTTGTAGGTGAAAGGGGATCAGACGTGGGATGTGCAACTGCCGTTTATGGCTGAACAGCCTGTTTGTCCCAAAATGTAGTCACTTTCTTTGAATGGTGGCTTGCCTCTGGGTAATAGGCAAGCTGTTTTGTCTCATGAATGACAACAGTGCCATAAAATTTGCTGTTTTGGACAATTTTGTTGTGTGTAAACCAATAACTGTGGATCTAAGTTTACCAAAGCCATGTGGCTAACAAATCAGTTATTGCCCCAGTAAACAAACTGGGCACAGATGGCCACTAAAGAGAATATTTCATCTTCAGAGAAAAACAGGTTCTGCAACCATATAGCAAATTCATCAAGCAAAGATTTTTTCCATGAGTGTTATAAAAAGCGAACAACTTCCACTTCCTAGACAGCCACAAGTGTGAACATTTGGTCTTTTCACAAGCACTTTGAGCAGACGCAGCCGTTGTCTTTTTCTCATGTAACGTCTGATTTCAGGCTGGCTATAATTAATAACAACCATAAAAGAAACTGTTTTCAAAGAAGCTGTCCATGATCCAATGCAAAGATTATCCACAGCAATCCCAGCAAGCAACAGAGTAGCTCTTAAGTTTGTGCTAGCAGAGGGCGTCAGGTTGACTACAAGCCATAATTTCTAGTCAGATTTGTCTGGCGGTAGAGTCACTTGCGCTGATATATTTTTAACAGTAGTCTCTTTCTTCAAATGAAGTATGATTTGCCAGCCAGAATTAGCTTTTAAAAACTACCGGGGCATAAAAATCATTGTAATTATGCATTTTTTTCCCCTAAAATGTATTTCCCGTCGCCCCTTGTTCTCAGCATGACATGCATCCACTTCAATACATTCCCTCTGAAAAACAAAAGCTGAGTCTGACGCGAGCCCACGGGGGCTAGAAACTATAGGCTCTGCAGCTTAGCATGCGGCTGTCTGAGTGAGTTCTTACAAAGCAGCGAATCGGTGCCTGGCTCTTTGTACTTGCATTATAATAGCACAGACCCACGCAGCGGAGCAGAGAGACTGAGCACCCTTCATCTTTCCCTTGGCAGGATCCATGGGGGACATGTGTTTCAATCCTGTCAGTATCGCAGCTCACTCGCGTGGAGTACGCACTCCCTGCACGTCGTTCGCTAACGCTTTTCCACGCCAAGGCTTCACAGTTATGGCAAAGTCTGTCATGCGCATCCTCATCACTCACTCATTTCAAACAAGGGCTTACGTAGCCCTCTGTCATCCACGGCTGTCATCATCCACGCAGAAATAAATAAGTTTGCCCACCACTTGAAGGTGAAGCCTGTTACATCCTCCGCGTGTTATACACACAAAATACGGATGCCAGTATTATACACAGCAACATTCAAAATTGATATTTATTGCACATCTCATGTTTCCAATTGTATAATTTTTGTTTGATACTCACAGTACCAGCAGGGTAGGGTGGTGCAGTGAATTGCTAAGAACAGGTAATAAGGTAGAGAAAGTCATTTTCAAACTGAAGTCTTTTCTGTTGGGAGTTCTCTATTTGTCTGGGGGTCCTCTGGGTACTTTCGGTTCTTCTGCCGAACCCAAAGAAAAGCAGGGTGTCATTCAGGCTCTCACCCACCGCATGCTGGGTTAGGCTTCAGGCCCACTGTGATTCTCAGCAGAAGTACGAAGGCCAAAAAATGTGTTTGCATTGACTCATATTCCCTTCAGGAAAGAAATATTATTGCTGGTTCTTGGGAGAATGACATATGCTTAGTCCTTCTTTCCAATTGCTCTTGTTGGGGTTCACTTCAAATTGGCGTTGGCAGTTCCCATTATCCTATTCTTTAAATTTAAAATATATATTCCTATATTAACTCATAATTGAAAGGAAAGCTACTACTGCTCATTCAGAAAAAAGTGAAGGTGACAAGCAATAAATTCATTTGGATAGGAGCAATTATACAATCCCAGCAGGCAACAAAGAGAGAGCCTGTCGCCTCTGGAACATTCTAAGGACTCCTAACTCTGAGAGATCTCCCACAGCCCAACATCCAGAGAGACCACATCCAGGCCCTTCTGCTCTCTTTACTCTGGCTCGTGATATCACCACCTGTGAGGAGCTGCCACAGGGAACCACTAATGACCACCCCAACCCTTTTGCAGAACTCCTTAGACTGCATCACCTAAAATACAGACTTACCATTTAGAACCTTTGTTGGGCTTTTTTTCAGGCTAAAATATTTAATTTTACCAAAATATATTTTCTGATCTAATCTCCAATGTATTTTCAAACAGAAGGCTTTGTTGAGATGGAACTTTTCAAATTTGTCAAAGGCCAAACCCACATTATCTAGATAATGACTTGGGTAATGACAAATATTATTACCTAATTTCATATTGACATGAGCATTTCAAGTGCACTTTTATGGAATGCTTCTGCCCCGGCTCTTTTTCTAATAAATATTACAATGACTCTTTTCTGTCAGTTGCAGATAAATTTTCGGGTGGAACAATGCACAGCTAACGCTGTCGGAAATGAATTGCATTCAGCCGTATGACCGAATTATAGTTCATTTGATCATTTGTAATATCACTCGCCTTTGGATAAAACATTTACCTTGCAGCTACCCTACAGCTGAATAAAACCAGGAGTCTGTATTATTTTTACTCTGGGATCCTTTTCAATATCATGACAAGTTTATCAAAGGACGCAGTCAGCAAGGACATATTACATTTGATCTATTGCTTAGCAGAGTGCAAAAAAAAAAAAAACCGCACATTTCAAGCGCTGAAAATACTTGAAAAATTGGAATCTGCCTATCAGTATTTTTTCTGAGGCAATGACACCATTACATTTAGGTGTAAATATTAATGCAATATATTATTCAAAGACATGGATGTAAAGCACAGACATGTGGCATGGCCTCACCTAGTTCCAATTGTTTGTAGATGTACCAGTACTTTCCTCCACATTTCATTCTCAAATTTTCTCCCTTCAGATTTGGATGCGTACACAAAGTGCTGCATGGCGGAGGGAAGATTTTAATTAACTTTTGTGAGCTACTGGCCTTGGCCACCGCAATTAATCACAGCTTTTCATGTCCAAATGACTTCCACATTACCATACGACTGGGAGACCAGTGCATCTCGCTAGATATTGTGAAGAAACTTGGTGTCATCAAACCACTTTAACTCTAAGCCCCAACTTTTCATGCTGTCCGCACTCAAGGGGATAAAATGCATTACTAAATACGTGATATATAGGAAAACTAAGGAATTTGTTGTCTAAATTCTGTATTGGGCGGGCCTATTCATGGGGTAAAGACTATCAAAATCATTTCAAGGCAGGGAATCGACAGGCTGCAGAATTTCCCACTGCTGCAAAATCCACACAGAAATCAAGACAGTGGCAAAGCACTTTGCTAAATTTGATGGGCTGGTACCCAAAGAATCACAAAATAGCATAATAGACGCAGAGTAAAGCTGTGTTTCCCTTTAGAGAAAGCACATCACCAGCACCCTTCAGAGCAGACCGTTTCTTTTCTCTAGGCCAAGTCAGTCAGGTGCCTCTGGCAAATGAAACAGGGGGAAGTGTAGGTTTTGTGAGGAAATCCCAACATTGAGGTGAGCGCACAGAAACAGTTCTATAGTAGACTTTCTTGAAAGTACCCTCTCTCCTGCGAAGGTGAAAGCACAGCAGAGGTGGAACATAAGATTTTTCACAGCGAGCCCTCCCTGCCACCTAGAAAAAACCACAGCAACAGTGACGCAACAGTGACTTGGGTAATTCAGGCTATGGGGAGAATGGGTTCCAGCCGAAAGGAACATTTTTCTGCAACACAGTGACCGTGAAATACAAAAAAGCTAACCCTTTTAATTATTTCTCAAAATGCCTTCCAACAGTCGAGAGAAACAAATGTTGATTTTGGAAAGAGGTCAGTTATGCCCTACAGAGAGAAAGAAAAAGAGAGTGAAAGAAATGGTCATTTCTTGGTTAGAAAGACAAACTGAAAAGGTAAGAGAAATAAATAAATGGAAAACAGAGCATGAAGGAATTACTGTGTCCTTGGTTCAGGTGTCCTTGCCACATTTCTGTGAGGAAAATCAATAGTTTGCTCGCTGTAGTGTGGCACGGGCAAGGAGAGAAGCACACAGAGAAAGCAGCGCGGCAGAGAAATGCAGTCGACGTGGTATGGTGTGCTGAGAAAAGAGCAGGGGTGTCCAAAGAAGTGGTGGAGCAGGTGTGGTTGGAGTTTTAGTACGGCACTAAGGCACCTGATTCTACTTATCAAGGTATCAAATGATGTCCAGTAATTTACAGTGCAATGAAAATGTATGTGCCCCTTCCTGATTTTTTAAATATTTTTTGCTTATTTTGTAATGGCTGGAAAGAGTGGAGTTTCAGATGCCGTGGCAGGCGAAGCTGCATCAAGCAGAGAGCCGACGCAGCTGAAAGTGATAGGGCTAAATAGAGCGGAGACAAGCTCGCGTTTCTGAATAAACAAAAGGCTTAAGTTCCAGAAATGAAGCAAGCAACCAGATAGATAAAAAATACTCAATAAAAGAGAAAACTAAACAAGGCACCTAACAAGAGTGCCAAACCCTAAAGAAGCTAAGCTTCCCAGAAACAAAGAAAATACATATAGATAGGCAAACTCATGACCACAGACATATTGAGCCAAAGTGAGCAAAGTCATATCAAACACTCCAGCGAAGGAGGCATGGCGACTTCGGGCTTAAATAGACTCCGGGAAGAGCCGCCCAGGAGTAATCAACCAGGTGGGTAAAAAATCCGATGTGGAAAGAAACTCTCGTCCCTGACGATATCGTTAAGAAAGAAAGCAAAAAGCACATAGCAAACCATGACATATTTGTCATAGGCAAATGTTTCAGATCAGCCTACTAGCTTCAATATAAGACAAAGACAACAAATGTAAACACAAAATACAGCTTTTAAATGATCATTTAATTTGTTGAAGGTAAAGAGTTATCCAAAACCTACACTCACCATCCACTTCATTAGGTACACCTTGTTAGTACCAAGATGGAACCCCCTTTTACCCTCAGAACTGCCTAAATTCTTCATTGCATAGATTCAACAAGGTGCTGGAGACATTCCTCAGAGATTTTGGTCTGTATTGACTCGAAAGCATCACGCAGTTGCTTCAGATTTGTCACCATCATTGATGCGAATCTCATGTTGCAGCACAGAACAGTGAACTCATTGTCATGTTCAAGAAACCAGTTTGAGATCATTTGAGCTTTGTGCAGCTCAAACTAGTCTGGCCATGAAAATCCCAGTATATTAGCAGTTCTTGAAATACTCAGAGCAGCCCATCTGGCACTAACAACAATGCCATGTTCAAAGTTACCAAAATCCCCTTTCTTCCCCATTCTGATGCTCATTTTGAACTTCAACAGATCGTCTTAACTATTTCTTCATGCCTCAATGCACTGAGTTGCTGCCAGGTGATTGACTGATTAGATATTTTTGTTCATGAGCAGTTGAACATGTGTGCCAAATGAAATGTCCAGTGAGTGTATAACATCTATGCAAAAAAAAATCCCCCCACAAAAACCTCATAAATGTTTGCGCCAACCTCGGCAGCAAAAATTCTTATAGAAATTTACAATAATAATTTGTAATTTGCAGTGAGTCTTTTACACCATCGTGGAAGAATTTTGGCCCATGTCTGCCTGTTTAAGGTCATGCCCCTGCATCTCAAAGGATTCAAGTCAGGACTTTGCCTAGACCACTCTTGAACCTTCATTTTGTTTTTTGTTTTTTAGCAATTCAGAGGTGGACTTTCTTTTGTGTCGTAGATCATTGTCCTGCTGCAGAACCCAACCACCCTTGAGCTTTAGGTCACAAACTGATGACCATACATTGACCGTCAGGATTTCCTGTTAAGGAGCAGATTTCACGGTTCTGAAGCAGCAAAGCAACGCCAGACCATCACACTGCCTTCACTGTGAAAAATGAATGAATGAATGAATGAATGAATGAGCCCACTATTCAAGCCCAGTAGCGCACTATAATTAAGCAGACAGTAGAGGTGCTCAACTGCAAAGACAAAAAGACTGTACATATTTGCAACTCCTTACCGTGGACCATTACCTGGGAACTAGCACAAGTTATGGAGAGCTGCAGCACTCTGAAGCTCAGTAAAGACATTTTAATATAGCAGGGGAGACTGGTGTTTCTATGTCAACTGATGTCTTCCTCAAAGTCAAAAGTAGAGAAATGACAGAAACTGCACTGGGAGGTACAGGAGTACCCTCCCATCAATTACACAATGTATGGTGCTCGTCTGTAAAAAGTGATAGTATAAGTTCTGCAGAATTCCACATATAATGACAACTACCATCATCGTCTTTGATTGTTGGGATAATATTCTTTTTGTGTAATGCTGTGTCAGATGTAACAGGACCAATGTCTTCCAAGAGGTTCCACTTTGGACTCATCAGACCACTAAATCCTATCAAGATAGTCCTGGGGTCATCAAAATGTTTTTGGCAAATATAGGAAGAGCCTTCGTGATATTTTTGGTCAGCAGTGGTTTTGCCTTGCAGCTCTTGAATGGATACAATTTCCGCCCTGTCAGTTTCTTGATGTGGAATTGTGAACACTGACCTTGCTTTAGGAAGTGAGGCCTGAAGTTCTCATGATATTTTTCTGAGTTCTTTAGAAATCTTGTGGATAATTTGTCAATGCACTCTTTGAGGAAATTTGGTATTCCAGCTACTCCCTGGAAGGTTTCCCTCAGTTTTGTCCATTTTTAACTACTGGCTCTCTATTCCCATAAATCCAAGAGTTCTAGAAATAGCTTTGTGACCTTTTCCAGGATGTTGGACGTCAAAGACTTTGTAATTCATTTGCTCTTGAATATCTTTACTTTATGGCATCATGCAATGCGTTTTGGCAACTTCACACTGCCAGACCGGTTCTACACAAGTAACGTTTAGATTCACCAGGGCTGACAGTAATGACGCCTGTGTGTGTCCAGTGAAAGTGAATCCAGTTATCAATTAAATTTGTTTATTTGGTTAATTTAGAAACTGATGGGGTAATTGTACTTTTACATGGGGCCAGGGAGGGTAAGATAGCTTTTTTCTTTCATTAATGTTTCATTAATATCTTTCAAAACTGTTTTGTGTTCACTCAGGTTATCTTTGTATAATATTAAAACGAGATGATCTAAAACATTTCAGACATAGACAAATACGCAAAAATCGAAGAAAGCTGGGATGGGGAAAATACTTTTTCACAGCACTGGAGTTGAATCAGAGAATGAAGCTCAGGGTTGAAACAAATACACCGCATCCCCAGCAGCCCTTATTTTTCATAAGACCAGACATTCCTCTTGTAAAGGCAGCTCTTAGCTGCTGTTTAAACTGAGGAAGGTTCAATGGGCCATGATGGCACTTTTCAAGGCCTTTGTTAATGTACTGGAGAAATATCAGGCAAAAAACCCTGTTTGCCTGATTGTTTATATGGACACACCATGGAAGCAAAAAATAAACACAAATGGCTAGAGAGAGTTTCCATCAAGGGGGAGGGAATCTAAGTCAGAGTGTCTGCTGTTCCACAAGTGTGTGTGACTGAAGCGGAGAGTAAATGAGGGGGAGATGAAGTGAAGAACAGGAACGCTTGTGCCAGACAAGATGGGTTTACAGCATCATTTGCCTCAGATCACCTCGGGCCACCCTGGATGCAACACTGGCATCAGGAGCTCAGTGAGCGTCATCTTAGTGGTGGCTGTACATGCGACAGAATAAAAGCTCTCAACTGAATTTCATTAAGGCATTTCAATGTCACGAGGTTTATGCAAGAAGCAGCACTTACTGGAATTTGGAAACGCAGCTCAATACTGCATGAAACAAGCCCTACAGAGCCTACCAAACACATAAAAAAAAAGATTCTAAATTATATGTTCCAAATCTGCGATCTACACAACATCTCCAAGAACATCCCATATTTCTCCTTGAAAATGAGACTTTTATTCATTTGCGTTTATTCCATTGTTCCATGCTCCCTAACACCCAAGTACACATACCAACTACACACACGCACACTTCACGAACATGACCCTACAGATGGGGATGTGCTTTTTCTCAGTCAGCAGGTTGCTGACAGTCTCACTCCAGTGACGTGTACACCATGTGGAGAAGAGAATTCCCAGGCCAATCAGAGCATGGCCTCCAGCTGACCTCAGCATCTCCTCCTTTGTTTTCCTCCCCAGCGGAAACACTGGAGCAGCTGCTCACTCCTTTATTCGCACCATCATCAGACATGGAGAACCACTCTGATTCTGGCAAAAACAGAGACATGCAACATCTGTCCAAATGATCCCCTCAATGATGTACAGTCTTACTACAGCAGACGCCTGCGGAAATCGTATCATAATTACGACTGCTATAACTGTGCAGATTGTCTCCAAAGTCAATGTTTTCCTGTGAAATTAGCCTTTGATGGTTGACAGCCGTAAAAGACGGTCATTAGGATTTGTAACATAAGTGCGAACAGATATTTTGCTTTTTTTTTATTTTGAAGCCAAATTACTCCATCGTCAATTGAAAATTTTACCCTCCTTGCACATCCAAAAAAGACGATGAAACTTCCTTCTCAGTAAAAATGACTGACTCAGAGTACCTTCATTGTTTAAAAATATTCCATCATATTTTATAAAAAAATATAATACATTTTACTTTAAGTGCAACTACCACACCATCATTCAAACCCAACAGTATAAAACTAAATTTTAATTTATTTGTATCAACTGTATGGAATAGCCTAAGCCTGGGCAGAAGGCTTTCTAAACTTGCTTTACATGCGTAACACCAACCAAATGTGTATTCAGAGGAGCCAACATTTAAATGTTGTCAGGCTTAAAATGATTATTGATAATTACTCTACTGTAATGCTGAATGAATAATTATCACAGAATTTATTGTAAAAGAAGAAAAGAAAGCAAATAACAAAGTCCATCTCTGCAAAATATGTTTTGGAAATGTTTGTGTTTCATGAAATCAAATAAGAATCATTGATATTTTGAGTTTGTGAAAAGGTTTTGCAGCTGTCGGAATATTTTTTGGGCTCTGGGACTCTTCGAACCCAGACTTCTCTTCACCAAATTTTTCGTACCAGGACTTTTTGACCCTGGACTTTTAGTCCCTGTTAACTTTTCCTCCCCGGACTCTTCGTCCCTGGATGGTTCATCCCCACTAATGCTTTGCCTTCTTCCTGCATTATAACACTATCCCTAAAACTAACCCTTATGTCATGGTGATCTGTCCGTCGTCCGTTCATCCATCCATCTGTCAACAATGGTGGCCCAATTTTTTTATCATTAGGGGACGAAAAATCCGGGGACTGGAAATCCGGAAATTACAGCACTTTAGCTGCTCGGAAAAAAGCACAGTTGCTCTTGAACTAACCAACTGACGTATTCCTGCACAAGGCGCATGTTAGTTCATTGCGCGCAGTAGCGACTCTGAGCGGTTTGCGGCAGAGCCAGATTTTCAATGGCATAGAATAACGCCTCAAATTTTTTAAAAAATCCCTACAATAACCAGCACAGCAGATACACAGTATGTGGCTGCGTAGACCCTATGCGATATCAGTTTGTGCTGCAATGTTACATTAGACTTTTCCACAGGTGTTTCACTCTTCTATGTGATGCTTGGGTACAGCAGTGCTCTTCTGTGTGCACCGTTGAGATTTCCCTGAATGTAGCCAAACGAAATCCTCTTTGGAAAAATAAACACTGCAAACACGGAGTGCTTTTAGGGATATGAGTGGCGTATCAATATCCGCGTTGAGGTAACAAGGCCACAGCTACAAGTCCAATATTCCGCAGAGGAATGCGGCGGAAACTGTAAGTGCACCAGGATACAGCTTTGCTTTCACGTCCAAGAAAGCGACATACAAGGACCATTTTCAAAATATTTGCACAAGTTAAACGGCCGTCCAACCTCGCAATCGCAGCTAAGCTACTTGCACACTGGACGCGAAAAGAGTTTTTCACTCACTGATTACATTCAAAGTCAATGCGAAGACATGAATACACGCATTTGTGCGATCAGCTTTACTGTGACCTAAACAGCTGATCGCTACAGCGCACAGTGAACTACGATGCACCTCCCGCAGAAATACGTCAGTTGGTTCCTTCAAGAGCAACTATGTTTTTTTCAGAGCAGCTATAGTACTATAATTTTTAAAATATAGCATACAATTGAAATGGTGTATTATTTTCAGGTAGGACCTCTTGTAGGCCGCAAAAATATGCTCTTTCTGTGTTTCCGTTCACAACAGTGTATCGCCGAAATTTCCACCCTGCACTATGCCCTGGTGCGGCTACCTGGAGGAGATCAGAGAGCTTTCTACTGCATCTAATGTAAGCAGTGGCAATTTGTAGCTCATACAACCTCACTTCAAAAAAAAAGTCAACTATCCCTTTAACTAACCATCACCTATCAATGGTTTGATGCCAGACACACAATAATGGCTGTACAAATCAGATGTAGAAATGCCTGTAGCTAAGCCAACTAGCTCACTAGGTGGTTTCTGTGTAGCCTGAGATCTCACATAGTTTACAGACAAACAACTATCTTAAGATGTAACTTTTGCCAGAATATTTCAAAGGAAGAACCCAGATTTGACATTTATGAAGATAATTTTTTCATCAGTCTACACATTTTTTAAAATCTAAAATCTCCCATTCAGAGTTCATATGAACTCCGTACAAAAACTAGATGCTGCCAAAGAGTTTAACATTACATGCAGAGTAGTTGCTCACTGCCTTGAGTAGACTTAATGGGCAAGCCGGAAATAATATTGCTCCTAGCCCCATCCAACGCTGGGGTGAGAACACAGCAGGAATCGGTTTAATAAACTAACTAACTAGCTAGTTAGCACTGCGACTAGGTAAAGGACTTAAACGTCAGCTTACCAGCAGGTGCTTGCTGTATGCTGTTCTTCAACTGTTTTACTTCTGCACAACGTATGAGGAGTCAAAAAATAAAATTCTAGACAGTTTTACCCTCACCTCTTCTTCTCCAGTGCATTCATTTTTCCGGCTCCAAATCTTGTGTTTGAAAGCCAAGCTAACCAAAAAGCTTGCTTTAATTGGTCATAATATTCACAACAATAATAAAAGGGAAAAGATATTTTTCATAATGTAAAGAAAAAACATAAATCTTAACCATCTGTTTCAATAAAGAATTTAATTATCTAGGTCTAATGTTTTTGTACACAAAATATTTGCACAGTATTAAACATACACAGACTAAAAGCCTAAAAATATTTGTTCCCAAGACAGACATATGACTTGAGTGCTCTTTTTATGGCAAAAACTGCATTATTCAGTACTTTTATTATTGAATCTGCACAGTATACTAGTGATCTCCTTAGAACACTTTGGCCAATGTCACATCTTTCCTTGCCCGTAGGTGCAACTGCACCCCCTTGTACCCCGGTATATCCACTTCTGGTGGATGTAGAAATATATTTTTTCATGTCTTAAAAAAATTTTGTGCCCACAGGTGAATAACATTTTTGTAGCTGTTAAAATAAATGGTGTGCACAGGGTCCAAAATGAACTTTTTGGCGTACCAGCCAAGTGGCTGGTAGAGGAACAAAAATGACCAGTCAATCAGATTTATAGATGTGTTTTTATTATTACAGTTTGCTATTATTTCAATATAGAGTGTCTTCCTGGTCTTATATACAATTTGTGATGTGAGGGAACTTGGTTACACTACATTTCCTATGATGCTTTCCGTGTCCCAGTATCCTGTGGGTTGAAGGCTACTGTTGTGTAGCAGGGTTCTCGTTGTCTGTTCGCCTGCAGAATAAAGCTACAACATTAAAGGTAACTAATTTGTTCCGTATCCTCAACTTTTTTTCGCATATTTTGCCAGGCTGTTCCAATAAAAAGATTTGTGTATAACTTTTAATGTTGTCCTCGACCCCTTACAAGGATAAATTCCGAACGAAAGCAGTCACTTGACCATCACGATCAGCCATTGTGGCTGCTGGACCGCGGCCATTTTGACGCGCCTACTACTTAACCCTCAAGCGACTGAGTATTTTTAGCAACTGAAATGACGGAGTGGAGTCATAAATGACCCTGCTGTGTTTTATGCAAAAATACTTATTTTTAATGACTATTTTTATGTTTATCACATCCAGACAGCTTAATTTATGTATGGCAGATATAAGTAAATGAACAAATGCTAAAAATTAAGCATTCTGATAAATTTTTTTGAAGGCCAAGAAAAATGCTAAGTTTTGAGGGGTCATGTATGACCCCAAAAAATATTCATGTTTTTTGACCGTATTATCATAGATTAATGGCAATGGTCAATTTTTATTCACTAACCTTGCCTCTCAGAAGTAGAATAACATGGTTTGCAGCTGTATGTACCCTTGCCAAGGAAGATATATTTTCATTTGTGTGTGTGTCTATCTGTCCGTCACAAACTTCACCCAAAAAAACTAATGGTGCAATCTGCACCAAAATTTTCATAGGGGTCATTATTGGTCCAAGGACAAAATTGCGAAAATTTGATCTCATCTGAGCTGAGTACTATGAAACAAAAAATTATTTTTGGATTAAAAATTGATGTATTTGCCAGATGAACGGATTGAGTGTTCTTTGTCATTTGATGGCTGGTTTGTGGCCCCTCAGAGTACGCATTTTCTTCCTCAATAAAATGTAATCATAATAAAAATAATAACATTTGCTTTAGATGAGGTATGATGCCTTGGAGTGCTTTTCAGCCAACAAAACTATCTCCGGGGTCATAAATGACCCCATATGTCTTTCAGTTGTCTTTGACAAAGCAATAGGCCAATTCCTCTGAAAATCTATGAAAATTCGTTGGAGGAACAGCTTGACAAACTCATTGAAGGAAACATTTTTCTGACATGAAATATTAAAACAGCACATAAAAATGTCATAAATGACCCCACTCAGTCGCTTGAGGGTTAAATATGCATGAGCGATTTGCATGAAAAGTCACATCAGATCAGTCATCAGATTCGACTGCTAGTAAATAAATCACGTTTATGCATTAGAAATTCATTACTATAAATATGTCTAGTTACAGATATAGGACAATTTCAAGTACATTATCTAACAATCTGAAAGTGCTAGGACACAAGGAAATAAGGCATTTTGCAGCAGGCATCAAGTTTACTTACGTATCCAGCAAAAGTGTGGCCACATCTTCATCGGAAATATCTCCAAACCAGGCCCCGATCACTTTGGCCTTTTATATTTATCCTTCAATCATTCTTCTTCCTGGCCTTTTCTAGCACTTTTACGGGCCAAATCAGTCAGATATTTCTTTGGCCACGGGATTTTGCTCTTGACTATCTTCTCTTCATTTCTGCATCCACTGCGCACATCCGCTTTCATGTGACATCATTTTTGCATACTATTGAAATGGTATTGCAAATGGCGCAAGGAGTTTTTGCGGATCGCAAAAAATATTTTCACATTCAATATTTGGGGGATTGCAAGCATTCTCAGAGAAGAAATTTATTTATTCCCATTTGCTTTGGTCATGTCTATTAAATTATATTTAAAAAACAGATTGGTTACCTTTATGACTCTGATAAGTGTCCAAAGTTTCTATCTTATCTATCTTGACACAATTCTCAATCAATATTATAGAGAAAAGTAGTAATAGTAGTTACTTTAGCTGCAGCCTACGCAGAAATATTCATGCATCGGCTCGAAGACTGGCAGATGTAATACATTTGAATTCATGAATTCAGTGGTATTAGCCTTTAAGTGCAACAAGTAAAAACAATTATGGAAGAATGAGTGAGTTCAGAGTTCTGTAGTGAAGAACTGCGAAGAAAAATGAAGCAAATAGCTAACGATATGATTAGCTAATAAGAATGGTAGCTAGCTCACTAACATTACCTAGCTGGCTCATAAACCAGCTAGATAACATTACTAGTAAGGGACCTGAGCTAGCTGGCTAGCGATAATAGCTAACAAAACAATGAAACAAAATTAGCAAGGAAAGCTTTTTGATGGGTAACGTTCGCATATTATAAAACATATTAAATCAACTCACTCACACATCCATGCAAAGCCTGAATATGGTCCAGCTTTCTTCACAATAACGTGTGCAGTCCGAAAAAGGATAGCCATCTTCATAGCGGTAGCATCAGACAATTTTACGAGGGCCCTGACCGATGACGTCGCCTGTAGGGGCAAAGCCTATGCCCTGGACTGCATTCGATATGAAGTTTTGACTTCTCATGAAACAGAATGTTCTCCACCTTCATAGTAGCATACCCAACGACAAATGAATTGTCTCTGGCCTTTTCTTTCACGTGGAGAGGACAAACAGTACAAAACATAACTGCGCTTTCAAAGTAGGTCGGCTGTGGTTTTTCTTTCTGAGGTCTCGGAACAGAACTTTTTTTTAATTCACAGAGCTCTGCACTAAGAGCGCGGGAAGAATCATCTGGGAAGCTGAAATGACTGACGCAATTTGTGACAGCACCCAGCAGCTTTCTCCAGCACAGTTTTTCCTTGCCTGTTCTTGTTTTTCTTGCCAGCCACAGTGGCGGGTAGTCTCCAGAACATATCCGCCGGTGCTAAAATTTACCAGCCATTGGCGAGTGATGAGTGCTAGTTTTGAACTCTGTGTGTGTATCATTAAAATTTGAGCAGGAATAATTTCAGTGGTGAGGTTTTGCAAAGCCGAAGACACAAATATGCAAATTTCCTACGTGCATATGTGACTCTGAATTGGACATTACAAATTACAAGCACAAATTCTGATCCAAGTCTAACTTCTGAGGATGACGACCCAATCAGAATGTTGGCCACTTACAATCCAATTAGAGGGAGTCAAACTGTTCAACCAGGGGGAAAAGGATCCTAGTGAGAGACGGAGAGGAAAAAATTCTTGATTATGCCCTCTTGTCTTTTTTTATTTAACCCACTGAAATTGAAACCTCTATTTCAAGGGAGCCCTGGAGGTTAGGGAGGAGAGGGAGAGGACTAGTTGCATAGCCAATTAGATCAGGAGATGATCAGGTGGTAGGTTGAAAGAGCCAGGTTGGAAATTTTGGCCTTGACACTGGGGAACTCTACACTCTTATCGAAGAATGTCATAGGATCTAAAATGACCACAGAGAGCCAGGACCTCAGTTTAACATTGCTGCCGAAAGACGGCATCTCCTTTATTAGAGTGCCCCCATCCCTGCACTGGGGTTTATTCCACCAGAGGGAAGATCACAACCTACAGGCCCATCAAGACCTCTTCTAACAGCAACTTGGTTTTCCCAGGTGGTCTTCCATTCAAGTACTAACCAAGCCCACACCTGCTTAGCTTCAGCCTCACAACTGGGGCAGATTGAGTAGTGGTATGGCTGCTGGTCTTACTGTTTTGCTCGCTGAAATAATGAAAATATCCAAATGCTGTGTGACATGATGCAACACAAACAAATTTAGGAATGTTTTTTAAAGATCTTATGGATGTTTTTAAAATAAGACAACAAAACCATGCGGTGGATCAGTGATAACTGCAGCGGCCAGTCTAGCTTGTTAAGCTGGGAGTAATTGTCGCCAACCCTCCTTTCCTTCGGTCAGCTACACTCAAGTCTGTCAAGCTTGAATAAAGCTTTGCTAAACTCAGGCTGCTGGTGGGTATAAGTAGGATATTTGATTTTTTTTGTTTCCCACCATGGGGAATTTCATTTGGAAGATGTTCAAAACTGCAATTTTGGAATAGAGCAAAACCTCACAGTTGAAAATATTCCTGTACAAATTTTAATTACACGTACACAAAAAATTTCTGCAGCTACAAAAATTTTTTACAGTACATGCACACATTTACGTGTGCACAATTTTTTTTCACAAATACACAAAATATATCGACAACTACAAACCTTTTTTGCACGTGTGCAGATCATATCTGAAAGCCCAAAACTTTTTTTCTCATGTACACAAAATATTTATACAGCTGCAAAACTTTTTCAAACAGTTCAAAATCTCAAGACCCTTATTTTATTCTATAGTTTCTACAGTTGTACATTATTTTCCTCTCACAATCACAGCCAAGCTGTCTTTCTCTAGCAACCACTGCTGAATGGTGATAAAAATAAGCAGACTGACCGGATTGGACATGAACCCAGTGGACATAAATGTACTGTAATGTGCAAATGTAATGGGCTGTTTAATGTTATCAGAGTACATTCAGCACTTACAACATTCCAAGTTGTGAAAATATCGCTCATGGTCTTTGTCTTCACATTGATATAATGCTTCTCCTATTTCTAGCATACACATAGTATAGTGGTTAAAGTTTTCTCCGGCATATCCCAACTCATGGATAGAATTTCAAATTTTCATAAATGTATTTTTGTAGAATTATTGTGTACCTTATTCAATATTACAGTGACCCGTCTGTCCGCAAGCTGCTCACAGCCTCTTATTCTCCACCAGGTTTCCTGCAGTTTTTAGCCCTTGTCTCTTCACAGCAAGTTTTATGCACTTTATGATAAATTATTTATTTGTGGATGACAGATTTGGGTGGCATGGTGGCGGTGTGGGTAGAAATGTAGCCTCACAATAAGATTGTGGGTTCATGTATGGCCCAGGGCCTTTCTGTATGGTTTGCTTGGTCTCCCCATATATCATGGATTTTCTCTGGGTGCTCTGGTCCCTTCCCAGAGTCAAAAGACGAGCACATTAGGCAAACTGGAGACTTCAAAATGATCGTAGCTATGAGCATTTGATTGAATGTGGGTAAGTCCCAGCAGTGGATTAGCGAATTGTCCAGGGCGTGTTCCCACGTGTCACCCATTGTACGCTAAGATAGGCTCCAGCCACTCTGCAGCTGTGACCAAAAATGAGCAAGCAAGGTATTGGTGGAACGGGTTGTGTTACAGATTCAGCACTGTTAGAGCATCTTCCAACCCAGATTAGAGCTCATTTTATTATCACCCTCCTTAGGCTAGGGCTTAGCATGAAAAACAAATACAGATGCAAATCAAAGATTCTGATTAATTAAAATCAGCGATTAAAAATGAAGGCGCTCACAGGAAATGCCTCTGTAAACAAGGTGATTCACTGCAGTGCCCCCAGCGTCTAAGTGAAAGCTGCCTGACCCAACGAGGCATGAGGCCCACAAGTTCCAGTTAGTCACTGATGCTCTTAATTATTCGACAGCCACTAATGCTCAGCAGCACAGCTGACAAGGGGATCACAGCCTTGCCATAAATAAGTGGAGTGAGCAAAAACTGCATTCGGAACAGGCGTCAGATAGAATGCAGTGGGACCTTTACAACTTAATAGGTGGCAGGCAATATGGATGAGAGAAGTGCTTACATCAGCCCAAGTGCTCCCGCAGTAGGAATCACACACAAGCGCAGATTTATGCCTTGCAGATTTATGCACTGCCTGGCAGAGAGCTGGCCTTATCTGGGCTCAGCCGCTATCTCATGTTTGGACAAGATAAGCAGGAATTTGCATTTTTAATGAGATTTCCGTGTCGCGACTTCCTTGCAGATGCGCTTTTGACAGATATAATAAATGCAACAAACACATCCTATAGAACGATCCCACAGCATCACACAGTGGAGCATCTCCTCTCATCTGTCCACACTATGTTCCCTCTGATCTACCTCTAAAACTCTCACCACTTTGGATGCACTGTGGCTGTCTATGAGCACCCAAAGACACACTGGTAGGACTGACTATGTATAAGAAAAAAACTCATGTTATCTTCATGTTCTTTCATTCAAAGGTGTCTCCTTATTATATAAATTTATATTATTATATTAATTTCAGACTATACTTAAATACCCTTTGGATTTAAATGACCACACGTGAATTGAAGCTTTCTTTGCTTTTGAAAATATAATAAAAACATCCATATAAAAATCAAATAAGCCACTTCTGGGAGGCTCACAGCTAAGTCAGTTGTCTGTGAGCCTTGCAGTCCGGTGTTCAAATCCCAGCCACACCATTACCGGACATGGCCGGAGGTCCACATGGGCAAGGCAACAATTGGCATAGCCACGCCGGGGATAATAGGGGTGGAGCTTGTTAAAATTTGTTAGTTCATTGCTCTGTAGCGACCACTTCTGGTCGGCCCGGCACATGTAGCCATTAGAGCCATGTCGGTCATCGACCACAAGATCCTCCGACGACGTGGGGCAGTGTGTAATTGATCATGCGACTACATAGTGTAAAGAGGGAAGAGTTAGTTGTGTGTCACAGCATCTTCCTCCTGAGTAAATTGGGAGCAGGTTGCTTTGCGGTTGGGCTAAATAATTTGGCTGTACTCAGGGTGGGGAAAGAAGGGCAGAGATAAAAAAAAATGAATAAGGCGAAACCTTTTTTTCAAGGGACTTACATTTTATGGCAATATATGATAATAACAGGGTCAAGGTGATGGTAATCTACATTATTATGAAGCGAATCAGTTAACCTGTTTAGTGAAGCAAATGAGCGAACAGTTAAGCCTTATAATAAAAAAAATTCTAAGCTTTCTCACTCTGTATTTCCAAATAACAGGAAAATCCTGACAAATGTTCCACTCAAACAGGATGTCGTGAAACATTCAACAGAGCGATTTGAATACTAGGGAAGACTGATAATATCACACGATTTGCTCATTTCATTATACACACATTTTCACAAAGTAAATGTGCCATGTCACAAAGAAAACAAATCAACATAATTACCACAAACCAACATGGTGCGTTATTCATCAATAGGCTGCAGAGTAAGCTTTTAGCAATGGAATGACATTTTGTTCACATCGCACAAGTAGGTTTCTGAAATTGTGCTCTTTATTACAGTGATGGAGTGATTACAGAAGAAAGACTGCAAGCATCTTGACCTCAGATAACCCATATGTATCGGATTGTCACCCCCAAGATACCATAAATTGTTGATTTTCATCCCTGTCCAATGATCAGGAAATTAATGGATAAATGTTGGATCACGAGAATGTTATTTCAATATTTGATAAATATTTACGTTTGTGCAAATTTTGCACAAATTTTATGCTGTATAAAAAGTTCTATTAAAAATATGAATACTGAAAGTCTTAAAAAAATCTGCAAGTAAAAATAATTTAATTGCACATAGCTTTTTAATAGTAAACCAACTATTGGAATATTCGACACCACAGCTTCTGTTGTGATTCTGCTCTTTTGGTTTTGGTAGTTCTGCTATGCCTTGATCCCATGTCATGTTTAAGTTCTGTGCCTGTGTCTAGCCATTCTAGCCATGTTTAGAATTTCTGTGTTCAGTGACCACTGCCTGCCCTTTGACTATTCTTAGGATCATGTATTGTGTTTTTGGTATTTAGATTTCATGTTTTATTATTTTTTCATGCCTCAGTTTCCATGCCATGTTTTCATTTCCATGCTTTGCACTTTGTCTCCCCTGTCTTGTCATGTGTGTATCTTTGCTCACGGTCCCTTGTCTTGTGTGCCACTCATTCGGGTGATTTATTGGTTTCTGGGTTTCAATCTTCTTTCATTATCTCGTGTTCTTCCTTCCTCTCTCTTTTACTGTCTTACTAACACATACTAACAGTTTGTTTTTTGCTAATTACTAACCACACTAATCTTGTATATTTTTTCTAACTTTCTAACATGCACTCAGGATTGTATAGCTGCACATACTAATTGACTAACTATCTCTCAGCAGTCGCTCAATTCTAATCTCCGCCTCCTTGCCTATCCCTAATTATCTCTGCTGCAAGTTTCTGTGGATTTCCACTTATACTTTGTGCTTTCCTTTTCTTTTATCTTGGCACTTTAGTACTCCTTCACCGGAGCTGTTTTGTACTTAGGTTTGTCTTGTGATCCCTGTCTGTGTTTTGGCTACAGCCTAATTCATGTAATTAGTTTATTCCTCATGTGTCTCTCCCTGATCATTGTTCCTATTGATTGCACCTGTTCTCCCTGGTCATGTGTTTACCCGGGGTGTGTATATAAGATGTCTGTTTGGTACACTTTCTTGTCAGATCGTTCTCCCTAGATTTCTCGTGCCACGTTTCTCGCCTCGATTTCTCAGTGTTTATCTTTGTGACTGGACCGTCCTTGATATCGAGCTTTGCCTACTCCCTGTACTTTTGCCGCATTCTTGTTTTTTGACCTCTTTTGTCTGACTACGATTTTTTTGTGATTGGTGCCCTGTGTATGACTCTGGATTTCGCCCTTTGGATTCTGATTTTGGATTGCGGACATTGTACTGTTGCCAGCTCTGTTGGGGGGTTTCCCCCTTCAGAAATAAAGCCTCCTTTTTGCATTTTACTGGTCTTTGCTCTTGGTTCATTTCGTAAAACCTCACAGCTTCATGCAACATGATAAAAAAACTCAGAAATTGTGAGACCATATGCTAAAGAGGTGTTAAGACCTCTCAAATATATAACCCCTGAAAAACACAGGTAATAAAATAAGATAAAACATAAGCTAAAGTGTTAAGATACCTAGAATAGGTAACACTTTATAATAAGGGTACAAATAATGTGCTTAAGTAATGCTGAACTAATGCATGACTTACTGTAGGATGTATCATGAATTCCTGTTGCTTATCATTAACTAATGAAGTTATTACGTCTTTGCACTTAATACATCATAATACATAATACGTAATACATCAAAGACTCCTGCCACATATTAGACAAGCAACCTCTGTGGATAATTTTAAGAGGCTGTTAAACTCATTTTTATGGTCTTGCTTTTATTTAAAATATGTTAAAGGGATTAACAAAGTGAATCATGTAGGATTCCTTCGGCCAAGTGTTAGTAGAACTCGGTCACAAATGGAAGTTGACCAAAGGTAAATTTAGCACTATTCGGAAATATTTCTTCACCCAAAGGGTAATTTCAATGTGGAATAGCTTAGCTGACCATATTGTTGAGGCAGAGACCTTGGGGGTTTTCATGAGCAGGCTTGGCCTAAAGCTAGATACCATTGAGTCTTTGAGTATCTGAAGGGATATATTCACAATAGTATAAAGAAACTGGCGAGCTTAGTTGGGCTGAAAGGCCTGTTCTTGCCATTCATGTTATGTTAAATATCTGAAATTTCTTTGCATTCTATATTGTGCTTTTTATTTACTGTTTCCTTCTTACTTTTTATTTTAATTTTTTTTATTGTACAGCACTTTGAGCTTCATTTTATGTCATGAAAGGTGCTCTATAAATAAAGTTTATTATTATCATCAAGGGATGTTAATTCACTGTTAATTCACACAATTACTTTTGTACCCAAATTAGCTGGATTTCTTGGAAACAATTAATAATCAATGTACAAAGAATTTTATTTGGGGAAGGGGGGTGGGGGTGAACCCAAATAATAATAATAATAATAAAATAACAAAAATGATAATAATCATCATAATTTTCACTCACCCTGAAATATGTGATTGCTGGCATTTTGTTACCATGCACTAAAAAATTAAGAGTTGATTTTTTTAAAACTCAACCACAGGGTTGCTTGAGTTGGGTTTTTATGGGTTGTTATCTGAAATATTGAGTAATTTGGTCTAACCCTGCTGTTGTCATAATAACAGGCACACGACTGTTGGGAACGCTTAGTGCTTCCCATTCGGAGCTCTCCCAATGAAGAAAAATCAGCAACGGGAAGTTACCAGACAAATATGTAAGTGTTTTGTATTTTAATAGTCTACTTTTCATCATGTCATGCAAAAGGGAATGCAAGGGTAAGCATGGTGGCATTATATATCCGTCAGATTGAACTTGACACTAATTTACATCGAAAATATTGTAGTTTGCCGTCATTTTTTTCCCAAGCTAACTTTGCATAGTGTCAGCTAAATGCCAGCTAAAATAAAGGGTAGCGCTGACTGAAACTTCAAGTTCAAAACTGAGAGAAGAGTTCTAAGTGTATGTTAGCAACTTAAATGCGTAGAATTCAACGTGAGTTTATTTTTGCTGCGTAATGGAGTAGTCGAAATAAGGTTTTTATGCCCCCACCCTCCAAAGAGGAAAGGGGGCATTATGTCGACACCATGTCCATCCGTCCATTGTCTTTTCATTAACTTTTCGTTTCCGGGGGATAACTATAGAATCCCTCGTCAGATTGATGCCATTTCTCAATAGTGTATTGGGAGTGGCTAGAGGAAGGTTCCTTTCGAAAATCAGCGTCGTATAATATCTAATATGGCCGCCACAGCAGCCATCTCAATATGCCCTTGATCAACATACAGGCGGGGGCATATGCCACGCTCTGCGTTGCTCTTGTTTAGCAAGGTAGCTGGCCAGCTAGGTGCTTCAGTTTGCTCCTTCCCATTGATTAAAAGCATCGGTGCTGCCACAGTTAGCTCACTCGCGCTGTAGAGAAGGTAACAGTAACCATAGCTTAGCAGTCGTTGTCTTT
Organism: Gymnothorax reevesii; assembly: GCA_029721435.1. Lineage (NCBI taxonomy): Eukaryota > Metazoa > Chordata > Actinopteri > Anguilliformes > Muraenidae > Gymnothorax > Gymnothorax reevesii. The sequence continues at coordinate 86,523,295 of CM056575.1, forward strand.
TGAGAAAGGTGACGTTTGAAAAGGTAAGATAAAATGGACCAGCATGGCCTCACCCTAGCGTAGTTACCGGTAATATCCTGGCTACATTATGGCTAGCTGCCGTGATGTTATTGCTTGACTTTATTGCTGCTTGTATGAGGATGAATGGAAGCTAATGTTTGCTAACATTAAGGAAAATATAGCCAATGCAATAAAATTAGAAATCTCCAGTCACTCTAACTGTATTTAGCGTATCTCAGACTAGTTAGCATAAACGTTGCGTTAATGCCATAGGTTTGTTCAAACAGGAAGCTGTTAAGGTATTTTTTGAAGTCTTGTCAACTGAATTTGGTTCAATGGTGATATGGTGATGTACGGAAGCCCTGAACCGCACCGTGAAAAAAAAATTTTTTGTGGTGAAGTAAAAGTGTAATATTTTTCCTTTTGTTATTTTGCGATATTATCTCGTTATTTCGAGATAATAAGTCGTTATTTCGAGATATTATCTCGTTATTTCGAGATATTATCTCGTTATTTCGAGATAATATCTCGTTATTACGAGATATTATCTCGTTATTTCGAGATAATATCTCGTTATTTCGAGATATTATCTCGTTATTTCGAGATAATATCTCGTTATTACGAGATATTATCTCGTTATTTCGAGATAAGATCTCGTTATTACGAGATATTATCTCGTTATTTCGAGATAATATCTCGTTATTACGAGATATTATCTCGTTATTTCGAGATAACATTACGCCCTGTCTGGGCTTGAATCAATAATCGCCCATTTTTCCGAGGATGCATCGGCTGGTAACTTGTGTGAACATGACAGCAGGCATATCACAGAATTCCTTTCGGCATCTAAGCGGGAGCGGGACGCTCCTGAGAGAGAAGGGCAGGGTTACGTTTCCCAAAAGCATAGATGCTAACTAAACAAGTTACACTAACATGGCAATATCCCCCGCCGCCTCAATTTTTTGTGTCCGTAGGGACGGACGGATGGAGCTCAATGCTATATCCCCCGCTTCGCGCTAATCGGGGGATACTTAGCAATGTACATCGTTCGTCCATTCACAGTCAGTGACTGCGTTTACGCACCATGTTCCTGTATTTGATTGCGTACCTGTCATGTCAACGAGTTCAATAACCCGATTAAGGTCATTTTCCGATTCGAAATATTCCGAATAAGACCCCTGGCATATGCCTGTTTTAATCGGAATATTGGCTCATGTATACACCTTAATCAGAATATGCCCTCGAACTGAATATTCAACCACGTCTGCGCCTGTTCACTTTGCAAGGAATTAGCATTTTTGGAGCAAAGAGGAGACGACTGTATGCATAATGAAAGACATGAATATATTGTAATATATCGATGGGCGAAAGCACCGTAACAACGATATAATTATGGTGGGCGAAAAGTGGAGAGAGACTGGTTTTGTGTTGACTGACTAGCGCCAACCCAATTCAGCATCGCTGGAAAACTCTGAAGGCAGCATATTCCAAAGCGAAAAAATAAAGGCAATGACTTTTTTTTTTACGCCAGTCGTAATCTTGCCCCAATTACCCATTCTTAAGATCTTCCGTATGTTCATGCACAATGTAGGAAATCCGGACTTGGAGCCATAGACTGATTTATACAGTCTGCTTATACAACGGCATTAAGGATAACGCACAATTAATGCATCTTGTATGTTACCATGTATCTTAAAAGAATGAAACAACACCATTACGTTTTAACAAGTTTAATAATACATGTATGAATATTTAGGTAATAGAATTATGTATAATTAACATGAATTAAGCTGCTTTCACACCGGACGCGAAACGAATTTTTCGCAAGACAGGTTACATTTAAATTCAATGCAAAGACGCAAATACGCGTGGATTCGCGTCTTTGCATTGACTTTTCAAAGTGATCTGTCGTACGAAAAATTCATTCGAGTCCAGTGTGAAAGTGGCTTTATTGTAAACATTCACAACGATATTTTTGAGTAAAGAAATACAGATTCAGAGCGACAAAAACAATTAAAAACATCTATTTTGATTAATACACAGTCGGATTCAACATTTATAGCCTAACAACATAACCATATGGAATATCTTATTTATTATGAAATAATTAATCGGAACAATGACACGGATTAGAAAACAATAGGAAGGTGCTGAACTTTTTTTTCTGATTACCTTTTTATTTACGCAATGTCCATGTGTCCGAAAGTCGGACAGGGTTTTAATATAACTCCGTGTCCGACAGTCGGATAGTTTCAATATAACTCCGTGTCCGACAGTCGATTATTGTTTTTAATCTCTTAAAATCTGCTGAATCTTTTAGATATTAAACGTGATTTTTTTGATCAGAGGGCTCATTTCTTCAAGATGTGTACCGAAAATTTCAATCAAAAACAATCAGAACATCCAATGTGCTCTGCAATCAATTTATTTGGGCAATTTTTATAAATACAATTCCGTACAATGCCTGTCGGATATTAGGCCTAAATGCAAAATACTCCGTGTCCGACAGCCTAAAAAAAGAGGACGATTAGAACAGATTGATAACGAAATAAAGAATAAAAAACATTTTTACAACAAACAGAACAACCAATGAACACTGCAATTTATTTATTTGCGGGCCATCTTGTTTGGATGTTCTGTTTGTTGGTGATATATTTTTATTCTTTATTTCATTATAAATCTGCTCTCATATCAATACTTTTACTTTCTGTTGTCTACCAGACATGGAGTATTTTGCATTTCGCGTCCGACAGTCTTGATCGAGCATGCAATATTTAATTCACACTGTCAATGGTCATGGAATTGATTTGCTCAATGACTACAAGTACTATTTTATCTCTGGTGTGGAAATGAAGTGTGAATCTGTTTGATCGATCTGACTAATTTTCAAAAGAGAGACCGAATAAAAACTGTTGTCTATCTTCAACGAAAGAAAACAGACGAATAAAAAGATCAAGAAACGTGGATAGATATCAATTTGCATTTTGTGAAGGTCGAACACAAACATGGCCAAGTTTCTACGTCCAATGATTGCTGGAATACTCGAAAAATTAAAACTCTTATAACTTTCGGACACGGAGTATTTTAGGATCTCTGTCCGTCAGACGCTAAATTCGTCATAAATGCACTAAGTCCCGCGCCAATGTCGACCCACTTTATTTAGCAGAGCTTAAACAGACACATTGATTAAAATTCTCGGTACTCATCTTGAAGAAATGAGCCCTCTGATCAAAACATTCACGTTTAATATCTAAAAGATTCAGCAGATTTTAAGAGATTAAAAACAATAATCGACTGTCAGACACGGAGTTGAAAGGGCATTGCGTAAATAAAAAGGTAATCAGAAAAAAAAGTTCAGCACCTTCCTATTGTTTTCTAATCCGTGTCATTGTTCCGATTAATTATTTCATAATAAATAAGATATTCCATATGGTTATGTTGTTAGGCTATAAATGTTGAATCCGAATGTGCATTAATCAAAATAGATGTTTTTAATTGTTTTTGTCGGTCTGAATCTGTATTTCTTTACTCAAAAATATCGTTGTGAATGTTTACAATAAAGCCACTTTCACACTGGACTCGAATGAATTTTTCGTGCGACAGATCACTTTGAAAAGTCAATGCAAAGACGCGAATCCACGCGTATTTGCGTCTTTGCATTGAATTTGAATGTAACCTGTCTTGCGAAAAATTCGTTTCGCGTCCGGTGTGAAAGCAGCTTAATTCATGTTAATTATACATAATTCTACTACCTAAATATTCATACATGTATTATTAAACTTGTTAAAACGTAATGCTGGTGTTGTTTCATTCTTTTAAGATACATGGTAACAAACAAGATGCATTAATTGTGCGTTATCCTTAATGCCGTTGTATAAGCAGACTGTATAAATCAGTCTATGGCTCCAAGTCCGGATTTCCTACATTGTGCATGAACATACGGAAGATCTTAAGAATGGGTAATTGGAGCAAGATTACGACTGGCGTAAAAAAAAGTAATTGCCTTTATTTTTTCGCTTTGGAATATGCTGCCTTCAGAGTTTTCCAGCGATGCTGAATCGGGTTGGCGCTAGTCAGTCAACACAAAACCAGTCTCTCTCCACTTTTCGCCCACCATAATTATAACGCTGTTACGGTGCTTTCGCCCATCGATATATTACAATATATTCATGTCTTTCATTATGCATACAGTCGTCTCCTCTTTGCTCCAAAAATGCTAATTCCTTGCGAAGTGAACAGGCGCAGACGTGGTTGAATATTCAGTTCGAGGGCATATTCTGATTAAGGTGTATACATGAGCCAATATTCCGATTAAAACAGGCATATGCCAGGGGTCTTATTCGGAATATTTCGAATCGGAAAATGACCTTAATCGGGTTATTGAACTCGTTTACATGACAGGTACGCAATCAAATACAGGAACATGGTGCGTAAACGCAGTCACTGACTGTGAATGGACGAACGATGTACATTGCTAAGTATCCCCCGATTAGCGCGAAGCGGGGGATATAGCATTGAGCTCCGTCCGTCCGTCCCTACGGACACAAAACATTGAGGCGGCGGGGAATATTGCCATGTTAGTGTAACTTGTTTAGTTGGCATCTATGCTTTTGGGAAACGTAACCCTGCCCTTCTCTCTCAGGAGCGTCCCGCTCCCGCTTAGATGCCGAAAGGAATTCTGTTATATGCCTGCTGTCATGTTCACACAAGTTACCAGCCGATGCATCCTCGGAAAAATGGGCGATTATATTGATTCAAGCCCAGACAGGGCGTAATGTTATCTCGAAATAACGAGATAATATCTCGAAATAACGAGATATTGTCTCGAAATAACGAGATAATATCTCGTAATAACGAGATCTTATCTCGAAATAACGAGATCTTATCTCGAAATAACGAGATAATATCGCAAAATAACAAGGAAAAAAATTACACTTTTACTTCACCACAAAAATTTTTTTTTTCACAGTGCGGTTCAGGGCTTCCGTAGTGATGGATTGAGAAGTCATAATTTTTTAAAAAGATTTATAAAAAGATATTGGGTGAATCGCCAGTTTGTGTGTATGTGTGTGTATACTTTCATTCTCAATGATAGTTGAATGTTTTCTCTATGAAACACACTCTCTCTTCTGTTGTCTTTGTATATATCGATAATGAAAAGTAAACCTTTTCAGGGGGTGCAAATCATCGATTCGGGCATAAATGTACTTTTGAAGTGCCCTTTCCAGTTTTCTCAAGCCAGAAAATGTTGGGTGAGGAGCTTTTGTTCAACATAGAAAGAGACTGCCTGATGGAACGGTTTGGAATAACAGTTTATGATAGCACAGCACAGCATAGTATATCATTAAATGATTAAGAAGATTTATCCATTCAGATGTTGAGCTGCCCTTTAATCATTTTTCCCCTTTTGCTACAGCTTTACCAAAACAACAAAGGGCTGTGGAAACACAGGTGTCAATACCAGTCCATACCCAACCACTCCATCCACTGGAAAGTGGTCAGAGGTCTTCCTCCGCGATTCCATGGATAGTCAGGGAAAGTTCAAAGAAGGCATTAACATTTAACGCCACACCATCTTTGATAAGAGATGGGGGGTCACCGTAAACCCTGTATAAAACAGGTTGTTATCACATGAGAAAATTTGATCTCAGGATAACAAAACTGTCTCCTCAAGAACTTACCACTCCATCCGCTGATGAATGCCTCAAGATGAGGCTGAAATCTTCAGAAGCAATTTACACCCTGTGTTAAGATTATTTTGTTTACTCAGATTTGTCAAATGTTCAATATTGTGGTTCTTTATCATCTTGATTTCCCTTCCCTCTCTTCCCCGGCTTCAAAGACCACAGCCAATGCTCTTAAGTATTTTTAGAAGATGGGCTCTTACGCAAACCCACTATCCTTGATACTGTGGCCTCACTGTGTTAAGTTTTTAATGTACTGGACATTCTTTCCACAAACAGTTGTGTGTGATCTTAAGGCTGTTCCTTTGTCAGCCTGAGCAGTATTTTAACCACGTTATACTATGTGACCATCTTGACCTAAATGTTACATGAACTGCCACATGTACTGTTTGCAACTTTAACTGTAAGGTTTTAAGACTTCTGATCAGGAAATTGAATGGAGATTGCTTACATGGATAATGCTGTACTGTGAGAAATTGAAAAAGAAAATACATTGATCATTTGAAAAGATGCTTCATCATATCTGAATTAATGATTGCATTTAACTCAAATATGTTTAGAAGTTTTGCAAGTTGACCATTATGCTGCATGAATACGCAGCTGTTGCCGATGAAGGAGAAAAAAAGGTCAGAATATGCCAGACACTGTGTTAGTTGGTCAGCAGTATCGTATATGAGTCATAATAGGGGAGGAAAAATTTAGAAACGCAAGTATTGTATTTTAAAACACCAAACTTAAAATATGGTTTATATTAACCCAGTGTAGAGTTATAACTTCTCAAAAGATCGGCTGTTTAATCAACCCATGCAGTTGGGTTGATTTACATCCCATTTTGCAAAGTCAAAGTAACCTAGTACTCGGTTTGTCCATATTTGTCCTAGTACTTGGTAGCAGAAACATAATGTGTGGCCTCCCCATGTAGTAGTGTCAGTGATATTTTTATGTTCTATTTTAGTTGGGGAAGAGGTGAACTTATTTGTATTGATAAATGCCACAGGCCACTAGCTATTTAGTAATAAAGTTTGCATTATTTTGGAAAAAAGTTGTGTTTTATTTGAATTTCAGTTGATTGCTTTCCTTGAATTTTCAATATTCAAGGAGATGCAAATTAGTGATCAGATAGTGAAGTAATAATGACTTGATAATGAATCACATAGTACTTTGTGAAGAATTTAAAATAGCAAATACTTCCTTTTTGTGAATGTTCATTTAGTAAGCATTTACAAATGATTATCGTGATGTGACTTTACTTGGGGGGATGAGGGGGGGGGGGGGGGACACAAATTATGTAAGCTATGTGTAAAGTAATGATTAATTAATGACGAATACTTTTTTTTACAGCTGGTTGTCTAATTAATTGGGTGTGCGTATGGCACATTTGTTCAACTTAAATATGTCTGATTATTCTCTTATCAATTGGTTCCTGCCACATGGTTTTGGGTTTGGCGCATCTTTCTCGGCTGTGCTATACTTCACCGCTGTCAACAACAAAAATACAAAAAAGTGCCAGAAATACAGATGGCTCTATAATACGTAGACATAATTATTAACTCAAAATATAAATGTTTCAAAAATATTGTCTTGAAATACATTTTCAAGTAAGAGGAATCTGGTTAATTTCGTTGCATATCTATGAATTCATGAAGTAACTGAATGAACACTCTGGAAGTCATGATATATTTACTGTGAATTAATCACAGTGAGTCAGTGACTCAGTCATTTGATAATGAAAAGGTAATCCTTGAAGTGAATATTAAGTCACCGTTTACAAATAAGTATCATGATATGACATTACTTGGGGGTACACAAAAAGAGTAAGTATTGTGTGAAGTAATGATTAAGAGTAGAAAAGAATAAAAGTCCGCAAACTGTTTAAGTCGCTCCCAGTTGTATTCCATACAACGTTTTGGCCGATGTGGCCTTCGTCAGGTGAGTTCCACAAGTAATGTGAAGTAATGATTAAGTACTGATAAGAACTGCATGTGTCATCTGCGCTTAAATTTTCCGTTGACCCATGGCTCTCCTGCGGAGCTGAAACATTTCTAATTATTTTTCTGTACTTTCTAAATTGATACCTGCTGAATGGGTTTGGCTTCAGTGCATCTTGCTCTACCACACCACACTCCTCTGTGTTCAACTACACAAATACAAATATGAATTTACTGTTTTGAAACCTTGAATAAATTCTTAACTGCACTCGAAATAAAGGCTGATACAATGTAAAACCATATTTTTCAGTTCCAAACACTTTTTTGTAAAACTCTTTAAACATGTAACAGTGTTTAGATTCAGTTTTAAAGTGTATTCAACAAATCTGAAAAACCTTGATCGCAACATTCAATTAACATAGTGTTTTGAATGAGACCAGCTACAAACAAAAATAATCACCAGCCATTTAGCTTTTACTCACTGGAGTTTAGATTATAAACATGTCACATGTTCCACAGTTTCACAGTGTAGACTGAGCTAACCAATAAACTTTAATGTAAGAGGAATCCAGCTAATTTGGTCGCAAAAGTAATTAATGTATGAAGTAACAGTGAATTAACATCCCTTAACTGACGATCTATTAAGTCCAAACTCATTACAAAAAGGCATAGTGACTTCATTGTTTGTTAATGATGAGCAACAGGAATTTATGATACATCCTGCATTAATTCATACATTAAGTCATCATGAGTAATGCATTAGTTCAGCATTACTTAAGCATATTACTTGGACATTACTTGTAAAGATTTTACCTGGAATCCAGCTAATTGGGCTGCATGTTAATTAATATATGAAGTAATGATATATTATCATTCCTTCCTTAATGATTTATCGAGTGTGAACTAATCACACTAAGTCATGGTGACTTCATCATTTGCTAAGGCTGAGCAAGAGGAATTCATGATGCATTCTACATTAATTCATTCATTAAATCATCATGAGTCATGCATTAGTTCAGTATTACTTACGCATACATGATGTACCCTAACTGTAAAGTGTGACCCTAGAATATATTACCCTTGAAGAATACAAGAAACCACATGAACACCTTAGGAATAACTGAATGCCAAGTAAAACCATAAAATAATTGCCTAAGTAAGCACTAGAACGAATAAGCACTAAAATGAACTAGGCTTATGCCGTCGGAGGCGACGGCTTGGGGTATATCCCTGAACGCCCCCAATCCTCCAATTGCCCAATCCTTGAATAGGCCCTATACATTATAAAGCCCCTCAGGTCATGACCTTGAACTTAATTTCAGGTCAAACAGAGAAAAAGTTCTGAAGATATGGCCAAAATGGTAATTTTTCCATCAGAAAGTGCCACCTGGTGGCAAAATATTGAACCATACAGGTATGTTGTCATCATGTGACACGTTGTGAGGTCATGACCTTGCAGTTGCACATAGTTTCATGTCAATTGGACAAATAGTTCCAAAGATATGGCAAAAATGGTGAATTTTATGTGACAAAGCTCCACCTTGTATCAAAATTTTGATCCAAACAGGTATAATGTCATCATGGGACACATCTTCAGGTCATGACCTTTCATTTGCACTTGATTTGAGGTCAATCGGACAAATATTTCCAGAGATACGATAAAAACAGTGATTTTTTCAGTTTTTGGCCCCTGGTGGCCAATCTAGAAATTGTTAAGTGTCCAAAATCAAATCAGTTCTTCCTCTTTATGATTCTTACTTATCTGTAAAACTTGGAATTTCTAATTGAAATATTAGTGAAGTTATCGCGTTAACACGTAGGGCAGCACGGCGGCGGTGGCGGCGGCGGCCGGACCAAAAACATAATATCCCCGGAACGCCATTCGGCATTCGGGGATATATCTATTCATTACTATGCATAGGTGTTTAATGTCCTTGACGCAAACAATACAAAATATTAAAATAACTTTTTCACAGTGCACTTCATAGAAAGAGAAATCAGAGAATGGTGTGAAGTACAATGTAGCAATCAACACACTATCAGATCAGTACATCAGTGTACACAAATACACTTGTATAGTATGAAGATTGATGCCCTCTCATAAACAGGATTTTACATTAAAATGTAAGCTTCTGTCAGTTACAGCTGTGAGGTTGAAAAAGGGTAATTATGTGGGAGTGTGTTGCTGCTTGTGGTAACAAATTCTCATCCCGACTCGTCATATAGGGAGACTACCTGATCAAGCTTCAATATATAGAACAAAAAAATGAGGCTTTTGGTGTCATTATTTGACATTTAGGGTTTGGGTTCAGGTTAAGGGTTAGGGGGAAGGGTTTGTTTTAAACTGGCCTCAAATAAGGACGCCAAAAGCCATCAGATATCGACGCTTGGTCAGGTAGTGTCACTATATGACAAGTCAGGATGAGATTGGACTCTTTGTGGACAGTATTTCTGTATTGTGGTTCAGCTGCTCAATTCATTAAAAAAATGTTGTTAGAATGTAACTGGCTGACTCTGACTAGGTTTTCAGAGTAATGATGCTGGTAGGCATGCATATGATCATGTAGTTAAGCAAATCTAATGGTTTATTATCTGCAAACACCTCTTCCACAGCATTTGATCATAAATCTTGCTCAAGACCGAGAGATAGGACATCAGATTCACAAAAGTTTCTGCATTTTTCTTCATCAGTAAGGTTAATTAAGCATGTCGCCAATAACAAGGGAAATGACAACTCCCTCGGTTTTCGTTTACATTGGAAATCAGAGCAGCTTTCAGGATGTGCCTTTAGGGCCAGATCCCCTGTGGCGACAGCGGCTGGATGGTTTAATCCCCTCAAATGAATAGTGGAGGTCAGTTTCACTTTGGGTGTGCTTATTTTCTTATTTACAGGAATGAACATAATAATAGGTTATAGGTTATGTTGAAACTATGCCTTGATCTTAGGCCAAGGTGAAATGTAGCTCCAAAAAAAAAAAGACAGAAACAGTTAATTTCATTTTCAAGTTATCGCTTCAAGCTAGCCTGCGTCAATAATTTAATGTTACAAGGCTCATGAAATGTAGCTCCAAAAAAAAACAGAAACAGTTAATTTCTTTTTCAAGTTAGCGCTTCAAGCTAGCCTCTGCCGATAATTTAATGTTACAAGGCTCATTTCTTGCAGAGAGTGATTCCAATTCTGACTAAATGTCACAGATATTGCAAAATAAGTAAACCCTAAGATTTTTTAAAATACAAAAAGCAGCTAGCATTTGTCGGCATGCTTTGTGAGTTGGAGAAAAGACCCTCTGCCACTGTACAAGAGACCTTCATGGACGTACGCACAGGGCTCAAGAGCAGGTGGGTGCAATGTTGCTGTAGCCACTTCACCCTTTCTTTGGTCTTTATGTCCCTATCTCCTAAGCTCACTGTCTTTCGACCAATATAACCTTTCAATTTTGCAATGGACTTCTTCACTCGGGCAAAAAATTATTTGCTAAGAAATACTCTTACGTATGTCTAAGAACATGTTTGTAAAAATAGTTGTTTCTACATACAAAGAGATGAACAGTCTGTGATAAGGGATAGGTCTCATTTTATTATTTCTAACCGTATGTACTGAAGCAGTTAATTTATTCTTAATGTATTAAAGCCCTTGGAAACCCAAATCCACTTCAGCCTTTTTACTGTGCAATTTAGGGTCCCATGTACTAGTACGCATTTAGAAAGTATCAGAAATTAGTTTCAATCCAAATTCAAAATGTTGTTTAAGTTTTTTAATCTGAAATAAACATCAAGGGCCCAATTTTTCTGAGTGCTACATCTGACGATATGCGCACAGACGGATTACTATGCCTATTCCTATTTTCCTCCACCCTAAAGGACTAAGTGGAATTTTTCCTCTAGCACCACACGTAACTTGCGGAGAGACAAATATCTAGGGTGTAGTTAAACTGCAGAGGACATTTTCCATGTGAATTTTATTATACCAGTGGGTGAGTTATTTCAATAAGGTCACAACGTGATCATTGTGATCTTCCGGAAAACTAAAGCAGACCGCATATGGCTTGCCAGAACTATGTATAAACAGAAAAGCCACCAATTCACCAACAGAACAATCTCTCCATGTCATGGTTTGGGAGGTGTGCGTGTGTTCAGGACCTTTCTTTGAGGCTCTCGTCCCAGGACGAGATCGAATTCCGTTTCAATCGGACTCTTTACCCAGCTGGCTGATTGAACTTAGGCAGCGACCTCCCCGGACTCTATATAAGCCGGAAGTCCGCCACGCCTCCTTCGCTAGAGTGCCTGTTTGTAGTTATGCACTTTAGCCAAAGATATCTGCAGTAAGGATTTATGCGCCTTTGTATCTTCTCAATCTCTTGTGGTGCACTACTAAAGGTGTCTTGTTTTTCTCGGTTCTCTGAGATACTTTTTTCTCTCTGGCTTTGCTTCCGTCTTGTCGGATGTTTGGACGTCCTTTTGGAAGTGCGAGGATTGTCCCTGTCGTATGGCCTGTATTATTCTCTGTATTTGTAGTGTGTCCATGCTGCTCCATTTCCCTCTTGCCACTGCACTTGGCGTTTCAATTCTACCAGCCATTACAGAAAACTCTAGCCAGCTATGGAGTCGCCAGCAACGGCTACGCTGGAGGGACTTGTTGTTAGTCAACAATCAGTCCTTGCTGGTTATGGCAAAGGCCTCACTTGCTTAAAGAATCAGCAGGCAGAGCTGACGGATTGGATTCGCTTGCAGGCCACTGCTATTAAGAGACAGGAAAATATCTTTTTAAGTCTCACCGAGTGTACTAGAGTGTTGACCACTCAGCTCACCAAAGATGTTTCACAAGCACAAACCACACACTTTCCCCAAGAGCCTAAACTTCAGTTACCCCAAGATATGAAGGCGAGGCAGGGAAATGCAAAGCTTTCATCGCACAATGTAATATACTTTTTTAAATGCAACCCTCACGATTCTCGAATGAAAAGTCATGGGTTGCGTTTATTTTTTCCCTGTTAGCTGGCACAGCTCTCTCTTTGGTGGGACCACTCATTCACGCTAGATCGCCGGTGGTGAATTCTGTCGATACTCTGGTGAGGGAAATGATTTCAGTATTCAATCAGGATGTTTGTGGTCAGGACGCAGCTATGCATCTTATGCGTTTGAGGCAGAGCTTTAAAAGTGTCACAGATTTCTCCATTGCTTCCGTTCTCTCGCTACAGAGACAGGGTGGGCAGAGACACCTCTAATGACAGTGTTCATTCACGCTTTGGTGGAGGAGGTTAAAGATGCTCTGGGGACATTAGAGCTTTGCGTTTCTTTATATTCCTTGGTTCGTACAACGGTGCGAGTTGATCATCATATCCCCGAACGAAGTAAGAAGGAACAAACTGCTCAGGCTCATACTTGCAAATGGGTCAAATTCTCCCAAGATACTCACAGCCCATTGAATTTCCCCCTGTTAGTGAGACTATGCAGATTGACGGTTCATATGAGAGCCAGGTCCGCAAGCCGGATCGCAGACAAATCATTTGTCATCATTGTAGCAAACTGGGACATATTTGTCCACCTCACCTCGAACTTAAAGGGAAACGGGCAGGCCCTCCCGCAGTATGGGGGGCACTAGAGGGACAGACCCAATTTCCTTTTCGAACAGTTATTTCTGTAGAATTTACTGTGGGGAGACAGAAAATATTGGATGAGGCTTTTTTGGACTCAGGAGTCATGGATTGTCTCATGAATGTGGAGTGGGCTAGGAACATTCCATTCCCATCTGTCCTCTTTTACATTCACGCACTGTCAGGACAGTCACCTGCCGGGAATTGGACTTATAACCAAGGCCTCTGAATTATTGACTATGTTCATCCCATTTGGTGGTAACTCAGAGGAAGACCACTTTTTTATGATCAGTTCCCCTTTTTACCCTTTGGTCTTCGGACACTCTTGGATACTGAAACATAAGCCACACATCTTTTGGGGCAGTCAGAATAACCCGGTCGTCCAGTGGGGTACTGATTTTAGGTCCCACTGTAGGGACTCAGTTAAGCGTGTCTTCCCAGACATCAACCTATGGGGGAGGTTGACGGCTGGAGCAATTCTGAGGAGGTTGTCTCACACAACTCACCTAATCTAGAAAAAGGGGCAGAGGAGGGGTTGGAGTGGGATCCTCAATTTGACTGGTGGCAGCCAGAGGAGGATTGCGATTCAGAGGATTTCATAGTTTGGGAGATGCACGTGTTTTCAGGACTTTTCTTTGAGGCTCTCATTCCAGGACAAGATCGGATTCCTTTTCAATCAGATTCTTTCCCCAGCTGGCTGGTTGAACTTGGACGGCGCCTCCCCAGACTCTATATAAGTCGAAAGTCTGCCACACCTCCTTCGCTAGAGTGTCTGTTTGTAGTTATGCTCTTTATCCGAGGATATCTGTAGTCAGGATTTATGAGCCTTTGTATCTTCTCTATCCTTCTTGTCGCACTATTTAAGGTGCCTTGTTTTTCTCGGCTCTCCAAGATACTTCTTTTTTTCTCCCTCGCATTGCTTCTGTTTTGTCGGATGTCTGAAAATCCTTTTGCAAGAGTGAGGATTGTCCCTGTTGTATGGCCTGTATTATTCTCAGTATCTGTATTGTGTTCGTGCTGCTCTATTTCTCACTTGCTGCTGCACCTAGTCTCTCAATTCTACCAGCCATTACAGTCCATATCTAAAGGGAATAGTATTAATAATGTATAATGATTGTATTGATGATTAATTGTACCATAAATTTGTATTAGCCTATTTGCAGCCAAACAATATTTGGCCGAGAGTAATATAAATTAACTGAGGAGCTGGTGTGCTATTGCTCATAGCCACCTTCACACTCAAGTTTATATAAGGGGGTGGTTGGTCAATATTCAGTTTTACATGCAAGATTCATTCTATTATTACAAAGTGTTTTTTATTTCTGTAAATTAAATTACGCTTGACATAACTTAGCCTAATCAACTGTGAGTTCACAGTCACATCAAATACGATTTCAACTGTTTTGGAATGCAAAACATTCCATTGGAATTTAAGATGTCCCTCCACTTCTATGTTATGTGAATTTTCTTTCATGAACCCATAGCGATGTTTTGTGGGGCACAAATGAATCCACTTGATACGGTACGCATCCACATTCCACATCCAAAAACTAGACTAAACTTCAGCATAACATCAAATTTTTTTTGTATATATTGATACTGTCATGCACATAGCATAAATTTATAAATAACGTATAGAGGAGGTACGAATGTAACACGGGACAAAAGTAACTCAAGCCCATACAAGTCTGATATGCTTTAAGGGGAATGGAAACGTTTTTATAAGTTATATTATTTGAGTTGGTAATACCTTCCTGACTTTAAAAATCTGCGTTGACCCTTACAGCAATACATAGATACAACATAAATACGTTTTTAAAATCCCGCTTTAAAGCCATGAATTGTGCCATTGACCATTTTATCAGGCTCACGACTTCCGGTTACGTCAGTGGATGTATCGAGGTATGAGGGATAGCCCCCATAAAAGCTCTGTACCAGCTTGAAGAACATGGACAACACCACAAGTAATGCCTGCACTGCACACACCAAGAATAAATAAAACATGCCCAGGGTAAAATGCCATTGTATTTCTTAGGTTTTTATTATCAAATCATCATGCCATGCTATTCCTCTGGTGCAACAAGACACATTTTTTAGTCCAGCCCCAAATATTTCAGAATGCACCAGGGCTAATACCAATGTTCTGTGGCTCAAAAGATAAGCAGCCCAAGGAATGGAAATTATTGCTTCATGAAAGAGGAATATCATCATAGAAGATTCGAGAATTGTACTGCTATACGTGGGAATCCATGTTACTAATGACTCTCGGTTGCTTGGGCACACGCAGTCGCAGCATACGCATTCGCAATATTGATATTCGATATTAACAGTGACGGGCGGTGGACGGAAAACTGGGGGGGGGGGCAGAAACCATCCCTTGAAACGGATGAGATTAGTGACCCGATTTCAATCATTGTTCTTGGTCAACATGTTAGTTTCCCTTATAATGAAATGTTTAGGTGAGTGAGTAATAAATTCTATGAAACTTTTCATTCACATCCCTAAATAGGCAACTCTTCACAAAAAAAACCACTATTTTCTGCATTAAATTTTGTCACATCCGAAGCAAGTTGCCAAACGTGTGCGTAATGATTTGATTGAAAATGACTGAAATGCGTTATTTTTTGCATTCCTCTGGTGCGTTTTATTTCTCATCTTAAGGAAGACAATTAGCTACACCTGAGAGGGGAAAGTTCAAGTGTCTTCTACCAGCGAAATTGACTGAAAACAGATCAAGAATAATGAGCAATTTAAAGACATGTTTATCGCCCTCCTTGTTCTCTGTCCACTGCCCGCCACTGGATATTAATATTCTTACTTCCCTTCTTAATATTAAACCCCGCGTTTCCCATTAAAAAATACAGAGGTGCATCCTGCAATGCGCCACAATGTTACAATATTATTAGTCTGAAAGCTGACTGGCGAGGGGAGAGGGTACAATCATACTCTGGCTTGCTACCGATTGTGTCTTCAGTGACTGATTCATGAATACAGCCCATTTTAACAGTTTATGCACTTTATTCAAATTGTGCAGTTCATAGTATGTCAACTGGTCGATTCAGAATCTCCGCTCTGAAATCCTTCATCTTTAGCAATGCCGCCTCCAACACCTCAATACCCAAGCAAACACGTTGGAAGCTGGGATTGTATACAGCCAGATCCTCCCTCAGGCACTAGAGGGAACTGTTAATTTGCTGAACAGTTATGAAATCCAACTCTCGATGGAAAAACGCATGTCTTCAATGAAGGTAGTTTCAGTGACAAGTACACTGTTACGATTTGGCACCTTATTTGCCAGTTAATTTATCTGGCACCTTTTTCGCAAGTTATTTCAACTGTAGTTTTACAATCAGTTTGTACCATAGGTTCCGTGTATGCTAAGTGTAAACCACAGTTAAATGTGGGCAGGACTCTACTTACAATTGAAATAACAAGGAGAAAATGAGTTAATTTAATTGTGAAATTCAGTCACTTTATAGCAGTGTAGTACACCTGTTTTTGCAGCACAGTCACTACAACTTCCAATATAAAAAATAGACAGCTGTCCAATTAGAAAACGTAAACGGACGACACCACTTCAATTTCTACTTGATTATTACTCTATGTGGAAAACGTGTTAATAAAGGAAAACGATTGAGAACTAGCTAGGACTGATTGTTGTCAATAAAGGGATGGATTTGCCCCAAAATTTTCAGTTCTGGATCGGGCCCTGCGCATGACCACTGATCTACATAGAATAATTTGATTGCTGACATGAAAGAGAACTGTGTTGGGAGGTTGAAGCAAGCGGAAGCAGTCAAGCGGCCATTTTACCATGCCTGGTAGTAAGCAACCGTTATATAGAATTCTATGGCAGAGAAGCACTGATGTGCAGCGACATTTTTTGGGGGATGTGGCGAGACAATGCACTGACTGCAGTAAAGACAGATACACATAAATGAATTTCAATGAATATATTGCTAATTATTAGCCACTGGCGATCTACCTTAACGGCAGATAATGTGTCAATGTTAGCCCAGCTAACGGCTATTATCTGGACAATTCAAATTAATGTTCGCTAACGTGATCCATCAGGTTAGTCTAAAGCTACCTCGATTACCGAACTGAAGTTAACCAAATCAATCAATGTCACACGGCATAAATGGGATAATCCAGTAAAACTGCAGTGTAATGCTGTCTATAATATTAGACCAGATTAACTAGGCAACAAAACCAGGTGTTGACTGGTCAAATCATTATGGCAAATTCATGCCAGCACTAAAAAAAGGCTAATGTTCCACTGACACTCAATTACCGTTGACGGTAAAATTTAATTCTGCCAGGTTATCAATGAGGATGTAACGATAGAGCTACTGAAATAGATAATGTGATTCACACTCGACAATGAATGGCAGGCAGTTTTACATACATCTCCACAACGCACAACTCACTTCACTTCTCATGTAAACGGTGATTTAGGGACCTTATAAGTTTACATTGCGTTCTCTTCAGCGAACCCACTTTAGCTTCGTAGGAAATTTAGATTAGATTTAGATTTAGATTTATTGGTCCCCGTGGGGAAATTCATTTTCACTGACTGTCCAAGAAGAGGACAACAAACATTACACAAACAGCGCAAAAAAAAAAAAAGACAACATACATGACAGTGGGACAGTAAAAGGGTAGTCATACAGGTCAGCAGGGCCTGTTGTTATGGCTGTTGGGATCAGGCTTTTTCCAAGGCGAGGATTTTATTATCCTGTATCTGCGTCCTGAGGATAGTGGGATGATGTATTGGTGTAGTGGGTGGGTGATGTCCTGGACTATTGTGTTTGCCAGTCGGATGATGGACCTGTTGTTTAAGTCTGATAGGTTGGGTGTGGGTAGGCCGATGATTTTAGCTGCTGTGTTTGTAATGCGTGTGAGTTTGGTCCGGTTTGTAACAGAAAGCATGGTGAAGAAACATGTGGAGCAGTAACGGATGATGGGTTGAACAATGCTTTGATACAGCAGTAACAGGAGGTGGGGTGCAACATGTAGTCCTTTGAGTTTACGAATGGCTGACAGTCTTTCTTGACTTCTTTTTTGAATGTTCGTGGTGTGCTGATCAAAAGTGAGTTTATTGTCCAAGATTACTCCCAGATATTTGAAGGTGTCCACTGTGTCAACTGTTTGTGTATTTATGGTGATGGGGTACTGGGGTGAGGGGGGGTTGAAGCATATTTCTTTTGTTTTATTGATATTGATTTCGAGGTGAGCGGCTGTGCATGACTCTGTGAAACGTTTGACTGTGTTTTGATAGTCCAGGATGAATTGACTGTCAGAGAGGAGTGCAAGAATGGCTGTGTCATCTGAATATTTTAGATATGTTGTGGTGGGAGAGATGCTGCGGCAGTCATTGGTGTAGAGTGTATACACGAAAGGGCTCAGCACACATCCCTGCGGGACCCCGGTGTTGATCGTAAGTACCGGGGATGTGGTTGAGCCCACCCTTACTGCTTGCAGTCTGTCAGTGAGGAAGTTGTGGGTGAGGTGGATCAGCTGAGGGGGGATGTTGAGATGTTGTAGTTTCTGGATCAGTAGGTGCTTCTGTAGGGAGTTGAAGGCGGAACTGAAGTCCACAAAGAGGATCTTGGCGAAGTTGCCTGGGGAGTCCAGATGCTGGAGGAGGAGATGCAGCAGGCAGGCCACAGCGTCCTCCGTGCCCCTCCTAGCCTTGTAGGCAAATTGAAGGGGATCCAGGTGTGGGGTGACACCTGGAAGGATGGTGGCGAGCAGCAGTTTCTCCAGGCACTTCATAATTATGGATGTGAGGGCTATGGGGCGGTAGTGGTTGAGTTCTGTGGGTCTGGGTTTTTTCGGTACTGGGATGATGGTTGCAGTTTTCCACAGTGTGGGTATTGTGGCAGTCCGGTAACATTGGCAGAAGAGTGAGTGTAGGATAGGGGAGAGCTCCATGGCACAGTTCCTGATTGCCCTGGCTGGGATGCCGTCGGGCCCAGGTGCCTTGCCTGGCTTGCAGCAGCTCAGCTGGCGCCATACCTCCTCCTCAGTGAAGGGGGCCGGTTCTTTGGGGTCTGGTGGTGGGAGGGCTCTCATAAATTCCTGACACTCTGGTGAGAAGTCCTAGTTATCAAAACGGGTGAAGAATGAGTTCAGGTCCTTAGAGAGGGTTTCCGGGTCACTGACTGTGCATGGTGTTTTGTGTTCGCATCCAGTCAGGCTTTTCACCCTCTGAAAGGCCTGCTTAGTGTTCATGCAACTGAATTCGGTTTCCAGTTTGTTTTCGTAGTTCAGTTTTGCTTTAAGTACCTCGTTTTTTAAGTCCCTATTTGTTGCCTTGAGGCTGGCCCAGTCCTGGTGCCGGAAGGATTTGTGTTTCTCCCACAGGCTCCGTTTTAATTGTGGGGTAATCCATGGTTTGGAGTTGGGATAGATTTTTATTGTTTCGGTTCGGATTGTGGAACTTATGCAAAATTTGATGTAGTCTGAGACATAAAATACCGCCTCTTCTGTGTCTGTGAAAATATATCTTCTCAATGAATTATAATGTTGGCTGCAACATCTTCAATGTGAGTAATGTTCGGAGAGTTTATAGTTGGGCATACCAATATGACGGCACGGTTACTTCAACATTATGACGTCATCAGCTATTATAGATATACAGCCAAGTGGCTGTAGCGGTATTTTCAAACAGCTCTAATGGCTCTAATGATATATTATACTAAGAGCTCTCACTTGACAAAATTATATGTTTCTACTAGATAAATCTATTGGGCTTGCAGTTTTCTGATGTTTAACTGCTTCAGCACGTAGAACAAGCAACACTCCCCAGAACCATAATAAAAATCACGTGGATACATCATACTTTCGTACAGTTTTACCTGAAAAGCTGTTTTTGATCATAGTAAGTGAATTAACTCAAGCAGTCGGCTATTTTTTTTTTTTTTAATAACAAGTTGTGTTTATTGTTTCGTGTGTCATGGTCATGATCATTTGATAGATTATTAAGCATTTTAAGGAATCCTGATGTTTGCCATGTCAGTTTTTCAGTATTTCAGAAGTCAGGTTGAAATGTCAGGCGTTATTGATGGGACAATATGTTTCTTTCAGCCCTCTAGAGTAACAACAAGCCCATCTTTCATAGTTGTAACAATGAATTTATGTTTGTAATACAGCAAATGTTATGTGTTAATTTACATTGTTACATCAATGGAAAGGTCCCACTGACACCCAGATGATTGAGATAACTTAGCGGTCATGTGGCTGTGGTACAGGACATAGGCTTACTGTAGTTACTGTCATATGTTAGCTAATACACTATATATAGTGTATATACTGGCACAGCATGTAAACCGGTATAGGATTTTGAACACAGCCCTTGAAACTTCGCAAAACATTTTTTAATGGCAAAAAATGCACCAAAGAAGTTTCTTAAATATAACAGAAATGCAATTGATAAAGTGTTTTATATACTTCTGCAAAACAATTATGAGTCCCAAGACAAAAGTATGCAAAGTCAGTTAATCTACAGTACAGGCCAAAGGTTTGGACACATCTTCTCATTCAATGCGTTTCCTTTATTTTCATGACTATTTACAATGTAGATTCTCATTGAAGGCATCAAAACTATGAATGAACACATCTGGAATTATGTACGTATGTATCAAACAGTTGTCCAGTAGGGCTGTCGGCTGTGTATCAACCTGACTTCTGCACAACACAACTGATGGCCCCAACCCCATTGATAAGGCAATAAATTCCACTAATTAACCCTGACAAGGCACACCTGTGAAGTGAAAACCATTTCAGGTGACGACCTCTTGAAGCTCATCAAGAGAATGCCAAGAGTGTGCAAAGCAGTAATCAGAGCAAAGGGTGGCTACTTTGAAGAAACTAGAATATAGGACATGTTTTCAGTTACAGGTATTTCACACTTTTTTGTTAAGTACATAATTCCACACGTTCATTCATAGTTTTGATGCCTTCAGTGAGAATCTACAATGTAAATAGTCATGAAAATAAAGGAAACACATTGAATGAGAAGGTGTGTTTAAACTTTGGCCTGTACTGTACATGTGCTCCTTGCTCTTGTACATGGGCCTATACCAGAGCACCGATACAGGGTTCCAGTATTGGTCGACTTATTGATCGGAGCCAGCCTCTGTCAACAAATCCCTGCTCTATCACCCCTCCTTACGCCTATGGCACTGAATGTGCAAACAGGATGTTTACATGTACCCCAAAGTACCACTGCCATTGACAGATCGCTAGTAAGGCTGAGATAGTCCTTACCTACAGTATATCGTATGTGATTGAAAAAAACGGGCTCCAAGTGTTTAAATGAAGTTACTGAAATGGCAAAGTACCCTTACATAAATACCATCTCGAAGTGAGGAAATAAATTTATGCTGCACCTCAGTCTTTTGCCCATGATTATTTTAACTCTTACATTTTCCAGAAGGAGAAAGGGAAGAAACAAAATGCATAGCAATCGAAAAAAAGTCACACCATCTGCAGACTCAATGATCAAAAATAGGCAATTTGATAATGGATTTTAAGCTAATTAAGTGAAAAATGACATTATATTTAAATGGTTCTGGGTTTGCTAGATCTGTCATCATTCAGAGTGCCAAGACCACAGAGAAGAATTAATTTTGTATATATATATTTTTTACTGTTCCTTACACATTTACATAATAAGGACACAAAGAAGCTTTAACCATAGAACATAAAACTGCACAGATGTAGTCCATTATGGTAAATGGTAGTGCCCTTAGTTTTCACATCTGTGTACTGAAAATGACTCAGAAAGACCCTTTCAAATAATCACTGATGCCAGAAAAAGCAAATCAGCTTACATAAATATTGGAGTAAGTGAGATTTGCTTGTGTGTTCTGGAAAGCAGTCAATGTACTGCATTACACCATCATGACTCCATAAACTCCAGTCAAGTGACATCATGGTGCTACAAGCTATGAATTCCATTAATTGCTACCCATCTGCAAATATTTTCTCCAATGATATTTTCTCAGTGTCATGTACCAGCTGGAGTGCAAAAAGTTATTTAATACTTTGGCCTTGCCCTCCATCAGTCTTGTAATTGAAATAATATATTCCCCTAGCAGTTTCAAAACAATCCAACCAATCAGATGCTTTGCACACTTTCACATCCAGTGGAAAATATGAAGGCCCCGGAATCATAACAGCCACGCTCATTTCAGCTATGCCAAACTGCTCTACATCTCCAAAGTGACCTTTTTTTAAAATGTGACATGCATCCTTGAATGTGATACAGTAAGTCACCATCTGCTAATAGGTCATTTTAATTGCTCCCTGAATGGTGATAAGATGGAGGGGACCTTATGTTTATTGATTTGGGCAGACTAATCTGATGTTAGCAATTAACATGCTTAATTTAAAGAGTGCTCCACTCATTCCAATGGCCCCGTTTCAGGGAGAACATAAAACAGACTGCAGTTCAGGTTCTCCGTCACTGTCAGCATTACAGCCACTGTAATGGTCTTAGCCCTGTAAGCAGGTCTTTGAGCCAAGGCATGTTATAGCCTTGCATTGGCCTCTTTGTCTAAAAGTGACTGGGGCATCCATCAGTGGGACAGGGCAACACTTTGCTCGGCAGATCTAATGCCAGGTTGCAAATCTGTTCCATTATCATTTAATTATCAGACACTCTGCCCTGCTAGCTGGCCTTGACTTGCTGGTACTAGGCTGACTCAGAGAATAAATACCAGCCACAGCAGTGGATGCCTGGGAGCCATTCAAGGGGAGCACAATGATCTCTGGACCCTTTTCACTCCCCATATTTGCCTATTTTTTTTTTCTCTTTCAAATTCAACACATTCCAGCACTCCTGCCTCCTAACTTCCTCAAGAAGAATGTTTGACCAACTAATGTAACTCCTTAAGGTTAAGAGGACAGGAAGCAGGAATATGCTCTTCATGAGTCTGGTTGAGTCAATTGGTATTTGCACATATCTATGAAAAATATGGGAATTATTGTTCTGCTTGGAACCAAGGAAAACCACACAAGTGAAATGAGGTACCCTGGAGCTGCGCTGTGTACTCATCAAGTTCAAAAAATGCCTCCCAAACTAATGAAAGAATTTTCTTTTAGCCTTTCTGAAGTTGGTTTGTAATCCAGGTTTCTCATGTGTAGACTGAAAGCATATGGTCAATTAGAGCTGCACAATTTATGCTGGACTATTCTGAAAGAAATTCAGTGTATTCAAATCAACACATGCAATTAAACAAAATAATCCAGAGACACCCATTACATTGAGCAAACTGAGCTGAATCTCACATGAATAATGTTGCACGGTTGCACCACTTTGGGAAAGACAAGAGTGACCTACATGTAGCAATTTCTAGGCATTGATTATTCTGCAGGGATAAAAGGTAAACAGACAATATGTTTATCTTTATTGCTAAAGTCTCATTTCCAGACATGTTTCCAACCTATCCATCGAAAGGTGTGATTAATCTACATGTGGTGTGCAAACAAATAGTCAATACACTGCAATCACTGCAATTCTTACACTGTTTGTAAGAATATGATTACTGGTCTTTTGTGCTTGCAGGGCATCTGGGGTCAATATTGATCACTATAATTTACTCAAACATCCAGGCAAGAGCTCTCTGTAGCTGGCACTACACACTGTAGCTGGGAATTAAACTGCCAGACAGGGCTCTTTTATATACTATAAATCAACTGAAGTCCCGATGCCATCTACAGGAAACGCCTCTAATTATGTTTCTGTTTTCCCAAAAGAATTTTATGCAAGATTTATGGCCAATAAAAGGTTCTTTGCCGGACACATTTTTCTTTTACACAGCCCGATATGCACTATCCCCCCTTGTCATCAAAACTCTAATGTACTGCATACAAAAGTACATCCCTGCCTGCAGCAGGGTTTACATTTAAATACAGTTCACACAAAGTTAAACTTATTCAGTTATTTAACAATAAATACTTATCATAGAACATCTTTATGAGAGAAAATAACTTTCTTGAATAATCACATTATGTACAGTAGTATATATAAACAATTTGCGACAGTACCAACACAAGTGGTATTTAATAAGTACAGTCTGTTTTATAGAGGCAGATGGCCATCTCATAACCAGGAAATTCAACAGAGTATCCTTGCCTTTCTGTGAGGTTACACTGGTTAAAAAGGTTACTCATGCAGGCTAACAGTCACAAACTGCACATTTTTGAAAGAAATGATAATATTTATGTCACCTGGGCTCTGCCGAGGTCCGACTGACTAAACTTGAGTGAAGCTGGCACTGTTCAGCTTCAGCTCATTATTTGGGCCCCGCTGTGTGATGGATCAGCCACTAAATCAATATGCTCCCTCTTAACATATTTACTGTACTATGAAACCTTGACCACTGGCTCAACCAGCCAGCGGACATCCCATAATCAGCCTAACATCATTTCACTTGGGCCCTCATCACATGGAAAAAGCCCAGATGGACTGTTTTCTACAGCCTCGTTATAAAAATGACTAATACTTGTGCTAAATGGCAGACATCTTAAACCTTGCCAACGGTGTTTACCAGCCGCAAGGGTCTTTTACATCTTTCCTTATTTTGTGCTTCAGAAACCTGTAGACAGCTCTGGCAGGAAAACAAGCAGACCCATGAGGGGGTTATAGTCTCATAGCAGCACCAAATATCACCTATTATTTTGTCTATGGGAAAGAAGAAGCACAGATCCACCAAGGCTTAACATATGCTGACATCTGACCCACAGAGTGATCCATGGATCAACCTTCAGATATGACCATGGAGGCCTCGGACTAACACTGCTAACTCTGCTTGGGAAAACAGAAGCGGTGATAAATCAATGCACTTTCCCTACAGCTGACTGAGAGATGAACAGGAGCGCTCTTCTGAGGGTCATTCCTTTCCAAACCTCGCTCCTTCCGTCACAAGTAAAAACACCCCATTAATACCTGCCAATCGGGCAATATATACTTAGCTGCTCTGATTTGATATACGAAGAATACTTCAAGCTTATGAATAATTCTATTTATCACAAGTGGTGATAACGATATATGCATTGATCACCATGAGGTATGTTGTTAAATAACAAATGAAATAAAGCTTGCAATGTATGTACATGAGTGACAGCATGAGAAAATACATAAAATAACAGCACTGCAAATGTAAATATCATGGTTACATTACAGCCTGAAGTAACATTCACTATTAGATTAACTTTATTGGCCTAAAATTGAGGCTCTTCCATCTTTGGAAATTATCAATGAGTTATAAAAAAATATTCGGTCCTTATAGACTATGCTAAACTTAGCCTGCGGTCCACGTGTAATTGAAAGTCATTGCTTCTGTGCATCTTCAAGGCAGTGAAATTGAAATTGCTGTAACAAAATGATTGTACCAGTAATGTAGTCCCTAAACTGAACATAAAGCTGGACATTTTCACCGTTCCAGATGAGTCCGTTGCATAAGTAGCTTTTAACACAATTAAAAACTTCTAAACATTGCTGCTGTTTACCATTTACTGGATGGCAACTTACATGATACTGTTGTGCAAAGGATCCCATATGAAAAAGATTCATAAAAAACTTACAAAGATAAGTATAAAACTGTAATGAAATGGAATATATGGCGCATGCTACAAAAGTGGCCCACTTCATATATCTGAATGGAATACAGATCATTAAGGATTTGTATAAATTATATATAAGCCAACATATATGGTCAGCTTATGAAAAATGTAATGTTAAGTGAAATGTTTTATATGAGGTATGGACAACAATGTAGTTTTTTTGTATGTTTACATCAATTTTCATATATGAATATGTTAAAGCCCATACATGCTTTGTGTATGACATGTGTAAAACATTTATAGATTTCTTACATATTTCTATTAATATTCATATATGAATATGTGCAAGCCCATACATGTTTTCTGTGTTATCTGTACAAAATTTTATAGATTTCTTACATATTTCCATCACTTATCATATCTGAATACCTACAAGTACATATATGGTTTCCGTATGCTATGTGTGCAAACATTTATAAATTACTTACATATTTCTATTAATATTCATATAGGGATATGTGGTAGCCCATACATTTTTTCTGTATGTGATTCAGAATTCTGTTGGTCTGAACTAAATGACTTCATAGATTATGCTCATGATGCTTTGGCGTAGCCTACTTACTGGCTTTTACAAAGCCATAGGCCTACTTGCCAATCAGATAGTACAACCATACATGTATATTCCATGCCCATCATCCGCAGCAATTGTGTGCAAAATCCTGAGGACATGCTACTGTAAATGAGAGCATTTATCATTTTTTTGCATGTTCAGTTGCATGCATGCATTGAATTGAATGTTTTTTTGTCTGCTCATGATGTTGCAACCTAAATTTTGTATGTGTTACTGGTCATTTATGAAAATTAAATCCCAAAGAAATGCCTGATTTCAATTCACTTCTTGACTGAAACCACTTTAAAGGAATACGCCACAGTTTTTCAATATTGAAATGTTCTTCCTTGATATTAGACAAGTTGAGGCGTATGTCTTGCCTTCATGCGTGCTCTGTCACACTGGCGTAGACGTATTAGCATTTAATTAGGATCCAAACATTGGTGAAGTCAGAGGCAACCAACAACTTCCATGTTTCCCCAATTTAAATACAGTTATGTGAGCATCCGTGGGTATTTTAAGAAGCAGATACAAAGGACAACTATAATGTATGGCGGAACTATAGGCTGCTTGGGAGTACTTCAACAGCATTGATATCATAACTCCCAAACAACCCTTTGGTGATATTACCAAAGTCCTTTTGGGCAAGTTCCTCCACTCAGCCGCCATATTGGCGACGCCTGCAGGCAGCTACAACAAGTCCAGGCCCTATCAAAATGAATGGGGAGATATCCAGTCCAGACTGGTGGGTTGTACATACTTAATTCAAATGTGAATGAGCTCATTGGACATTCGTGGCATGGCTACCACTGGTGATGGAGAACAAAAGGCCAACCGCCAGTAATAAATTCCACGTCCAACAATGCGATTGACTACTTTCAAAACAAGTCAGAACTTGCGTTCAGAATGGCCGCAATGTGTTTCTATGGGAGGATTTCCTCAGTGATTGGTCTCCCTCTCTCTTAATGTCTCCCCACTGCTCTAATATCTAAGTACTCACAAGTAGAGTTCCTGGGTCTTGTAACAACTCGGGTAACCATATTTAAATAGTGTTGGAAGAGCTTGGTTGCCTCCAACTTCAGACATGCTTGGATCCTATTGAAAGCATTGTGTTAAGCTACATGCTAACATGATTGCACCCTTCATTAGCGAGATAGATTAGATGGAGGAAGACGAGACAGGTCGGCATTAACTTGTCTAAAAGCAGGGACGAACATATATCAGTACTGAAAACGGTGGCGTGTTCCTTTAAAGTGTAAAGCATAAAGTATGCAAACATGTATAATTCTCCCATTCAGTGTTTACTTCTGAAATATAGAAACCTACAAATTCTGGTCATGAATATCTTCTTTTCTAGGAAACAGAATTACTTAGCTCAGGGGATTTAAAAGCCCTCTGTGTGAGTGAAAAAAAAACAAAAACTGTCATAGGCCAGGTGGTGATAATACATGAGTTCATACATGCATAATAATCAGAGGTGTCACTGTCCAATTTAAGCATGCCATTTTAGTGGATAGAAATGATGGAACTTTTCTGGAAAAATGAAGGTTAAATAAATAAATAAATAAAAAATGAATATATATATATATATATATATATATATATATACATATATATATATATATATATATATATATATATATATGCTATGTATATTAATATATATAATTCTTTTTCCCCAGAAAACGCGCTATGCCATCACTGACCACAGGTTGGAAATTACCTTGGCCTGGCGTATCATCATGAAAAAAACAACCCTTAACTTGTTGACGAACTTTCATCATGTCTTTGCTAAGGATTTTATATGTATTCTTTGTCTGCCTATATCTCTCTTACAAGGTTTGGCGTCATATGTCATGTAGTACAAAAGTCTTATAATGATATTACATGAGGGTTTAGTGCCATCTATGATTCTTCTATGGTGTAAAATTGTGTAAGTTTGATTTTGTAGGCATTTTATATGAATATTGTATCTCCTATAAGATGCATATATGTTTTTCATAAAACACATATAAACATTTCAAGTTTTATATAAATCTTTTTCATATGGGATGTCTGAACATCAATATGAAAAACATGAAGACATTCTAAAAAACTGAGAGTTACAACATTTATTTTTCCCAGTAAGACAACTTCTTAAATACATGTTGTTGTTAAAGAGTGTATGTATTTTGTAAATTCATTATTCATTAAATTCAAGGTTATACACAGAATTCGCTTCACTTTCCCAGCAACATCTGCGCACTCCAGCGAGGTTTTGTGTTCAACCAATCAGAAAGAATCTCTGAAATTTCGAAGCTTTAGGCACACAATATTGTGGGAGGTAAGTGAAACACGTAAGACGTCTGTAAAGGAGGCTAACCAACATTCACATGTTAAATGTTTAACAGGCGGAATTTCTCCAGGGTTCTTCAGTGTCATTTACCCGAACGCAAGTTCCTTAGCTTCAGAGCTGCATACTTCGGTCGGCGCTTCAGTTGTTAGACGTTTGATGCAGGGCTGGTCGCTATCATGGTGAAATCGCTTAATTTCCTTTCCGTTCTCATCCAGTCAGGTTTTTAATTCTTGAGAACTTTTCTAATAAATGAAGGCATCCCGTTCAACACACAAACAGCATGAGCAATATACGGCAGCAGTTACTGAAAGAACATCACCTATTATTGAAGGACTATCAAGTTGGCTTTTTCCTCAAACAAGTATTTTCTCATTCTGTGATCCGATTCTTATATATAGTGCACTGAAAAAGTATTTGCCCCCTTCCTGATTTCTTTTTTTTTTTGAATATTTGTCTAACTTAAATGTTTCAGATCAGCAAATAAATTATAATATGAGACAAATGCAGTTTTTAAATGATGATTTATTTTATTAAAGGTTCCCTGACATTAAATAGGCCAAAATTGGCATTTAGAACTTGCCGTTGTATTTTTTCGCGATGAAAACAAAGATGCAAACACTTTTCCTTAAAAATTTGTTGTTTTTAAACTATTTTGAATTAATTTTATTCATTTATTTATTTATTTATTCTTAATTTGGCATCTCCAATCCCACCCGAATCTGGAATGCCCAATTTGTGAACTATGTACAAGGCTTGCTCATATGCGACCCCTTGCTGCCAACTCACAAGAGTGTAGAAAGTTCGCGGCTCTACTCTGAAGCACGCGCCTATCAGCCACCGCTTCTTATACACACATCGATTGAGTCTTCGCAAGTTCAGAACGAGGGCGGAGGATACCCGGACATGAAAAGACTTTGAATGTTCCTGACGAGCGCCAGTCTGGCCAACAGGAGGTGCATGAGCAACGAACAAGGCAACTGTTATATACCCTTCCCAGCAGTCCCTTCCCAATTTGCAACCCTGTAGCGCAATAGCCAATCGTGCGCTACTTTGAAAAAGCTGCCAAACACTGCCGGCTGGTACGAAGCGGGGCTCGAACATGCAAAGTGATAGTCACCTCTGCTTCACAACGCGATGCTTTTTTTCTGAGTGAGCTATCTGGCAGCTGTATTTCGGATTAATTTAACTGATCGGGAACGCCCCCTTCCAAATGTCCAGAACTGGCCTTACATGGCAACTGACGTCACGCAAGGCAGCCAGCTGGTCAGATCTCGCTCACTTGGCAACGAAATATACATACACTAAGTTTTATTTACCATAGCCAGCTGACAGATCCTTACAAAAAACAACTGTTGGAATACCATAAAATTTACCACCAAAAAACTATAGTATTACTGTAGTAATTGTATGCGTGACAGTTGCGTGTATTTCCCTCTGTCCAATCGCCCCGGTCTCAGTTCAGGCAGTTAGCGAGCTTTATGAGCAGAGCGTTTCGCGTGTATTCTGGTCTTTCACTGACTTTGAATGTAATCTGTCATACGAAAAATTTGTTTCGTGTCCGGTGTGAGGGCAGTTTGGCGCGGCCTATTCTGGCAAATTTTCTGGCAAATAATCCTGAAGATTAATGCCATAGGTGGATAACTTTGATAAATTAGCAGGCGAGGGTAACTGCCACAGCTGCAGAGTAACTGGATTATCGACAGCTGCCGTCGCATTATGAGCCAGATGAACTCGGGAGGCTGTATTGTGATGCCTGATGGCCGGCAGTGCTGTAAGAGGTGGGCATCCATGATCACTGTGAAACTAACGCTGGCTTATAGGCTTGTGACGTCAGTCACAACATGCATACAATATTTTTTATGAATCGGCAAATTATCCTGATGCCTTGTTGTACCCTCGTCATTAGATTTATACCTGAGTTTGGATAGTTGTCCTCATGTCCACTATGTATCCAGCCATCTGGCTACTTTAACCCACGTAACACAGTTTGTCGAGTGTAATAATTAGATAGATAGATGGATAGATAAATATCTTGATTGCAGGCTCATACACTAAACAAGCACACAAGAAAACGTCTGTAAACAAGCATGTAAATGGACCGCAGAGATTGCTATGGCAGAGGTGCTTTCCTTTGATGCCGTCATAGGAACATGTGACTTACGTCTCAGAAACTCACTACTTCTTCAGGGGGCAGGGCGTAAGAGTGCAAAAAAAATCACTTTTATTTCTTGAAATTGATGGATTTTTCAGCCATTTCAGAACTTTTGATTGCAAAGAGAGATATGAATAATCATATAAAACAAAATAAACTAACAATTTCAGGTTATATGCCTCATGTCAGGGAACCTTTAAAGGAAAAATCTATCCAAAAGCTATCTAAACCTACCGGGCCTGGTGTGAAAAAGTAATTGGCCCTAAACCTACTAACTGGTTGTGCCACCCTCTGCAACAACAACTGCAATCAAGTGTTTACAATAAGTCTTTCACATCGCTGTGGAGGAATTGTGGCCCACTCTTCTTTGCAGAATTTTTTAATTCAGCCAAATTGGAGGGTTTTTGAGCATGAACGGCCTGTTAAAGGTCATGCCACAGCATCTCAATCGGACTTAAGTCCAGACTTTGGCTAAGCCACTCCAAAACCTTCAGTTTGTTTTTTTAAGCCATTCAGAGATGGACTTGCTAGTGTGTTTTGGATCATTATCCTGCTGTATAACCCAAGTGCGCTTGAGCTTGAGGTCACCGACTGGTTGGACATTCTCCTTCAGGATTTTCTGGTCGAGAGGAGAATTTATAGTTCCACGAATTACGACAAGTTGTCCAGGTCCTGAAGCAGCAAAGCAGCCCCAAACCATCACACTACCACCACCATGTTTGACTTTTGGTATGATGTTCTTCTTATGAAATGCTGTGTTAGTTTTACGCCTGATGTAACGGGATGCACACCTTCCAAAAAGTTCTACTTTTTTCTCATCAGTCCACAGAATATTTTCCCAAAAGTCTTGGGGATCATCAAGATGTATTTTGGAAAATATAAGATGAGCCCTTGTGTTATTTTTGGCCAGCAGTGGTTTTTGCCTCGGAACTCTCCTCTGGGTGCCATTTTTGCTCAGTATTTTTCACATTGTTGAATCATGAATACTGACTTCAACTTAGGCAAATGAGGCCTGCAGTTCTTTAGATGTTGTTCCGGGTTCTTTTGTGACCTCCTGGATGAGTCATTGATGTGCTTTTGCAGTAATTTTGGTCACAGTTCCCACTCCTGGGAAGGTTCACCACTGTTCCAGGTTTTTTCCATTTCTGGATAATGGCTTTCACCGTGATTCGCCGAAGTCCCAAAGCCTTAGAAATGGCTTTGCCACCCTTGCCATACTGATAGATGTCAATTTCTTTGTTTTTCATCTGTTCTTGATTTTCTTTGGTTCGCAGCATGACATGTTGCTTTTTGAGATCTAATAGCCTACTTCATTTTGTCAGACAGGTTCTATTTAAGTGATTTCTTGATTCAACAGGTCTGGCAGTAATCAGGCTTGGGTGTGGCTAGTGAAATTGGACTCAAAAAATGTGGTTAATCACAGTTAATTAACGATTTAACAAGGGGGGCAATTACTTTTTCACACAGGGCCAGGTAGGTTGGATAGCTTTTAACCCTCAATAAATGAAAACATCATTTAAAAACTGCATTTTGTATTTACTCAGGTTATCTTTGTCTTATATTAAAATTAGTTTGATGATCTGAAACATTTAAGGGTGAAAAATGTCCATAATAGTAAGAAATCAGGAATGGGGCAAATACTTTTTTACGGCACTGTATACAAAACGAATATCATAATCAATGAGTTTTTTAGGAGTTTCTGTTTATTAATATTTGACTGGGGAAACCCAAAAGCATTATCAGTTAAAGCTATTCTTACCTTTCTGGAATTTTTACACTTTTCTTTTGTAATCTTAAAAGGATCCTAATAAGCATATGGCACAGTAAAATGTAAAAGAAATCCATCAGGTATTGAAACTCATCGATATTCAATTCTCATATATTTCTGATAAAACTCTGACCAATCATTTTCTTTGGTCCGAATAAAATGCTTTGCTGAGCTTCCTGTCTGTCATCCGTTGCTGTGCCCCTTCCAGTTGCCCACCGCTGTCACTGCTTGCGAGTCGCGCGCCTTTCTGGCAGAGCAGCAGAGCGGTAGAGACAAAGCAGGTAGCTACTCAACAAAGTTAGCCTACATACAAAGCATCTGCAATTGCTCTTGATTTAATGACTAACGTTACCAGGACAATTCTGGTGAGGTAAGACGTTATGACAGCAGTTTTGCAAGAAAATATGTATGAATTCTGCCGCAACACGAAGCATATGACGGTAAACAAACAGGCGCTGAAATGCTATAATTACCAACATTAATGGTAGTTCGTCAGACGTTACGAGGGCATTTTATTTTATACCACATATAGAATTGAATATTATGTAATTACTGTTGGTTAGTTTTCACTAATCGGTGCCTCTGAATCTGACTCCATTGCGCCGTTTCAAGATGCTTTCGCACCGGACGCGAAACGATTTTTTCGTACGACAGATTACATTCAAAGTCAATGCAAAGACCCAAATACGCGCGAGATTCGCGTCTTTGCATTGACTTTGAATGTAACCTGTCGTGCAAAAAGTTTGTTTCGCGTCCGGTGTGAAAGCAGATTCACTCGCGCTGCTCACTTTCTGACCGCAGGCGTC
Organism: Gymnothorax reevesii; assembly: GCA_029721435.1. NCBI lineage: Eukaryota > Metazoa > Chordata > Actinopteri > Anguilliformes > Muraenidae > Gymnothorax > Gymnothorax reevesii. The sequence continues at coordinate 86,556,748 of CM056575.1, forward strand.
AGGGGAGGAGGGGAGCCTCAGAGGTCAGGCAGGCGGAAGAGGGTGGGACATTGGAGGGAGGCGGAGTTGTTCATGTTTAAATTTCTACTAAGTGCTGTGCCGCATGCTAGAAAGGTAAGAATAGCTTTAATAAGCATTCTGAGTTGCTTTTTCAAACAATGCCAACGCGGAACTCAAAACCTCGCTCAAATGTGCAGACGTTGGAGTGTGAGTGAAGCTGTCCACATAGGAAGTCTGCACTCTATTAATTCCATGTATGGTGATCAATGTTGTATTACTTTTCCCCATACATACACTGCCTTGACAAAAATGTTGCACACAAAAATATTTTGTTACAGCACCTTTAGTTTGGATGATGGCGCTCATTCATCATGGTATTGTTTCGACAATCTCATACAATCCATTTAACATTTAAATCCTACAGCATTAACATTTGGCCGAGACCTTGAATTGACAATGGAAGAGTCAAACTATGAGATAAAGCCCAGCACATCCAATGACTTTCAGTTGGTAAAGGTCAGAACTCTGTGATGGCCAATTCATGCGTGAAAATGATTCCTCGTGCTCAATGAATCCTGGGATTGTCATCCTGGAATATGCCTGCACCATCAGAGTTTTAAAAAATCAATTGATGATGAATTGATCCTCATCATTCAGTAAATTCAGGTAGTCTGCTGACTTAATTTTATTGCTGTGTAATGTTGCTGAGCCAAGAATTGACTAATTTTAGCAACCCCATATCATAACGCTACTTCCAGAGGCTTTTGGAGAGGGCATTTGTATGATGGTGCATTGCTTCATGGGCTATCTTTCTTACAGTGAAGCCTACATTGCTCTGCAATAAGGAATATCTGGACTCGTCTGACCACGGGACCTTTCTTCATTGCTCTGTATTCCAATCTTTATGCTCCCTAGCAAACTGAAGTCTTATTTTCCTCGATTATCCTCACCAACGAGTGGCTTTCTTGTGGCCATGCAGTTGTTTAGTCCCAATCTTGCAAGTACTCATCACATTGTTGTCATGGTTCTGCTTTATGTGTGTTGACTTTGTGCTTATTTGTGCTTGTGCTTTACTTTCGTTTTATTTTTCAGCTTTCATTCTGCCGTCTGATGATCGATTCCCTCTCTGCCAATCTCCAGTGATGTCGTGTTACAGCCTTCAGTTGCCTGCGCCTCGCTGTCCAATCACATTTCCTTTTTCGGTTTCAACTGTGGTATTTAATTCACTGCTTCCACCTGTGTTTAATTCAGGGTGTCGCTAATCTCTGATAGGATAATTACTAACCCGTAGCAACCAGCACTTATTTTCGGGAGATTGTAAATATTTTGTAACGTAGTATTAACCTCAATTAACTCATTAGCGAGTGCGAGCATTTCTAGCTTTTGTATTCCTGCCTAAGCTTTCCCTTATTTACTGCGTTTAAAGCTGTGCTTTCCTTTGCTTTTCTTCTGGTGCTTTTTACTCGTCACATTTAGATTACCTTAAACTGGCTAGCTTGATTGATGGTCTCAGCATCTTGTCTCGAGTCATTACGGTTTACCCAGTCCACGTTAATTTGTTTATCACGTGTTTCTGTTCCAGTCGAGATTGCTTTTCGAGTCCCCGCCTCCTCTCGTGACTATTAATGTTCAAGAGATGAGAGGAGACATCAGACAGAACTTTGTTAGATTCTGCTCGGTGAAATCTCAGCTCCTTGTGCCTTCGGAGTATTTCCTTTGTACGATTCCTGAGTCTTGTATTTTGCAGCGCCCACGTCTTGTCTTCCCCTTGTTTAAGTCTCCCAGTGTGTCCGTCAGTCTAGTTAGGTCCAGTTTTTGTTTTTCTAATTTATCCAGGCTTGGAGTGAGTATTTCTGTTTCCCCCTACCCTGGGCAGTGTACCTTAGTTTTCCCATCCGTTCAGTGCATGTGTTTTATTTCTGGCCTGTGTGCCTATTTTCTCCTAGAGTTTTGTGTTTTAATAAACACTTTCTATCCTGCATCTGGTGTTCCCCTACCTACTTCTTGACAATTGTGTACATGGTATTACTCTTATTCTCACATTTAAACACAGCCATGAGTTCAAAGATAATTCTTTATGAGACTTCATCAAGTGTGCCAGTGATCTACAATCACAAACATTCGTGATTTTGTTCAGACCCATTTCTTTAGCGATGTTGATGGTTCACCACTATCCTTCCAGGTTTTAAGAATGCATTGGGCAGTTCTTCATACAATTCCAGTGATTTCAGCAATCTCGGTAGCTGTTTTCTTTGCTAAATGCAAAAGAAAAAATTTCGCCGCCTGAAAGACAGTGAAATATTTTCCTCAACCACGTAGCCCAACATGGCTGTTTAAGAAATACTATACACTGCATCAGTCACAATTAAAATAATTTTTGTCAGCTGAAACATATTAATCACTGAAATAATGATTGGCTCTTGAGTATTTGCCTATTTAAATCCAAACTACAACTTTTTTTTTGGCTAGGCACCCTACACGCTTATGTAAGTGTATAATTGACTTTCATTTTTTAATTGAAGGTATGGTGTAATTTATTTGTATACATAAATGCATTCACTTCCATGAGACACTACACAAAGCTGACTCACGGCAACTACTGTACAAATTTAAAATAATTAATTGTCTCGCCCTTGAAGCAGTTTTCCCTAGTTAGAATATGGACTGAGCAACTGGCAGAGAAACTGTCTTGATAGCTTTTTCTAAATGTTCTCTCACAGTGCTCCACACACAGCATTTAGAGATAGCATACCCACACTCCAGGGAGAAAGTAGGATCTTAAAGCGGTGCCCAGACTAATCTGAGTGAGCAGGTGTTTTTTGGTGGAATGCCCAGGGTCTTCATGCATGATATGGTTTCATCGCAGACAATTCATTAACATGGCCACCCAGCCACAATGGGAACAGACTATTGACAACTTAAACACGCCAGGAACTAAACCACTTTAGCCTGTCAACATGCCTAAGACAGAGGGGTCCTGCTGACAGAAAATTAATGCTAACCAATGATAGCAGTCCTAATATTCCTCCACAAATGCAAATCAGTATACACCAGATACACACAAGTCTTTAGCAGATTATGTCTTGATAGAACATCCACTAGCTTTTTTTTTGAGGCAGAAGACTGATTTCCTACTGTCCCAGCTCATTTCCAAACTCACGTCAAGCTTTCCTGTAAGTCCCATTGTTAATGCTCCAAGTAGCAGGAGACTGAAACTGCCCCACAGGCTTTCTGAAAATCTTCGGCTCCTTTTAATGAGACATGAAAAAAAACTAGGATGCTTGCATGACTTTATATTTAAAGGTTATATATTATGCAGCCTTCTTTACAGTTAATGCATTTTTGGACATATAAAAGGGAGATTTATAGACTTTTCAGCAAAAAAAAAAAAAAAAACCAGTAAAAACCATAATATTCAGGCCATTCACAGCCTGATATTTTCTTTCCACTGAGAAAAAGGCTGGTTGGAGTGGCTGTTCCCTCTATAATAATTAGCTCTTGAGCGACCAACAAACAGAGCTATATGCATGAGAGTTTAACACTTGTTAAATGAAGGAGCAAAGGTTGGGGCAGTGGGAGGAAGCAGGGCAAGTAGACGGCGCTGGTAGGCATGAACTACGCAGAGCAAGTATGATCGTGATGTACAAAACAGCAGGAATTTCAAACAGCGTGTTTTGAATTTTGAAGTGGAAATGGAGACTAACGGCTCAAGTAGGGGGTCTTAAAAGTCAACCTTCCTTGGCTGTTGGATATAGTGGGGACTAGTGAACAGGCATGCTTAACTGGGGAAAAGCATTTTCCATAACATGGGTACTTCAGGGACATTGACCGTTGTGCAATCTAAGGCTACATGTCCAATGAACTTGAAATGGGATGCAATACTGTTCTCTTATAATCTGTGTGCATTTGCATTTTGAAGACTGCATAATCTGGATTTTACACGCAAATGCGGTGCAATTTAAAAGTAGCACCCCCTCTATTTCCTGACTTCCTTTTTCCTTTGTCATTGGATATTTGTCACAAAATATGGTCTTCAAACGTAAGGTAAAAGAAGAAGAACTCAACAAAACACAACGATCTAACAATCATTTCATTTACTGAAGGTGAAAGGTCATCGAACTCCCCCGCCCAGTATCACCTATGTACAAAACTAATCGACCCTTGAATCTTCAACGTGAATTCAGTAATAGCCCACCTAGGCTTAAGCAAGATTTTGGTTGCGTGCATACTCTTTGGAAGCTACGTATGGAAGAAGATGAAAATAGTTGTCTCTTGCTGCGTCGTTGGAAGCACAAATCCCTATGGAAAAGAGGGAAATTTTAAGTTTTTTCTCTCTCCCCAAGGTAAAAGGCAGTGAACATTGAGGATTCGGGCTATAAACAGGAAGTATTTTTGCTCGTAGGGAACATTCCAGGGTGTGCGGCGTATATTTTATGTCTGGAAGGCCCAAGGAGGAGGAGAGAATTCCACACTCAACATCCACCAATATTGAATGAAATCAGCACTTTTTCGGCTTACCTTGATGTTTGGGTACCAAGAGAAACATTGAGATGAGAAAAATGGCAAGCATACATCCAGTCAAGAAAAGTTTAAGTGTCATTGTGCGGATGCATACAAAGGGTGATAACCCAGGGTCGGCCGATTTTGCCGATATTTGGTATACACAGGCACCTTACCAAGTTATGTATGAACCAAGAATATGACCAACGTCCATTTGGTTTCGGAGGAGTGATCACCAAAAAATGTATTTTGATGGATTCTGGACCATTTTTGAAGGATTTTTGAGGGGTTAATTCGGGTCATCCTCTACAGAAAACGGCTATATGTTCAACATTTCCCCTTTGTGTGAACGTTGCCTATAAGATGGCCCACCAAACTGCCGAGAATGATCAAAAAATATTTCCAAATATGCCAGTTATGTGTCAAGATATTTCCCCTTCCTCAAAATTTGGTATTGTGTATAGGCCTACTCAACAGCTTATAAGTCTTCTGCCAAAGAGTAAGAAAGACTAGGATGTCTGCTGCAGTTTACCTTTAAGCAAAGTCTGCCTTTGTAATCAAGTGTTGTGCCAAAAATTGGCAAAGTTTGTCAATTTCACCAAAATTTGCTTAGGAAAATTCATTGGAAGTGTTAATTGCCCCTTACGCCTGAACAGAGTGATTATTCAAACGGTTTTATCTGTCTTCATTCTAGCTCAGAACCAGTCTATGGTAGGAATCTGAACAAGATCCGTTGACTTTGCTGGTTATCACTTTTTGCCTATTTTATATGGTCTATCCATGCTGTGACATTTAATGACTTTACATTGCAACATCACTAACTGTTTTTTTGCCTGCTTTATTTGCCAGACGGGATCTATTTAAGAGACGTTTAGATTTGCCTAGGAGGGCAGTAATTGAAGCACTGATTACTAAAACCCCACAAGGCAAGTCAAGTGAAGTGTGACTTATGGGGTTTTAGTAATAGGTGCTTCAATTGTATTTGGGTGTCTATTGTAATTTCACAATTTGTGAAACTGAATCCAGTTATTGATAAAATTTGTTTAATCGGTTGATTTGGTAACTAAGGGGGGCAACTACTGTTTCACATAGGGCCAGGTAGGGTGAGGATTTTCCATCATTGAGCGGAATCAGTATTTAATAACTGCATTTGGTGTTAATGCGGTCATCTTTGTCTAATATAAAATCAGTTTGATGATCTGAAACATTGTATTGTGGCAAAAATGTAAAAATTTAAGGAATAAGAAAGGGGCAAATCTGTTTTTTCAGCACTGTACCAATAGGAATTAACAAATTATTGCAAGATACCTGCTGCTGCATCTAGCAGCACAGCACATTAACACATTAAAAAAGATCCAAAGTGCACATAATAGATTGTATGTAATATACAGCATATGACACATGGAAAAATATAGAACTAAGTAACAAATTCAAATTTAGTTTTATTTCCAATTTTCCACCACTAAAATGAAAAAAGTATTATCATTATTGAGCAGAAAAATCACTTTTCAGAATTCTGATTCAGAATACTCTTCTGTTTTACTTTGGTCTTGCGGTATTGTGTATGTGTCCCGACTCCATGTGCACACTCCTCTGTCAGGATTTGCGCCCAGCAGCATATTAGGCATTCCAAATGGTAGTTCCTGTGGATCTAATTCTGAGATCACCTTTAACTACATTGACACATATCAGCAGCCCCCCAGTATAAATGGAAAACTCTCAGTTGTCAGTACTGAAGTTCTCCAATAGAGGTCATGCTTTCATTCGCTCCAGTTTCACGTGCTGTTTAAAAAAAAGTATTCACGTGCAATTAAAGGTCCCTGCACATTTCCGATAACTTTTTTCAGCTGTTTATCCTGTATTGGGAGATTAAGATTAATCATCTTGTCCTATCATCTAACATCTGTATATTCCAGAATAACACCGTTTCAGAGGAACACAAACATTTGCACTTGTGTTTCAAAGCAATACTTCTCAAACAAACAAATCTAAATAATTTGAAAGAATCAATTAATGATAGTCACTACAGAAGAGATATTTCTATCGTCTCATACTCATCATTCTAAATCATACTAAAATCTTCTGCATGGCATTTTCAAAAAAATCTGTTCTGGTGCATTTTGGCATGGCATGCTCTAAACAGGATTAAAGGGGAAAAATACATATCATGCCTCTTTATGACAAAACGTACTGTAAACTCTAATGAAACATAAATACATTTACTGCACTGTCGGTTGCTGATAAAACAGTGAGGGCTTCATCATTTAGGCCTGCACTTTAAAAGATTGAGCTCCTTTCCAAGAACACAGATTTACTGGGATTTATTTTGCTAATGATCATTGGTAAATGTGTTCAACGTGATTAGGAAGGCCTGCTGCCCTGGGTACAGACAGAAATTAGAATAATTTCATGCATTTCACTCCATATTGTGATCATTGTCTTGCTACAATATTGTTTTTTGCTCTTTTTCTTTTAATGCTATATTTCAGCAATATGGATGAGTTAAGAGTAAATATTTGAAGGGCATATTGCTGAATTAACAACAAACTGAAGATAGAATCACAGTTGTATGATGTATCATTTTTACAAGAGGCAGCACAGAGCACAAAGATTACAGCACTTGACTAGGTGCAGATAGGTCGGTGTTATAAGACCCGATACAAGATTACATTACAGTAATATCAATGCCACAGTTTGGCCACTGGAAAGGCTCTCAAATTCACACTACTCTAGGTGGATCGGTCCTGGCTTACTAAAATTAACTTCAAGTTCCTTTAGCATAAAACTGTCAGCTACAGTATACAAGACTAGGTGCGATCTAGTATATGGCTGGGCCACCAAGTGCTGTATGAGAATGTGGGCTCAAGAAAAGGGTGTTAAATGAGGCAAAGCTCACGCAATTATATGAAGTGCAAGTTTTGTAATGAGCAGGAGCTGATAAATTATTTACCAAGTTGGAGGGGAGAGTGGGAAAGTGTGGGAGTGGGAGAGTGTGAGAGTGAGAGTGTGAAAGAATGAGAGTGTGTAAGTGAGGGAGTGGGAGGGTTTTTCTAGAAAAACAGAGTGGGGGTGTGGTGGCAGACCAGGGGGTTGGTGGGGGGGGGGTGGGGGGGGGGGCAAGTCACTCCTATTGCGCATATTCTGCATCTTCCAGGAATTTCTATTTCTTTCCGTATTTCTTTTTTGCTTCTTTTCCGTGCGTATACATTATGTACAGATGGAGATTGAGCAATGAGTCAGAATTAACGGTAATCAAGAGGGCGCTGGGGAATAGTAAGGGGGCGCAGCGCCCTGTTACCCTACTTAGAAGAAACCTTGAGTGTGACAGTGCGTGAAGAAGTGGGAGGTGGTGGGGGGGTTCTTGAGTAAGGAAAACATACCAAAAGAAAGTTATACATTTGAATAGACAAGGAGCTAGAGTAAGGGTAGCAGTTATTATCCCCCGCCAACACAAAGTGTGAGGGGGATATAGGTTTGATCTCCGTCCGTCCTTCCATGCGTGTGTGCGTCCGTCCGAGAGAAATGGGACAACTTTTCTCAGAAACTATTACAGATAGGACAACCAAATTTGGTGTGTAGCTTCAGACCATAAAGGCCTTGATGGAGTTCGAAAATAAGAAGCACACGATTGGGTGGGGATGTTGTAGACCATGTCGACTTGTTGATTTTGTGAATGTCAGTTTGAGAGAGACAGCAGCAGCAGATGTAGAAAGCAGTTAGAGTATGTAAGAAAAAATAATTTCCTATGTATCATTACTAATGGTTCATGAAATAAAGAACAAGTTTGGGTACAACAACATAGTGGAGAAGTAGCAACCTGAATCACGGGGTGTCGAATCCAGCTTGGCACAATCTTTTAAACGTAATATTTTCTTATATTTATTGTTTTCATTCATGTCGATTAAAGTCGTTCTTACAGATGCAACCAAAGCGGCCACTACAAATGCTTCCATTCAAGCGAACAAACTCATGACCGCGCATTTGGAAGTTCATTTGGAAACCAGTCAGAGAATCATACTGGTATTCTTGAAAATGCTGAAACATAATAGAGCCGGGGGTCACTTCCACCGTGTAAGTAAATAGTCCAGCTATAGTCAGAGTAACAGTATTCATCAAATTTTCCTAACATCGTGTAAGTTCCTATGTTGGCGTGAGGTATGTTTATGTTAATGTTACCAACCTAGCTGGTTGAGCAAACCAAGAAAGGACAGGATAATCACATGCATAAATGTGTGTGGTGCGTTCAATTCCACTTCTTAATTTAGCAATGAAACTCACTGAGCTCAGTGCCCTCAGACAAAAGCAAGGAGGGGAAATCTGTGCTCTCGAATTACGAAGCTACTGCCATTCCAAATGCAAGAGAATAAAACTGGGTAACTTCATTTTCAAGCGACGCAGCAGACCCACAAAAGCCATAAACAAACAGTACTGTAACCTAACTCATGAAAAGCCCCATTTTTAAAGGAGTAAACATTTTCAAGCCATGAATTTTGAATGGTTTGACTTCACATAGGCACACATTCGTAAGTCAGAAAAGTGATCATTTCACTTACCTTCCAGAGACAAATACAAAATCCACCAACAGCAAAGTACTCCATTTCAAATCCAAGATCCAACAAAAGCAAAAAGTTCAGTTTCTGCTGCAACCTCTCAAATCCAGGATCCAACAACAGCAAAGTATTCAGTTTTTGCTGCAATGTCTGGAAGCGAAATTATGAGACGTATGTACGCTACCGCTCAAAAGTTTAGGATCACTTGGAAATTTTTTTGTTTTACATGGAAACGCACATGAAATTAGTCTGAATAGGAAATATTGCAAATGGACAGAACATGCAAAATTTGGCCTTCATAAAAAAAAACCACCTTCACTGTTGATACTGAAACTGGTGGTTGACGGGAACTATTTAGCGCAGCTGCTTGTTGACAACCTGTGAGGCGTCCTTGTCTTAAACTACACTCTCTCAGATATTTGTCTCCTTGCACAGTTGTGCATCGGGGCCTCCCACTCCTTTTTTCTGTCCTTGTTAGTGCCAGTTTGTGCTGCTCTCTGAAGGGAGCAGTTGACAGCATGGTAAGAGATTTTAAGTCTTCAATTTCTCGTATTGAATAGCCTTATTTTCTAAGCACAACAATGGACTGACGGGTCTCTCAAGGAAGTTCTTTCTTTCTGGCCATTTTGAGCCTGTAAACAAACAAACAACTGCTGATGCTTCAGGTACTAAACCAACCTCGAGAATGCCATGCTCCCTTTTACACTCCCTTATTAGTTCAACGGTTTTCAGCTGTGCAACACATTTGTAGAAGGGTTTTCTGATAATCAATTAGCCTTATAAAATGCTTAACTTGGATTAGCAGTCATACCAGGAGATTGATGCAGTAGACTGACAGTTGCTGATAATAGGCTTTTATGCAAAAATGTAGATCATTCTTTGAAAATCATCTGATTAATTTTAATTGTTTGTGAAATGGATAAAGATGTTTGTGAAATGCATGAAAATGTATTTTTCTTTGGAAAACAAAGAAATTTGCAAGTGATCCGAAACTTTTGAGCAGCAGTGTATTTATAATGCAAATACGCAGACCAGTAAATATGAGTGACGTCAACGCCCGGCCAGCCAATCATCGGCCAACAAATCGTTGAAGTTCTTTCCTGCTGGCCGGCCAATCGCTGAACTTCTTCCCCGAAAGCCTGCCAATCGTTGAATTTAATCACTCAGTCAGTCAGTCACTCATGCAGTAACTCTGATAGTGACATTGGTGTTTATCGGGGCCAGGCCGCTGCACGGCCTAATAACTGTAATGTAACTATGGTCAGTAATAATATTAGTTCATGTATGTGATGTGTCAGTGCATTGAGACCAAACAAAATATTATACCCAAACACCACTGCTCACCAGAATGTGTATGAATGTATTCAATTAACTAGAATGACTTAATTTAAAATGAGGTCTGAGTGGACAGACAAGTAGGTCATGAACTGGCCTGCATATGTAACACATAACTTTACCTTTCAGGTTAGCATAAAATAACTAAAGCTGGGCTCAGAGAGCGCAAGTATCTCTGCCAACATACTCAATGTTATTTTTGCCAGTATTAGATAGCAACCCCTGTGTTTATGCAGTCCTGCACTCTTCATGCAAATATGTTTTTAATGTGTTTTGACCTTTTGCATGCCCTTGACCTTGACCTCTGACCTTATCCTCCTAAAATCAAAACACTTCTTCCCTGAAGAATACTTAATCATCCACCCAAGTTGAGCAAAATTCATCCATAACTTTTTGCGTAATCCTGCTTTCAAACAAACCAACAAACCAACCAACAGACAAACGGTAATGATCACCTAACCTACTTTAACTTTGTTGGCAGAGGTAATAATCACAGCAACCAATAAGTTGCTGAATAATGACACAGCATGTACTTCTGGGCCCCTCAGCTAACCTCTTATGAAAAAATAAGACATATATGAAAGAAAATGAATAAACAGAGTGGAAATACAATCCAGAAAAAATAAATGCTACAGAGTGACGCAAGTAAAAGAATGAATAATATTTTTTTCAAAATGAAATATTTTTCAAAGTATTAATTTGGCTTCTCTGTCCTATCTATTTCTGGAATTACATATCAACAAGCCATCTTTGGGGTGTGCAGTTTGTGGTTCTCTGCCGAAACACATGACTAGCAGCAACTTTTTATCACTAACGGTTGCAGACCTAAAAGATCTACGGCAAAGGAAACCCAAACATGTTTCCGCAGCATGCAACCAAACAAGCACTTGGATGGCCAGAAAAGGCACTTGAGCAACCAACTACGCTGACCCAAATCAAGTGTGTCCAACCCAAATCCCTGATCAGCACAAAGCCAGTTATGCTTCCCTCGTCAGGCTACTAGCCACAGTCTGCACTGGTATTGCCGGATTCCATCTGAGACCATGGCGGTCATCCTTGCACCGAAAGCTGCGAATTTACTGAGTACGCCAACCCATTTACCAGAATCAGCCATTTTGGCAAATCAAGAACAATATGGTTTAGCCATATTTGAGACAGAGATTCATTAGAAAACTGGCAAAAAGTGTAATTACACTAAGACACAATGGATAAAAAACGCTGTATTATTATTATTATTAGGGAGCACTCATTTAATTGAGGCCTCCAGTTTGAAATGAATGGGACCAATTATGAATTTCATCTATGCACACTAAACAAGGATAACAGTAGTTGCTTTTCACAATTGAAAGGGGATATCATTACTCCTACATTGACTGAGGCTCTAACCACATTAACATACTTGCAGTGCAGGGTGCTTTCTCCATTATATTGTCGGCAAGTAATGACAAATGGACTGCCGAGCAAGCAGACTGCTTTAATCCGTCATTGCTTCAAATCTGGCTGGCTCATTCAGCAAGCTACACCTGCATTCAATCTCAAGGAAACAGAAACAGTCTATGGAAGGTGAAGAAGAGGAGGTAGAACTCCCTTACAGATAGTGTTGTGATCTGAAGGTTCCAGAAAAATCTAGTCACATGACTCATAGAGCCATTTCATTTCCATCGCTTATTGTGCAATGTTTAAAAGAATAGACAACGGAACCTACATACATGCATAGGTTGATAGCTTGTAATATTGAGAGCCCATAAGAAAATTTTCAGGCATACTTTACCATTTATGAAAAAGTTGTGAGCGTTTTTGTGTGGCAGTCCTAAGATCACTACTGAGCTGCCATGCAGCCTCCCGGAAGGGCGATGCGTGACGTCACATGGGCGCAAGGGTGAATCTCCACTCTTCAGCACAGAAGGTAACGAGATATATAAACCAGAGGTGCTACGTTGTTCGTACTCAATCAGCCAATGTGTGCAGAGCTGACCGCTGGAACCCATGTAAACAAATAGGCGGACCGCGGTCCAAGTCCGGACCCAGAGCAGTACCCAACACGTCAGTTTTTTTGAGTTTTACTCAATTTTGGCAGCTTTAATTTTATTAATTGCCTTTTTTCTGGAGTATACGGTAGCTATTTTGTCTGTGGGCGGAGCATGCCCTCTTGCTCCTGCAGGCTGCAGTCGTCAGAAAGTTATGAGAAGGAAATACACTGGAGAGAGACAAGGCGAAAGAGAGAACAGCGGTGAGAGAAAGACTGAGTGTGTAATAGTGAAGGAACATGACATGACTTGTTCTAAACGATGCAAAGTGGACAGCGAAAACAGAGCTTTTAAAGTGGAATGGACAGAATCTTACAAAACCCAAAACCAGTTAAGTTGGCACGTTATGTAAATCGTAGATAAAAACAGAATGCAATGATTTGCAAATTTTTTTTCATATAATCATTAACTTAGAATTTAAAGGCAGCAACACATTGCAAAAAAGTTGGCACAGGGGCCTTTTTACCACTGTGTTACATCGCCTTTCCTTTTAACGACACTCAGTAAACGTTTGGGAACTGAGGAGACCAATTTTTGAAGCTTTTCAGGTGGAACTCTTTCTCATTCTTGCTTGATGTACAGCTTAAGTTGTTCAACAATCCGGGGTCTCCGTTGTCGTATTTTACGCTTCATAATGCGCCACACATTTTCAATGGGAGACAGGTCTGGACTACAGGCAGGCCAGTCTAGTACCCGCACTCTTTTACTATGGAGCCATGCTGTTGTAACACGTGCAGAATGTGGCTTGGCATTGTCCTGCTGAAATAAGCAGGGGCGTCCATGAAAAAGACGTTGCTTGGATGGCAACATATGTTGCTCCAAAACCTGTATGTACCTTTCAGCATTAATGGTGCCTTCACATATGTGTAAGTTGCCCATGCCTTGGGCACTAATACACCCCCATACCATGACAGATGCTGGCTTTTGAACTTTGCGCCTATAACAGTCCGGGATGGTTCTTTTCCTCTTTGGTCCGGAGGACACGACGTCCACAATTTGAAATGTGGACTCGTCAGACCACAGAAGACTTTTTTTACTTTGCATCAGTCCATCTTAGATGAGCTTGGGCCCAGCGAAGCCGGCGGCGTTTCTGGGTGCTGTTGATAAATGGCTTTCGCTTTGCATTGTAGAGTTTTAAATTGCACTTGCAGATGTAGCGAAGAACTGTAGTTACTGACAGTGGTTTTCTGAAGTGTTCCTAAGCCCATGAGGTGATGTCCTTTACACACTGATGTCGGTTTTTTGATGCAGTACCGCCTGAGGGATCGAAGGTCACGGGCATTCAATGTTGGTTTTCGGCCTTGTCGCTTACATGCAGTGATTTCTCCAGATTCTCTGAATCTTTTGAAGATATTACGGACCGTAGTTGATGAAATCCCTAAATTTCTTGCAATAGCTCTTTGAGGAATGTTGTTTTTAAACAGTTCGACAATCTGCTCAGGCATTTGTTCACTAAGTGGTGACCCTCGCCCCATCCTTGTTGGTGAATGAATGAGCATTTCAGGGAAGCTGCTTTTATACCCAATCGTGGCACCCACCTGTTCCCAATTAGCCCTTTCACCTGTGGGATGTTCCAAATAAGTGTTTGATGAGCATTCCTTAGCTCTCTCAGTCTTTTCTGCCACTTTTTGAAACATGTTGCAGGCATCAAATTCCAAATGAGCTAATATTTGCAAAAAATTACAAAGTTTACCTGCTCGAACATTAAGTAACTTGTCTTTGCAGTGTATTCAATTGAATATAGGTTGAAAAGGATTTGCAAATCATTGTGTTCTGTTTTTATTTACGATTTACACAACGTACCAACTTCACTGGTTTTGGGTTTTGTGTATGCTTATTCTCCCTGCTGGAAGCTCAAAGCCGCTGTGTCTCATATGCTTTGAGACAGTGGTGCTAGTGGAAAGTGCAAACATAAAACGCCACTGCGAAATTACACAGCTGGTGAACTGGCGATGGGGGTCGGGCTAAAACTCGTCACTTAAAAATAACAAGCAAAGAAAAGCGCAAGAAGTCCGAAGTCATTATCACCGTAACGCATGTGGAACTGATAAGCCTCCATGCACAAGGACTTCACAACTGCGCGAGAATCTCTTACGTGTTGATTGAATAATTGCTGACAACAGCAGAGGAACATAAATATGCCACTTAATTTGCACTAAATGAGTGATAGCTGGCAGGTATGCGTTATTAATGAAAACTGACCTCACCTGGTAATGTTGAGAGTTTTCGGAGTTTGATTGGTCATGACCTGTATTCAATCATTATTTTTAAGGGATGATTTGAGCCTCCGCTATTGCCAGTTCACCAGCCGCCACTGAGCACAATATTGCATTTGAGAAGATTTAAAACCCTGGCAGACAAAGTCAGAGCTCACTTCTCTAACTAAACAGGAGAAAGTAGGCAGAGTGGGAGGGAAAGAAATCCATTTTTATTATTAAACTCTTTAATATTACAGTATAATCCCCTCTTGAATATGAAAAAAGTTAAAACTATACAGTTCACAAGGCTGTGGAGGGAAGAAGGTAAACTAAAGCTACACTTTTTGTCTATTTTTTCTAAAATGTAAGTGCTTTAAGATGCACAGTCATGTCTCACAGTTTTGATTTGCTTGAATGTTATTTTTCAAATGGAGATCTTATTTGACTTGAAGTGAGTACATTTGCATTCCTTTTACTTTAATTTATTATTATTTATGATTGTATGTAGCCTGTATGATTGTAGGTGACTGTATAATGATGCAACTTAGACATGATGATGCTGTGGACCTTTATTTGCAGAAATTTTTACTATCCGGACTTCTTTGATTTGTAATTGAACACCCCTGTTATAGGGGGTACGTGCCGTACGGGACAGAGAAAAATCTGTTGTATGAGACGCTCTGAATAAGTTCAGGTTTCTACTGAAGCACTGCCCCCACTTGTTATTGTACTTGAAACTTGAACACCTAAAGCTAAATAAATAATAACTGATTACTTTATAACGATTCATGTCCCCTCAATTAGCTCTGGACCTGTGATAATTCCGTACTTGTCGTACGGGACAAAATATCTGTCGTACGGGACAACTATTATCTGTGAAAACCTATCAACCTTTCCTGCTTCATTATTTACCAACTTATTTTCTTCAGAAAACAGTTTAAAATTCTGCCATAACAACTAGTACACAAATCACTAGACAAGGCTCAGAATGATTGAGAAATGACCAGATGTGAACCAAGAAACGCACTTACTAGTAACACAAATTACTATCGGTTCATTATTCCACTGCCAACTTGGATGCTCCATGCAGCCTCAGGCTGCATTCACACTAGGGACTCGGGCTCGGATCCGAGTATACTTGACTCTTAAGTCTGATTTATTTGGTAAGGGTGAACACAAGCCTGCCATGCTCGGGCACAGTATGCGAGTCCGCTTGGAAGAGGTGGACTCGGGCTCGGTTCATCCATACTCATACCGAATATGAAAGCAACTGTACTCGAACACGGAAGTGGAGTATCACGTGACCTCTTAACTATTCGACTCTTTTGTTCTGACCCACATAGAGGCAAGAGGATCTCTCTGGTCAAATGAAGAAATTGGACGGACCAATCTCCTCATCACAGTTAGTAGAAATATACGGGACAATACTTTTTGGCAAATTATGTGTAAACTAATTAATGGAATTATGGGGAGACAGTAGTATTTTTGTAACTTTAGTCTGAAACTGGAGGATTTGTAATAAGAAGTTTCCAGCTCAAAAAATAAAAACATGGCAAGAAGGGTTACGGGTTTGCGCAGACCTAAAATCTTCTTCTTGGTTTCTTTGCTAAAATCTTAAGTAGCCTATCTGCAAAAATCATAAAAATTTTTTTTGTAAAACGTAATTACCATTTCTTTGTGAAACAAGTCCCAATGCTCGTATTTGATTTCATCATTTTACTGTGGTTTCTAATGGAAGCGTATTAAATAAATATATTTCCTATATGTGACAGTAGTGGTATGATGTAGCGGATTGCTGATATCCTTTATGGATCGTCCCAAGAATAGTAAATCACAAAAAGCATACCATCCACGTTAAAAATTGCAGTACAACCTACCCAGTTCACCTGATTGGGATGTCATACCCTCAAATTAAAGCTGGAAGTCAGCCCTCTGAGCTCATGTACATTATTTAAATTGATCTCCAACAGGGGGTGCAACACAGCTAAAATACAAAAAAAAAAAAAAAAAAAAAAACAATTTTCAAATATTTATTGACTTGACTGTGTGAGTATGATTGAATTACTTTTTATTCAATAATCATGAGCAAAAGAGAGGAAAATTTTGTGTTACTTTTCTTGATTGACTTGATAGAGAAGAGATTTCAGTGCTGTTGAAGAAAAACAAAACTGTAAATTTGAATACATTCTCTAAACTCTAACCAATGGCAGGCTATCAACTAGGGAACAGACACCGTAAAAGTTTAGAAGTTATGTTTCACTCTCAAACACGTGTTACTCTGGCTAATTGGTTACTGAGAAGCAGGCTCACAAGGTGCAAATACAATTTTTGAAAACATGGAGCAAAAATAATTCATCCTTAGCAGTCTGCTGCAATGCACAGAACCTAGTACAAAGACCACGGACAGATTTATTGTTAATGGACATAATTCCTAATCACCCTGGCTGTTCTTAATCAGACAACGGCTAGTGTAATCACTCCATAGCATGTGCTCCATGCCTCTCAACAGCAACCCTATTCTTAAGAACAAGCATAAAGAATAAAGCATTAGAACCTTATCTTTTTTTCCACAGAAGATCCAAAAGGAGAAGGTAAAAGTTTGTGCTACTCCTCCTCAGATGCAACCCTGTTTCCCAAAAAGCAGACATGATGGATGAGAGGCCTCTGTAGTTTGATCAGGGGAGGCCTCAGATAAGCAGGCAACATGAGACAAGGCGACATGGCCACCTGTAATCTCCTACAGCACTCCCGCTATGCAGCTCCCTTGCAACACCATGCTGAGCTCTAACCCCACAGACTGACAAGATGCAACAACACCACCATAATCATGGCAAGGTGCAGGAGGACATCCTCCTACAGACTACTGTTCTCTAGAAAAAATCCAGATAAGTGGATCAGATCTGCAAATCTGTTCTTGGTTGGGATTTGTACCATATTAATACTAGATGAAAGAATACAAATACTGTGTATCAAAACAATATTGATATAAACAAAAGCAGAATTACATCTCCAATTCCATGGAAAATGCAAAGAAACTCAAAAAGGACTGGTTTGAAAAGTATCCATCATCCATTATTTGACAAAAATTACAACCTATTAAGAGTGGAACAAAATTAAACCATCAATCAGCAATCCTGAAAGGTCATGACCTGTAAAGTAAATAACCCTTGTATTAGGGGGGTTTAAGAAAACACAACCACTTAGAAATTCTACATTTGACATTTCAAAATCTTTTGATACATAAAATACTTCAAAAGATATGTCTATTAATTAAATAACCAATTATACAAGGGGTCATCTCAATAATGTTCCACTCTCAACAATTCATCAATTATGCGCCACTCCTTTAAGACAGATATAATGGTGTAGACGCGAGGGAAACGGCAGTGCTTGTTCATGCAGAGTTGAGAATAGAGAAATGCAGAATTTCCAAATGCAGCACCAGTGAACTAGTTTCCCATTCGTGTGAGATATTTCCTATAATGCAACCTATTATCATGAGCAGCAGCGAAGGAACTATGTGCAGATCCATAATAAAGTCGATTGGGCGCATTGATGATAATTTTAGCCACAAATGGCACCAACAGAAAATAACAACTACAATTGGGACTTGGCAGAAGAATAGTCTTTACCACTCCAAGTCAGGTGAGGGGCGAACAGAATCAATGGGGAGATACAACACTGTTGGGAGACTGGTCTGAGGTCAGTACCAGGATGGCAATCCCAGGGCAATCCCAAGTTGGAAGCTAGCTGATTTTGGCACCAATGGACTGATAAAGCTTGCAAAGCTCCGCCTCTTGGAGCCCCGGCCGAATCCCTTAAAACTGGATGGCATTGGTGTCAGTGGAGTGAGTGAGATCCGCTAGTTCCATGGGTGGTGTTCTGTTTCGAGCAGCTGCAAAAGAACCAGGTGCAGATCCACAATTAAGCTGCTTGGGCACTTCAATAATTTTAGCTGCAAATGGCACTAAAAGAAAATGATAACTATGGCAGGCTCTATGCAGAAGGATTGCCTGGAACAGTTCAAGTCAGGCGAGGTGCAAAGAGGATCAGTGAGGAGCAGCAAGTCACAGACTGGTCCTTGGCCAGTACCAAGATGGCAATTTGGGGGTACAAGACACAATGGAAGTGAACATTCTCATAAAATGGTTAATTGGTTTTCTAAATTACTGAGGAGGGATGGTAAAGAGCTCGAAGCAACAAGGATGGCTGGATTGGGGCAAATACAGTAAAGAAAGAAGCAGCACCTAAGAGCTATCAAATTTCATTTCCAAGATGGTGCTGAGAAATTACGTAAAACAAAGTGCATAGTACATAAGTTAGACCTTGCAAAGCTCTTGGGAGTGGACCAGCAGCACAGCTAAGGTAATTTACACTCAGCATTGTGTGCGAAGCATTTGCAAGTTATCACATAGCTTCATGCAGTTCAGGCTGTTTGTGGGCACACAGAGCTGCTCACATTCCAAATGATAGCAATTTATTGCTGGGAGGATTGCAAATTTAACTGAAAGTACTATTTAAGTTTGAAGCATTCAATCTTAAACAACTAATTAAAAAATTGAGACAGAGTTCCTCTAACCTTCTCCGTTTCATGTCATTTCAGTTATACAAAAACAATTTGAACCCACTTCTGGCCCTTACAAGGTCAGACTGATAATTGGAAAATATAATTAGCCATTTCAAATAATCTAAACCACAGCTCACCCTTTAATTACCATTTCATCTGCTGATATGGCTCCAAAACAATGCTGAAGGAACTAATTTATTTTCAGGCCCTGAGCAACAAGCAAGCATTGTGCGGTGAGGGGGAAATTGATGCAGGCATTGTCTTGTGCCATATGGGAAAAGTGGCACTCAGGTCATGGGTCTTTTGGCAGACCAGGTTGGTTCAGCACCTCTCGCTCTCTTTTTCTGCCCTGGCAAGTATGTGCAGAGGTAGCCAATCAGCTGCGGCCTCAAGTGCTGTGGGTGGGGTGGGGCATGAGCTCGGGCTCAGGTGGTGCCTCCTCATGCACTTAATTTCCTCCCCAGCGAGACAGCCTGAGACCTGCTCCTCTCATGTGGAAACCATCCCAGCAAACCTTCGGCAGCTCCATGAGCAACAGGCTCCCAGAAAGCGCAGCCCCCACCACAATCTGCTCCGTTTACCCGCCTCTTCGATGGAAGCCGTCAACAGTGCATGTGGTATATTACAGCAGCATCGCCGAGGTTGTTCACAAAATCCCTCCAGTTTCACACAACTCCTGAGCTACTCACTCTTCTTTTTTCAACGCTACTCCTCAAGAGGTTGAGTACCCTACTTCTTTTACAGCAACTCATCAACCTAACACTGAGAACCCACAAATAAATCGCCAAGAGAACCAAAGTTGAGCTGTCCATCAATGTCTTTTCCAAAAGACAGAGATAATTGAAGTATAATGAATGTCAACAAACAAAGCATTTTGCAAACACACATGCTTTTGGTTTAAATAAGTGTATTAAATGATATTAAGCTGGCTGCACAGCCAGTGGGCTGAGGTATGGTCCAGGCTATGACTCAAGCTGGGAGTTAGGCTATTGCGATCCGTGTTACCTAAGACAAGAAACAATTGGGGTGCTCTTGAGGGATAAACAGCCATGCAACAAGATGTGAGCGAGCAGAGCAGGAAGAGGAAACACAGGTGGGAGTGTCGCTAAAAGTACCTGATGCTGCTCATGCTGCCAGTCTCAGATCCCAGCTTGCATCGCTCCAGTTGGGTGGCAACAATCTGCCGTTCAGCCTCCAGTTCCCGAGTGAGCCGCTCAAACTGCAGCTCCTGCAAGGCCACAGGAAAAGAAACCTGCAATTCAGCATCTCTTTTTCAGGCCCTCAAATGCACTCTTCCAATGCCACACATATTCCCCCCACACCATTCCCTCAAGTTTAAAAGGCCTGCTGACCATTGAAGACATGAGGCAGGAGTGTTGTCTTAACGTACAGTAAATCTGTAGATACTGTGACGGTTGAAAATTTGGTCACATCACACATGCTGTTTTCTTTTTTGTTTTGCTTTTCTTTTGCCATGCAATGAATAAATTACGATTGAAGACCTGTGTCCAAGAAGCGCATAAGTCTCAAATGAACACTTTTGAAAATTTTGACCCCCAAAATCATAAAACACGTTACAGATATATATCCACGACCTGTAAATGGAAACTGACCACGCCTGATAATGTTGAGAGTTTTTGGAGTTTCTGTAATGGTAATTTAAATGAATGATTGAAAACAGGTGGTGACCAATCATTTATTTTGAAGGATTACTCTGAGCCTCCTCTATCACCAGTTCACCAGCCGCCAATATATCAGAGGTCGCATTAACCAAATATTTTCCATCATTGACAGATTTTTTTTTAAACAATGATGGAATATTTTGAAGGCCTTCCATCATTTTGACGGAATGCAATTCACACCCCTGTCCAATTGATGGTGGGTGTCATATTGTCTTAAGCATTGTCTTTCATCTGTATGACAGAGATGCCAAGTTTCACGCATTTGGCGTAGGCCTCACGCATTTTTTAGGCTTATTTCCCGTAGTCCGCAATTATTCAATGCACGCTTATTAATGAGATTCTCACGCGGAATTAAAATCCTTGTGCATTGAAGTTTCAGTCTCACTTGCGTTAAGGTGGACCTAACCATGGAAAGCAATTATGACTCTGGACTTCTTGTGCTTCTCTTTACTGAGGGATTGGGAACAATGCATTTGTTTCATGATCGTTTAAATTGTTTTAATGAAATAAGACCATTTGAAACATTTATGCAATTCCTGGTAACACTTTACTTGAAGGTATCGTCGTAAGAGTGACACGACACAGTCATGAACTCCTCATAAACATCATGTCAATGTCATAAACGGTGTCATTAAGTGTCATTCGGTTTTTGAGATGACAAGTTGACATTGTTTGGGTTGTCTTGATTATGACTACTTCGTCATAAGAGTAACATGACACTGTCATAAATGCTACATGACACATGTAACAGTTATGACAGTGTCATGTCACTCTTATGACGGTACCTTCAAGTAAAATGTAACCCAATTCCTTCATGCAATTCCTTTGCTTTCAATCCCCCAGTAAAGACAAGCGTGAGAATTCCTGAGTCATAATCAATTTCTGTGTCACTAGTGGGGAAATCCACCGTAATGAACATGAAACTGATTAACTTAATGTGCAATGACTTGAATTCCGCAAGTAAACTTCTTCAGTTTGTGTTGATTGAATAATTGCTGACTACAGCACAGAAACGGGAATGTTACTAAGAGGCGATAGAATCAAGCCGAATTCGTCAGTAAACTATGCTGCTCTGCTGCCAGGAGATGATAGGTCAGGCAACAAACGCTGTCTCTGTTATGTGAACTCGCAGATATCTTGGTGGGGAAAGCCCCAGTTGACATAACGACTTGATAAGCAGCTTCGTAGGACCGTTTTGCAAGACTGCGGTTGTTACGCTCAGTGAAGCCCAGCAATAACTGAAAGCATTGTTCATTTGCACACTGTTACTCTGTGGGGGGAGAAATCATTTGTGATGTTTTATAAAGTTCATACAACAGTAAGTTCGAAAATCCACGCAGTGCTGTATTTAACACAGTGCGCAATGTGTCAACATGAATCACTGTTGGTATCCGCTAATGCATAATCTATAAATTATTCTGTTTATTTTATTTAAAAAAATAAACGATTATCATTTTATAAAATAAAAGTGCAATGACGGATAATAATTATGATGGAATTTTTATGCCCCTGTCCGCCATTGTGACGGACAATCAGAAAGTGTAACACAACCTCTGAAATATATATACATATATATATACACACACACACACACACGCACGCGCACACACACACACACACACACACACACACACACACAACACTATATGTACTCAGCCATTAAAAATGCACGGTTAAGGTATGTACTGTATTTGCTGCTAATTGAAAACTCAATTCAATTTTTATGCTTTTCCACTGAGACACGAGTGCAAATAAAAAAAGTGCGTGATGTTGTAATCCCGACGCATGAAAGCACAGATCACTGAGCACTTCAGTAATAACGAACATCAAGTTGTTTTTGATGTGTACAGTGATACTTGACTTTTTTTTTTTTTTTTGGCTTTATGCTATTGAACTATTGAACGCACTCAAAAGAACAAGACCCCGCATCTCACAGCCAGTTTGGGTTGCTGTCCGGAATCTGTCAGGTGCATGCTGTAACCGGATGTGGGGCTCTTGAGCCACTGTAGTCTGTCATGGCTGCCATAGGCGGGAACAAGGCCTGTTTTCTGCTCTCGAACAGACAGCCAGCTGATTGTTGACAGTCCTAATGACGCGCCACTTTTCGGTGGCTGAGACCTGCCATTAACATGCCAATGGCTCTTTTTCTCTCATGTCGTATACCGTACTATTTTCTTGATGCTGTAGCATTTTTCTTTTTTGCAGGCTTTATGCAAGCAACTGAAAACACCCAAAAGAACATCAAGTCAAGCTTCACTTTACACATCAAAAGCAACTCAATGTTTGTTATTATTGAAGTGCTCGGCGTGTCCATGTGGCGTCAGGATTACAATACTACGCGCTTTTCTTTATTTCTAATTGTATCTCACTGAAAAAGCAATAACAATCAATGGAAAATAATTTTGAGGAGTTGGGCCCTTATTGACTTCACCAATTCAATGGGGACCCGCCCGGATGACGTCAAAAAAATGAGAATAATTGTCATGTGATGCAGATGTCAGGCAAGCATCGGGCATCTGCCATGGAGAACCATTGAAAACGGGATGCACGAAACTGCTGGTTGTTCGTTTTTACTCCATGGAATGAAGAGGAAATGTGTGGTGAAAGGTAGTTTTAAAATAGAATTACTCCTCCCGAGGCATATACCGATGAATATTAATGGATTACACTTAATGAATGGGTGAATAATGAGCAATAAATTTAGTCACACTCCTCCCTTTGTCCTGGGCTCGATATTTTTTCCATACCATTAATGCGTCGCTGTTCTGGAATTCCAAGCGGCAACCTGCGGGGCGGAAAAGTGAAGCAAATACGGAAGTGCCAAAAGCTGCAGTTCTTCTTGAGACTGACTGCAGAAAGGAGTCCATCCCCATTGACCCCCATGTTAAAAGCTCAATTTCACAGCAAAATTAAACATGTTTACAGCCTGGTTCAAAATACGGTTTTGGTCTCTATGAATAATTTACCCCTCCGTGAAAACTGTGGGCGGAGGGAATTTTTTTGTCACTCTACTATTTACATTATGTTTAGCCTTACATTTTTGCATAATTAGAGGCGTGGCCACTTTGAGTGACTGAACCTTGAATTACACGGGGGCAGGAGTCGACTCATCCAGTTATGTCGTGGCTAGGCAACAGCACAGGCCTACACGGCCTCGGACTGTAGAGTAGGAACGTAAAGCCCTGCCGCTAACCACAAGTCCAGCCTGGCTGTCTGAGGGAGGGGGTTTACTACAGCTCGGCTACCCTGGCCGCTAACCCTTGGACTTCTCCAGTCGTCTGTGGACCGTTATCCTACCTAGGCTCATTCGAGTCACGGAACTTGATCCATTGGCCACGTTTCTGACTGGAGATTTTTTTTTCCGAAAAATTTGGATAATAATGTCTTGGGAGTCTGTGGTCTATTTTCTAAGGTGATGAAATTATAATATTATTTCATATAACATAATATGTCAACGCGAAGTAACGTTAGTTCGTTCTCTAGCCAGCTAGCCAGAGAATGAATACAGTAACCCCATCCTCACCGGTTAGTTTTTGCCCAAGATGTCCAGCTGTGCCAGCGGGAGTGTACGCCTACCACAGTTTTTATACAGGCGTGCAGCAAAGTAATAAGAACATTTTCTGAATTTAGGGTAATCATACTTTTGAACAAAAGTTGTCAGTCGGGGGTAGGAAAGCCGTTACAGAATCTCTAACAGGTTGCCAACGTAACTGGCTGGTCAGCTACAAATTAACTTAGAACACTGGTAGCATGCTCCCAAATGACGGGGTCCCTTAGCTGATTCCCCGGAGTATTTGGAGGGCATGACCGGAGATTGCTGTGGTAATACACTCATTCGCACAGCAACATCTGATAGAAGTGCATTTTCCAACAATGGATTTGTTCCATTTTCAGTGAGATTGCCCCAAATTTCTGAATGTAGGTGGGAATTATGAATGTATATGACGGAAGATGTTAATGAATGAGTATTATGGACAACAGACGGAAATTTGCTAAAGAAGCTAGTATCTGGTACCGGCATCTCTGCTCTGCTGAGCTTAATGTTTTTGTACACTATCCCTAATAAATTACGGATGTGGCATCATTGTAAATAGAAAGGCTAGCTAGCTATATAGCTAACCCAGATAGCAAGCTCCTCCACTCCGGATCTGCCCCCGCTCCAGCTGATCCGGGGCAGATCCGCGGCAGATCCGGAGCGGAGGAGCTAACTATCTGGGAATTTAGCATATCTTACGTTATCTAGCAAGCTAGCTAGCTGTCGCTACATGTGTTTCTACGTACAGTCCATCATGCACAAGCTAGCTAACCACTTTAACCAAACGAATAAGCCGGGCGGCAATGGAAAAGTGTCACTAACCAGCGGCGTTCAGCTATATGCGGTTTCGCTGGGAGCTTTTTTCCGAAAGTAACACCAATTTTACGATGCTATGAAAAAGTTGAGCGTTGCAGTTGTATTGTTAGCTAATATAAAGGACAGAGATAAACTGGGCAGCTGATATAATACCCATGGGGCCTAGGAGCCAGACACCCTAAAGCCTAAAAAATCAGCCAGACGCTGATGAGCCCACGTATGCTGCCTACAGTAAACAATTAATTCAGCATTTCCCAAAGTCAAAATGTAAGGTGATAGTATTTCATATCAAAATGTGCGAGTGTGCGGTTGGAAAATAAAGGTCTGTCAGGTTTGTTGGTAAGCTAACGTAAAGCAATGTTATCGTTTGGCTGGCCATACTACCGTTAATGGGACCTGGTTAGGGTGCATACAAGAGCTAAGCTAAGCACCTGCTTTCACTCATGGGGGGATACTGATACTCAGTGAGCTAACCGCCGCTACTTCCCAGCGGTGAACAGCGTTCTTCGCGCTACTGCCTCATAGATACAAACAACGTTCATCTCGCAACCGCCACACAAATATAAACAGCGTTCGACCCGCCACCGCAAGCATCTTGACAGGATCTTTTTTTTTTTTTTTTACTAGGACAGATATGACCCCTCATCACAGCCTTGGCGAACTACGAAGCATTGAAACATGTTCGCTTTTTAGTCTTGTATGGAAGCCGCAGCTTGCTTGGTAGCTGCGAGCTTAAGAGTCCGTGTTTCAGCAAACAGGCTCCTTCGGCCCCACCCACGAGGCCCGCCTCTGCTCTAGCACGGCCCCACCTTTTTGCCCATTTTTGGATTAGCCAAGAGGTGGGTGGAGTCAAGTAAGTGCCAAGATGGCGACCAAATTTGCTTCAAAATGAATATTCAGAAACTACGGGTGGCGTCACGGAGGCTACGTCCATAGATATATATAATTTTTGTTACAGATATAACATATTTTCCTGATAGTACAATAACATGTCTCATATATTAAAAAGAATCAGACATCTGGAGATATAGAGGGCCAAAAGTGCTCCCATGGACAAACGCGCATTCCAGAGAGCCATATTTGGCATGCCATAAATCTGCAAATATGTCACATACAAAGCTCCCCTTCTGTGAACAGAGCCTTATTATATCAAAGAATCTTGAGAAAATTTGAACTATTTCGTGAGAACAGTTCAAAAGTTATTAGCCATCATCGTTTGATTGTAGTACTCGTTTTTATGCTAAATATGGGGCCACGTCCCCTTTTTGAAGGCTTAATATCTCCAAAACTAGTGGAGATACTGGCCTAAAATTAGAAACAACAAAATATGAACAAAATCTGAGGTGGTCAGTCAGGAACTTTCTCTGAAATCTGGCGATTTAGCATGGAATTACCCAGAAGTGAAATTAAACGAGTTCCACAGTTTGGTATCTGAGAACACCCAGTTGGCTTGGAGAGGCCACCTAGACATTCCTGAACTTAAACCTCTAATTTTGCCCTGATTTACTTGGTAAGGATACACTTTGGCACAGACAATAGTGAGATTTTGTGCTGTAATCTTTTAGGGATTTCAGACTGCAATTGAAAAATTTTCTGACAGATAAAATTAAAACTTTGTTTGATGCAAAAAAGATTTTTCATTCATGAAGTGTTCAATCTTCATTTCCTCTGATGCAGTGACCAATACACTGACTTTTGGCACCATGACAAAAATCCCCAAGGCGTTACCTTTATTATGATATGAAGATTACTCAAATCGACCAATTTGTTGCAGAGATAAAGTAATTTCATTTTTAATATGCCATTTTCAAGCCTGAGGCTCAAGGCTTAAGGGGCTCAGGTTAGGCTTGAGGTGACAGGACTACTTGTGCATGTAAATAAAAATAGCATTGTCAGCTATAACTGAAGAATGCTTTGACTAATTATAATGAAACTTGGTCCAATTTTGTATAACTGTGTGAAGATTACCTGAAAAAAGTGAAGATTAGGATGAATTAAGGTCAGTGTGCATAAAAAAAAAAATACATATCAGCAATAAAGGCATATTTGTCCCCAGGTTGCATTTGGAAAAAAAAAAAAAAAAAAAAAAATATATATATATATATATATATATATATATATATATATGCCCTGTTCTTTTTGTTTATCCCAATAACTCATCAATGCAAAAAAAGTTTGTTGGGTGTGCGTAAAACTGATTCATGAATGATATGTAGATACAGATCATCTGACCTACCTTTGGGGTCAGGAGGTCAAGGTTCATATGTAAACTGCATATTTCATGTATGCATGTGAAGTCAACATGCTCTAAAACAGATGATAGTGCAACATATGAGTTTGTATGCCACTGTATTGTTCACATGCATGAATTATTGTTGGTAGTCGGCCAGGTAGGTTTGGATAACTTTTTTCCCTTAATAAATGAAATCATCATTTTTAAAACTTTAAAACTCACCTGCTCATGATGTCACGTGAAATGTGTTTAGGATTGTAGAGTCATGCATGGTGTTGGAGGACACTACTGTTTCTTGGGGTGTATAAAAAGCACGCACGAGACTGAAAAGAACTACTTGACAGATAAATCCACAAAAGAACATTGCTGAAAGTTGGCAAAAAGAAGAGTTGAACATCCGCAGTAAAAACTAAAATTTTGATCAAAATTTGTGGAAAGAATAATAAAATCCATTTTTTTTTGTTTGTTTGACAAGTGCTTATGGTGTCCGTTTCGTGGCTGCAATTTTCTTTTTTTCTGTACCATTGATGCATCAAAATTTCAAAGACCAAGAAAAAAAAGTCTGCTAAATTAACACTTCCACAATCCACATTGTTCCTAATATCCAATGTGTAGAAAACTAGGCACTACAGCTTTTCATCATTGAAGAGATACTAATGATTCCCAGTGATAACTACTATGAATGTCCTCCTGAAATGAGAAAAATTAAGGTGCTTTCACACCAGACGCGAAAAGTTTTTTTTCGTAAGACAGATTACATTCAAAGTCCATGCAAAGACGCAAGTACACGCGTTTTTGCGTCTTTGCATTGACTTTGAATGTCATCTGTGGTGCGAAAAATTTGTTTTGCGTGCGGTGTGAAAGCGACTGTGGGAACTACATGGTTAACTACATTGGAATGCTAGCTATCACATTATAGATATCGATGTCTCGTTATCTTGCTAGCTAGCTAGCCAAATAGCTCGCTTACGAGTATTCCATTGTGAGTGAACTGTAGCCTTTTTATCTCGCTAGTCAGTTGGCCATTTGCTTGCTAGTTATGACACACAGTTCGATATCACTTCCTAGGAAGCCACCTAGCTCACTAACGAGTATGACAGTGTACACAAACTGTAGCCTTATTTTTTCGGCGTAATTATTTCTGAGAAATGATTATTGAAAGCGAACTGCAGCCTTTTTACCTGGCTAGCCAGTTGGCTATGTAGCGAAATACATTGGCGCACTAGCTATACTATTGCTAGCTCGGTAGCCAACTAGGACGCTAGCGAGTAAGACCAGATTTTTTTTTATTATTGAGATATACAACACTTCCCGCAAAACATCACAGGATACATGCGAAACATAGTCTTCATATTAACTGAGAAAAGAATAAAAAAACAATTACACTTGGAACGGGGGCTTGGCATAGTGCAAGTAGTTACGTAAACAGAGTTTCATATATCTCCAATGTTTTCATAGCTTTATAGTGTTTGCTGGATTTAAGAGACTCAATATATTGATGAAAGATGGCTCTAAAAACAAAGAAGTTGGGTTTTTGTGATAAAAATTTGCTCGTATGTATATGATATTTACAGAGGAACAACATTAAATTAATAATAAAAAGAGTGTTGGGATCATATACATCTTTTTTGGTCACTCCGAATAAGACATGTTCTTTGTTTACACTAAAATTACTAATATTTTTGTATACATAGTTATTTATATCAGTCCAGAAGATATGACTATATGAGCAGTCCCTAAATAGATGAATTAATGTTTCGTCCTCATTTTTACAAAGTAAGACCAGACTATAAGCAAACTTTGGCGTAATCATGATGCAAATTGACTCGCATTAAGGGACAAAAGTCACGTGGGGGGACCAGAATAACAGAATAGCGACGCATTAACGGTACAGAAAAAATATTGCGTCACGGGCTGCGACTTTCGCCCAGGTCACCTGGTTAACCTGCTGCCTTCTGATACTAATGTAGACCCATCAGCAGCGATAGGTGTACAAAACAAGCTTTGCTCCCTTACCTAGCATTATTCTTGAACATCAACATATTTTACATACACTGCGAGGTTTGAAATAAGCGGTATCGCATCACATTTGCGATCTAAATATCCCAGCCGCAGCAAAAGAAAATCATAACAACATAGGTGGAATAAATTCAAATTCTAGCACAGAATCATACAACTAGTGTATTATCAAGTTGGTTAAGGAACTGTTACCAAGCTAGCTTGCCATTAAAAACCTGTCACAGGGTCAATAATTAAAGTATGAATACGAAGCCTCCCCCGTTATCCTGCAGCGATTTGAGCATTGAACATGTTACTTTTGCATTTCTGTAGCTGGCTAAGTGCAAATGAAAAAAGGGTTGTTATTGTTGCGGTTTGTGTTATCTGGAATGTCCCTTATCTGTCTTTCCCCGTTAGCAGTTGATGGTGAAGTGAATTTTTTCAGAGCCATTGTTGCTATTGCTCGGTCTGCTCTGCCAAATGCGTTTCTCGACAGAACAGGTGCGAACTTATATAGTTGGGGCCATTGGCAGTGAATGGATGAACTGCGTAATTTGCAAGCGTAGTTAAAAACTATGCTTTTGGGGAACACACCTCAGGTCCCCATTGTCAATACAAGTTAGATCCAAAATAAAAGTTTATAAAATTGCCTAAAAATCTACCTTTTCTAACTCAGCACATTGCCTCCTGTTGTTTTCTTGCCCGACTTCCGGGTTCAGAGAATGACGTTCACCTTATGTACAGGCTATTTTAAGATATCGGGTGGGTCCCCATTGATTCTTCAATCTCCAGCAAATTCAGTACACACCTAAGCCACGCGTTTTTAATGGCTCTGAGTACAAATGATATAACATTGACTGTAAAAGTATTGTAGCGTTGTAGTTGAAGCATTAGCTAACGCAAACGTTCGACTGGCTTGTTGTACTGATCGCAAATTCAACTTTAGCCCATTTAAGATATCCTGCGTGTGTTAGCCAGCTAGTATCACTTAAAAATATGAGGTCCACAGAGTAATATGTCACATTTTACATTAGTTATCTCACTAGTTTGCAGTTATTATAGTACAAGCAAACCGTAACCTGATCTGCAAGTTTACTAGTTAGCAGTTATTACAGAACAAGCAAACAATGGCATAACGTCCACTAACGTTACTTCTGTACTGATCATTGAGTTTGATTAGATGACAGTTTCAGCTATTTTGTGATCTGGCCAGCAATCACTTCCAAACAGGAACTAATCCAACCCCATCCACTCGTGTATCTGCATTCAGTGGATGACCCCACTAATTGATTAAATCGCCCTCACTCAACTGTGCCAAAGGACCTGCTGCCACCATGTGGTAGAAAATGGTGAAAAAAACTATAAAGACCCGGATTAACTCGGGCATGGCACTGAGGCATCTAACCTTTACCCTGAGTATACTCGAGCATGGCATTGAATGGGTTAACCTAATCGTCTAGTGGAGGAATATATAGATTTCGCTTTACTCTCATGATTGCAACACACACAGCAAGGCATTGTAAAATGAGGATTTTAGCCATAAATCCGACTGATAATATGACCAGAATATTACTTCCCAATGTTCATTCTGTGGTCCTGTGGGATCACTGTAAGCACTGGGCAGACCAAATTACTGCAGTTATTCAAAAACAAATACAACAAGTGTTGCCAGGCAAAATAAACCTTGCTTGCCAGCACTTTTTTTTAGCACTTTTCATACTGACTCAATTTTACCTTACCTCAACCGTTTTCAACTATACCCTATCACTGCCAAAATTTAATCAGGTCATCTATGGACCATTGCCTACCTACTGTGAAAATTTGAAGTCAATTAGTGCAACCGTGTAGACGCTAAACAAACCACACCGATTATAATACTTCACTCAATCTGTCGCAGGTGAGATAATAACTTTTTAAAAAAATTTGTAAGTGGCTACAAAGACTGCGAGGAAGGTATGTCAAAAAAAGAGCGCCACAACCAACAATAAATGAGTACATACACTTGGCAGTTTTTACAATGTGTTCATACACAAATACAAACAAAAAGAAATTCTAACCCAAAAAAACGTTACCACCAATCACTGTCTTGTTATAAATACCGGGGGGACTGAATCAAGTAATGAAAGATTATTGCTATACTATTATTTTAGCTGATGCTTTGATCCAAAACCCTTTTCATTTGATTCCACTAACCGAGGACCTCAGAGCAATTAAGGGCCTTGCTCAGGGGACCAACAGCAAGCACCAATGCTATTATGCCATGTGTAGTTCATTTGTAGTGGGCACATTGTGATGGTCAAGGGAACCACTCGAGTTAACGATTTCCCAGAAGCTGACTCCTGGGAGAAGTCAAAAACACTGGCATTCAAACATTGTTCAAGCCTGGAGTTGTACCTGTAGTTGTGCACTTACAAGCAGCTCAATAAAAACAGTTTCAGGCTTGGTCATATATCTAGATAAAATTGCCACTGGATCACAGGACTCAAGTAAGGTACAGCCATATTGTTTCCCATTGCTTTAAAAATAAACCCTAACTCCCAACACTACAAAATGACCACAGTAACATTTACTCAAATCTATCTATATGGTCATTGTGTTCAAAGTCTGACCAGGGACCCCCAACAGTACCATAAAAAGACCCGCAGGATTCCATGGACCTCCTGTTTAAAGAGAAACATGAAGAGAAAGAGAACATGCAATTAATAGCTCATAGGAATGTCTGCTTCATTTCTAGAGGAGTGAGAAAATAACTGCAGTTGAAAAAGATGCAACAAAGCAGAAAATAAAGTTGATGAAGTAATTAATTTCTTTTTGTCTAGACCTGACACTAAAACCTGTTTTCAAATGCAATTACTATTGTTAATATTACAAGTTGAATAAGAATATGATTGTCACTCATCCATGTAGTCTTTCATTAAAATTTTCTGCATGTTCTACAAATGTACTTAATCTGCAATTTTTTTGTGTCTTATAATTCAAACCTACAGCTAAACTGTTCCACACCTCTCCACTTACCAAACCTCCCTCTTCCATACTCCCTCACCCTAAGTACTGCTGATGAATTTGTAAATCAGTTCAGAAGGATATCTGCAGCTTTTTTGTCCTTTTCTAGTTCCCAAAGAAAACCTGTCAACAGGCCTACTCTCCAGCTCTCAACTACCTTTCTGACACCACATTACCAAACACCGCTGCCCCATACCACATTTGCCTCTTCCCCAGACAATTTAACACCACAAGCTTCCATTCTTCTCAACTCCATACCAATACACTCCTAAGCAGGGGCGGATCTAAGATGGTAGGAGATCCAGGGCTTAGCCCAGAGGGAGGAAAGAAGTGTGCTTGTGAGCTGCGATACAGAAACCCTCAACTTATCAACAAGTTAAAGCAGACAAAACACACTGAAGAACACTTGTAAATTCACACCCTTTAATGAAAAAAAAAAACTCTAATATCACTCAAGATACAGTCAGCAGCTGGTTGAAGTCTCTTCAGAATTTTTTCTGCAGGTCGGTTGGTATCATTACATACATCAGCCAATCACAGCTCTGGTACATGCTGTGGTACCCTGGTGGTACCAAAACCATGTAGAGAGAGAGTCGCGTCAACTCCGTTCATTCCAATGGACCAATTTTTTACAGTAATGGCGGGTCGTGGAGTCTCCCAATAGTTCCCGGAAGTTAGCCACAAAGACTAGTCCAGCAGCTGAGATGAAGCGGAATGGACCATTAGTGATGATCTTTCAAAAGGTAAGACGATTAAAGAATTAGACTGAATATTGTCAGCACATCTGAATTAAATTAATACGTACAGTAAAGCGTTTTCCTGGATTATCCTCTGTACAATTCGAGATATATTAAACGTTTCAGGGCAGAATATTAGGCTAGGATACTAGCTAGGTACAGTTAGCGACACAGTTACTAGCACTAACCATGAGCAGCAGCATGACTGAAAACTCCGTTCTCTCAGAGTCATTTCATCCAGCGACGCGATATTACAGAAGAACGCTTCTAAAAGTGATTTTGTGCAGAGTGGGGTGGCGGAGTGAAATGATAGAGAATTAACGTAAATATAACATCAGACTGGCTATAGTAGTGGAGGAGGTGAAGTAAGGTTGTCTTTGAGTACAAGGTAGCTAATGTTAGCTATTATAATAAAGTTGACGTTACACAATGTTAAAGCAGAAAGTCATCGGTTGCTGATACATTGCTATTAATATTGATTGTTAGAGCCAATTTTTTTACTGCTATTCAATGAACTAAAACATTATCTATAGTTAGAGTTTTTAGGATTTAAGATTCTATTGACCACTACTCGTCAATATTATGTCGCTGTCCATTTTGCTAAATTTGGACTTATGGTTAAGGGAGAGGGAAGCGGGAGGACCAAATAGAAAATTGAAAATAGAAAGTATTGGCCAAATAGGCCAATCAATTTGGAAAATTAAATAAAGAAGACGAAGTGAAGAATCATACTGAATAGTATAAATATTGAGCTGTACTGTATTACTTGTCTGAAAGACTGCAAAGAACATGATCCATCTTTATACTAATTCCTGTTACAAGTTACTGATGCCAGTCACCATACGCTCTAAAACATCAGCAGCAAACGCTGATCACAACTATTTGTAATGTGAATATAGGCCACTAGATGGCAGTATTTACCTTTTTTTTATTCAGCCCAGACTGGAGCTAGGTTTAGACATGTCCTGGGCATGTCTGGGGAAAGTCCCAGAAAATTTAAAAAAAGAGGTCTAAATGTGGGTGGGGTCTGCAAAA
Source organism: Gymnothorax reevesii (assembly GCA_029721435.1). Classification (NCBI taxonomy): domain Eukaryota; kingdom Metazoa; phylum Chordata; class Actinopteri; order Anguilliformes; family Muraenidae; genus Gymnothorax; species Gymnothorax reevesii. The sequence goes on from CM056575.1 coordinate 86,590,964, forward strand.
GAGTATATAAGGAGTAGAATTGAGACTGTAAAGTAGTGAAAGAAATTGCAAGAGGAGGGATACATGTGACCAGACCTGTCATTCTGTTCAAGACCAGTGAATTTTCTTTTGTGGATTTTTGCCAGTGTTAGAGCATTTTCCTCACCCAGGACATCACCAAGCAACCTACAAAAGGGACTGTAAATATTTCTGTTTTTTTGTATATATCTAATCTTGGTCAGAAAATTAGTTTAGGCGTTATTGTTAGTTGTTGTCTTTGATAATTAAATGTGTATAAGTTTTAAAAACTGTGTCTGTCATCCCTTGCTGTTGCTGTTGCTGTAGTGTTTTAAATGTAATAACAAATTGGGGCCATAACATATTTAAGTTCCATAAGCTAAGTTGGGAAGCAAAGACCAGCCTCATCTCTCAGCACCAATTCCCACCCAAGCCCATATAGATGTGTCTAACCCTTTCTCCTGTCTTTTTCTCCTCCTCTCTCTCTTTCAGCAGAAGTACTGCAGGCAATTCAATAAGAGCCAGAGAACACCCTGCAGTGAGACAGACAACATTCACCCTGCACCCTGAGTCTTCACTCCCTAAGCTATACAAGCCGTTCCCCGTTCCTTAATTTTAATAAGCTGGACAATAAGCTTCCAAATCGTGTGGTCTTTGGTTGTGACAAAAATACATGTGCAGTGTTTGAATACGATCACCTCACATTTTTGATGTTGTAATTTTGAATGATTGTTAGATTTCTCCTGTTGAATTGAGCCAAAAAACTGTACATTTGTACTCAACCCCCCAGCGATTGGAGCATCCCCACGCAGCACAGCAAACCATGGTCGAGATTATATACAAGGACAACATAGAGGATAGGGCACAGACAAACTGCTTCACATGCTATTCATGTTTCTGAGTTTATTCAAGAGTTCTTTTTCATGAAGTAATTGTAGTACATAAGAGTAAAATAAAAAGATATACAGAAAATGTATGTGTTTGTATGTGTATAACAATATACACTGCCTTCCATAATTATTGGCACTCCTGGTTAAGATGTGTTCTTTAGCTTCTAATAAATTCGTTTTTTTTTTCTAAATAATATAGGACCACAATGAAAAAAAGAGGAAAATCCAATCTTAAATTCAAGTGCATATTTTCAGTGGGGGAAAAAAATCCCACATTAAGAAATAATTCTTTCGCGTCAAATCATGCGTGTCACAATTATTAGCACCCCTGATGTTAATACTTTTTACAACCCCCTTTTGCCAACAAAAGAGCACCTAATCGTCTCCTATAATGTTTCACAAGATGGGAGAAAACAGAAAGAGGGATCTTCGACCATTCCTCATTGCACAATCTCTCTAAATCATCCAGCAACCTCTGCACTCTCCTCTTCAGCTAACTCCACAGGTTTTCAATGGGGTTGAGGTCTGGCGAATGAGATGGCCATGGGAAGAGCTTGATTCTGTGGCTGGTGAACCATTTCTGTGTAGATTTAGTCACATGTTTAGGGTCATTATCTTGCTGAAAGACCCAGTGACGACCCATCTTCAGCTTTCGGGCAGAGGCAACCAGATTTTGATTTAAAATGCCCTGGGATTTCAAAGCGTTCATGATGCCATGAACCCTAAGAAGGTTCCCAGGGCCTATGGAAGAGAAACAGGCCCACAGCATCACCGATCCTCCCCCATACTTCACAGTGGGCATGAAGTGCTTTTATGCATACTCATCTTTTGTTTTCCGCCAGACCCACTTAGAGCGTTTGTTTTCCAAAAAGCTCTATCTTGGTCTCATCTGACCAAAGCACATGGTCCCAGTTGAATTCCCAGTATCACTTAGCTAACTCCTGGCGTTTGTGTTTATGATTGTGTGTGAGAAAAGGTTTTTTTCCGTTCGTGCCTCCCAAACAGCTTGTTGGCATGTAGATAGCGCCTAATGGATGTTTTGGAGACTTTGTGACCCCAAGATGCTACCATTTGTTGCAATTCTTTTACAGTGAGCTTTGGAGAACTTTTATTTCTCTTACCATCCTCCTCACTGTGCATGGTGGCAAAATAACCTTGCGTCCTCGTCCAGGCTTGTTTACCACTGTTCTGGTTGTTTTAAACTTCTTAGTGACTCCTCTGACAATAGATATGGGCAGGTGCAGGCGAGTGGCTATTTTCTTGTACCCATTGCCTGACTTGTGAAGGTCGACACACATCTGCCTTACTTGAATGGTGTATTCCTTTGTCTTTGTCATGTTGAAGAGTGGATAAGAGAAATGGCCTCTGTGTCATGTCAAATTTATACCCCAGGGAAACAGGAAGTGATGAATTACTAATTAAATGTTCCTTCATAGTCTGGTCAACTTTGTATACTACTGTAGAAATGACAGAGATACTTCAATTACATTTATTTCCTAGGAATAGTTAGGGGTGCCAATAATTGTGGAACAGGTGATCTTATAAAAAAAAGAATTATTACTTATCCAGGGATTTTTTCCCCTTAAAATTCACTTGAGTTGAAGGTTACATTTTTCTACAATTTTCAGTGTGAGAGTATGCTTCAGCAATAAAAACGGAATTTATTTTAAGGCTTTTAACACATCTTAACCATGGGTGCCAATAATTATGGAGGGCACTGTAAGTTTGTATGTTAATGTGTCTTGTTCTGTCTGGATATATAGTGTTTAATGAGCCCTTCCTAAAAATATTACTATGAATGCAAGCCTAGATAAATTTATACCTTCTGCATACAAAAAATCAATGAAAAAGTTGTTTTGAACTTATGTATTGGTGTTTAGTGATAAGTGCAGGTGTGCAAAAAAATTATGGGCAGATAAATTATAATTATTACCAGTGGATTTTCTAAGATGCTCCACTGAACATTATGCTGTTTTTAATAATGCACGGACTAATTGTGCTGTCAGTTGATTCTTGTTGATAGTCACCTGTCAGTCCTCTGTCCTTTCTGAAAGTCATGAAGATTACATTAGTCCATTACTGAATTGATAACTTAGATCCTCCATTTGAAATGGTAGAAAATTAAAAATTATTCAGTAACAACTTGTAACTGAATCTGGCAATGTACTAGACCAATTTTAAAAAGCAGTCCGGTGTACACTGATGACTGCAAGATATCAATTAACATCAGTAGGAATGTTGTTGTTGACACGTGAGACAGCGATGTAACTGTCATGAGGGAAAGCAAGGTGAGGAGGCCAAACAAGGGTGCGGGAGGGAGCAAAGCACAAAGATAAAGCTGGCAGGTGTGAATGATGCTGAGCAGGTCTGTGAGGTAGAAAACAGCAGGAATTTCAAACTGCATGAATGCAGGAGTGGAGAAAGGGGTCTGACAACTAAACAAGGGGAGGCGAGGTGGGAGTCATAAATCTTCTCAGGACAGTATAATACAGCGGAGTCCACTGTACAGATGGAAAGAACTGGGAAAAAGTATTTTTCATAATATGGGTTTTAAAGAGTTTGCTTTTGTACATGTTATACAGTATTTGGATGCCATATGTGGAAGTCAATAAAAAAAGATAGTCCTTAAGCAGAAAAATCAGATGTATTATTTTACTTGTGAAAACTGAACTCTTTATATATTATACACTCCTTTATATAGGAGCCAAAAGAAACTAGAATTAAACACAGCACAACTCAGAGCAATACATCAGAGCATGTCTTTTGAACTTAAAACTTCAGAAAATAATGTGATAGATTATCTTTTCCCCTTGAAAAATTCTTTAAGTTCCAAGAGGAAAGCAAAGACTCATGTACAAATGATGTATACAGAGGAGAACAGAAGATGTGCCATCGCAGGTTAGTCAAAACAGAGAGGTTTTGATCTGCCTCCGCTTTATGAGGCACATACCAACAACAACTACAGTACCCTGGTGCTGAAATAATTTCACTAAAGAATAGACAGCATAAACAAAGAAAAACCTGAGTAACTCACTGAAATGTGTTCTTAAAAAAACAAGTAACTACAGGTGACGCTGTAAAACTGAAATACCCCGAGAAAACAGCCTTGTGCCAAAAGTGTAAAAAGTCATACAAAGGCACACATAAATAATTTTTAAAAACTGTACACTAAGATCACATAAATTAAGATTGAATTAAATAAAGTGCAAATAACTGACACTGTATTTTATGTGAAAAAGTAAACAATAACAAATACCCAATCTTTTATTTCCCCAAACATGGTGCTAGATGTATAATTTTGAAGCCATATGTTCTGGAGCGAAATTCCCCAAGCTTTATGCCATTGTAGCTAATTGTGAACTCCTTATATCAGCAAGGCTGCCAACTGAGAAGTCAATTATTCAACAATTCAAGCCTCTTGATTTATTTCCTGCTTGCTGTTCTCATTGAGATAATGCACACTACACTCTTTATTTATGCCAAAATTAACAAATGCAAATGAGAATACAAGGTCTTTCCCTGACATATATAATACTGTATCTGAGCAAAGAGTTATGAATCAGGGGAATTATTACATCCCTCACTGATACTGTTCATATGAGCACAGTTTTGGACATTTTATTGTGTTTTCCTTAATTCATAATGATAAAAATACTCTCATGAATGAATAGAACTGTAATTAAAAGACCACTTTTGATTACCAATTTAATATGGACCAGACCCCCCCCCAAAAAAAAAACGGCTCTGCAGGCAATGTTAAGCAAACTGAAATTTAAATGCTTTGTGCAGTTATATGAATATTACTGTAATGCTTACTGTAATATATTTCTCATATGGCTGTGGCTGTGGAATTATATAATTTGCAGCTATTTCAACTGAAGACATAGTGTCCTCCAAGCCAAACCACATTGAGATATTTCTTAAGTAATACCCATTGTGAAGCATTGCCCAAGCCAGTAATAAATATAAGAATGTATTCCCTTATCACCCACAGGTGATAATCACGGTTAATAACCAGGAAAAATGAGAGTTGCAGAGCCTGCCTTGCTCAAGACAGAGGTATTCTGTTAAAATTAACAGCTACCAATGTGACAGAACTGAAATTAGTTCCGCAAGCCTTCGGGATTTAGGACAAAGGGTAAGCAGGTAACGCAATGCATCGCATGCCAGTTCTGGCAAATAGAGAACGAAGACCGCAGAAATACAGACTAAGACCACAATGCCTGTGGTTTCCAGACACCCATAAAATAATGTATTATCTGTACAAGTGGCTTAATAAAGGTCCCTCAATTACTACACAAAGCCTCCAGACTACACCCTGGATTGAAGAGCTTAAAATGAGAAATTGAGAGAATTCAATTCCACCCTTTACTGGTACCAAATTTGGTTTAATTACGACATGCCTGGAACAGATCAATAGGAGGCTGATCTCTGCTCATTTGGGCCACATTGCTCTTTTGGGGCCATCGATTTCTTCAGGAACTCATTCAAGGACTAGATGAAATGATCCCATCCACAGAGCACCCACTCCCTCGTCCACAATGTAATCCCTTGTCCCCTATACTCTGAAACCTTATTTAAGGAAAATCATACATCTGACATTGATCCAAAAAATCATGCTGCAAGACTCCAGTCTACTGGGGGTCATATATTCAATTAATTATAAACTTTAGCCACATTTCTGTGAAAAAATCTCAACTTTCAGTGATGAAATAAAGCTAAATCCATTTACAAAGACCGGGATGATGCTCTTTTATCAATGATGGCACTGTCTTGTCCTAAATTAGGATAAGTTTTAACATAAGCTTTTAAGGAAGTTAAGATTATTGCTCACTTTCAATTAACACATTTACGGAGTCAAGTTTATAAAAGAACAGTATCTTAGTAGCAGTAGACATAACCCAGAGAACAATGGTGATGGCTAAGCAAACCTAAGAAAGGCAAATATTGGGGGGAATAAAACAAATACACCCCCCCCCCCAACCTACAGGTGACAGAACTGCTGGGTGGGACTTTAAATCCTACACCCTTTCTAAACTTAGAGCAAATACCTGTCCATTTTAATTTTTGCGGTATAAAAATGAGAAAATACATACCTGCACATGTGCCATGCTCCACAGACACAACTATAAAGGCACCCAGCTTCTGCCACCTTACCATCTTTCTATTTGACACTGCCTATTAAAAGAATTCCTGTACTCATTAGGGGAACTGCGAGCCAGCAGTGACTGGCATCCAACAGGAAAGAACAGGAGTTTAGCCAGGCTCAAAGGTCTCCATGGCAACAGAGAATTTAGTACCCTTTGGCATTATTTATGCAACATTTCATCACAAAAGGGCCCTCCCACCAGTCTGCCTGCCAAGTCCTGCCACTGTCCAATCACTCTCCTGCCTGTCCCTCAATTCTCTTCTCCTATTACTAAAAACATCTGTACTCCACTCACAAAAAATTTGGTGGAATAAGCGTATTTAGGGCATCTGAGGTCCCTAAATGAAAGACTTCAAGAGTGGCAGAAAATTCCAAGTAACTTTTGGAAGAGATGGTAAAATTTGTCTTCTTTCCCTCAAAATCTCAGATGCCATCATGTCCCCAGGGAGATAACTCTGTCAGGCCATAACATTGCTCTATGTGCCCAAGTCCAAACACATTTTAAAGGAGAGTATTTTGAGTACTATTGTATAAGTACAATATAGGACATAACCTCCTGGTTTCAGATACTATTATAGATGTTTCAGAAGCCAACACTCAGTTTTTTTGCTGACGCAAATATTTATTGTATAATGTATGCATAATTATTTCAATGCAATTCAGTGAATTATTTATTTTGGAGGCAAATTTAGAAGCCATAAGCAAGACAACAATAAACACAATGATGTGCTGTCTTGCTTTTACAAAAGGTCCTTCTGTTTTCTTTCACTAGTAAATTAAGCATTTGGGGAATTCAAAGGCACTCAGTGGAAGACAAGCTGTTTTATGCGGGCAATCTAAAACTAATAAAAGTGGGCATTGGGAGCTTTACTTAGCTGGAGTAAATGAAAGCTGAAAAGGACACTGACCCTCTGCTTTAAAGCCAATACAATGCCACAGATCAGTAATGAAACTGGACTGATAAAAGGTTACACACTCATCACTCATGCATACCAAACACGCAGCCCAGTGTGGCGACAATCAGCAGCAAATCTCAGCCACCGACTGTATTTACCAAATGTAATCAACAGCAATAAGGATGCACAGCTCTTTAGCAATGCAATCACCGACCGTTGGATGTTAGATGGATACAATGTCGGAGTAGGTGATACATCAGCATTATACAAGGTACTGTAAAAATATATGCCACGATATTAATTTGGTTATACTGTCCAGACAAGCTTAGTAAGAAAAATATTAAAGCATCAGTGCAAAAAATTTCCAAAACAAATTATGGCTGGACATTAAGGTTGGCCTGCAGGCCCAGGGCTGCAGTGATACAGGTTCAGGCCTTATTTGTCACAGCTGAACCAAGCTCAAACCCTAAATCCAATGAGATGCTTGCATTCATTTTAAATCATGCTCAGTTGAAATTAAGCAAAAAAAAATTCTACCCGTCCAAAAAAAGTTGCGGAGTATCATATTTTGTTGGGCCACCTTCTTTGATCACAGTGAACATTCCAGGTGGCGTTGTTTCCACATTCTCACACAATGTAACAAAATTTATTTTCGACCAGATGTGCATTCAATTTTTGCCGATATATTGTATTAATGATGGGTGAGCCAAACCACTCCGTAAAGCCCTCACATCCCAAACACATTCAATTTGTTAAGGTCCAGTCAATTTGAACACAATGAATCTTGGCATTGACATCCTGGAACATGTCTGTGCCATCAAGGATTAAAAAGTCAATTGATGGGTTACTGGTCATTCAGTCTGTTCAGGTAGTCTGCTGAATTAATATTATTGCTGGAGAACAGTGCTGAGCCTAGACCTGACCGACTTAAAGGGGACCTATTATGCTGATCCTTCTTTTAATACATATTAGTAATGTTATAATGGTAGTTGTCCATACTCAAACTCTGAAAAGTTTGTAAACATAAGATAAAGGGGTTTTGCCGTAATCCAAGAACGTGATTTTGTGAGCGCGATTTCCTCTCTGAACAGCTCCTCCCAAGATCTTTGTGAGATCTGGGCAAACCCTAACATCAGGTTGTGCCGTCTAATAAATCCAGACCTAGTCAGAGCTAATCATGGCACTGGATCTGCCCACACCGGAAACTATTCTAGCAGGTACTAACAACGCCTGATCATACTATGCCTTAGTACAGTGATTCCCAAAGTGTGGGCCGCGGCCCCCTGGTGGGCCGTGGTGGTACTGCAGGTGGGCCGTGTGAGGTCATTAAAAATATTATTCATTTTTGCAAATATGATTTTTTTTTAATTTTTATTGTAAAATATTTATTGCACGATTTAAAAAAATATTTAGAAGTAATAACCTATTGAGTGTTATTGACCTCACAATATTTTAGGAACCTTAAATAGTTTATGATCGGAACGTAGCTGTCTGGTCATCATGACCGGGGGTCATAATCGGAGGAGCACGTACTGTGTTCGATACTGAATTCTGTCTTGTGTGTACAACACAGATTAAAAGTTTGGGCTTCCTTTATCCCCCTGCTTTCATTTCAATCCTGAATGTTTATAATAATAATAATAATAATGATAATAATAATAATAATAAATAAATAAATAACAACAACAATTATTGTTGTTGTTTTTTATTTATTTTATTTTCTTAACAACAACAACAATTATTGTTGTTGTTAAGTGTTCTGAGAATGCATAATTTCGTCTATGTACTGTTTATAGGACAAAGGTGGGCCGCGGACATTTTTTAGATTTTCAAGTGGGCCCTGACTTGGAAAAGTTTGGGAACCCCTGCCTTAGTAGCTTTGACACTTTTGGAAATACAAAAGAGGAAACACAGATCATTTGAGGTGCAGTTTTGTCAGTATCTCTCTCAAAGCTGCTTGTCCGTTTACTTTTGGACGCAAAGAAAAACACCTACTTCTCTTCCAAAAGAGAATGCAACCAGAAATCAGTGGGCAGCTTTTTTTAGTTTTCTGGCAGCAAACAGCCACGGCCAAAGGGAACTTCAGCTGCTTGCGCTCAGCAATTCCCCAAAGACAGCTTGATTGTGGCTGTTTCAGTTTGCTTTCCGCCGCCTGAGGATTGATTCACTTTTGCCAAACTCCCGTGATGTTGTTTCATAGCCCTCTGTGTGTCTGCATCTTTTTGTCTAATCACACTTCCTCCTTCGGATTCGGCTTTTGGTATTTCATTCGTTATTTCCACCTGTGCTTAATTCAGGGTCTCAATAAACTGAGTAAATGTGTTCTCTGATAGGTTCATTACTAACCGGTACAAATCAGCACTTATTGGGGGTGATTGAATATAATTGTCACGTAGTATTAACCGTAATTAACTCATTAGCGTGTGCAAGTTTTTCCAGCTTTTGTAATTTCTTCCCTGTTAACGACATTTACGCTATGCTTTCCTTCCCTTCTCTCATGGTGTTTTTACACTTGTCACGGTTAGATTACTTTGATCTAAACCGTCAGGTTTGATTGATTGTCTCAGCGTCTTGTCTCGAGTCATTATTGTGATCCCGGTTTTCCTGTGCATGTCCATTAACCCCATGTGTTTCTTTTTCTGAGTAATTTTCCTTGAGCCATTCCCGAGTGCTGTGTGAGTGCTGTCTAGTCTCCCAGTGTTTCCGTCAGTTAGTTCGGTGAAGTTTTTGTTCTCTAGTTTAGCCACTCATTGAGTGTGTACTTCTGTTTCCTCCTGCCTTGGGCAGTGAACCTTAGTTTTTTCCCATTTGTTCAGTGCATTGGCACGGTGTTTTGATTCTGGCCTGCTTGCCTGCTTTTCTCCCTTAGCATTTGGTGTTTGTAATGAATTCGGTTATTCCTGCATCTGGTGTCCATCTGACCACTTCTTGACAACATGACCTTTTCCCATTGCTCCTCAGTCCAATATTTAAGCACCCTTGCATATTGAGGTTGTTTTTCCCCAATAAACCTCACTAACAAGTACTTTCATTGTGGGCACGCAGCTGTTTAGTCCCCGTCCTCCAAGTTCTTGTCGTACTGGGTGTGTGGAAATGCCCTTACCTTCATAATCAAACATAGCCACTAGTTCCACTTTGGATTTTTTTTTCTGTGATGAGGCTTCGCAGAGCATTGTAGCGATCTCCGATCAGGATCAGTCATGATTTTTCTCCAATTCATTCTTCTGCTAATTAATCAATTCACCACTATCCTTCCAGGTTTCGATTATTGTTACACAGTTTCTGATGCAATTCCAGTGATTTCAATAGTTTCCTTAGCTGTTTTCTTTTCTTAATGCTGGCCAATGATTTGCCTCTCTTGAAACACAGTAACAAACATCTTTTCGACGACCATGAGATCCATCTTCCAACATTGTTTTTTTCAGAAATGAGTCTGGATTAAAAGAATTATTGCCAGCTGAAACACATTCATCCCTGCAATAATGATTCAACCACAGGCTCTTGAGTATTTGCTCATTTAAATCCAAATGGCAACTTTCTTTGGACGGGCAGCGTATATACTATGATATTTTTTAAAAAGCTAACATGGTCCTTAAATACAGTGTGCAGGACATGATCACCAGGCAGTTTGGAATAAGTCATGCAATAAAGGGTCTTCAGACCTCTTCTTGTCCTGAAGCGTCCTCAGATGAAGGAGAATAGTGCAGTGGAAGCTCCAAAATTGCAGCATGAAAGTAAATTAACGTTGTTGCATCCAATTACAGACGGTAAAGCGTGACATGACACACAATGCTGTGACAATTTGTCTTAGTTATTTGATCTGCTGCTGTTTTCATTATAAGTTGTAAAATTTTTCCCATGCTTATCAGTATGTTTTTAATTGTAACCTAGCTTTAACCTCAACCTGCCGCTGTTTTTCTCCCTTTCCCCTCAAACTGATGATAGCGTAAGTAATTTTGACATCCAAAAGCCGAATCCAATTCCGAAAGTTTCGTCAGCATTGAAGTGAACCTTTTCTGTACCTTCACAATATCAGTGGCTGCTGAAGGAAGAGCATCATACGCACTCATCGGTTTTTGTGTTTGAGCATTTCTCTGGACAGATTCGATTTTGTAAGTTAGTAACACTATTCACTGATTGGAGTTCAGATAACAAAGTAGCAACCTTGACCATAAAATATCTAATGTAATCTAATCACTAATGTAGAATCTCTGGAGACTGGCAGCATTTTCCATAACTGCAAATGGATACCACACTGTTAATGTGCCAAAGAACTGTATTTACTAGTGGCAGCACGCATTTTCAGGACTCCGAGTTCCAAATATAAGTATGCATCTTTTACTGTTACAATCAAGGCATCACAACAAGAAATAACCTTTACAAGTTTATAAGTAAAAAAAAATATGGCCTTGATAGACTTATGTTCCACTTTTGAAACAGCGATTGTATTCACGGAGACAAGCCGATCGCTGTTGGCATTCATTGATTACATTGAATTGCAAATTCCAAACTATGCTAACGACTTCTGTGATTGATGTAAATCCCAAGTGCAGAGTAAGTATAGCATAAAAATAGAACTGACAATGAAAGATACTAATCTTACATTGGCTGCAGAGACATAATGTATGTTAACTAAACACAGGGGACAGACAAAATATCGCAAGCTGCTTTGAAAAATGCCTTTAACTCTGATAACTTTAAACCACAATTGCAAGTCATTTTATTTAATCAGAATGGTAATCAGCAGCACAAGTCCTCTTTTAAGAGAAAGAAACTGCTGGATTTTGCTGTAAAGTCTCCAATGAAGAATGAGGAGTTCCAAAAGGGCCAAATAATTGATGCCAAATTACAGGCGTTTCAGTCACAAAAGGCAATATCATTTTAGATGGCAAGTGGAACTATGTCACAAATTATGTCAACATATGTAAAACAACAGAAACTGCAGAGAGCTATGGCTGCATGTCGAAGCTGTCTGACTGGGACAGACAAACACTTAGAAGGACAGCTGATAAGAGAACTGCAGCCTTAAAAATTACCTCAGAATTGAATCAATCCATATCTGAACCAGGTTCTACAAAAAACCTGCAAAATGCTGGTATGTATGGCAGTGTGTCTGATGATTTGACCATCCCCTGAACAAGTAAATGGGCATTTTCACCTACACATAATACCAGCCAAAGCCACACAGAGCAGATAGGGTTCACACACAGTCTGGGCCGGTGAGTGTCTCAACAACTTTAAGTCAGCCATTCCAATGAATTGAGTAATGTTTATGAGATGGGTTGGGATATGGGGAATTGGAGGATATTGAATAAGAGAGACACATACTGTAAGTGTGACATTAAAAGAGCTCCTGAGCCACATGTACTACACATAAGGGATAATGTGATGCACAACTCCTACACCAAGCAGAGGGGTCTTGAATCACCTGAAGTGGGTTTATTTTTCATTAATGACCAGCTTGCTGAATATTATCCAATATTATTATATGGTTGCTCATAAAGGAAATCAAAAATGTGATAGAAATATTGATTTAAAATTGATTTTATGACTTATGCAAAAAAAATTGTCCATTAGATTCTATGACTGGAACTGTGCCATGCTCATAGCAACTTTCTGATCTCCATAGCAGCGGTCCTGTCCTCAAAAATGACAGGCCGTAAAATGCAGTAATTGACCTGAATTTATTAAGTCATTCATATACTAGTACTAGCCCAAAGCATAAAATAAATCCATGTATTTTCATTTGAATAAAATATTATTAATATTTCCTCTGCGAGATATCTGCACAATATACAAGATTAGAGTGTACTTATGGTAAGATTCTATCGACGGCAATGTTTGTTTATTTGGAATTGAACAAATGTAATGAAGTTGCAGCCCAGAAATCAAACTGCTAAGCAAGAACTGAACCCTCTCAAATGAACTTGAAGGTTCAGTGTTCCCGTTCCCATTTTAATGGTTGGCCTAATTATCTGTGCTTAGTATTGCATACCAATCTTAACAGAGCCAAGAGGAGCATGCACACTGCAAATGACAAGTGCACCCTGCATGTCCATGACAAAAATCATCAGATTGTATCCTTGTGATTAGATGTGCAATAATCTAACTTCTGTGAATTTGGGAACACTGCACATTCTCAGATAAATAGTAACATATTTACGCAGGTTTCAATCTGCCAAATTCAAGAAGCTGTTGCATGAGGCAAATAGTGGTTGAGGGTAATGAATTTGCATATTTAGGTGTGAAGAAACAAAATCATGTTACAGAGAATCTTAAGCCACAATTGGAAAGAGATGTTCCCCTACTGGCGGTAAGAAGGCCCCAGGGGAATCTTATTCCATCAGATTAAATTTAAAAAGCATAAAATGTATACAAAAAATTGTTTTTAATATGTCACCCCTCAAAATGTTTGTTATGGTGAAGCTTTGATGAACAAGACACATTTGAAATGTGAATATATGACAATATCTAGAATATGTACATTAGCTTAATAAAGATGATGGTAATAACAATACCGACAACAGCCATAACAATGCCTCACTAAATGTGGTTATAATGATTTCATAAAATCGTAATAAATTCTGGAAAATTCCGAATTGTTCTGGCCGCCTTTCTTTCAGCTGTTCACCGAGTGCCGGCATGACACCCGAGAGGCTTTTAGTCAAGCAAACAAACAACAGGAATTTAATGCTTGAAACTTTGTAGCCAGATAGCTAGCTAGCTAAAGTCACATTCATAAAGTCTGTCACTCAGCAAAAATGACTACCTTGTCATAAAAAATCGTTTTGGAGGTAAACACCAACGCCAACGTTATTTAGCATGAAAATCTCAATTATTGACAATTAGTTTAACGTTAACTTCATATGATTTCTGCTAAAGTCTAAGTTCTCTTTGCTAGCTAGCAAGTGTTATGGATAATTTATGTTTTCAACAGTCTAACCCTGGTGGCCAAGCCATTAGCTCTCAACACATTACCATAATGGCCAAATTCAACCAGCAGTCTATGCCGGATACCCCAATTTCTCAACCCCCCCATTTTAACCCTCTCCGCTTTGTCCCCCATTGTCCCCCATTCAACACACTCTGCCACTGAGCACACTGCCCTAATGTTTCCTGCCATCATACTTAGACTGCTCTGACAGTTGACAGCCCTGACATGGAGGGATGACATAGAGGGCTGACATTTTCATATACCATATACATTGTAATATGAAGACCAGAATCAATGTTATTTAAAGAAAAAGATATTGAATCAACTTACTTCAAAAAGGTTTTGATTGAATCGATCTCACCAGTCCAGTTGTCCAAACAGATGAACAATAAGTAAATAAATAAATAAGCATTTGACATGGAAATGAAATCTGTTTGTACTTTTGGGTAAAGAGAGTAAATACTCCAGCAAAGAACATCATATCCCAGGGTATAAGATGTTCCCATCCTCTCCTGAAGATGTTCCCATCCTCTCCAAATAATATCCTTGATTACATGCTGTAGACAATACCCCTATTCTCCAGAGTAATTTATTCACAAATTTTAAATACAATTTTTCAGACAGCTTATGAAAGGAGCCAGGCAGAAAGTATTAATGTCTTTTTTCAGTTTTGAATTTGAATCCAGAAAAGTAAACTCTTCGAAAAGGTCGTTCCAGAAAGGAATGCATTCAATCACTCCTATCACTTTGATAAATGTCCACCTGTTTGTACTCTGTCACAGAGTTGAAAAAAAATCTGCCATTTATAATTGAACAATTAATAAACTCCTGGAAACAAACTCACATTATTTGTCTCTGTTGGGGATAATATCCGAGAATTCTGCACGGAAGAACAGAGCATTCAATCAATTCTATGATGAAAAGCGTAATTAGTCTGCTTCTAAAGTAACTGTGCCCAACTCAGAGCTTCTTTCAAGCATTTTCTGGGTTTATAAGACAATTTACCGACACGCATTATATACAAGGCATTTGCTCAATAGACTATAATCCCTCTTCTTGCCAGGGAACAATGAATTGCACGATACAATGATGGAAAAAAGTATCCTAAACAAACAACAACGTAATTGAATGAAAAATAACAAGCAGACTCGGTAGAGGGCAACCAGGGCTAAGTATAACTTAAATGACAATGGTCATCATATGCAATATTCCAGTTTCAACAATGGCTAGCAACATATAAAGGTTCCAAAAACACAACGTTAGGAATATACACTGCCTGGCCAAAAAACAGTCACCACCTGCATTTAACAAAGCAAATAGGTAAAAGCCTTCCATTGGGCTATTACTGCAGTGACTAATGTGTTGCAGCTTGCAACAAGTTATTTAACTTTAACTGATGCAGAGTGTAGCTTCTCATTAATCAAACAACCATGTCCGAAGACATATCCTGTGGTCGTGGAATAGATGTTACTGTCTTTCAAAAGGGTCAAAATACTGGCCTGCATCTAGCAAAGAAAACAACTGAGGAGATAACTGAAACTACTAAATTTGGGTTAAGAATTGTCCAATGCATTATTAAATGTGGTGAAATTGAATTGTAAAAAAGCAACTGTAGATTTTAGGGCTTGTGAAAATAAGAGCATATCCACATGCACAATGTGAAGAGAACTCAGGGAATTGGAACTAAACAGCTGTGCAGCCTTAAGAAAACCACTTATAAGTGAAGCTAATTGGAAAAAAATGCTTCAGTTTGCCAAGGAGCATTAAGATTGGACTCTGTAGCAATGGAAAAGAGTCATGTGGTCTGATGAGTCCAGATTTACCCTGTTCCAGATTGATGAAGAAAAGAGGCAGATGAAGTGATGCACCCATCATGCCTAGTGCCTACTGCACAAGCCTTTGGGGGCAGCGTTATGATCTGGGGTTGATTCAGTTGGTCAGGTCTAAGTTCAGCTACGATATGCGCCAAAAAATGAGGTCAAACGACTAGCTGAATATTTTTTTTCCCCTGATGGCACAGGCATATACCAAGGCGGCACAGTGGATAAGTGTTAGCACTTCTGCTTCACAGCAAGAAGGGTGTTGGTTTTAATTCCGACCTGGGGCCTTTTTATGTGGAGTTACCATGTTCTCCCAGCGTGGGTTTCCTCCAGGTACTCCGGTTTCCCCCACCCAAAAAACATGCATATAGGAATACTCCAACCAGTACCCCTGACCAAGGAACTGGCTTCAGAATTGGAGTTTGTCCTCTGGAACTGCTGTGGCTTCCCACTGCTCCTAACTATTGGATGGGTCAAATACAGTGGACAAATTACCCCTCAGGGTTCAATATTGTATATCTTATCTCTTATCAAGGTAACAATCCCAGGATTTTCACATGGATTGGCCACCACAGAGTCCAGACCTTAGCCCCGTTGAAAATCTTTGGGATGTGCTCGAGAAGACTTTACACAGCGGTAAGACTCTTCCATCATCAACACAAGATCATGGCAAAAAATTAATGCATCTCTCAACAGAAATAAGCATTGTGACTTTGCATAAGCTTATTGAAACGATGCCAATGCATGCCGTAATCAAAGCTAAGGGTGGTCCAACAAAATATTAGAGAGCGTGCCTTTTTTTTTTTTGACTGGGCCATGTGTTAGCAACATTTAATTTTACTGGGTATCATATGGTCAACCCAAAGCCCTTTGTTTGAACGCTGGTGTCCCAATTACTATCATCAATCACTTTCAGTTTATCTGCTTAACGTGGGAAGATTTTTGATACTTGTCTGCAGCATAGTGCAAAAGTAGTGAGTAGTTGGCAAAAAGAACCACATGACATGGGCCCTTCTAATATTTACCTGTTCTACTATGAGCAAATATATCTTCTTCAAATAGCTTTTAAAATATGGCATATATTTGCACAATACAATTTTCTTTGAGCTGTGATTTTCTATTTATTTATCTTTATTTTAGGATAGTCCCACTGAGACCGAGGTCTCTTTTTCAGGGTAGCCCTGAATACAATTAAACAATTACAAAGTCGGTTAACAACACAGAGCACAGTAAAAATCACACAATTACATTGTACAACAATTGCAGACTAAAGGAAAACGAACATTAAAATACAATTAAAAATGAAAAGAATATAGCTGTAAGCGGCAATTCCGGGGTTCAAGCCAAGAAAGACCATTAGTAGTTGAAAGCTTTAACAGCTTAATTAAAAATACCATGCTAATCGCACTTAAGACCCCTTGGCTGTGTATGCAAGTTGAATCGGGTTTAAGTTGGATTCTGATTGCAGAAATAATATATGTAATGAAGGCAAGCGCTGATATAAATAACCTTGGCTTGGCCATTTTTCATTTTTCAGAATATACCCCTTGGTGGGTAAAGTAAGAATCGAAATTGGCTGGAGTTCGATAGGGAAGCGAAAAATCTATAGATGTACCACCCACCGAAAAATGAGAAATCTTGAAGCAATCCTGAAGGTGCTAGAGCAGCAATGTCCTTGAATGTAAAGATTGGCAGCATTTATGCTATTCGACCAAGAAAAAGGAAAAAGAAGGTCAAATCAAACATGCGTATGATATGTGTTGTTATGTATGATAATTTTTTGTACAGCTTTATATTCCATTTGTAAATGAAGATTTGTTACATGCTGTTTTGCTGCCCTGCTGGTCAGCTATATTTATTTTGTTCATTGGCACCATCTGGTGGCGTGTTTGTAAAATCATTAAGAAAAGTCTAGTAATTTCTAGAAGCTTCTGGCACTTTCCTGCTTGGAGGGGGCGGGATTTCCCTAGAGTCCTGTGGATCTTTCTGGACGGTTGCTAGACTATATAAAGGCTGTGATTTTAAGCACGAGAGTCACAGACAACAAAGAGACTGACAACAAAGAGCAGCAGACAGCAGAAGAGAGCAGACCAGAGTTTTGTTTTGGCAACAGTTAAATAGTGGCAGTGTTATTAGAGAATTTAAATAGTGGATAATTTTTGT
The DNA here is from genome assembly GCA_029721435.1 of Gymnothorax reevesii. NCBI lineage: Eukaryota > Metazoa > Chordata > Actinopteri > Anguilliformes > Muraenidae > Gymnothorax > Gymnothorax reevesii. The sequence continues at coordinate 86,608,813 of CM056575.1, forward strand.
ACAACTTTTTTTGTAAAGAATAAATTTGTTTTAGTTGTACTGGCCAGTTTTCTTTGTTGTGATTTTTCCAAGTCATAACAAATTGGAGGTTCCACCGAGATTGGATTCACCGAAGATTATTATTTTAAATCTTTTGACTAGTTTAAAAACCAGCAATCATGACTTTTGATGTGGAAAGTTTTTTGAAAACTCCAACCCAGGAATTAATTATGTTGGCAAAGAAGAAGGACTTGCTACAAATAGCCTCAACCCTTGGATTATCTGATGTGAAGTCATCAATGAAGAAACAAGAAATATTCAACATTTTGGTGCAACATTTCATCGATGAAGATATCTTTGGGGAAGAAGCAGCAGAATTAATTAAAGCTGTGGAAGTGCCTGCAACGGAGCTGCAAAGGCTTGAATTCCAGCTGCGCCAAAAACAACTAGAGCTGGAAGAGAGAAGGTTGGAGAGGGAGAAGGAAAGAGAAATGGAGGAAAGAAGATTGGAGAAAGAAATGGAGGAAAGAAGGATGGAGAAAGAAATGGAAGAAAGAAGGTTGGAGAGGGAGAAGGAGAGAGAACTAGAAGAAAAAAGGATGCAGTTCGAATTGGAAATGAAGAGAATAGAAGCAGGTACTGTTCCAAAATCATTTGGACTTTCTGATCATTTTGATGTGGTTAAAAATATCAGACTTATTCCTCCTTTCTTAGAAAATGATGTTGACCAATACTTTACCCATTTTGAAAAAATTGCTGAAAATTTGAAATGGCCAAAAGAGCATTGGACAATGATGTTACAAAGTGTTCTTACTGGTAAAGCTAGAAAAATCTATAACCAGTTATCTGTCCAACAGTGTGCTGATTATGATTTTGTCAAATCTGCCATTCTGAAGGGTTATGAATTAGTCCCTGAGGCTTACAGGCAAAAATTTAGGAATTCTTGCAAGGAAGCCAGTCAAACTCATGTTGAATTTGGCAGGTTAAAGGAACAGTTGTTTGATCAGTGGTGTAATTCCATGAATGTTGAAAAAGATTTTGATAGAATGAGGCAACTTATTCTGGTTGAGGAATTCAAAAGGTGTGTCCAGCCTGATATTAAGACTTTCCTTGAAGAAAAACAAGCCATTACTTTGCAAGATGTTTCTACGCTAGCTGATAGTTATGCATTGACTCACAAGACTTCTTTTGTCCAAAAATCTACTTTTTCTAAATTTCAAAGCAAGTTTCAGTCCAAGACTACTTCTAATAACACTTCTAATGATTCTAAGGCCACTTCTGAGAGGAAACCTTTCGGTGAAAAGCAATCCTCTGATTCTTTACCCTCTGTGTCTTGCCATTACTGCAAAAAGCAAGGTCACCTTATTTCTGAGTGTTATGCTCTCAAGAAAAAACAACAACGAGAAGAAACCAAGCCAACTGCTTTGACAAAGAGAGAATCTCTTGTATCAATGGTCAGTTCACCTGATCTTCTACCTTCTGTGTCTGATTCTGTTATGGAGGGTTTTGAGCCATTCATCACCGATGGTTCTGTCTCACTTTCACGTGATTTTTCCTCATCTGCTCCTGTTCGAATTCTAAGGGATACTGGGTCTTCCCAATCTCTTATTCTTGCAGATATTCTGCCTTTCTCGGACAAATCGTCTACTCAGGCTAATGTCCTTATTCAAGGAGTAGAATGTGGTTTTACAAGTGTACCTCTCCATAATGTTCATCTCAAATCAGACTTGGTCTCTGGGCCTGTTACTGTTGGTGTTAGGTCTTCTCTTCCTTTCAAAGGGATTCATTTGCTTCTTGGTAATGATCTTGCTGGGGATAAGGTTGTACCCTACCCTATTGTAACTGACACTCCTTTGATTCATCAAGAATCTGACTCTATAGAGGAGGAAATTCCAGACCTCTATCCTTCATGTGCAGTTACTCGTTCTATGGCCAAAAAGCCTATTCAGGATGTTGCTGACCTGGACTTTAACCTGGCTGACACCTTCATTGGGCAGTCTTTTCATCAGGAACCTTCCAGTCCTGAGATGTCTGGGAAATCTTCAGACTTGTCCTTGTCAGGTCATTCTAATGACATATTGTCTCGTAAACAACTTATTCATGAGCAACAACAAGCTCGTGATCTAGCGCATCTCCTACCACAGGCTGCAAGTGAACAAGAGGCTACTCAAGTCCCTGTCTGTTTTTACTACAAAAATGGTGTGCTTATGAGAAAGTGGCGTCCACCCGATGTTCCTGCAGATGAAGAGTGGATGATCACCCATCAAATTGTTCTTCCAAAGCCGTACCGTCAAGAAATTCTTAGTCTGGCCCATGACAATCCTATGTCTGGTCATTTGGGTATCAAGAAGACCCTTCAACGTGTCAGAAACCACTTCTTCTGGCCTTCCTTGAGGTCTGATGTACAGGAGTACTGCAAATCCTGTCATACTTGTCAAATGGTAGGGAAGCCGAACCAAAATATTCCAAAGGCTCGACTTAAGCCCATTCCCGCTTTTGAAGAACCTTTCAGTCGGATCATCATTGACTGTGTTGGACCATTGCCGAAGACTAGGTCTGGTTGTGAGTACTTACTGACTATCATGTGTGCTTCCACCCGGTTTCCTGAGGCAATTCCACTTCGTAATATCAAGGCGAAGACTATCATCAAGGCTCTAACCAAGTTTTTCTGCTTAGTTGGTCTTCCTAAGTCTATTCAGTCTGATCAAGGATCAAATTTCATGTCAGGCATATTTCAACAAGTTATGCATGAGCTTGGTATTAAACAATACAGGTCATCAGCTTACCATCCTGAGAGTCAAGGTGCTTTGGAGAGGTTCCATCAAACCCTGAAGAACATGATAAGGACCTACTGCCTTGACACAGAGAAAGATTGGGATGAAGGTGTCCATCTTCTTCTGTTTGCTGCCCGTGAAGCTGTTCAGGAGTCTCTTGGGTTCAGTCCTTTTGAGCTCGTTTTTGGGCATACAGTCCGTGGACCTCTGAAGCTACTGAAGGAAAAGTTGCTCGCTGAAGATGATGTCCCAATGAACTTGCTTCAGTATGTCTCTGACTTCCGTAATCGTCTCTCTAAAGCCTGTGACTTTGCTAAGTCTAATCTCAAAGAAGCTCAGGGCAAAATGAAAGCCAGATATGACCTTCATTCAAAAGATAGAAGTTTTAAGACTGGTGATAAAGTTCTTGCACTTTTGCCAGTTCCTGGAAACCCTCTAAGAGCCCGATATTTCGGCCCTTTCACTGTCCTCAAAAAGGTCAGTGATCTAAATTACGTAATTTCAACTCCTGGAAGGAGGAAACAAAAACAAATGTGTCACATCAATATGCCCAAAGAATACATTGATAGAGACACACAGCAAAAACCAGTCAATGTGGTAAATACAGTTGAACTGGAAAATTCCGAAGATTGTGACTGCCCCTTAGAAAATGAACCTGGTCCAGTCAAACTTGAAAATTCAGACATTCTCCAAAATATTGACAGCAAGTTGTCCCACCTGGACCCTTTTCAACAACAGCAGCTAAAGCAGCTCATATTTGAATATAGTCACATTTTCCCTGACGTTCCATCAAGGACTGATTTGGTTTACCATGATGTCATCCTACAAGATGATGCCAAGCCTGTGAAACAGCATCCCTACAGAATGAATCCAGAGAAGCAGAAATATCTTAAACAAGAAGTCAAATATCTGCTTGAAAATGACTTTGTTGAACCAAGTTACAGTGACTGGAGTTCTCCATGCATCCTTGTTCCCAAACCCAATGGAACATATAGAATGGTGACAGACTATAGAAAAGCGAATGCTCTATCAAAAACGGACTCATATCCTATTCCCAGGATTGATGACTGCATTGACAAAGTTGGACAGTCAAAGTATGTCACAAAATTTGATCTCCTCAAGGGCTTCTGGCAGATCCCTCTAACAGAGAGAGCAAAGGAGATCTCTGCCTTCGTCACGCCAGATGGATTATACCAATACAAGGTCATGCCATTTGGAATGAAAAATTCTCCAGCCACCTTCCAACGTCTGGTAAACAAAGTGATTGCTGGACTGCCAGGATGTGAGGCCTATATCGATGATATTATCATCACCAGTGACAGCTTCCAAGAGCACCTCACCTACATCAGAAACTTCTTTCGGAGAGTGAGTGATGCCAAGCTGACTGTCAACCTTATTAAAAGTGACTTTTGTAAAGCTTCAGTTGTTTACTTAGGTCATGTTGTAGGACGGGGTCAAGTCAAACCAGTTGATGCAAAAGTCAAAGTTATCACTGAATTTCCTGAGCCAACAACTAAAAGACAGCTCATGAGATTTCTAGGGATGGCTGGCTACTACAGAAAATTCTGTAAAAATTTCTCTATCATCTCTGAACCTTTGACAAATTTACTGAAGAAAAATGCAAAATTTGTTTGGGATGAAAAATGTCAAAATTCATTTGACCAGCTAAAAGCGATTCTCAAAAATGCACCAGTTCTCTTATCTCCCAATTTCAAAAAGGAGTTCAAGTTGGCAGTTGATGCCAGTGACATTGGTGCAGGTGCAATTTTACTGCAAGAAGACACTGATGGAGTAGATCATCCTGTTTGTTACTTTTCCAAAAAGTTTGATAAACATCAGGAAAACTACTCAACAATTGAAAAAGAATGTTTGGCACTTGTTTTGGCTTTACAACATTTTGAAGTCTATTTGACTTGTTCAGCTACTTCCATCAAGGTCTTCAGTGATCACAATCCCCTCACATTCTTGCACAAGATCAAAAACAAGAATCAAAGATTACTGAGATGGAGTTTACTTTTGCAAGAGTATGATTTGGACATTTCTCACATCAGGGGAAAAGATAATGTAATCCCAGATACACTTTCACGCATGTAATTTTATTTCTTTTCGTGATTGTGAAAAACGTAATTTTACTTTTCTATTTGATTGTGAGACTTACACTGTTTGTTATGTATATGATTGTTATCATGATCAATAATACGTTTGTGTAAAGTTCAATATTGTTCTGATTATAAAACTGTGTTAATTTTAACAAAAGAAAGCTTTTAGCAAACCTTTCTTTTCTTAAAGAGGGGAGGTGTTATGTATGATAATTTTTTGTACAGCTTTATATTCCATTTGTAAATGAAGATTTGTTACATGCTGTTTTGCTGCCCTGCTGGTCAGCTATATTTATTTTGTTCATTGGCACCATCTGGTGGCGTGTTTGTAAAATCATTAAGAAAAGTCTAGTAATTTCTAGAAGCTTCTGGCACTTTCCTGCTTGGAGGGGGCGGGATTTCCCTAGAGTCCTGTGGATCTTTCTGGAAGGTTGCTAGACTATATAAAGGCTGTGATTTTAAGCACGAGAGTCACAGACAACAAAGAGACTGACAACAAAGAGCAGCAGACAGCAGAAGAGAGCAGACCAGAGTTTTGTTTTGGCAACAGTTAAATAGTGGCAGTGTTATTAGAGAATTTAAATAGTGGATAATTTTTGTACAACTTTTTTTGTAAAGAATAAATTTGTTTTAGTTGTACTGGCCAGTTTTCTTTGTTGTGATTTTTCCAAGTCATAACAGTGTGGAAGGGTGATCCCATGGACCTTCAGCAAAAATTTGAGCGTCCTAGCTGAAATAATAAGGAAGTTATGGCAATTTTTCATTTTTCAAAATAAGCCCCCTGGAGGGAAAACTAAGAGTGGAAAATGGCCGGAATTAGATAGGTTTGTGTAGCATGTGTAGATGTACCACCCACCCAAAAATAAGGAACCTAAAAGCAAACCTGAAAGCGCTAGAGTGGTAAGGTTGTTGAATTTAAAGATCGGCAGCATTTACGCTATTCAACCTAGAAAACAATAAAAAGTAGGTGAAATCAAAAACGCATCTGAGATGTGATGAAGGGTGATCCTCAACCGGAAGGAGCAGGAGCGGTGACGTCGTCGATGGACAGACGGACAGACAGACGCCGCAGGGGACAACAATACCCCAAGGCGAGTGGTAAAAACTACTTTAAGAGTATGTTGCAAGTATTTATGTGGACCTATTTTGCCAGTATAATGATTGGACCAACAACTTATGATGTATAGTCTGATTTATGTTAGGCTATTTTGTGCATTTTTCGCTCCCCTTTGTGGTTGATTGCAATGAAACTGTTCAGAAATTTTAGGTATTTTGTGGAGATATCCTGCAGAAAGCTGATTTGTGAAATAACACGCCCCTTTTTTGCATTTGTGGCATGCCCTAGTGGTCAATTTGATTAAAACTTTCAGGCTATGTTTCAGGTTTTTATGTGGACATATCCTGTGAGTTTTATAATGATTGGGAAGACTATTTATGATTTAAATCTGATTTGTGTTATATCGCTCTGCTTTGTTTTGCATTTATAGCACCCACTATTTGTCAGTTTGAATGAAATTTTCTGGGTATGTTTCAGGTACTTTTATGAGTATATCCTGTGAGTTTTATGGCTACAGGACAAACAATTTCTGATTTATAGTCTAAAATTGTGCAATGCCCATTTTTTTAATTTATAGCACCCCCTATGGGCTGATTCGTATGAAACTGTCAAGGTATGTTCCTGGTAGTTATCTGGACATATCCGATGAGTTCTGTGATGATTGGCCCAATGGTTGTTGACATTGTTCCATTTATGTAGTAAGCCACGCCCCTGTTGAAGCTCATTGGTCAATATCTTGGAAACCAAATGAGGTTTCAATAAGCCTTACGCAATATTTCATAAGCTTAGTCCAATGATGATCCACAGAGAATTTCGATGGAATCGGACCTATGGCCTAGGTGGAGATGTCAAAAATGTGTTTTTCAAAAAATTCTAAATGGCGGAAAATCCAATATGGCGGACCTTCGGGATCTTATGAAAAAGTTGTAAAATTCGGACCAAGGAATGTCTGTACCAAGTTTGTGTAAATCGGACTTACAGCGTTGGAGTTATGACCTTTAAAGTGATAAACTGTTTTTCTTGAATTATAGCGCCCCCATCAGGCTGATTGAGTATTATGTAGAATACTTGAATGTTTATTTTTTTAAAAACTGAAAGCTGAGCAAAGAAAGAATGAAAACAGTTGCTGGTAGCTATATGCTGGAATAGGATCTCGAGCTATTGTTTTTTCTGCTTTGCCATTTTTACTGTAGTCTTGGACGCACCCAGCAAAAAGACCGCTCTTTTCCCCCACTCAATGTGCTTTCGCTGGAGGTGAAATGTTTCTTTTCCCCACTAGAGTTCCGGACTCCAATAGAAACTCATTTGCGTGCAGCAAATTGGCGACCTTGTGCCGGACTTCTGAAGGAGTGTCTCGAGACAGTTAATTTTTTCTCTTCACTGGCTTTGAGCTAATAATGTAAAAATAACAGAGATTGGGCCAGCTTACTGTAGAAGATATGAATGATCTGAACAGATGATTTTAACCAATCCTAGCTTTCTCGCTTAATCTGGCGACTTTCCAAATCGGGATTGTTTGTCCACTCAAGACGTATGTATACGTCTTCTCAAGACGTATGTATACGTCTTGAGAAAGTCGTCAAGTTGGCAACTCTAAGACTATAGCGAAATCGACAGTGCATCGTTCATTTTCGGCAGGGTGACATGCTAAAATAAGCGAATTTACGAGAATGTGGATGTAACAGCTACGTCTTACAATTCATTGTTAAACATCTGCATTAACAATAACGTCATATTTGGAAGTTTTACTTACCAACCGAAGGAGACACGCCTGATTCCGCTATCTCTGAAAGCAGCCTGGGCCGGTACGCGCAAGCGCAGTAAATGGCAAAGACGGATGCGATAGATGATGTTGCAGTTTCATAGTCTTATGCTACGAGTCAACAGTTTATGTTGCGGTTTTTGCAGTTTCGGTAGCGGGGTATTATTTTTCAGTTGCTATTTCCGCGATTAATGTAGGCATTTCAAAGTTTTTGTGTGCTGAGGCTACGTTTTCTTTGGTAGGCCTGATAAAGGGTAAGGTTATTCTTTAGCTTTGCCAAATAGCCTAACACAGCATAAATCTTGTTGATTTACAATTCCTTATTCGTGTCCTTTATTAAGATAAAAAAGAACACGGAGAACAAGTCCCCCACCAAAAATAAAAAATTATAATTAAACAATTATAGAACTTACATGAAAGTGGAATGGTAAATAATTATTCAAGGGTTGATGAACATTTTACAGTTTGAATGACATGTCTAAAGTCAAAACTAAGGGCAAGTACATCTGGCCTCCTCAAGTAACATCTCCCAAAGTTGATTCTTGAAGGACTCCTTTGGAATGAGACAGTCAAGCTTCAGAGAGTCTTGGCATCTATTCCAGACACAGAGTGCAAATGAGCTAAAAGCAGAACAGCCCAAATTTCTACTCGTCCTGGGTGACTCCAACAAAACCCACCCCTGTGATCTGACATGCTGGCTTCTGATTTTGATGGTCAAAAGCCTCGTAAGATAAGAAGGAAGTTTGCCAAGCAATGCTTTATTGATAAATGAAATACAGTACAATGGAGCTTCCTTCTAAAATGAAGTGAAAACCACCCTAATGAACTAAAAACACAGTGATGAGTGTGGAAACCTTCACCAGTGATAAAATGCAGAGCACTGTGATGAATTGTGTCCAAAGGTCTGAAAGTACTATCAGAGGCATGCATGTAATGGACATCCCCAGTCAAATAAAGGTAAGATTGTTGCCTGGACAATCCACTTCCTGTTGTCTAAAGAAAAACAAGACCTGTTACTGTAAAGAAACCCAATTTTTGTTCTAATTTTCTTGGACAAGTTAGACACGTGCGTTTTGAAGGAAAAGTCATGATCCACCCAGATACCCAAATATTTGTAAGACTGAACTTGCTCAATTTTAGCACTAGTCACCAAGAAAATTGAGTAATTTGGCTTAATTGCATTCTGTGCAGAAAAAAAACTTTTTAGTTTTATTAGAATTTAAAAGTTTCAGATCAGCTAGAGCGTGTTGAATACGATTAAAAGCTGATTGCAAGTAGATAGGGGCCTGGACACACATTGGTGCAGAGGTGTACAACACAGTGTTATCTGCATAAAAATGAACCTTGTAATTTGTAGTATTACCAGCAATATTATTCATATAAATTGTGAATAAAATTGGTCCAAGAATGGATCCTCGCGGTACTCCTTTCATCACTTTTAAAAATTGAGACTTATAGCATAATGAGCATAATTGCTTGTGTTCTATTAGAGAGGTAGTCCTAACCACAAGCAGGCATCACAATCAAGACCAGTGGAGGACAACTGTTTAAATAAAATAAAATGGTCTACTGTATCGAAAGCTTTTGCTTAATCAATAAATAGGGCTGCACATTTTTGTTTATTATCAACAGCTAATACCAAATCATTAATAAACAGAGAGGCCGCTGTAATGGTGCTATGACCAGACCTGAAGCCAGATTGTTGTGAAGTTGAAATGTTGTTGACAGCTAAAAAGCTGCAGCGTTGTTGCTTAATGAGAGATTCCAAAATCTTAGCCAGGCAAGGCAATTTTGAGATCGGTCAGTAGCTGTTCACTGAACTGGGATCACCACCCTTAAATAATGGAAAAACATGAGCAGCTTTCCATACACTGGGAATAGTCCCCGTTGATAATGAAAAGTTAAAAAGATTAGTTATTGAATGTGCAATCATTGGGGCTGCTAGACGCAAAAGACTCTGAACTAGATGATCCTCTCCAGTGGCATTATTTACATCAATTCATTTCAATTCTTGTGGGACCTCATTCACTTTAAATTCCATAAATGAAAACAGTACTCTGGGTGTTGGAGAATTTGTGAATGAACTAGAGCTGAGGTCAGGCATATCTCCTGTAGTGGATTGAATAATAAAATTTTCAAAACGGTTTCCGGCCGTGATAAAATGTTGGTTAAAAAGTTCATGGATTTTGTGTTTATCAGTTACATGACCAGAATCAATGTGGATAGAGTGTGGTATAAATGAAGAGGGACTAAAATTCAGGGACTTGACAATTTTCCAAAATTTTGCAGGATTACCCTGACTTTTGGCCAGTGACGAGATAAAGTAATCAGATTTTGCCTTTTTAATCAGTGAGCAGCATTTATTTCTTAGTTTTCTAAAAACTTGGCAGTTAGAGAGCGCCCGGGTTTAGTGCCTGGGTCTATTGACAAATATATTCCTCTGACAGCCAGTATTAAAAGAACATAAACTATTTGCAATTAAAATATTTCCAAAATTTCCATGTGAATATTAATTTGAGGAATACATTCTATCTTTATGAAATGTTTCTTAAAACATCTGAATTATATCTTCTATTCAATCAATTAGATGAGTAGCAAGGATCATAGGAACATATGGTAATAATGAATAAATCTGGCTTCCTCAATCCAGAATCCGATTGATCGTAGACAATGTTTGACCACGACAATTCAGCTAATTTCACTAAAATGTGGTTTCTTACCATGACACACAAGTTTATTCCTTTCAAGCAGTATGCCTCTAGTTCTAATGTTGGCCAGTCTCAAGGCAAACAAAACAGCTTCTGCTCTGGCAGACAGAGGACAAGCTTTCTATCCCTGGGTCATAAATTCACTGGCACTCAGGAACATTTGTTTTGATGGATTAAATGATTTGAAAGCAGAACAATGTCCTGTCACTGAGTAGCGGAGGTAAATGTTTGTGTGAAGACATTGAAGAAGGGAGAGGTCAACTGAAACAATGGAGATAACAATGCATTCATCATCTGAAATTATTTAAATTATTTTTGTGAATTGTGTGGGCACGATGCACAAATTCCAATGAGAGGGCAAATACAGATAACGCTTTTGGGCAGTTTTTACATTATCTTCTATGGAGAGATTACACAAAAAGCACATAGAGCATCTTGGGCCAGGAGCCCAGAGATTAAAGAAAACAGCAGCCAGGTGTGGTAAAGGAAAAGCTGTCCCGAGACCATCCATATGTTTGGTTATTTAACTCCCTAAAGCCCAATGTCCCCCTGGTGGTAACACCAGCGCTACAGGATTTTCAATGGCGTGCTGTGAGCCTCTGACCATGAAACGAATAATTGCTTTCGAGCTGTTCCTGTTTAAGATCACTAAATTATTAATCACACAATTCATTACAGAATAATTAATACCAATAATAATAATAATAATAATAATAATTAATATAAGCCTGTAGCTATTAAGAAATTATAAAGAAATGACAGAGATCACTGATGGGCTATATTGACAAAGTACTAAATAGTGATATTGCAGGTATGAAAAAATATTCATCCAATACTCCCTGTAAATTCCGTCTCCCCTTTCAGCAATTTTTTTCAGCAGTGCAAACTAATTTATTTTAAGATTGCACTTAATCAACATGTTTTCAGCATTCAAAAGAATAGGCTACATTTGTGGAGAAAGCAATTGTAAATGCTTTGCCGCGATGTGGTAATAATTAATTCATTAAATTACCAATGCTTCTTACATCGAAGCATTGGTCATTGAACAATTTAGTAATTTGGTTTTAAGACCATCGCGAAAGTTCAATGCATAGCATGCATTTAAAATCATTTACAATGCATGCCATGTGTCAAACTTTCATTGTCGCAAAATCATTGCTGAAGTCTTTATTGTCTTGCTTCCGGAAAAACTTGTAGGAAGGCTAGAATATGAGATTGTGAGAATGGCAAATATCTAATTAAGTATTAACAAATTAATTCCAAACCTTATTTAAATATCATCTAGGGCAGCATTTACTTCATAACAATCTTCTTCAAGATGGAATTCCGAGATAATTGCCATCCATTCAATCTCATATTGTCCCCTTCCTCTACGACGCTAAGCTATATGTTTTAATCAGTCATAGCAATGTGGCTTGTTGGTTGCCTATTAGGTCAGTAAATTAATGCAGTTAATTGTCAGATTCTTAATCGGAAGCAGGTTGAGAGTTAACCTGCATTACTGTAATGTCACTGGTAGTTTTATTTTAACATAAGCAAACTTAACACGGACCCGAGCTGACAAAATCACATTTTTTTAAAGAAAGTGAGTATTTGCAAGGCCACCTTGTGATTAATTTCCAATCAGCTATCCGCAAGGCAATCAGGGGATTGACCAATGATTACCATTGCTATGAACAGTAATGTAAGCTGAGGGGAAATGGACAGTAATTCTTCAGATTGATCCTGGCAATTGAACAAATTAACGCTTAGTTGGTAATCCGGAAGCGCTAATGGGTACAGATTTAAAAAAGTAATGTGAGGAGATCTCACCTCGCCGAAGTATATTTCAGCGGAAAGTTAAATTCTTGAAGTGTCTACAATGCATAGCTTTATACATTTTAATTGGTGACAATTCAGTTCGATGCATTTTAAAACCAGCGAGTCTTCAAATTGGTGTCAATATCAGGGGGCAGACATTTTAACTCAGGGAAACTAATTTTATCCAATAAAACGCCAGTACACTAGACTGTACCGCACTATTCGTGACGTCAGTCAAATCGATTCTTTTCATAGTCTCCATTTAGTTATTATTGAATTCCAATAAACCCTGCAGTTTTGAGGCGTTTTAGAGCTGTCAAAACCTGCTTTAGGACCCATAGAGCAATTGCAGCCCTCTGTGTAAGATTGTCGGGGCTCAAACTGCTATGCTCGAAGCTGATTCCCAATAGCTTGGACATCAATTATCACCGACTCAACAGTAGAACTCTGTGGCATGCCGTTAGATGTTCAGAGTGCCTTCAGTAAGCTCACCCTTTGCTGCTTGATTGCCCTCAAGTTGTTTTTCTTTAAGATCACCTGATTAACAATCAAACAATTTGTCGCCTGAGCAACCAAGACCAATACATGACCTAAAAAATGATAATAAAAAAGTGAATGCCTATTGCCTGAATTTATGTTACTGAAATGATAGGGTGGCAATATAAATGCAAAAATCCAAAACTTTCACTGACTTTGCTGCATTTATTTTCTCCATCATTATTGTCACTCAGCTGTGCAATGTGCCTAACAACACCCTTTAGCCGTGGCTACATTCATAATATAGCATAATATAGGATTCTCGTGGCATATTGCTTAATGTGCTTCACAAACTAATTTACTCAAATCTGTGCTATCCCAGGACCTACATGAGTGCAGAAATTATAATGGCATATTGATATTTTACCTCATCATTCATGCACATAAGAAAACTCAATTTTCGGTGCAATACATAACAATGCTATCAAAAATAAATTAGACTGTTGTCAATTTTACCAATTAGTCATAGCAACTATGGAGAGGTAAACTGTGAGATGTTTAGATTATGAAGCATTTAAAGGTGAGTTTTCCGAAGGTCTTTAAGACTTGCTACACAAAATCTACCTCCAATGAAGAGCGTGAGTATAACTGATGTCACTGTTCGAGGCCTTATGCCTTCAATGGCCACCCAGTGAAGGCATATATATGTGAGGTTTTGCTGCCATCTTATTATTTATGCAGAAGGGTTGTCTCCTTAGTTGGAGAGTCATGTGTTGTGCCAGTGCGCATATTGAGGGATACTGGGGCAGAACAGTCGTTTCTGCTGTATGTTGTCTTGCCTTTTTCCGACCGTACAGCTACTGGAACACATCTGTTGGTTAGGGAGTTTGAGATGACTCCTGTTCAGGTGCCGTTACATTGTGTCCATCTGTCCTCCTATCTGCTCAGTGGTGACGTGGTGGTTGGAGTATATCAGTCTCTTGCAGTGCTGGGTATTTCTTTCATCATGGGCTATGACTTAGCTGGGTGTAAGGTGTGGGATAATAATGATTCTGTCTCTCCATTGTCTTGTCAAGTCTGTGCCTGAGTTACCACTGAAGTCTAACCTGTGTTTACAATGGCACTCTGTCACTCCTGCCATGGCGAAACGTGGCATTGACTCTGATTTTGTGTCCTTAGAGGACACCTTTCTTCTCACTTCTCCTTATGTAGCAGATAATAGTTCCTCTCAGCCACCTGTAGGAGAGCCAGAGACAATCACTGCCAACTCTGACTTCACTGGGGGTGATGAAAACTCAGATATTGAGATTGAGTCTATAAGAGTGGTCCCTCCATTGGAAGTCACTAGTGGTGAGTCAACTATCATGTCGAATTTGAATGATTTTGAGAGCAGTTCTTTGCCTGATTTGTTCAAGGGGCTGATTAAAGAACAGTCGGTTGATTCCTCTCTTCTGTCTTCATTTGTTTTGGCTTCTCAAGGAAGCTCTACTGATGGTTCATCTTACTTCATCCAAAATGGTCTGTTTTGTAGACGATTTGTGTTTAAGCAAGAGAGCTTTGCCAACACTGTTGTGCAAGTCATTGTTCACTGTAAGTTTAGGAATGCTGTTTTCGACCTTGCTCATAATGAGGTAGCTGGACACACTGGGGTGCAGAAGACTTATGACTGGGTTGTACGCCGGTTTTATTGGCCAAAGATAAGATCATGTTATGTGTGCCAATTAACCAGCAAACCTAATCAAAAGATTCCTGTCGCTCCTTTACAGCCCATTCCTGCAGTGTCTAATCCATTTGAACAATTGATGTGTCAGTCAACATGCTATCCAGCAGCGTATCCCCTGAGGACAATCACTGCCAAGTCTGTGTTAAAGGCTCTCACTAATTTTATTTCTACTTTTGGGATTCCGAAAGTCATTCAGAGTGACTAAGGGACCAATTTCATGTCAAAGCAGTTCTCCAAGGCATTGTGACAACTGAAAGCTAGACATCACATCTCAAGTGCTTACCATCCTCAAAGTCAGGGAGCCCTAGAATGCTTTCATCAGACGCTTAAGTCCCTATTGAGGTCTTACTGCGCAGAACTTGAATTTGACAGAGAAGAGGGTCTCCCCTGGCTGCTCCAGGCAATTAGGGAGGCTGTTCAGGAGAGCACAGGCTTTAGTCCTGACAAACTAGTCTTTGGGCATACATTAGTGGGCTGATGGCTGTCTTAGCAGATGAGTGGAGTACTGCTGAGGCCCCAGTCAATGTGCTGGATTATGTTAGTGAGTTTCGCTATAGTCTCTGTGAAGCCAGAGCTGCTGCTAAACAGTTAGGTAAAACTCAGTGTAGATGCAATGTCTTTTTAATAGAAGGGCTGAACACTGTAGCTTTAACCCTGGTGATAAAGTTCTGGCGCTGTTGCCTCTTTTGAATAGTCCCTTTCAGGCTAAGTTTAGCGGACCTTATGAGATTGCTCAGTGGCTGCCTGATTACAACTATCTCCTTGGTATGCCTGATCGGCGGAAGAGGGTGCAGGTTTGTCACATCAACCTTTTAAAACCTTATTTTCCATCTTTGCTACCTGCATCTGTTGCTGTGATTACCACCATGCCTGTAGGGGACTCTAGTTATTCAGAACACATTTACATTGTTGGCAATGATGTTTGTTTCAATCCTGACAGTGAGGGGCTTGATGAAGGGGTACGAGGTCCATCGCAGGTGGTTGTTGAGGGTTGCCTGCGAAATTATGAGTTCTTGGCAGATTTGCCTTCACATCTTTTCCGCTTGACTGAATTGGAGAAAGCAGATATTATTGGCCTGATACAGTAGTTCCCTTCTCTTTTTCCTGATGTTCCTACGCGTACATCGGGGCCTGAACATGATATTGACGTTGACGATGCACTGCCTATTAAACAGCATGCGTATTGTGTAAACCCTAGTAAGAGGGAATTTTTGCAGAAAGAAGTGGACTATCTATTAGCCCATAATCTTGCTGAGCCCAATTTTAGTGCGGGAGCTCCCCTTGTCTATTAGTTAATAAGCCGAATGGAACTTTTCGCTTTAGCACTGATTAAAGCAGACTTACTGCAGTCACAAAACCAGACTGTTATCCTCTACCACATTGTGATGACTGTGTAGATCGTGTTGGGTCAGCTAAATTTGTAAGCAAATTTGACCTTCTCAAAGGATACAGGCAGGTCCTTCTAATAGCTAAGGCGAAGGACTTGTCTGCTTTTGTTACACGTGACAATTTCCTGCAGTACCAGGTCATGCTGTTTGGGGTCAGGAATGCTCCAGCCACGTTTCAGTGGCTCGTTAACCATGTGCTGGTGGAAATGCGGGGTTGTGATGCCTACCTCGATGTCGTTCTGTATAGTAACATATGGATTAATCATTTAGATCAGATTAATGAACTTTTCACTCATCTCACTGCGGCTAACCTTACTGTTAACCTTGCCAAGTGTGAATATGGTAAAGCCAGTGCCACCTATCGCAGTAAGGTAGTGGGAGGTGGGCAAGTCTGGCATGTAGCTGCTAAGATTGAAGGCATTTGTGAATTCTCTGTACCAGAGACCCTCCGGGAACTCCGGAGGTTTCTTGGAATGGCAGGATATTATGGGGCTGGGGTGGCCAACCTTAGTCCTGGAGAGCCGCAGTGTCTGCTGATTTTTGGTGTTACTCAGCACTCGATTGATGGATTAAAGTAGTTAGTCACTTAACTGATCTCACCTGGTGTTTCAGATTTAATTTGGTAATAATGAGTCGATCAAGCAATTAGCAGGAACAACCCACAAGACTCCTCGAGCCAATTAAGCAGACTTGCAAGTTGCGACAGCAATCTAGGTGTTAACCAAGATTTGTTAATGTGGTTGGATATTTAGCATAGTTGTAATGCAGACAAAGTAGAAGTACAGAGTACAGATAAAAGTTTATAAAGCAGGGGTGAATAACCCTGGTCCTGTAGAGCCAGAGGGTGTACTAAGTTTGGTTTTCTCCACTCAATTTAAACCTAAGGCACCAGGTGAGATACGTGAAGTGTGTAATCAACTGCTTTAATTCATCAAAGAAGTGCTGAGTAACACTAAAAACCAGCAAGCACTGCGGCTCTCCAGGACAAGGGTTGGCCACCCTTGTTATAGTGCTTTTTGTAAGAATTTTACTTGTGTAGTTTTACCCGACCAACCCTAAAATTTCTTTTGAGTGGCCTTTGGCATGTCAAGAAGCATTTGATAATGTTGGTTGCCTACTGTTCAAAGAAGTTTAAATGCCATCATCAAGCCTATTCCACCGTTGAACGGGAAGCATTAGCTCTGATCTACGCTGTGCAACATTTTGAAGTGTACCTAGGCTCATCTTTAAGTCCCATAAACGTCTATACTGATCTCTATCTGTTGGTATTGATCGGATGAGGAACCAGAATCAAAGCCTCATGCATTGGACTTGCGTTGGACTCGCAATATCCTCTGAAAATACAGCATATCAGAGGCAAGGACAACATTGTTGCAGATGCATTGTCGAGAACTTTATTTTTTTCTTCTCTCCTCTTGTTTGCATGGATTTTTGTTCCCTATCGCTCTTCCTGGTCCTGAGGCGCCCATGGATTTAGGAGATGGCGTTATCTGTGTGGAACACGTGGTCTTTTCTTTTTGATTTATTTTTTTATGATTTGTCAGAACAAATATCTTTAGGGAGGGAGGTGTGACGCCCACCTCTGTCCATCTGTGCCCTGGTGGGCTCAGCAATGTCAGTGCTCGGGGAGGGCTGGGCCTTGCTCAGCCCTCCCCTCAGGGGTGGAGTTCTTTCAAAGGAGTTCTCTCTCTTCCTTGGAGGGTGGTACTTTTTACCCCTCAGCCCGACAAGGGCTCGAGGGGTATTGTCGTCTGGGCGGGCTGGCGACTGCAATTTTGTCCTGGCTATTTCTCTGTAACCATTTGGGTTAGGAAGTTCATATTGCATATGCGGACACCCCATGGGGGGTAGGTGTGCCTTTTCAAGGTTTCGTCCCAGTTTGACCTTTGCCCTTGCAGCATTGACCTTCAGGGAGGGGTATTGTCCACTTCAGCGAGGCCCATTTTTTTTCTTTGTAGGCACTGTCTTGATGCTTTTTTCTCCTCACCAGCATTATACTTTCTCTTTGTTTGCTCACTCTCTCAATTTTTACTTTCTTTTCCATATCTAACATAACTTACTAAGACTTTAACTTACTGACTTTGAAATGCATTTTCACTGCGCGACATTAGATCCATCACTCACATACCCTAGACATTGGTTGACTTATTTTTTGGTGTTGATTTCAATAAATTATTATTTCTTCCAACTTTAAAATTGTTGTTGTGTCTTTCATTATGTACCGGTGCATTTGGAGCTTGCCGTTACATTGCCATTACTGTACCAAACTACTATGCCTATATCAGATTTACAAAACAACACTTAAGGCTTTTTACTTTCTGCAGACATATGCTTCACAGAGGTGAGGTCTCCTCCTTTAAGGCAAGGTCAGAGCCGGGCAATAATCCTTCCGATAGCAAGTCCCGATTGAATGAGGTTCACTTAAGTTTACTGATGTACTACCACAATTTCACAAGAATTGATGCAGTATGTAAAATGCAAATAACAGAGTTAAGTAATTTGTAAATTCTGCTAGCAAAATTTATTTGGAAACTGCACAAAGAAAAAAAAAGGTTTTCTTTATCACCAGCATTGATTTTTTTTTTTTACCAGCATTGATTTTTGTACTAAATATTAGACATTTCCAAATTGTTGCCAGCTACATGTTCCAAAACATGTAGGGACAGGAGAATGGAAAGACTGGAGGGAAATTCCATCACTATAAATGTGACATTTGGAAACAAAAAGACTATCCATTGTATGAAAAAAAAATGACAGCATATTCCCATTGCATTAACTTTGATGAGTGGAAAGACAAAAAGAATAACTAGAGGCACTCCTGGACTGCAAACCTCCGCCAAGGCAGCACATTCCAAACCTTGGTGAGTGGAGCAAAGTTCAGTAATCGTGTGTCATACAATTTCATCTTGCATTATGGACATTTCACAATACATCTGGTACTTTAGTACTGGATTATGAAAGGGCAATTTTGAAAAAAAATAAAGGAATTAGCATTTTTCATTTTGGGTGGAATGACAAGCATTATGAATGTGACACCATTGTATCATGTCACTTCATTAGTGTTCATCCGAAGGGTACTTGTGAGGACACATGGTAAACACTCATTGAGGGAGTAAGTAACTTTACTTTTTCATTCTCAGGTTGACTAAAGCATCATTCTCACTGGGGTACTTTTTAAGTTTGCAGAATAATAGCTGCGATGTTTGAAAAATGCCCAGTCAGAATATCGGCCCCCATACCCGTTACGCACAACCCTTGCAAACCCTAATAAATGCCACCTAAGAGCCACATGTGACCCGCATAAAAGTAAAATAAGCCACTGAAATTCATGTAACCACTAGATATTAGCTGCGCTTTATCTGCAAAGTTTACCCAAAATTCTTGGGACGTCCAACCCCTGTAAAAGGGGTGTTTTCAATAATTCATCATGATTTTGCATTATGGCTAGCTGTGCTACAGTTGATGCGAATACGTTGCTGTCATAGGCAGAAATGACGAAGTGAGGTCAGTATGCAGTTTTTATAGGAACTGGCCCCGTCACAGCATCGTAGATGCCAGGCTAGAAACCCAAACGACACTATTACGTAGCAAGTTCGCAGCACATGAGTAGCAGGTTCGCAGCATGTTTGCAGTGCATACGCAGCATATACATTGCATAGTCACAGCAATGATACATCGACCTGGCCTGGATAACTGACCTCGCTGTGGCCTCGTATTGGAATTACCATGCATGTACTAGCCCCGTAGCCTCTATGTAAGTTACAAACTAACCTCGCTTTTTCAGTTGCTTGTGGATTAAACAAAAAAAAAATTGAACACACTGAAATTTCCACCGCATGAAAATCAACCTGCAAACACTAAAGAACTGCTGCGTAAACTCTAAATAACCAGCCTCACAATATCCTCATACTTTGGATAACCTGCCATGATCTTTAAAAATCGATTTACATGGCAAGTTAGTCATCAAAAATACCCCAATGAGACCAACGCTTAACAGGCAAATAGATAACAGGTAATTCATTTACTAATGCCTATAAAATGGGCAGTCAGCGAAGCCACAGTCTTTTGCCAGCAAGATAGTTTGCGGTTTGCCACTGCAGGTAAAGCAGTGAGCAAATAGTCAAACAGTTGAAGAACAACATTTCTCAGTGTGCAGAGAACTTAGGGATCTCAACATCAACAAACCATATTATAATGAAAAGAGTCAGAGAATCCAGAGAAGCTTGAGCAACAACCATGCATGAAAGACGAAGTTGAATATTGATCATGCATGACCTTCGGCCCTCAGACAACGCTGCATTAAGTGAATGGCCAAATTCTTTACAGGACATAATCACACAGTCTTGTAAATGCTCCAGACGTGGTGGCATCATCAAATTTAAGTTAAGACTTTCTTTATGCAAAAAGGTAACCACATATTAACACCAAATAGCTTGTTAGCATGCTTCAACATTAGCACTGGTCTGCATATTTATTTAGTGATTGAACTCTGGTCTTAATAATGTAAAAGCTATCTGTCGTTTACAGAATAGTCCATAGCATGCAATACTAAGAAACTGTATGTAGCTCTAATAGCCAGTGCCTATATGAGTTTGATAGCCTGGAGTAGTGTTATAGCTTTCCGTGGCCAAGCCCCGTGCGATGGTGAAAATAATAGTCCACATAAAGCCAGATCAGTAGCTAGATAGCAGCTGGGAAGCAGTCTTCACTCTGATATAGAGGGATGCAAAGTAGCTTGTCTTTTAGTTGTCTATCTTTGCCTCTTGTCCTGTTTTTGGACCTGGAGTGCACTTCTCAGCGAAGCCATGGCTCGCATTTTGTACTCTCAAATAATGCTAAAAAAAGACTTTATTCGCCGCTAGGTAGCTTTTGCAATATAAGTGGCTTGTTACCACTCTCCATTGCTAATGCTAACATGGTGTAGGTTGCATTAGTTCACGCACATACTTAGCTGATAAATAGCCTCATTTCCTGATCATTTTTGGATTCCCAAGCGCTATTATATTGACATGGAGATGGAGTAGTATGTCAATGAGTCACAAGCGAATAGTTAATGTTTACTCTTTGTCATTACCTGTGTTTCTACCTTCAAAGTAAGACATAGTCCACTGGAGCTCCATGAGCCATTCTGCATAATGCTTCTGCATGGTGAACTAAACTCACGAATGAGCACGGAGTCAGGGGCTACAGGAGGGCAGAAAGAGCAGATAGGGAGGAGCGATGGTGTTTATGATCAAAATGTCTCTCTCTTGCTCTGTTTTCCAAAGTTATCGACAGCAGCTTTGAAGAACTACAGGATATCTGACATCAATAAAGTAAGCTGTTAATGCAAAAATGGTGGATTCCTTCAGGGTTTAGATCCTGATGTTTCAGTATTTATCAATCAGTTCAGCTTGTTTTTAAAATTACCAAAAATATTTGGTAGCACCTAAGGGGCAGTTACTTCATTTGCAGTTAACTTCAGATCAAACTGCCTTTCAGTTTAACATTATATTGCAGCTTATCATTGCTGTTCTTTCCAAAAACAAATTATTTACTGTAGGGCAGGACTCATTGCTTATTTCAGTTCAGTTTTTTAAGCATCAATTTCCACTTGAGCAAAGTTTGAGATGTTTCTTTGTGTGCTGCTGTGTCTGGCCAAGGATACAGGAAATAAACGTACCCTCATAAAACCTCCACTGATTCTCTGTCACTTACATTGGATTACATGCGGTAAGTTAGAAAAGAAAAAAATGCAATTATTCCATAATATTCTCAGTCATATAGCCAGAAATCAGTGATGCTAATTCTAAAAGCAAAACCAAGGACAGCTGATCTCACTGATGAGCATTCACTTTGCATTTTTGGCTGTGACAGTGCCCTTTAGCATTTTACCTCAAATAAAAAAAAAATCACGAAGACAATGTGGTTTAAACTTCATTCAATGGATGCATGATTCAATGCATGGTTGTACTGGGAAAAACTAATATTTAAATATTAAACAGAATACCTATAAAATGGCAGCGCTGAATCTTTTTTCAATCACTGATAAGCTCATATTTTTAAAAACCATATTTCAGCAGTGTTTCCCTATCCATTTACAGCACTATGTGTATAGCGTCATTTATCACGTCAGTGCTTTCTGTGCTATATCATGTTTACAGTTTGACTGTGCATAATTACTTCTTCTGTCAAAATGTTGGGTTTAGAAATGATTATGAAATATAATGAAGTGAGATAAAATTTCTAATTTCTCAGACAGAAAAGGAGAATAAGTGTCATGTCACAGATTATAGCTGCTGTCAATAGCGCCACATTATGTTAAGAGCAAAAAAAATTTGACCCTAAAATCTGGACATTTAAAAATGAAAATGGTTCCATGACCATTTGAAGAATGATACCCTTAGATCTGGCTCATAGCTCATATCTAAAGTGTGTATTGAATCATTTTCCCTTTTGCAGTAAACCTTGTAATGACTTGTACAGAAACCGAATCTCTTTTCAGAAAACAGCAAAATGCAATTTATCTTCATGCATCCTGAAAATTGCATAATTACACTATTCGCAACAGACCATCTGTCCGCCATTCTATGCCAAATAAAAGTGTCACTTCCCTTTTGAAAAAATACATTGAAAGGTATTAATAACAGAACCGACTAATTACATCTCACTAATTACTCTGCAAGTATTCACTTGGAAATAATTTTTATTTTTGAAATAATTGTTAAGTAATGGAAATTCAATAGCCTTTATTCATTTTGAAAACCAATATGCTTTTGATGTGTTTGCGCCTCTGAATGTTTCGCAAATAATCAGACATTATGCATTAGTGAAATGTTACATTAAATATCTCAAGGTATTTGTGTAGCCCTGACTAGGAATTATCAAATAAGCACACATATGCAATAGGAAAAACTCATTACTCTTCTTCACTGAACTAATACTTACTTTTCTCAATTTAATGCAAACAAAACATTAATATACAGTGCAAATATGATTCAAGTTGAATTTCAGTTATTCGGTTATTCATGGACTTGCTCTGAGCTTCCTTGGATTGCTCCAAATAGCTTTTACAAGGGAGAATGACAGTTTTGACTTAAAAACGATCAAATACAATTGGGTTTTCAAAAAATGTTCCAATATCAAAATACCACGCATAGCTTAATTTTTACATGTTGATCTTGAATGATTAAGTCAACATAACAGTATATCTTACATCTTCAGGCATGACGATTTTTTTTTTGTCAGCCCCTTTGACTGTGTTCATGTACATTTATTACTACACGACCTGATAATGTTCACTTCTGATTCTGATGTTAGAATTAAGCTGAATACACATTTAGCTTACCTCCGTATAAGTGGCAAAAATGAATAGACTCAAATGTGAGTCATAACAACAGAATTGATACAGTTACCAAATTTAATGCAGGCTGAAATCCAACCATTAATATAAACCACTTCTTCCTCATCAAGGTTGCAGGGGAGCTGTGGCCAATCCCAGCTGACTGGCCAAGAGGCAGGACCACACCCTGGACAGCTCCCCAATCCATCTCAGCATAGGCGTCGGTTTAGGTGGGGATTTTGTCGGAAGTCATTTTTTCCCCACCACTATCTTGCAGTGGTTTTTATTTTTATTCAATGAAAAAAAAATCGTCTTACATGACGTTTTATAGAAGAGACCGCAAATGGCCTCTAAATGTGCCTGCATAGAAACAGGACTGGCAGCGTGCATATCGCAACGTCGTAACAACTTCAGCCAGAATAACACAGTTGCATAGACCCGGACAGACTAGAGTAAAGAGTTCAGACTAGAATTTCAGCAACAAAGTAACTTCTTTAAAAACAAAGAGCTGAGTTGCCAGGGCAGGGGATCCCCCAAATTGATCAGGAAAATTTCCCCCAATATCTTGGTCTAGTTCCCAAAATAGCCTGCTAATTCGGGAACTAGCCAGCTAGCCTATGTGTGTTCCGTCTTCATCAGAACAAGGATTTTTCGATACCATTAATGCTCCATGATTAGCGTTGATTTTCGCTCCTAACTTCGTGCAGAAAACGGCAAGCAAGACAAGAAGAACAAAATGTAAAATCTCAGCTCTATTTTCCCTCCTCTTCTCAGTTTTTGAAATGATGCAAAGTGCGCATGCATCAACTTCTGGCTAAATTCTCGAGCTTATCGCCCTGGGATATAGAGCCTGGCGGAGAGAGACGCAAGGTTGTAACATCGGGCTTGATTCCAAACTGCAAAATAGCGCGTCAGTTTAAAACTTCGGTCAGATAAGAACATGCCTAATGCCCTGGTCCTCTGTTAAGCCACCCAGGGTGAGTAGTAACAGTGAGTAGTTACCCCTTTCCTACTACAAACTGCGTAGCCCAGGGATATGCCGCCCCGCGTTAAGCTATTCCTACCCCTGCGCTCGTTAACTCCGATAATGTTCCCATTACTACTCATTATCCCAATGTTTCGGTGTTCGGATTGCGCCGTGCGATTTACCATTTCTGCTATGTTCGTTGATAAACGCCAATTTTTGCAAATAACTTAATCAGTTTCGCTGGTAACCGTTCACCATCGCTGGCGTTGGCTTTGTTGACAGTTCATTCAAACAATGGAATGAGATTTTCGTTAAGTAGCTTGCGGACGCTTTTGGCCTGTAAAGTAATAAGTAGTTTGTAACTGATGTCGTGGAAGTATAAATTTATTAATTTTATGGTGAGAAGCATTAGCATACAAGCTAGCGAATTGTACATCCCACGACTCCCAACCGGAAGCGAATGTTAACCTTATTTTTCCATTTTCCAACCATGCCGACTGTTATGGGATATACAGGACGCTCAAATTCGTGAGCCCGTGAAATCAAATTTCTGAAACTTGAGTATTTCATTTTGACCATATCAACTGTTTATTAAAGCAGCAGCGTCACGCAAGCGACGCATGCGCAGTAATGTTAAAATTCGTTTTCTCAAGTTTGTCATCGAGTCGGATCAAAATCGTTGTGTATCATTGTCGTCCGTGCACAAATCTCTTGCAAAGCAAATACTTTACTTGAAGCAAGATCCATACTATTTATTATCTTATCTCTAATTTTGTCACGCTCATAAGCCCAAAAGAAACTTACCATTGTGGATTCTCCCACGACTTCACTAGCCATAAAATTGGAAGGCACTCAAGCAGAGCGACATATGTATGGGAAAAAACAAAAGTAAAACCAGATTCAGTAACTCTTCCATACAACCGGTCAATTCATGGTCTCAATTAACCAAGCATGCATTTTGTTGGGCTGTGGGAAGAAGCTGGAGTACCTGGCATAAACCCACAAGAACAATGGGGAGAATATGCGCACTCCACAGAGAAAGGACCGGGCTGGGTTCAAGTCCACAATCTTCTTGTTATGAGGCAACAGTGCTACTGCTCCACCGCACCACCCCCCAGGCTGAAATAAATCATTTAAAATCTGTCATTTCCATGGAAACATATCTGTCTGACCTCGCTCTGATTTGAGAAAGTAATCCCAAGGCCTTGATATAGCACTTTTTCAGCAAAAAACTTTATGAGTAATGGGTGAATGACACAGTTTGATTGTATGTTTGTTGTGCATTTTCTTTATTATTACTCTGTAGCAGCTGTCTATGACAGCCCATGGAACCAATTTGTGGCTTTTTTTAGATTTTGCACAGCAATAGGAGGCTATATCTCCGACCCATACAGATCTGGTGCCCCTGTGACCATCCCTACATCAACATCTTCAGGCCAAAGTTGCATTTACATTAAAGGTCAAAACTAATGAACCATGTGTTTGAAATTCAAAAACTGTCACCTAACATTAACCTCACCTTATGGTTGCAACGTGAGATGGCTAGACCTAGCTCTCAATATGAAAATTTACCCAGCACATAGTTTTGTGATCATTGAGTTGGCAAGTAAGAAAACTGCTACCTCACAAGTTTCCTTAAATGCAACTCAGTCTTCTTCAGCCAGAGATTTGAGAGTGAAAGTGATTCATCATTACTTGCAAGATATTCAGTAAAATTTGTAATACAGTATAAGATATGCATGTCCTTCTCCCATATACAATATATTACTAGGAGTTATGTAAAGCTTTTGTGTGAGATTGCTTTTGTAGTGAGGCTACATTGGAACGATTCCTGCTGTAATTCTGGCGTTACTGTGGAAACTGCAATCTTTATCGCTAAGTTAAGAAAATGTGAATGACTGACGCACAAACAGCAATGTATGCCCCCTCACAATTTTTAACAGCCCACTCAGTCACTGCATCCTGGTGCTGGGCCTGGTATAGTTTGTGTCCCATTAATTAATACAGAGCCGGCACTTTAAAACAGTCATTATCTGTGAATTGCTCCTTTAAGTGCTTGCTTACAGCTGCTAATGCAAAAGCCAGTTATTATGTTTTATGTGACCTTGTGGATAATCTGGGGGGAATTTAAATTGTCAAATGTCAAATTGCCTTCTTCCATTTTTCTGCTTGCAAAAAAAAAAAGGTCACATATTACTACTTTTTATAATTTTCTTTTATCTCGCTACTGAGAAACTTATATTTACTGTCTCAAAAAGTAAGATCCAATAGTGGCTCTTTCATCTTCAGGTCGAAGAGACTGGAGCTTTTGGAATTGGGTCTGGATGCTGAGTGAGCAGGTAAAAACACTGTAGAGAGGAGAATAAATATCACTCTGCCGTTTCACGTTGAAGCAGAGACATGCAGTCTGTAAGTATGGCATTTCAGTGTGACTCATTGGGAACTTAGCAGGTATGCAATTTCACAGCAGTGGGCATCAAGTTCAAGTTATTTCATGAAGGAGGGGTCCCATTAGATGGTAAAAATATGCTCCCTTTAGAGTATCCAGCCAAAGCATAATTAGACAACCCCAGTACTGACATGGCTTCATTGCTTATAAGGAATTGCACTAGCCTTTGCTCAAGAAAAAAGGCCTCAGGACTGAGGGTATTCCCAGCCTGTGTTAAATAGACCTCTCTTGTTGGTAATGCATATTGAATGCATGTAAAGCCACTCCGATGGCAAATGTAGCAATGCTCATGCACAGTAACTGGTCAATTTCAGAGCTACCAAATAAAAAGAGATAGCAGCAAACTTGCCGCTGGGAATCCCAAATTGTTCAAGACAAAGTATTTGAAGACTCTGGTGCTAAAAGCACTGAAGTCAAAAGATGTATATTTTGAGCAAAGTCGGTGTGAAAATAAAATGATCCATAAAATCTGCCGATTAAATTTTGGATGGTTTTGAGCATTGCTTATAGCTGGACTCTGCCATTGAAAAAAAAAATGTTACCATGACCTGACAGTGGGATGTGAGTCAGATGATCTTTGAGAAAATCAGAGTCATCTGGCTCTATCTAGTGCTTCTAATTCCTTATGCTAGATTTCACCGCGACCAGGACAAAACAATCAATCGGAGCTAGCCAGCATAAGCAATGCCATTTCTCACGGACTCCCATATTTGTGAGTTCAAACTTGAGAAGTTGAGAACTGGAGTACAAATTTCCAAGAACGCGAGGACACGGTAATGTGCTTTTTCCTCGATGGATGCTGTTTTCACTGACTGTCACCAAAAGCCATCGGGAAAAAGCAGGCTACACTTGCCGCCGATATTGGTTTGGTCTTTGACCCGAGGCCACATTCATAGGATAGTTGTTGATGGTAAAATGTAGATATTTCACATATAGTGTTTGCATCTAGCGTTCACAGAGCTCCGCTGACGATTCAGGCATAGGATATTGCATCCAGGTAATGGGATGCAAAACTCACACTCGTGCATGTGAATCAGGGGGCGTGGCTTTAGTCAGAGACTTGAGGAGAGGGGGTGGGTTCAGAGGTG
Source organism: Gymnothorax reevesii (assembly GCA_029721435.1). Taxonomy (NCBI): domain Eukaryota; kingdom Metazoa; phylum Chordata; class Actinopteri; order Anguilliformes; family Muraenidae; genus Gymnothorax; species Gymnothorax reevesii. The sequence continues at coordinate 86,636,405 of CM056575.1, forward strand.
AGGCTACATTCGAATCTTGGTCGCTGTTCCAAAATTGCATACTCCAGCTTTAATACTAAATATTTGAAGTTTATGCATATTTTCAGTATTTAAAAACCTCAGCAGTTTTGAGGGCCATTTTTTTATTGGACTCAGGTACTTTTCGCGACTGGCTAGGACCAGGATATTTCTGGCATGAAAACTAGGAACAAACTTGGTAGGGCTGGGTGATTACATGTATCGCGATAATTTTAAGCGCAATAAAACTAACTTCCACTATGGGGCAGACAGGCGAGCTGCTCATAACCTTTCCTATACCTAGTGCTGTGTGTAGCAAACATCTGAGGTCTTTTGAAATGTTTCCGGGGGAAAAAATTGTGATTTGAAGTCAGCTAATTGCCAGTGAAGTTGGACAACTTCCTTCACCTTGGCGTAATTAGCTTACCTAAAATCAATTCCCGTGTACTTTGCCTACCTAATAATCAAGCCATTTATTCAGCCAACTGACAAATCAAAACCAAGATGTGGCCCATAATGATATAGAAGAGATAGCCTAATGAGAAGCAGACAGACCTAACCAGGCTACGGTGTTAGACTGAAAGAACGTCAATTATCTGAATAAATAGCAGATCTCTGAAGTCACCTCTCATCATTGTATTTTTACATATCATTTAAAAGATTTTTAAGATGGCCCTGGTTTTAAAGTGTTTTAAAATATACGCAATACGGAAAACACTTCATGAACGCTTTTGTGAAGCATATCAAACGTGAATGTGAGAAACTATTTTCGCATAGACAAAAGCACCAAATTAATAATTGAACAGGCCTAATTTGAAATGAAGTAATTCATAGCTCTTTATTTTGGTTACTTTTGAGCGTCTAAATAGTCTACGGTGAAAGTTGAAAACATTCGTTTAAGCGTGTCGAACATGGCATGTAAATTACAATCACATTCAGTTACAATTAGCCCTACCCAGGACATATTAACAGAATACATAGATTTTTCTTTCAACTTTTACTATAGCTGGGCATTTAAGAGTTAAACAGGCTGTTAATGCTCGGAAACCGTCCAATGTGGCTGGATTAAAACAATTTTGCAAAGAAGAGTGGGCCAAAATTCCTCCACAGCGATGTGAAAGACTCATTCCTAGTTATCGCCAATGCTTGATTGCAGTTGTTGTCGATGAGGGTGGCACAACCAGATATTAGGTTTAGGGAACAATTACTTTTTGATATGGGGCCAAGTAGATTTGGATTGTTTTTTCCCTCAATAAATGAAGTCTTCATTGAACTTTTTATAAATTCAGGTTATCTTTGTCTAATATTAAAATCTGTTTGCTGATCAGATAGATTTAAGAGCCATTCTGTGAGAAAATTGCACTTTTTGAAGAAGTTCAGGAGTTGACCCTCCTGGAATGGAATGAAAGTTCGCAGATAGTCTAACAGAAAAAGCCAAATTTTTAGGTATGCATCTCAAGAAGTCTGCCGGTGGGGCCACCTGGAAGCCACTAAAGTGGCTCAGTTTTGCTTTTGACACCATATTTTACATCAATTATAATGACTTAAGGGTACACAGTACCAGATGTGTTATACTTTATCATGACCTGTGATACTTCAAGTCTGGATAGACAGCAGCACCACATCAGCGCCAAGCTGGGTAACTATGCTATTGAGCTGGAATTATTTGAGAAATCACGGTAAAAAGTGAAAATAGGAATGGGAATAAAATAATATGCCAGACATATACCAATCAAGAATGCTTTATTATGTGTTTACTCACAACAAAGCTATCATTTTCAGTTATTTCCGTGGTATCTTGCTGGGTTAGTGCAATGGATGGCCGGAAAGATGGTCAAAATTGATTTTGGTGCATGTTTGCAATATATTTTCTCAATAACCCAGATATGTTCTATGATGATAAATACTGTTTGTTGTGTTTTTCGAGCTCTGTGCTCAGGGATATCAAGAATCAGCGTGCTCAAAGCCCGAGATTTCTCGTTTGGATCGGCCGGTTAATGTAAATTAATTCATCGGCGATGTTAATTAGAGATGGCAGATCGACTGAAGAATACGACCTGGATAGCATAACTATAACTATAATGGTTTCATCGTGATTCATGAAATATAACTAGCTAACCTACCGGAAGCTTCCTTATAACGTAGCTGGCTTCCCTTTATGTTAGCCGATAATAATAAACGACTGTCACAACACTGTAAGTTAGCCAGCTGGAAACAGTAACCTTAGATTTACGATGCAGACCATATCCTTCAGTCCCTCCGGAGCTACACTTCCAGTGTTAGGAAAATGACTTCACCACGGCTCATTTTAAGACTTTTTTAACCAGTGAAAGTTCCATCTCCTCCCCCAAATAACTGACAATAACTGACCTGTTATGAGGAAGGTAGAATCCGAGTCTGAAGTTGGTGGGCTGGTAGCGGACAAAGGGTTAATCAAATTGTCATGAAAATTGATGAGAAAGAAATTTAATGTCTGAACTTGCCATCCATCATATTTGTTTTGTTTTAAACCCTCTCATTTCTGTGTGCAAGCCAGTTTAAATCGGGTGAAAATTAACAACCCGTGTTCACTCAAGCGGAACAGCAGGTGATTAACAAAGTTTCAAAATGAGCATGAGGGTATAGTCTATCAATACATCATAACAGATTTTTGGAAAATTATATCATATCAATGTTGGTGTTAACTTTTTTTGATACACGCTGAATGTCTCTATGTTGCAACCTCAATCCAGTTAATGAGTCCGGAAAGAACCTGGTTACCATGCGATTGCTGCAGCGTTTGTCTCTCCCACCATAGAATGTCTTTGTATTGCAGTGGCAAACGTGCCTAAAATAAGCATCTCATTGTAAACTAAACTGTTATTGGTAAAAGCCTTGACTAAATAATTTGAGGAGTTATGTGATGTGGAATTGCGAAATAGCATCACATATTCTATTAGACTATATTACCTGCAGGAAATATACCATTTTTAAATTAGAAAGTTACGCCGTGTTGTATTTTTATCAAATGCTATTTCTTCCCATTAGCAACACTTCACAAACACGTTAGGATGCATGGTTGATGGATTTAAAGGGCTTGTCTTGGCAATTAAAAAAACATGTTATATGCAAAATGTAGACCTGTTATTTTGCAGCGATAAAATAAGCTTAACATTAGGCCTATGAACTTGATGCAGTATCCTTTTAATTCTTCTGAGATTCAGTTTTACAGAGGAAATTGGCCTACATGATTTTAAATACGTCTTGAATAGGCCTATTACTCGACAGGACCTATAATGAAAATTAAATCCCGAGTTTTAAGTTCTAATGCTGATGTAGCACTTTATTACAGAGCTGGCATAGTCGTTTAATTAGCCTTGAAAAATCACTGACAAATTCCGTATCCTTTTGAAGTTGCAAGTTTGCAAGTTGAATGGATATTGGAAGTAGTGTTCAAGTCCAGAAAATTGCAAGAAAATATGCGCCGAATCTTTAAATCAGGTGGTTCTTTTTTTTTTCAGCATCTTAATTACAGGGTAACATCTGCTTGGCTAGAGTTGCAACAAAGAAGACAATGTTATTTTGTGCATTTTTTTCAATGACGTTAGGGCATATGTGTATCATATTACCTCTGTGCAATTTTACCGAAATATAAGATTAAAATGTTATATATTGCACTCTAATTAAATGCTTCAGGGAAAATTCTGTAGCCTGATTGACCATTCAAGTCCAGATCTACAAGCCATAAAATTTTATGGGCGATATAGCGCTATCCTTCCTCCAAAAGAAACGTTATGGACACGGACCACTCTTTTATTAATGTGACAGTGAATAATTCACGGATTCACAAATTCATTAATTCATCAAAACGCCACTCACTAACTGTCGGCAAACAGGTCAATAAACTTCAGGACGGTACCCGGCTTTATCCATGTTGTGAACAAAGTCTGTGCTTGGCTACTAAGTCAGACATATTTAGTTTACAGCATATTTAATTAACTACTAAAAGAAACACATTGATTTTTCTCATCAGCCATCCAAAGATTTTGGTCTCTGCTAGTGTACTCTGCTTACAAGTTCACTCTGTATTCAGAATCGTCGTCGCCGCTAAATCAGTTGCTGCACGACTTCATTCTGATTCCAGTGAACAAGAAATGGAGGAACAGGCGAACAAATCCGGGAACGACTCCGCTTAAGGAACTGCGCCAAAGGATCCCTGTCCTTGAAAGGAATCGTAATGCCCACCACTAATGTGAATTATGTCAGACGACTTCAAATAAATGTTTCGCCATCTCCCTTTCCAACTCCCCCACACTCTCTCTCTCTCTCTCTCTCTCTCTCTGCAAACAGAGACACACACAACGCACAAACTTTAACACTGAGGAGAATGATGCTTTTATGTAGGAACTGGTGCTGCTTTAGAATACAGTTTGTTTACCACATTTATCACAGAATTCAAGCAGAAACAGTCAGCATTTTTCTATGAGCTTCTGCCTGATGGGGTCTCCCCAATGGATGGTGTAGATCGGGCAGTCACTACACATCTTGATTGAGATGGAAAGTGTGACCAGAGGAAAAGTTCCCTCCTGGAGTAGAAAACAAGAAGCCAAACAAAGCATCTCAAATGCACTGGTGTCCAATGCCAAGTGATAACATGGTACAAAACCTGCTCCCACAGTCTCACGACCTCTGCTAACAAAAACTGATGAAAATTTCTACTAGCACCCTACAGGTAATCTGCTAAAAACTGAATTCATTACACATGATGTAAAGTAATGTACAATGCGCTAATTTTTTACAACTAAGCTGATTTTATTTAAGCAAGTTACACAAGTATGTGCATGCAAATTACAAAGACCTTTTTTGACATTAATACTTATTTTACAGAATTGCTATTGTGTTCCTCTAATTCTCTGGCAACTATCTAATAAAAGAGATTTGAAAGTATACCTCAACTCAAAAGTTACAAAACGCAAATATGTGCGGTTTCTGTAAATCACAAGGCTAAAGACAATTGGCCTCATTTTATAAAGTCCCACCATGAATTATGCCCCCCGCTACTTCAGAATGGGGGGATTTAAAAAAAAAAAAACTGCATAGTAGTATATGTCAACGGTGGGCTCCACAGAACGAATGGCTGCCCGCTCTCTCTCCACCAGCACGAGCACTGCACTGGAATACTGCCAGGGTGTAAAATATGGAGGTAAATTCCTATCTTTATTTGAGAGCATGGCATTTCAACATGAGAGCAGACATATGGGTTTCATGCGTAGATTTGGAACAAAAATATAAACTCCTGTGTACTGTCCAACTTGCAAAAAATATTTCATAGCTATTTAATGGCAACATTTCGGTCCAAGACCTTCATCAGGCAAACAGTTTGTTCAAAAAGATACAAAAGTATTATGAAAAGGTCGTAGCTGCAAACCGCAGCTAATCAACTTCATAGTGACAGATGAACAAGTAAAAGAAACAGAGAATAGAAGTTTGTGTTTGTTATATGCAGCTAATGTTAGTTGCTACTGCAATACTTTAACATTCTTCTTTAATGCCAAGTCTGAGGTGCGTATGATGTCCACAGAAGCAGAGGGATGATTCCTTTCAAGCAAATGCAAAGGAGAGAAAACATGTCATGAAACAAATGCAGGAAATTAATTAATTAATTAATACTGTACTTAGATTGAAATCCTTTGCAATCAATTTTTGCCTGAAGGTTGGAGCCTTCACCAAATGTAGTTTTCTCTCTTGAGATGCTTTCCCAGGCCTTAATTGCAGCTGCTTTCAGTTGCCACTTGTTCGTGGGTCTTTCTGCCCTCAGTTTTGTCTTAAGAAAGTGAAAAGCAGTTCAATTGGGCTGAGGTCAGATGACTGCTCCCTCTATCAGTAGTCGCATCATCAATAAACACCAGTGACCCAGTTGCACTGACAGCCATACATGCCCATGCCACAACACTGCTTCCACCATCTCTGGCAGGTGATGTGGAATGGTTTGAATCATGTGCTGTTCCTTTCAGTGGCGTGTGCCTATACATTTACGGCAGGCACGTGCCCCCCCAGAATCGTTGAGGGTTTTTCCCCCCTTTCCCCATGTCGCAGTTTCAGCTTTAGCTATGACGAATCAGCTGCACTCGTTCATAAGTGCAACGTTCCGCAGCTCATGTCCCACTCGTCTCAGGGTAGTCTTATGCTTGAACATATGTTGGTTTATCTTTATTCAAGGGGCCAGCCTTAGTGAATCCCATCTCGGGAACTTAGCGTCGGGAACGGACAAGCTTGCATATGATGCTGACGAGTGGACAGGTAGCCTCTTACTAAGCTTAGCTACTCAGGCTTGAAAATGTATTCCCTTGCTTTAGAATGTAAGTTCTTTCAGTTGCTGATTTAAATGTGCGTATTTTTTGCTACTTTTGCTATTTTTAGAAATATCCCTTGTGCTGATGGCTACGTGTGTGTAAATGTAGTTTGACAATGCAAGACACCACGTTAAATGACTTATCCAAAGATTTAATATTAAAGATATTAAATTGTTTTCTTATCCCGTAGTTGTATAGTTTCTGATGTCACGTCAAATACACGCGCGATGACTCGATGGAGTGGACAAACATGTATGGTAGGGTTATTCCGGAAATTCTTGAAGGCAGCAGCTTCAGCAGCAAATTTCCTTCGGGATAGTGAAGTATTATGTTGTTGTTGTCATTGCTTCTTGAAATGAAAATGATCAAAACTTATTCTGTACTTGGGTGAAAAGATGCCGAGCTAGTTTCAGATAATACCTCACAATTAGGTCGGGTTTTATATTTCAGGGTAACAGGGATTCAACTGTACGGCTCTGCCTTTTAGTGATTTGCTACCGAATGCGCTGGATGACCTTGGTATTCACTTTATTAGGTACACTTGTACACCTTCTTCTGAATGCAAATATTTCAGTCAGTCAAGAGGCTAAAACTGATGCAATGCATGTTAACACGTTCCCACCAAGCATCATAATGGGGAAGGAATATGGCTTGACTATTAACTGACTGCTGGGTATAGGACATGTGGACTCTTTTTTGAATATTATTTTAGCCTGTAACAGAAAAAATAAAAAAAATGTTGAATTTCAAACTACGTAGTTCAATTAAAAAAAAATCTTATTTGAATGGGTATTATTTATATAAAGGAGACCTATTAAAATTTTACAGTATAGCTAAGCTGTGCCCACCCAAAAAATTGGCTTGCACAGCACCCCTGGTTCCTTTCCCTCTCCGTTCTTTTCTTTTCCCATTAATCTGGTACAAGATGATCTTAGTTTTATATGTCATAAGAATCTTTTTCCAGCGCTGGTCAAGGTTTTTTAGTTGTTCTCTGGCAAAGTCTAATCGAAGACCCACATGCTAAAAACACTTAGGTCACAAAATGTTAATTTTGAGAAAATCGACTTGGGTAACTATAAAAGATGTTTTCCCATCCTTGCCCCACAGTGTGAGACAATGTGACTTGAGTACATTTAGCACTAGCTCTTGAATTTGGCCGCTTGTTTTTCAGTGTTACCAGTGGTTTGCACCTTGTGGTAAACCCTCTGTGTATGTTAAGTTTTGAAGATGCCTCTGATTGCTGACTTTGACCATGATACACCTACCTCCTTGACAGTGTTCTTCACCAGGATGTTAAAAAAGGATTTTTCTTCACCAAGCAAAGTATTTGGGGATCATCCACTTCAACTGTCTTTTGTAGTCTTCCAGGGCTTTTGGTATTGCTGAGCTCCCCAGAGCATTCTTTCTTTTAAAGAATGTATCAAATTGTTGATTTAAATCCTAAATCTTCTGATATCCATCCTGTTGGTTTGTTTTTTTTTTTCAGCCTAATGATGGCTTCCTTCACGTGCATTGACACCTCTTTGAACCACAATACTAAATGCAAATTCAACACTTCAAAGAAAGTTCATACTTTTATCTGCTTAATTTGTCATGATATAATGTTGTAATAGACAACACCTGGCAATGAAACTGATAGTCAGTTAGTTCTCAAGTTGCTTTGGAGTCTCTGAAAATGGAGCACTACATATAAAAATGAATGCAATCATTAATGTAAGTTTGTTGTGAAACTTGATTGATTTATCTCAAATTCATTGTGGTGGTGTACAGAGGTAAAGTAATAAAAATTGTGTCACTGTCCAAATACCTTTGAACCTAACTATATATTAATATATGCTGTATATGGATGAGTCAAACATTATGACCAAATGCCAGATATGCTGTTGGACCTCCAATATGCCATAAACACAGATCCATCAAATTGAGATGCCCAACACCCTGTAACTTGTAAAAGTTGCTACAGTCTCATCTCTCCTGCATCCAGCACTTCAGCTACGAGAACTGACTATTCGCTTATCATCTAAGGCCTGTTCGTAGACCTTGACCTGTGCCTTTGTTACCAGATAATACCATTATTTGTTTAGTCAATGAGTGGTTATAATGTTTTTGCTTATTTGTGTACGAGGTTCACTGAATATACGCCCAAATTCTGAATTATAGACACATTTTGTGGCCTTCATGGCAGTTGTCAAGAGTCACAAAACAAACGGGCAATGCTGAAACATTCTTATCACCCAGCTTACATGTTTTTCAATGATTCAATCATTACTGGCACAAACAATTACAAAATGTTGGCAACAGCATGCGTAGATGAGCCACATGAGAACTCTCAGTAAATACTCTGCACACTGGAATGCATTCCGACTCGTTAATATTGGAGGACCACGCGCAGCCCCTCTGAGCTGTCAGCCAAATTTAAAAATCATTCAGGTCAATATTTATATCAATCCAACTTCAGACATTAGATAAATACTGCCTTGGCAAGCACTTTCTTCATACTTTGGCACACCAGCTCGCTGTGGGATGCAACTCAGTAATCATAAAATGAGCCAAAACATTAAACCACTTGGAGATGAAGCAACTTACACTGATTATCCCGTAATAACGGCGCTATCAAGGTGTCCAGAGAGTCCTTACAAGGTGACTAAAATGGGACCTGAAAGACTTTGACGATGACCAAATCATTGTGGCCAGATGAATGGCTCAGAGCATCCTTGAATCGGTAAGGGTTCTGGTGAGCTCCCAGTCAGCAGTAATGAATATCTGCCAACAGTGGTCCAAAAAAAGACAAACCATGAATCGGCGTCAGGGTTTTTAGTGTACAAGGCTCATGAATGAATATGGGCAATGCAAGCCATCCTGTCCTGTTGGAACCAAAAGAAGGGCTTCCGTGGCACAAGCTGCAGAGTATTTAAATGATTTGTGAGGCATGTGTAACATCACATTCACTTTAGAGATGAAGAACTGTCAGAGTACCCATTCTAACCTCCTTACACCATTGAAAATGCATACGATGGGCACATGAGCCTCAGAACTGGACCCAAGAGCAACTGAAGATTGTTGGTTGCCAAGCCCAGTGATTCTTGTTTTCTTTCCCATCATGTGCTTTGGCTGAGTACATGTGGACCTTTAACCGAGGAAGAGATGGCAACAGGAAGAAGACAAGATGGTGGAAGGAGGGTGATGCCCTGGGAGATGTTCTGCTTGGAAACCTTGGGTCTGGGAATTCAAGTGGGCATCAGATTGATGGAGTTGTTTTGGTAGCATGAGGGAAACCAACACAATATTAGGCAGGTGGCATTCATGTTGTGACTGATTAGTGTATATGTATCTACTGGCAGTATGAGGCTGTGTTATTACTTAGTCATTGTCTGCTCCTGTAATGTAATATTTAACTGGCATGCAGGAAAGCACTTGTTCCAATTTTGAAAATTAAATAATTTTACCCAAATTCAATTTTGCGTGTGATTTTTTTATTACAGGATGCATTCATGATTTTTGTACACACATCATTTAAGTGCTCATAATTCAGCTTCGATTACCCCATTACCTTTCTTTTAAACCATGACCTGCACCTGAATGGAATGGGAGTCAACTGAGATGCCTTTCGCTTTTGAAAAGAGCCCAACAGGCTGCCAATGGGGACAGACTGATGAAAGAGGCCACATAAATCCACTGAAACACTGCCAGTGACTGCATTTCAGATCTATTCAGAGAGACAAGCTTAAATCCGCTGCTGGCAATATCTACCACACAGCACTGAAGAATGTCAATGAATCAATTTGGGACTAACAAATCAGCGCTGCGTGCATTAGGCTGTGAGTCTGTGGCGTGAGACAACGGGATTCTCTGCCGAGCCTTCAGGCTGAGCTCCTGTGGTTCAACTTAAACTACATGCAGTGTGCTCATTAGCTTCCTCTGTGAATGCCTGTGAGTGCAGATGAGATGCAGAGTGACATTTCATTTTCTTATGAGAAAGTTCATTGTCTATCCTTGGCCTCCCCCTCCGGCAGGAAAACCAAGTGTGGAAGTTATCCGTTTGGGCACTTACCTCCCGCTGTTCTCTCTGACCTACCCCTAAAACTTTTTTCGAGTTACTTCGTTGGTACGAAACATATTTTACGGCTCATAAACCTTCACATGCAAGAAGTCCCCCCCCCCCCCCAAAAGAAGAGATATGCATACGTAATTAAAAAATATATAATATATAAGTTAAAATGATAAATTCTACTGCTTTGGCAGACAGAATGTTGAAAGCAAGTTTCACTGCTTTGGGTATGCCCTCTGACAGTGTTTAGGCTTAATGATCTACAATATGGTTTTTCAAACAAGGGGAAAAAAAGGTGCTTTCAATCTTCTCTGCATGTCTGTTTCAGGTGGGTCAAATTATTTCCCTGCATCAAGCAAAGAAAAAAACAAAGCAGATTGCTGAAACTTTATTGAAAATTTGTTGAAGAACTATCCAACGCACTAACCTGGAAGGATAGTGTTGAAGCGTCGCCTTTAAGGAAGCAATGTCATCAGAAAATATCTTGAATGATTGTGGTTGGAGATCACTTAAACATTTAATGAAATCAAATGGTAACAAGAGGTGCCAGGCACAACAAACCCCGCCCCTCGCACACAGTTTCACCTACTCATATGAAATTCTATAGGGATCTACTCTGGGTCAGTGGCAATCCCTATACTGAATTTGGGGTGAATCTGGCCATTAGTTTTGCTGCTAGAGTGTTAACAAACAAACACAGAAACAAACCGAACCGAAAACAATACCCCTTCCCTCACCCTTCGGGTGGGGCGGGGTAAAAACTCAACAGTACAACTCAAGGCTATATTAAACTGTGAAAGTACACACAATGCAAGGTAAACTCAAAGGAATTGATTTTTCAAACAAGGGCAAAAAGGTGCTTTCAGTTTTCAATCACTGGCCATTCACACAGCAGATGGTAGAAGGCAAGCTCGGAAAAATGTACCACTGATCCACAGGCAAGTGACCCAACCACAGCAATAGATAGTACAAATAAAAAATAATAATCTCAAAATATATTTAAAAAAAAAGTGGTGCCAGGCACAACAAACCCTGCCCCTCGCACATACTTTCACCTACTCGTGCAAAATTCAATTGGGATCTATTCTGGGTCAGTGGCAATCCCTATACCGAATTTGGGGTGGATCTGGCCTTTAGTTTTGCTACTAGAGTGTTAACAAACAAACACAGAAGCAAATCGAACCGAAAACAATACCCCTTTGGGTGGAGCGGTGTAATAATGTCATTGTGATGGCACTTTCTTTGTCATCTACTGGCATCTTGAATGTCGCTTTGTTCCGTTACAGTGCTGCGTTTGTGAGGAAGGACAAGCCATCAAGCCTAAAGGACACGGTGATACCAGAAATCACTCATTCACAATTCTGAGATACTCATAAATTCAATTTCTACTGCTAAAAACCGAAAACCAAATGTCCCAGCTTAGGAACAATTGATTTTTGATCTGCTTTCATTTTCCAAAATTGTTCATTTAAACACGCAAATGATCATGTCCACTCCACAATGCTGATAATCATCTGCTGTCCAGTGATGGGCAGCTTATTAGACAGGAATGGCTCCCTGATGTACTTCAACCACTCCTGAGCTCTTGGCTGCATGGCACTGTCAATAGTAATAAAACTCTCTGAAGCAACTACTGGGTTCCAAAAATGGGATCTAAATGCAAATCCATAAAATGCCTCTCCCCAACTCTTCCCATAGGTTATTTGGAACATTTTCAAATTTTTATATACGGTATAGACATTTCTTATCTCTTTATCAAAACAGGGCATATTCTAGGATAGCTTGAGGCACAAGCAAACTGCCAGAATGTTTATTGTCTCTCTTTTTCATACTCTTCCTTCAATAGACAGTGAGACAAACTCTCAGCAACTACTGAAACAGAGCATCACCATTTTTCCAGTGGTGAATCTTACCCCCAAAACCCATTATTTGTTGAATCATTCCCTCTAGAATACACTGCCTGGCCAAGAAAAGTCAACTCCAGGATTTAGCTAAGCAAATAGGTAAGAGCCTTGCATTAGGTAATTACAGCAGCGATTAATATGCTTCAGCTGGCAACAAGTTATTTAACTGGCAACAAGTTAACTCAAGACTATGTTAAACTGTGAAAGTAAGAGCATTTCCACATGCACAATGCGAAGAGAACTCGAGGGGATTGAGACTAAACAGCTGTGTAGCCTTATGAAAACCACTTATCAGTGAGGTTAAAAAAAAGGTTCAGTTTGCTAGGGAGCATAAAGATTGGATGATCTACAGCTGCTTTTAAATTGAAGTTATTTCATTTTTATACAGAAAAAAAGTTTAACAACTTTTATACAGAAAAGGTTTTATACAGAAAAGTTTAACAAATATTTTTCTTCTGATGATTCCTGTACATGGGTTGGCAAATGTCATTGTTCACATTGCCGTCTGTCCTTTTGATGTTACTTACACTTGCTAGTATACTGTCTTATTTTATTATTACTATTTTTTTCTTCTCTTTGTTCAATTGTCTGTACATGTTGTGGGATGATTGCCTCACAATAGGTGCCTTGCCACCTGTGAGATCATTTCCTGACTTCTGTCAAAGCATAATAAATAAATAAATGATGGGAAAAGGTTATATGGTCTGATGAGTACAGATTTACCCTGTTCCAGAGTGATGGGCGCATTAGGGTAAGAAGAGAGGCGGATGAGGTGATGCACCAATCATGCCTTCTGTCTACTGTGCAATACTCTGGGAGCAATGGTATGATCTGGGGACGATTCAGTAGGTCAGGTCAAGAATAAGCAATAATTTGTGCCAAAAAATGAAGTCAGCTGACTACCTGAATATATTGAATGACCAGGTTTTTCCATCAATGGATTCTTTTGTTCCCTGATGGCATGGGTATATTCCAAGATGACAATGGTCGTGTTCGAAACCGTGCTCTACAAGCTACATACACTATTCTCATGACACACTAGCCACACTTCATGCTACTACGAACAAACCCTTCTTTCTTCTTTTTTTGAGTTTTATGGTGACTGACACATCAATTTGTGTATTACCGCCACCCTCTGTGCGATATAAAATAATGATTTGCAAACGAACCTGTTTGAGAAATTAATATTTATGAATGTTTTCTCTGAAATAAAACCCCCCTAACCAAACGATACACAGAAGACCAAAAAAGGAAAAATTGCACATTTGTTTTGAAGGGATTTAAACAGGATATTAACCTATAGCCTCACTTTAGCCAACCTGACATAGCAGTTTTCAGCCCCCCCGACCGTCATTTAGCCAGGTTGAGATGGAGTCAGCAAGGAGAGGACAGAGACAATCGGCCCGCCGTCTGCTTTCATCTGTACGCTTATGAATTAAGAATTTTCCTAAGAAGTAAGATACCTTTTTAAACTAGTTGCTACTTTCACTCAGCTTACCTACTCCCAGTGGATGATGTGAACAGATGAGAGTGAAATGTTAGCTTGGCTAAGATTAGCTTGGCCAACCAAAGAACAGCTGTATCAGAATACTGGATGACCATGAAGAAAGTATTCATTAAATTATCATCTAATGTTAATTCTCATGAATAATGTTTTTATCATCGTATTTCGACTTGAAACTTAACTTAAACCCAAACAGCTACGGGTATAGAGCACAACTCACCAAATGCTCTACAAATGAAATTGGAGGGAAAAAGTAGCTTATATTCACATTAACCGCTTTGCGCAGGTATAGACACCTGCGTCGATGAATACCGAAATATGGCTAAATTAATTCCGTAATTGAATTTTCAAATGTTTTACTTCAATTGAACAATTTTGGCCAGTATCTGCGATACAAATTTGAGTGATGAAGCATTAAATAAGCTCTTGCACAGCATGGAAAAAAATTTGCTTTATTTGTATTATGCATGAAGGGAAACATTGAGCTCATTGAAATAAAAAAATAAGATGGCAAATGTGAATTTACTCTTTAATAAACAATCATTATGCAATAATTTCATAGAAATATTCCAATGAGAAATTTAATAAAATACTTCAATCACTATAAATAAAAGTTCAAAAAAAATTTAAATTATCATATAATTTAAGAAAATGAATCTATTAATAATTGCACAAAATAGTTATTTCATATACAACAGTTACACATTCAATACATAGTCCAATAAATAATTTAAAATATTGTCTTTTACAGTTGAGTTCAAGTGGGCCATATGGCAGGGTGAATCCCCATGGTCCCCTGTTGCTCCTCTATTTTGAGGGAGGTGACCTGTGGAAGGACTTCCGCCTATGAAAGTCAACGCTGGAGAGCCTTACCCGTCTCCTGGGAGAGAATAACTATGGATGGGGGATGTCGATAGAGGTCCTGGTGTTTGTATACTGGCTGGCCTGTGGAACGTCCTAGCGGGTCGTGTTAGAGGCCTTTGACATTCCTCGCACCACATGCCATGACATGATCCACCGGGTCAGTAAGGGCATCCACCTGCATTAGTAACCAACTACCAATGAAGTATTGTTATGAGCCAAGCTTGCAACGCTAATCGGCAGTAATGTGACTGCGGAGCCACTGGTGACAGCATTCTCTGGTGACAGTCAGCGACAACAGCATCCGCCGAGGATAAAGCACATAACTTTTTATTTTAAAAATATTTAACAATATTAAAATGGTGGTGAGAAAGGTGAACAAATAAATACTCGCACTGAATTGTTAAGTACACAAGAACCAAACTGTCCCAAACTGCAGATTCAGCTTACCGTGTCCTCGCATTCTTGGAAGTTTCTACTGCCGTTCTTGATTTCTCAAGTTTGAACTCACAAATATGGGAGTCCATGAGAAATGGCGGAGCTTATGCTAGCTAGCGTTAGTCCAGCTGTAAAGAAACACCCACAACTAGGCTACACAGCTGATGGCTTAGAAATAGCTGTCACCGTATTGAATTGGCTCCATCGATATGCTTTCCAATTGACATAATAGAAGATAAATTTAAATGTGTCACTATAATGGTAAAAGTAACAGCTGTAACACACTGAAAGCTTGCAGTCTTTTTAATGAAGTGCAAGCGAACTAATTTTTGAAGAAAGTTTCGATAAGAACTCTTCGGCTTTTGCCACCCAGAAGAATGTCTATTACTGCCGAGACGTCATGGTAAATTGTCGTATAACAAACCCCTTGGCGCAGTGGTATCAGGGTAAAGATTGATCTCGCAATTGTATGAGCGATAATTAGGTAAAGTCGAGGAGATTGTCTGCTAAAAATCTCCGCGAGATCAGCATAGTTGTTGGGAACGTTGGAGGGCATAGAAAAGTTCAGAGCAGCGCCTAAATTCTCACCCTGTTCGGAACTTGCCGTCTCTATTACTGACTCAGAAAAATCCTCTGAATAGAAATCCTCCTCAAGGATCCCACTCCAACCCCTCCTCAGCTCCAATTTCTAGATTAGGAGAGTTAGGTGAGACAACCTCCTCATGATCACTCCAGGCGTCAGCCTCCCCCATAGGTTGACATCTGGAACAACACACCGAACTCTCACTGCAGTGAGATCTGCAATCCGTGCCCCACTGGATGACCGGATTACTCTGACTGCCCCAAAAGATGTGTGGCCTATGTTCAAGTAGCCAAGAATGTCCTTATACAACAGGGAAAACCAGGGAACTGATCAGGAGAAACCGGATTTCCTCTGAATGACCCAAATGGGATGAACATAATCAATAATTCAGAAGCTTCGCTTATAAGCCCAGTTCCCAACGGGCGTCCACCAAAGACCTGACAATACATGAATGTAGAAGAGGGCAGATGGGGATGGAATGTTTCCTAGCCCACTCCACATCCATAAAACAATCTATGGCCCCTGAGTCCAAAAAAGCCTCCAAAACACGCCACCCATGCCTGATGAACCAGCTGGGAAAAGAATCCGATTGAAAAGGAATTCAATATCGTCCTGGGACTAGAGCCACAAAGAAAGGTCCTTAACACACGCACACCACCTAAAACATGACAAATAGAGTTATGAACAAGAGCAACGCAGAGCGTGGCATATGCCCCCGCCTGTATGTTGATCAAGGGCATATTGAGATGGCGGCTGTGGCGGCCATATTAGATATCGCACGACACTGGTTTTTGAAAGGAACCTTCCTCTAGCCACTCCCAATACGCCATTAAGAAATGGCATCAATCCGACAAGGGATTCCACAGTTATCCCACGGAAACGAAAAGTTAACGGACGACGGATGGACGGAGGCATCGACATAATGCCCCCTTTTCCTCTTTGGAGGGCGGGGGCATAATAAAAATGTTTCCTTGTGAAGTCACACACGTGGCCAGTTGTATTTGACCTCTGACCTTAAGAATTTTAAGTCAATGGAACAAATAAAATTTTTACTTGATCAATTTGGATAAATAATGCTCCTATAGAAGGCCCATAATCATGAACTTCCAATGCTTTTGCAATTGGAGGAGATTTTTTCTTGTATTTGTCACATTTCTGGAAACATACGTGACTAATGGCCCATGTGCTAAAGAAGACTTTACATCTGTCCAACAATCCCATCTCCCAGGCAAGATCTTAGCGAAAAATTTATGCAACTCTGCACAGAAATACATTATGACATTGCATAAGTTAATCAAAATGATACCGTGGCAAATGTTTGCTGCAATCAAAGATAACAGGGGTCCAACAAAATATTAGAGTGCGTGACTTTTTTTGGCCAGGCAGTTCATTTAACACGTGTATCAGGTCGTTAGGTCAAGATCCAGGCCACTAAATGAGAAAAATTGAAATTTCCACAGACTTAAGGCCAAATCAAAGCTATTGAGGGCAAAAGAACGATTATGAAAATTCTCCTTCACCATCACATCAGAAATGTTCATTCTAAAGACAGTGCTGTAAAAACACTTTATTTAAATGCTTGCAAGCCATTTATATGGCTGTTATGTAAAAAAATGTAAAAAAGGAATTATTTAAGAAGGAAACATGAACTCAGCCTTCAGTAAAACTACAAAAGTACATGACTTCCACTTTGCCCTAGATATTTTAGATTTTTTTTTCCCTAGAACTGCAGACTAATTGAAATCTCTGCAGAACAGCAGAAAAGTGGGGAAGCATGGCCTTTAATGCCAACAAGTTTGCTGTCTTTGGCTGATGGACTTTCCAGTGAGTGACTATGGCTGGAACGAACATAAAAATAAGGCAGAAATCCAATTATATTGTATACCCTCATATTCTTTCTCACAGCTGGTCAAAACAAAAACAACAAAACAGTCAAAATTTAGTCAGCAGATAATGCACACAAATAATTATGTGCAAACTGAGCATCAACTCGCATCTCAGGTTGATGAATGTGTTTATTCACAAAGCGACAAAAAAACTACCTTTGGGCCAGTGGAGAAAAGACATAGTCTTTCCCTTCAACAATACATTTCAAAATGATTCTGCAAAACCTGTTTCTTATTCTCAAACTAAATCATGGAGCAGTCTCAACTGAAGGATACTTTTATAATGACAGTCACTGATCATATTAGTCTCTCTTAGCAAGCGCATATTTTGCTATGTTTGTAGATCTAAAAGCTTGGGCTTTAAAACTGCCAACTAATTTATGCCTGGAGCATCAGGAAATGCAAGTGTCCATCTGTAAAAAATAATGACTTCGGTTAAGCCAGTGGTTCCCAAAGTGGGGGGCGCGCCCCCTAGGGGGGGCGCAGAGCAATTGCAGGGGGGGCGCGGGAGTTCCGGACACCAACAGAAAATCATTTGCATACAGTCCATTCGCTGCGCAGAATTCTGCGATTACATCGTAAATGCCTGCCTTACTCTCAACATAACTGTTCGCCAAATCATTCATCTAGCCTGCCATTTTCATAAATAATTTATGAATGTAGTTGTTCAAATATTTGAAGCCGGTAATGTAGTCTCGCGATACCCAACTCGCCGCTTTTTATCCTGCACTGATCTGGCATATTGATAATAAAATGGTAAGTGACACCGAACAAAATACGATGAATACAAAGCAGAAATGACCGAGATTGCGTCATCTTATTCTCGATAATATGAATGTATGTATGTATGCCGACAGATTATTTTTATCTAGCCCAGCAACTGAACGTTACAAACATATTGGCAGGTTCGGCAAGTGGTGTTCATGAATTTTTTTTCGTACTTCGCTGTCTTTCTGCATCATAGAAACATAATTTTAAGTAGACGGCTATTCTCAGGCAGAGGGGTGTGATACAGCCTAATGATTTTATACTTTAAAAGAGATTTTGCATTATTAAATTTTCGTGTCCTTAATTGGAGAATAACTGTGGCCGTTTCCAAACGTGCCAATCATTTTTAATGTTCCCAGCTAGGCTGGACAAAAATCATCCGTGCAGAGCATTCATATTTTCTAGAATAAGCTGACGCGGTCTCGGTTAACGTATTTTAACTTAAAAGTGCGAGGCCAGTGAAGAGAGGAAAATGTAACTGTCTCGAGACACTCCTTCAGCGGTCCGCACAAGGTTGCTGATTGGCTGTATGCAAGTAAGTTTCTGTTGGTGTCCGGAAAATGCATAAATAGCAATGTTGTTGTATATTAAAAAAAATAAACCTGTTACACTGAACATAATTACACAGTTAAGGTGCTTGAAAACAGTTACACTTAAAATAATTACACCGTGGTTGTTTGTTATTTTGCTATTTCCAATTCTAAAAGTAGCCTAGTTTTAGTTTATGACTACCTACAGTTTATGACCGTTTACTTACATTTTTTCCAAAAAGGTTGAGGTTTATATAAATTACAATGAGTGAAAAAAACTGCAATGGTCTCTGAAAACAAAATGTGCGTATGTATTACCTATTTTTTTTAGGGGGGGGGGGGGGGGGGGGGCAAAAATTTTTTTATGTACCAAAGGGGGGCCCAGCAGAAAAAGTTTGGGAACCACTGGGTTAAGCAATTAAGACAGAACAAAATGAGCAGAGACTGCAGCCTGCCTCAGACCTGACCATCTCTGGATGGACTGACCATCCCTGGTGTGTCAAAGTCTGTTATGTTCTGTTCAAAAGGAGACCAAAACAAATGGAAATCGATGCAAAAAAGGTAGAAGATCCTCGTGAAATAATATCAAAACACATTTAACCTAATTTGACTGCTTTGCATATTCTGTATTATTAATGAACATTTCTGCTGAGGACTGCACAGTGCCTTTGCGATGAAAATTATCACAGCAATGACAATAACAAGTCCATTAGTGAAGGAAGGCTGAACATTTCAAATAAGTATGGAGCACCAGGAGTAACAAAAATGACAAATACACAACAAAAGTAAATTAATAACAGTCCAAATCCAGGAAATAATATATCAGCTACAATGTGCATTGATAAGCACATGATTATATGGGCCTAAATAACAACAAGGCTCAAATGCCGCAGCTGGTTCAATAATAGAATTTAATTAATAAATAATTAAAACAAAACAGAGCTAAAAATGCAGGGAGTAGCACCAAACAACACACCAGGTTAAAACAAAAATACAGAGCCACTGGGGCTAGCAGCCAGCCCTTTATACTTCTGCAATCACCTCCACCTTATCGGGCTGCACCTGTTGCCCGTTAAGGTGGAGGTGAAAGAATGCAACAGGGGAGGGGCTGTTAGGCCAAACTCTTACAGGTATAGTCTGACATTTGATGCTGCTAGGCCCCCAGTGTCCTTGAGTTTTTGTCGAGTTGACAACCGTACTCTCCGTTTTTAATTGTGGAAACTTCAATGAGAGATTGTGTTGGTTTTGTTATATATTAAAGTATGTCATTTGCATATAAGCTCATTTTATGGTGGCCCTGTTTTGTTTTTATTCCTATGATATTGTTGTTCTGACAGATATATGCTGCAAGAGGCTTGATGAAAATAGCAAAAAGTAATGGAGAGAGTGGACATCCCTGTCTTGTGCCGCAAAATACAGCCAAACAAAATCAAGACTGTGTGAAAACCGCTCCATGTAGTCATGGTAAAGCTGGGCACATATTCTTCAACTGGTGCTGTACTGACCAAGAATTTATGGTTTTTATGGAATCTGCACAATGCACTGCATGTTTTACTGTTCATAACTGGGATATGTCATCACACTTCAGTAGGCAGTGCTCCTGCCAACTGCTGACCTACTCAATGGAACTTCATGCTTTTGCACTATCATTCTCCACATCCTCATTTAGCTTGATATGGGAAAGGCATGCCCCAACTTTCAATCCATCCTCCTCCTCTGGCCGTTTGCCAGGGAAACAGCCCAGTGCTTGGGTCTGCTCTCAGTATATGATGAGTATTATGGCCCCGCCCAGATGAACACAGTACTGAATGACAACCCAGGCAGTTCAGGTGGACAGCAAGCAGCTGCTTGCTGATGTATACTGACTCCCAGCATTCTCTCTGCTGAAGCAGAGTACTCTGCTTCAATTCCACTGAGACAAGTTCCAGGACAGCCCTTAAACCCAGCACAGCAGTCAAATCGTCAAGAATATGGTAGAATAAAGTCCTACAAATTAAAAAGAAACCTCAATATAAATTTGCCTCCACAACTTCCAGGAACTGAGTCCCCCTCAAATATTTTTAACAGTATACTTGGAATTTATATCTCATAACTGAAATTGTCAAATAGCTGCCGACTTTCTTTTTTCCAAGCTGATTCTCTATTCACAGCTGAACTTGGCTGATGGTAAACTTGCATGACTGCAGAATAGAAATCTATTCAATGTTTAATGTACAGTCTTACAGGGAGTATTCATTGCAAACAAATCGGTCAAGCAGTTGCTAAAAGGGCCATTCATTCATCCCTTCTCTGTGAATCAGAAGAACCACCAACAGCCCGACTGGGCGGCTGAGGAAGGAAAGCTTTGCGATAAATGTTTTCCCCCAGCTTATCAGTGTTTCAAGCCTCCTAATTTTCCAAGCAATATGACAAAATTCTTTCATGGTTGTTCCACCAGCACTACAATGGAGGAACAGCTCATAATTACGCTATGATTGAACATGGTGTTGCGGTGTTTGAAAACAAATAATGTTAGCAATGATGCGTAATTATTCATATTTTGGCTAATTGGTTGTCATTATCATTCTCATACAACGCTATATGGAAGATATATATTGCAAGTTCTGCCAAAATCAGTCACAGACTGGCCATACCACATCTGCTGAGTTTTATAGAGCCGTAATATTAGCCAGCTGGATAGTGAGTAATAATCTTGAGTTCGCCGATAATTGACTGTCTCATAGCCAATTAATGAGAAAAAGATGTCAATTCATCACATAATCATGACACTATTCATTCATCCCAGCTCATTACATAATATTGATATCACCTTAGGTACAAAACACTTTTGCCAAAATTTCACTGGCTAAGAGTGAGGGGAAAAAATTGCTTTGCATTACAGCATGGTAAACAGTGACCAGTGGTTTGTCCTGCAGCCCATGGGTAATAACAAACTGTCCTCATTGATAAAGCAAATGGTTTCCAATTTCTGTACTATTGAGCCAAACAGAATCAAGTGTAACATTAGTTAAATCATTATGGCTTAGCGCTGTTGTGAACTAACTAAGTGCCACTCTCATAATCAAGTTAATGTCACTTTGTTAGCATGCACACATTACCTTTCGATAATCATTATGTAACATTAGGTTTGTTAGGTAACAAAAAAATGTTGGCTAGTTACTAAGTTGACTGAATTTAGAAACCATTGTTACTTCAAACGTAAATGCCTGTGACTCAGTGACTGAGTAGCAAAAGTGATGGGGTTAATGCTAATGTATAATGACAGTTACCATCAAGGTGTGCTAATGGCAATTATATTTATTTTCTATTAAACTACGCAATTCAGTTACGTGATAAACAGAATCTTATACTCTAACTGGTTTCGTGTAAAAGTTTTGAAAAAATGTGAGCAAATTATGTGTTTGTTGCTTGTGCTGGCAACAAACCCAAAATTTAGTTGTTTCGTAACTTCATATGAGAAGATCACCTGTTTAAGATCCCATTTTTGGAAACCACCTAGCAAAAAACAACAACAACAACAATAATAATAATAATAATATTTGTAATAATAATAATTAGAAACAATGCATCACATACTTTATGTAGACCATAAAAATACTTCTCTGTCTACGTCACTGCATGACCGCGAACAAGAAGCAATGAGAACCCTTAGCTCCTCCCACAGCCTATTACATTTGAGCAACTAACTGACAGAACTGAATTGCATTTGGTGGAAGCAGTGTTAGGGAAACCAAAGAAGCACTAACACTTATCTGCTCAGCCAGGAGAACCATCAAGCAATACATATAGGTCCAGAGACAAGCCAATCTGGTGAATGCACCACACAGCATTTCTACTTTTTTACATAAAGCACAGTCTGTATTACATTTATATTTTAATTTTAAAATAAGTGCAATGTCCACTTTTCATACACTCAACAAAAATATAAACGCAACACTTTTGTTTTTGCTCCCATTTGTCATGAGATGGACTCAAAGATCTAAAATTCATTCCAGATACACAATATTACCGTTTCTCTCAAACTTTGTTCACAAATCTGTCTAAATGTGTGATAGTGAGCACTTTTGCTTTGCTGAGACAATCCATCCCACCTCACAGGTGTGCCATATCAAGATGCTCATCAGACACCATGATTAGAGCACAGGTGTACCTTAGACTGTCCACAATAAAAGGCCACACTGAAATGTGCAGTTTTGTCTCACAGCAAAATGCCACAGATGGCGCAAGCATTTAGGGAGCGTGCTATTGGCATGCTGACAGCAGGAATGTCAACCAGATCTGTTGCTCGGGCATTGAATGTTCATTTCTCCACCATAAGCCGTCTCCAAAGGCGTTTCAGAGAATATGGCAGTACATCCAACCGGCCTCACAACCGCAGACCACGTGTAACCACACCAGCCCAGGACCTCCACATCCGTCTCCAAAGGCGTCTCCGTCTCCATAAGCCGTCTCCAAAGGCGTTTCAGAGAATATGGCAGTACATCCAACCGGCCTCACAACCGCAGACCACGTGTAACCACACCAGCCCAGGACCTCCACATCCAGCAGGTTCACCTCCAAGATCGTCTGAGACCAGCTACTCAGACAGATGCTGAAACAATTGGTTTGCATAACCAAAGAATTTCTGCACAAACTGTCAGAAACCGTCTCAGGGAAGCTCAACTGCATGCTCTTCGTCCTCATCGGGGTCTTAATGTGACTCCAGATCGTCGCCGTAACAGACTTGAGTGGGCAAATGCTCACATTCGATGGCGTCTGGCACGCTGGAGAGGTGTTCTCTTCACGGAGGAATCTCGTTTACATTGTTCAGGGCAGATGGCAGACAGCGTGTGTGGCGTCGTGTGGGTGAGTGCTTTGCTGATGTGAATGTTGGGGATCGAGTGGCCCATGGTGGTGGTGGGGTTATGGTATGGGCAGGCATCTGTTATGGACGAAGAACACAGGTGCATTTTTTTGATGGCATTTTGAATGCACAGAGATATTGTGATGAGATCCTGAGGCCCATTGTTGTGCCATACATCCATGAACATCACCTCATGTTCCAGCAAGATAATGCACGGCCCCATGTTGCAAGGATCTGTACACAATTCTTGGAAGCTGAAAATGTCCCAGTTCTTGCATGGCCAGCATACTCACCGGACATGTCACCCATTGAGCATGTTTGGTATGTGCTTGACCGGCGTATACGGCAGCGCGTACCAGTTCCAGCAACTTCGCACAGCCATTGAAGATGAGTGGACCAACATTCCACAGGCCACAATTGACAATCTGATAAACTCTATGCGAAGAAGATGTGTTGCACTGCATGAGGCAAATGGTGGTCACACCAGATACTGACTAGTTCTGAGTCCCCAGACCCCCAATAAAGCAAAAACTGAACATTTCCGGGTGGCCTTTTATTGTGGACAGTCTAAGGTACACCTGTGCACTAATCATGGTGTCTGATGAGCATCTTGATGTGGCACACCTGTGAGGTGGGATGGATTGTCTCAGCAAAGCAAAAGTGCTTACTATCACACATTTAGACAGATTTGTGAACAATGTTTGAGAGAAATGGTAATATTGTGTATCTGGAATGAATTTTAGATCTTTAAGTCCATCTCATGACAAATGGGAGCAAAAACAAAAGTGTTGCGTTTATATTTTTGTTGAGTGTATTTACCACCTGAACTCAAATTGTAAAACATGATCAAATTCAGTGCAAAGATGCATTGATAAATGTATTTCTTCATAACTGGCAAATAATGCAAACAGTGCTTGGTATCATCCAAAAGATCATGGGGCTATTTTCCATTTAAAAATAAAATTTAAGTGCAAAACACTGTAATATTTTATTCCATTGGAAAATTATACAGTTTTCAATCCTTGTATATATTGATTGTACTAGATCAAAAAGACAACCATAAATAATCTGTGTTTATAAGAAAAAAATTAATGCAATATGAAATATCATATGTGCAGCACTTATGGGTAATCAATGACTTAGCCATCTATACATATGTACAAAAATTGTCCAATAATGTAAGACTGTTCAGTACTGCAGGACAGTAGGGGGTGAAATGCCTGTGGTCTCAGCTCCACTCATAAGCTCAGTAGGCTGCAGATAAACTAAAAGGACCAAACAGGGCTGACAGTGCAGCCCAAAGAGTGAAAGCCTCCATATTTGTTACCAACACTGAAATTAAAGAGTGTTGCATGGATTGTTGAAACATGAAAAATAAAAGTCAATCTTTGTGTACGAATATAAAACAATTCTCTATTCTTCTAATCCTCACATAAAAACAAAAGTGTATAAATCATTACTGATTGTAATTAATTATACCTCCTCAAGAGTATCTCCGCACTTTTCTCAAAATAATGATAAGGTGTAATTAACAAAGTTATATAGCTCTTTGCTGCTCGAACATAATGTTAATTCAAGTCAATGGTTGCAAGAAATTTTCTCAGCCAGGAAAATCCAAGGGGAGATATTTGGTAACCACAATCAGGTCACAGCAAACTTCTGCCACAAATATCAACTAGGTTTCCAAAAAATCTGTTTGTTAGACTCAGAACTATAACAACTACCCACGTCGAACCCTTTAAAGGGGACCCATTATGCTGATCCTTCTTTTAATACATATTAGTAATGTTATAATGTTAGTTCAGTCAGGAAGACTACCGTTAGAATAAAATTTATTCATGGGTATAAGCATTACATTGTATTTTGGCGGCGGTTCTGCTCTGGAGGAATGTCCTACCTAGGCACAGCAAACATACAAACATAGTCATGAACAGAAATCAAAATCCCCCTGATGTGAGCAGAACCAAACAGGTGGAGGCTGGGGTGGAGGTGGCAAGCAAAAAACCAAACAGCGTGTTGCATAGCATGAAAAGTCATTGCAAACAGCAGCAGAAGAAAGTGAACTTGACGTCTTTCAAATAGACCGCTGTATGACCTCGTGATGTGTATCCTCCTATTGTGTGCCTGCTGATGCTGATGTGCTGGTAGCTTACCAAGCTGCTGTCAGCTGATGTGGCTCTTCTCGAGTTTCCTGCCTGAACTAGTTACACTCATTTGTCCATACTCAACCTCTGAAATGTTTCTAAACATAAGATACAGGGGTTTTGCCGTAATCCAAGAACGTGAGTTCGTGAATGTGGTTTCTTCTCTGAACAACTCCTCTTGAGATCTTCGCGGGATCTGAGCAAAACCTGATGTCAGGTTGTGCCGCCCAATTAGTATAGACCTAGCCAGAGCCAATCACTGCTCTGGACCTGCCCACACCGGAACTATTCCAGCAGGCACTAAGAATGGCAGATCATACGATGCCTTAGTAGCTTCAACACTTTTGGAAATACAAAAGAAGAACCGCAGATCATTTGAGGTGCAGTTTTGTCAGTATCTCTCCCAAAGCTGCTTGTCCGTTTACTCGATTAGCTCTCTGTACTACCGTGAAAGCAATCTCGAAACGTAGAAGCTCTATTGTGTCTGGTATAACAAAGGATTTCTCTGCACTACCGTGACATAATTTCACCCCCCTTTAGAAATGGTTGTGGGTAATTAAAAGCCAAAAAAGGCGGAGATTAAATAGGTAATTCTTTCCTGTAGAAGTGATCGACTTGCTGGCTCCTCATAACTTGTGGAGCCAGCAACTTGTCCACGGTTGGACAACAGAACTTACAGTCTGCAAAACCTGTATTATGTTCATAACATAACCGAGCTCTCTCTAGCTGTTGCGGACTATCCATAAAGCTGCTTTCACATCATACGCGAAACAAATTTTTCGCGGGACAGATTACATTCAAAGTCTTGAGTATACGAGTTATGGGCGCGTTAAGCAGCTTTCACACCGGACGCGAAGCGAGAGATTACATTCAAAGTAAATGCAAAGACAATGCATTGACTTTGAATGTAATCAATCGCGCGAAAAATTCATTTTGTGTTCGGTGTGAAAGCGGCTTATCGCGCCCATAACTCGTATACTCAAGTCTTGTTCTCCGAGAAAATGCTGGTCATTCCAACACAATAATTGTACCACTACCACGGACAATTTCCGAAAAGGTCGTTTAGCCTGGAGCTTTCGCCATTTCGTCATACACCAGCGCAGAAGCTGTTCGTTACTCCACGCTAACGACACACCACGTTAGACCCACCGGATTTCTATAGTCTCCGGTCTACACTTGGGTTTGTCGACCCGTTCTACAAATGTGTCTATATGGGTATGTATTCTAGCTTTCCCTCAATCCTAGCTAGAGTAGAAACACAGGTGTACTCATCATAGTAGCCGTAGGTCGACAGCAAATTCGAGCTTGACCTGCCAGACATTCGGACAGCGTCCTCCACTTTCGTCATTGCATTTATTGGAAGAAGTTAATTTCATTAGATCTATACACATGTACTGCCTTTGATAGCAATCTTCCTTCGGGAGAGTTAGTTTCACTCTGTGGAGCTGGACCCGGAAACCTGCATTCTGCTGCCTCTTCCTGCCTAGATCTGCCCTCCACAGAGCTGGACAGTCAGAAGAAAGTGGGCACATGGGGAGTGGGGGGCCATAGTGGAAGAGCCACCCCAATGAGGCTTTTCAGGCAGAGACTACTATGGACTACAAATGGGGTTTTTTGAGGATGGCAGTGTGAGCGAAATAAGTACCCTTTTTTTACTTTGCGCAACCAAGAGTACTCTAGGAGTCAAAGACCAAAATATAAACTTGAAAAAATAGCGTAATAGGTCACCTTTAAATGAAGGAGAACCAAACAAAAGTCTGAATGGGAAAAATAACATTTTTCCAAATCTTCCCCAAAAGCAATAGCCATTATTTTGAGAACAAACACCAGTATGACGACTGAGATCTAGCTAACAGCTCAGTGTTATTTCAACCAATCAGTTTTAGAGAACTCTCAGGCAGTCTCTAATATAGGCATCACTTTCGGTAATGACGATCAGATAATCACTTTCTCTCACAGTTCATGCCTTATATTTTATTGTTTCCTATTTTCTTTCAGAGCTGTGAAGAATACTGCTGAATGTACATAAATCCCTTGTTGCTTCCACGTCGACTTCCTTCTACTATTCTGTTTCCACATAATATTGTTCTTACCAGACACATCACGCATCAAGCATTAAATGCACATGAGGCGATTAGACTCCTCTCTGCATGAGTCTCCATGGAGCAATATGATGATCTCTTACCATTTGACCCAGGTACTTAGCTTCACGTGTAAACAAAATGCTCCACCTGACAAGTCCAATTAATCAACACTATCCCTTGCTGGGGTTTACAGTGCTTAAACTCCAGGGGAGAGAAAAGATGTGCAAAAGCTTTTTCTGTCGCTCTTCTGCAGGCCTCATACTGAATTTAGTAATTGCAATGACTTTGGTAGAACTATTTCTTCTCGGAGGACATGCTTTCCCTCATGGGTTAAGGATTCACCGGGCTAATTAATATTGCCTGTTACCAGCAGTACACAACAAGCATACCACAGCAAACCCCAGGAACTTACAAGCCAGCGTGTGTTCTCCAGACATGAATTACTTAGTAGCACAATGCTCAAGTTGAGTTTCATACAGCCGTGATGCTTGGCTTCATTTGAGGAACTGCAAATCCCAGAAACGCCTTCAAGCTGAACATAAAGGGTGGTTCATTTAAGACCTGAATCAACAATTTTATCAGATGATCACCAACTTTTCAACTTTTTACTAAGGGCATTGTGGGACGACATATGCAGCTTAGTCAGTTTGCCTTGCCTCACCTTACAGCTGATCCAAAAAGAAAGGGAGGAAGTAGAACATTGAAACCTATCTATAATGCAGACTGGTAAGCTGGTGGTTTGTCTCCAGTCACCTCAATGACACAGGCAAGATGCGGCACAAGTACACATTCTCGAATAATAGCAGCCATTTACACCATTTACACAAGCGTGGCAGAGGAACTTCTGGCATCAAAATGATTAAAAAATAGACTGAATGACTCCTGGCACCTTATTACCCACTGCTTATAGTGATGCAGTGCCACAATGAGATTGCACATATTGATTACGTGCCTCATTACACCTCCTGTCTAATGATGCTGCAGTGTAATCTCTTATGGAAAGACTCATGAATGACCATGCGCAATGCTTAGATTTGTGGGTCCATATTTATATTCTATGAGTAGAAACAATACAGTCAAATGGAAAGAATACTACTTAACTGCAGTCCACTTGCCAGTATAGTTCTCAGGCAAACCAAGTCACAACTAAAAAATTCCAATTGTTCAAGAATAGACTTCCTCCCATTTTTTAGCAGTGCTGCGAGGTTGCATTGTGCAACTCATGTGTAAGCCCTACCAGGGACTGAGCCGCGATTTTTAGGAGGATAAAACAGATGTGTCCTTAGGCCTTTAAGTCTTTACAGAGAGGGACCGAAAAGATTAAACATGCAGCTTCCGGTGTATTGATGCGATGTATTGTGCACTGTTGCCATGGTGTTAAGCTCCACGGACAGCGTACAAGCATTCCATAATAAAGTCCCGCCCGCGGGTGGACCATACTTTATGGATTGATAGTTAAGTGTTTTTATGCACACTGATAACGTCATTCCTGCCAGTAACACCCACTCCCACCCACACACACACACCCCTGTTTCTTCAGTGGCCCCTGTTCAGAATACATTCCGCAGCTATGTTGAAGCCCGATAAGCCCTAGTAGTAAGCCCCTGCATTAAAATGCCACTGACTGTATATAACGCATTTTTGAAATATGTGTCTTAATTGGGCTTCTAACCGAAGATTGTATCACATAGTGGTCTGTTATGGCCAGCAAAACTAGCACTCTGCCCGTGGGGATCCGCAGGTTCTATTTTATGTTACTTTGGTCAGGATTATGATGTCATTACATGCATATCTATGATGTCATCACATTGCTATGGTGTTTCCATAAAACACCAAGGTTGCTGTCACGGGACCAGTGTTTTTCTAGTAACTAAAACTAAGTAACTATCAAGCAGAACACGCTGCGCTGACATTCCGCGCTCAGTGGAACAAAAAGTCACCTGCAAGTCGGAGCATAATAGCGTCGCTCACATTATGCTGCAGATTACGCGTCACTTTCTCTTGCGGCCTGGCATCTGTTTTTAGGGATTCAGGACTCCTGTAGATGGACTGGGTTGGGTTCAAAAGGGGGAATCCCCAGGAGAGGGGGATACCAGGGGATTCCCCTTGTATGTCTATATTATAATAGCGTTGCTCACGTTATGCTGCAGATACGTGCCCAGAGGAGTCTAGCACTGATTGGCCGAAAACAGTCGCCTGCATGACAGAGCCATAAAGCGTCGCTCCCGCTACACAGCAGATACGCGCCCGGTGGAGTCTACCATTGATTGGCTGTTCACAGTCGCCTGCAAGAAGGTGCATAATAGCGTTGCTCCCGCTATGCTGCAGATATGCGCCCGGTGTAATCTAGCACCATAGGCGGCTCCAGGGTAGGGCTTGGTTGGGCTATAGCCCCATCAAGAATTGGGTTAGCCCCCCCATTAGCCCCACCATAAAACAACCAAGAAAAAAACAAAACAAAACAACCAAGAAAAGTCCGATAGCGCAGTAACAGCAGCTGCGATGACAACTGCTGCTGTCTTGAGATCTGTGCGGGAACTTGTCAGTCCGTACGTGACGTACAGCGCGCTCACGAGTGACGTACGTACGTGAATACGTGAGTGTGCTTTTAGTGTATGCACGACACAGAGGCAGTAGTCTACAAGTCCTTCTACGGTATTAAGTTACCATTATTAAGCTGCTGTTAAAAATTTATCATGGATAAATTTGTTTTCAAACGTCTTCGGACGTCGTCGGATGGAACAACCGACGGCGGTGGCGCCGGCGTGATGGATAAAACTACGGAGATACCGT
Organism: Gymnothorax reevesii; assembly: GCA_029721435.1. NCBI lineage: Eukaryota > Metazoa > Chordata > Actinopteri > Anguilliformes > Muraenidae > Gymnothorax > Gymnothorax reevesii. The sequence goes on from CM056575.1 coordinate 86,667,120, forward strand.
TGACACCTGCAAGGGAAGACTCGGGTCCCGCGGCCTCCATGTGCGAGGCTCGGTCGGACGAAGATGAGCAAGAAAAAGAGGAGATGGAGCAGCAGCAGGAGGAAGAGGAGGAGGAAAGGGGCAGGCATGGCCACACACAGCCAACCACTGCGGGCACGGACACCAGACATGATGCTAATGCTACCACCACTGACATTAGCCAACGTCCCGGGGATGGACCGCAGCGTCCCACCAGGAAAAATTACCCTTCAAGGCTAATTGGTAATCAGCAGAGATCTTTCAATGCTGCCTGGTTTGACACATACAGCTGGCTTGAATATTCGGTTGAGATGGATGCAACTTTCTGCTTCGCCTGCCGACATTTTTTGGGTGGTGGTGGGCACCGGTTCCATTCCGAGCCGGCCTTTTCTAATGGATTTAAGAACTGGAAACACGCAACAGCAGCCTTTAAAAAACATCACGCAAGTGCGGCACACAAGTTCGCCATGGAGGCATGGGCTGAATTTAAACTGGCAATGACAGGTATTCCCTGCTGCGGTCTTGTTGCCTAATTAGCATATTTTATTTGTTGGAGATGTGTTTTGACTCTTGTCTGTTGTGTGGTAGACTATGGTTTTAGGACAGCTCGTGTTGAATTAGGTGATCTGTGTGTCAAAGTTTGCCTTATTGGTCCACTCTGATCTTATATTGGTCTCATCTGCTGTATTTTAACTCGTGTCCCTACTGCTGGACCATCGCTGACTGTTCTCATCTGTGAGAGCAGAAACATATTGTTGTCTGTTTTTGATGATAAATGGCAGTTTCACGCTGTCTTCACCCATTTAAGTTGTTGGTACTACTTTTTTGTGTGCGTGCGTGCGTGCGTGTGCGTGTTTTTAGCTGTGGGAGGGTGTTGTTTTATTGAATATATATTCACATTGAAATTCTGGCATTGATTTGAGCCCCACCGCCTTATGGGTTAGCCCCACCGTAGTTGAACCATAAAAAATACTCTGCCGCCGCCACTGGCCTTGCCCTTCATGCACTGAGATTCAACCAGATTCCTTCCATCTTTTAAATATATTACGCACTGTAAAGAGTGATTTGTCCTTGAGAAAAGTTGTTCTTAAAGTGATGGATTCAGAGCTTATGCATCTATTCGCAAATGGCAGAGCCTCATCCAATCTTTGCTCTCGCGGGACAAGGCATCATTTTATGGCTTCTTTTATACCAGTGGTTGTTAAACTTGGTCCTGGTGCCCCAACTATATATGCTGATTTTTGTTGCAATCATAACTGCATTGTAGGATTTTAATAAGCTGCAACTTAATAGGCACATTTAATTATCAACGGTCTTAAGCCACATTTTAACTGAAATATCACAAAAAAATAATGACTGATGATGTGAAATGCACCTAATCCGGACAAATTAACAGCTTATTAAAAATCTTACACTGCAATTGTGGTTGGAAAAAATCAGCATGTTTATAATCACCTGTTTCATATCACCGAATTATTGCGACTTGTCAAGTCATTACTAGTCCTAAATTATAATCATCCCTTCAAATCACTTCTTTTTGATTTTGTTTGCATTAGCCAATTTTTGGAGTTGGGGTTGTACTTTGAGGGCACAGTTAGACTTAGTTTGCTACTGCATAAATTTTAGACACAAGGTTCAAAAAGTCTGGCACAACATCCAAAAAGGATAGACTATATAATTCATTAACGGGTATAGTTTGAGTGTCACTTGCTCTAGTCTAAACCAATCATACTGTCATTATCAATTCACTTTAAATCCATCAGCATTTGTCCCCAGAATAATATTCAGTAAATTTTGCAACAGTCAGATTTACCCCTGAAACCTGACCTGCTCCTGTGCGAGTCCATTAAAATAATCTTGTATTGTATAATGCAGAACATGCACAGGTACTTGACTTGTACGCACTGTGTTTGACATTTGCAATATAGAGCCCCCGAGCACATTCTGTGCAGGAACCCATGTACAAATATTACAATTCTATGACACATCAAATGAGATATGACTCATAACTTGGGTAGGGCTGGTTTGAAGTCATCTCTGCTAAAGGGAAATCTGCCCAAATATGCACACGATTATCCACTATCTTAATAGCAAAGCTACTAGAAGGCAGCAGCACTTAAGCATTTTTGCTATATTTGATAAGTTTCAAATTCGCAACAGGCTAAGACTAGAGACTTTTTCAACTGAAAATGCTGGTAAACCTGAAACTAGAGGTGCACGATATATATCGGTCCGATAGAATATCGGGCCGATTTGGGCTTATTTTCTTTCTGCCCGATGGTCATGTTTTTCCGATAAAACATCCGATAATTTAATGAAAACGCAGGAACTGCGTTCAAGCCGAGTGGCGACTTTTATTTTTTTCATCCAGGCCGAGTTGGCAAAACAAGCCATGACGCGGAGTGTCACGTCACCTCCGATGCCTTACTGACAAGCCTGGGCTGCAAAGTTACTTCCTCTATCAGCCTATCAGCCAGTGAGTAAAGAAACATGTCTTCACCAGCATGGTTGTTCTTCGCGGTGGCAGAAGATGATAATGCTGTCGCTATATGCAAAGCCTGCTCAGCGCGGATTGAGAGAGGAGGAAAGAAGTTGTCAGGCTTTAACACGACTAATCTTATTGCTCACCTGAGAAGCCGGCATCGCGGTGAAGAGGTATTTAAGGAGTATGAGGCAGCAACTGCAGCCGCGAGCACTAGCATTGTTAAAACTAAAGCAACGACAGCACGAAAGTTCGATGTCCCCATTCTGCAGTCTTTACCTTTTCGCCACGACAGCCCGCCGTAGCGGGTGCTTACCATACGCCACGATGACCCGCTCCAGCGGGCTGACTGGCTCACCGCGGTAACCTGTTGCAGCGGGTATATGGTTACGTGCTTTCGTTTGTGTGTTTTCGGTACTGTAGCGCAGATAAAACGAGGAGACTCAAGAAAAAGATTGTTCGGGCGCCGACCAAAAAAAAGTATGCATTTAAACTGCGCATATTTTTTTTCTTTAAATCAGCGGAATGCAAATACCGATAACAAGAAGCACAAAACCCAATTAATGCAAATAGCAAATTCAAGGTACCTTCGTCATTTTTCGTTCACAAGTTCAAACATAAAGAAAGACGCGACAATGTCGGCCAGACACTTATGCCACTGAGATTAAACAAATCAATTAACCCCGATGCTTACACATACATATTCAAGAATGCAATGACGAGAAAATAAAACAATGAAACGAAATATAACGAATTAAGGCGGGGGGAAAGCATTTAACAATATTTAACTTTATATTCAACCTTGGTGCTGACGCAGATATTCCGGGAATTTATGGAGCAGGGAAAGCAAGTGCGAAAGGCTTGATTGAAATGGAATCCTGGGCTTGTACAGACCTTATCGCAGTCCGCATTCATTCAGTCCGCAGGAAAAATATATATTAATTTCTCCAAACCGTGAAGGGTGTAGTCGACCGGTCCGCATTCACAAAGGGTGTATACAATAAGTGAATGTCAATAGAACATGTTGAAATGTAAAGTGCAGTCTGTAAGCTTTCTTTTGATAATATGTCTTTATTACTCAAATATTCACTGAATTACGGCCAATACAAGATGACATGCACGTTTCTAAGGCATTTGCCTGGGAGCCCAGTGTACAAGGCCTCATTTCTATGGATTCGCGGCGTAAGCGCGAAGTTCCGCGCGGGATTATAGTGGTGAAAAGGTTAAGTATAATTTTGTTATTCTTGTTACTTTACATTCAAGCCTCTCCCTCAGAGCCCACAATTCCTCGATCTGAGAGCCCCTTGGACAACTGGAGAAGCAACAAAATCCGGTTCCCGCAACTTGCCTCACTCGTACGGAAGTACCTGTCCTCTCCTTGCACAAGTGTGGACAGTGAACGTTTATTTTCTGCTGCTGCAAATGTTATTGATGAAAAACGAAACCTACTTGGATGTGAGAAAGCAGAGATGCTTCTGTTTGTTAAGAAGAATCTCCCACTGATGCCCTTCCCCAGAATACAGAAAAGATAATGTAGACAATGTCAAGTTTGGGGGGAGGTTAGGATAGGAAATGTTGAGAAGAGGAAATCATTTAAGTTTTAAGCATTTCAGTTTTTTGTTGTTAATCTAAATTAGTTTTGTTTTGCACTTTATTTTATAACATTTTTTTAAACAGACTTGAATACTTACCTCCATAAGGGATGCACCTTTTTGTTAAAATTAAAATGCACTTTTGATGCATATTTTTGTTAGCGTTGTCTTGCTACATGTTTATATATAGCAAATGACCACATGATGAAAGGAAAAGAAATAAACATTTGAAGAGTCAGAAAGTTGTTGTTTCTTGTTATAGATATGTCAGAACTGCTAACATATCAGTTTCTATCCTGCACAAACAAGATTATATCAATATATTATATTAAATATGAAAAAGTGAACATATCGGGTATCGGTATCGGCCCTGAGAAGCAGGAAATTATCGGTTATCGGTATCGGTTGAAATTTTTAATATCGTGCATCACTACCTGAAACCAAAAAAAACCTAAAATTTGTCTCAGTTTGTCTGTTCTATATACTTATTTGAGCTGGCTGGTTCTGATACAACGTATTATACACTTTGAAAAAAGGGACATATCGTATGCTTAAGTAATGCTGAACTAATGATGATTTATTGCATTAATTATTGCAGGATGTATGACGAAGTCCTGTTGCTGACCATTAACAAATGATGAAGTCACTATGACTTTTTGAGACTAGTTCACACTTAATAGATCATCAGTCAAGGGATGTTAATTCACAGATACTTCATACATTAAAGTGCACCTATTATGCTCCTTTTTATGATCTTTTTTAATTCTTGGGGTCTACTTTAATAGATATACATATTTCAATTTTCAAATAACATTTTAGTTTTCTCACACATGCCATGTCTGTCGCACCTTTGTCTGGAACACTCGGTTTCTGCTCCTACCACCCGAAAAGCACAGCATGTTGTGATTGGTCTGCTGGGCCACTCACTTGTGATAGGTCAACTGCTTCTCGCATGGCTCTGTACTGTAAATGGATTTCATGAATGGATTATATTTTTCTGCAAACAACAGGAAAATAATTAGACAGGAAACAGGTAGTGTTTTTCCTTTCTTCGCTTCTGCCAATCTTTATTTATACACTTGTCAGGCAACTGGTGTTTAGTTTTGGATGTTTTGAAAAAACTCCAAAAAACCAAGTCACTGAATGGTGTCTATTAAACTTCAGAGTTACTCGTTTTGGGCCCCGGTAATCCCAAGTCATAGCTATTTTCTACAAAACCCAAAACCAGTGAAGTTGGCACGTTATATAAATCGTAGATAAAAACAGAAAACAATGGTTTGCAAATCCTTTTCAACTTATATTCAATTGAATACACTGCAAAGACAAGATGTTTAATATTCAAACTGAGAAACTTTATTTTTTTTTGCAAATAATCATTTGCAAATATGCATTAAATTCATTAAATATGCATTAAATTCTAATCAACTTAGAATTTAAAGGCAGCAACACATTGCAAAAAAGTTGGCACAGGGGCCTTTTTGCCACTGTGTTACATCGCCTTTCCTTTTAACGACATTCAGTAAACGTTTGGGAACTGAGGAGACCAATTTTTGAAGCTTTTCAGGTGGAACACTTTCCCATTCTTGCTTGATGTACAGCTTAAGTTGTTCAACAGTCAGGGGTCTCCGTTGTCGTATTTTACGCTTCATAATGTGCCACACATTTTCAATGGGAGACAGGTCTGGATTACAGGCAGGCCAGTCTAGTACCCGCACTCTTTTACTACGGAGCCATGCTGTTGTAACACGTGCAGAATGTGGCTTGGCATTGTCTTGCTGAAATAAGGAGGGGCGTCCATGAAAAAGACGTTGCTTGGATGGCAACATATGTTGCTCCAAAACCTGTATGTACCTTTCAGCATTAATGGTGCCTTCATATGTGTAAGTTGCCCTTGCCTTGGGCACTAATATGCCCCCATACCATCACAGATGCTGGCTTTTGAACTTTGGGCCTATAACTGTCCGGATGTTTCTTTTCCTCTTTGATCCGGAGGACACGACATCCATAGTTTCCAAAAATAATTTGAAATGTGGACTCGTCAGATCACAGAACACTTTTACACTTTGCATCAGTCCATCTTAGAAGAGCTTAGGCCAAGCGAAGCCGGCGGCATTTCTGCGTGCTGTTGATAAATGGCTTTCACTTTGCATTGTGGAGTTTTAACTTGCACTTGCAGATGTAGTGACGAACTGTAGTTACTGACAGTGGTTTTCTGAAGTGTTCCTGAGCCCATGTGGTGATGTCCTTTACACACTGATGTTGGTTTTTGATGCAGTACCGCCAGAGGGATCGAAGGTCACGGGCATTCAATTTTGGTTTTCGGCCTTGTCGCTTACATGCAGTGATTTCTCCAGATTCTCTGAACCTTTTGACGATATTACGGACCGTAGATGATGAAATACCTAAATTTTTTGCAATAGCTCATTGAAGAATGTTGTTTTTAAACTGATCAACAATCAGCTCACGCATTTGTTCACTAAGTAGTGACCCTCGCCCCATCCTTCTTTGTGAATGACTGAGCATTTCAGGGAAGCTGCTTTTATACCCAATCATGGCACCCAACTGTTCCCAATTAGCCCGTTCACCTGTGGGATGTTCCAAATAAGTGGTTTGATGAGCATTCCTCAACTCTCTCAGTCTTTTTTGCCACTTGTGCCAGCTTTTTTGAAACATGTTGCAGGCATCAAATTCCAAATGAGCTAATATTTGCAAAAAATTACAAAATTTACCTGTTCGAACATTAAGTAACTTGTCTTTGCAGTGTATTCAATTGAATATAGGTTGAAAAGGATTTGAAAATCATTGTATTCCGTTTTAATTTACAATTTACACAACGTGCCAACTTCACTGGTTTTGGGTTTGTATTTCAAATTATCACGTTTAATAATACCGGCAGCCTCTGAGTTAATTCACCGGATTAGGTTGGACAGATGTTTTGGTCAGGCGGAGTAAGGTATAGACCAGTATGGGATTTGAGGCTTCATTAGAATAGCTCTGTCAAAAAATTGAATATGAAAAAATGACATTCAGTACAGCCCTACTATCCCAGTTGTATTTTATTTAGTCTGTTATGAAGATGAGAGAGGCAGAAGTCAGGGCAGAAACATAATAGTGCTCCGTAATTCAGTTTACCAGCCATGCCAGTGATGGCTGGTATCTCACAATGTTTTTATCTTGTGTGTGAGTGTCATCATGGAAAAATGTGGTCCTAGAGATGCCTACTGTGGCCAGCAGAAACTACCATAGATATGGAATTGTATATTTTTGTCAGGTGTATAGATGTCTGCCTGTTTGTCTGTACATCACAATAGGGTCACAACTATGAGAGATGCAGGCACAAAACTTTCCACACGTACGAAAGATCAAAATTAAGGCCGAGTTCAAAAGTGAGTGCGGTCAAACCATGCGCAGCAGAAGAAGGGGGTAGGAAGAGTAGTCAGTATGATAAAAACACTCTACACTATATGATCTCTAATTTTGTGATGCTCATTGCACTTGCTGGGGTGAGGAGTTGTTTCTCTTGTTTAAAAAGATTGAAAAGTTCAACGGAACATAATGGGACAAAAGAGACTGTGAAACCTGTAACATTTGCTGACTATTATGAATTAACTGGTCTAGGGACAATATCGAGGGCTGACTGCAATAAACTGTTATGTCCAGATGTTATGTATTGGACATAACTGTTTACTGTTTACACTCATTTCTAGATGTGCATCCATCATGTTGGGTACACCTGGGTCAAAGGTCAAGGTCACTGGACATGAAAATGTGTTTTATTGCGTGTGGACGAGATCTCAGCAACTGCTTGTCACAAGGGCTTCATACTTAAAGGATGTATTTACAGTATACCAATGTCTCTCTGTGCATCCACCATATTAGGTTTACCTGGGTTAAAGGTCATAGGATAAATGCATCCACTTCCACATAGGATAAATGCTCGACAAAAAAGAACGAAGTACTTTTTCATGTTGCTTGTTGTTAATTGAAATGCGAACTCAATTCAAAATATTTTGGCAACTGACAAATCTTGCACGAACATAAAGTATTTAACTCACAATTCAAGGCAACTTTTCATTTGCGTGTGAGGTGATTAGCAGGATGTTGCAGCAAAAGTAAGGCTGGGAGTGTGCGACCCAAGAAAGTGTAAATATCAATCTCCTGTCCCTTAACTTGGAATGCTCACAATTCACAGCTGCTTGTGAATGAATTCTCTTATGTTTTGGTCATATACATTATTCAAGACTTTTGCCATAAATGTCTACTGGGTCATTCCATGTAAACAAGAGAAAAGAAAAGACTCACAACACTGTTATAGCTCCCAAAAAAGAAAAATAAACTTATTATAACATTCTAAAAAGACATTAAAAAGACAACGTTTCGAGCCGACAGGCTCTTCATCAGGTTCTCTTGTCAACATGCTTTTTGGACTCAGCACCTGAATACAAGGATGTGCGTGTGTCTACATCTCCTTGGCTCATTCCATGTAAAATCATCAGATATCCAAAACATTTGTCACAATGTATTCATAGATTGCCTCCATATTTTCACATTAGATAAATATGTATCAGTGATTAAAAAATTCGAAATTTCAGCTCATTCGGACCAAAAATGAATTTTTGGTCAATTATTTTCTAAGCGTACTGTCCATCAGTTATTTTGTCAATTGACATTTTTCTTGGATATAACATGGCATACCTTATTATCAACCTTTAGCTTTGAAATTTTACTTCTAAGCTAATGTTATACTGCTTAATCAGAAAATGCAGTCCATTTTACTTTATCGTTCTTGATTGTGGAGCTATGAGGACACCAAAAGTGCCTTTTGTTCAGGCAGTTCCATGTTTAGGTCCCCAAAGCACCCGTAATATAAACCCTAGCATAGGCTCTCTGGCATTTTTCCATTCATTTTTGTCTGCTGAGTATAAATCAGGCAGAATTCACCATGAATTCATGACCAACTGCTGTCAGTACCTTGCCAAATGTGGGGTGGGGGGGTCTTAAATGACTGTTAAATGCCGTTTTCCATTCGCCCCCCTGAGGAATGCGAACCAAGTTGTAAGCATTACAGAGATCTAGTTTTGTCAAAAATTACGCCTCCTGCAGATGTTCAAATGCGGAATTCATTAACGGAAGGGGGTATTTGTTTTTAATGGTGATCTTATTCAAATCCCTATAATCAATACAGGGTCTCAGACCGCCATCCTTTTTCCCCACGAAAAAAATCCCGCTGCGGCAGGAGATGTGGACGGCCGAATAAAACCATTAGCGAGAGCTTCCTGAATATATTCTCGCATGGCCTTACGCTCAGGCCCTCACAGCGAGTATAGCGAACCCCTCCAAGGAGTAGTACCAGGGTAAAGATTGATCTTGCAATCGTACGGACGATGGGGAGGTAACGTCGATGCTCGTTCTTTACTAAAAACTTCAGCGACATCAGCATAATCATTAGGAACATTAGAAGGCAAACTTAAGTTCAGGGTGGCCCCAAATTCCTCAGCCTGCTCAGAATCTAATGTCTCAGAAACTGATTCGAAATTTAAAAAATCCTATAAAAGGTAATCGTCCTCTGGTTGTCGCTAATCGAATTGAGGATCCCATTCCAACCCCTCCTCTGCCCCTTTTGCTAGTTTAGGAGGTTATGGTGAGACAACCTCCTCACACTCACTCCAGGCATCAGCCTGCTCCATAGCTTGATGTCTGGGAAAACAAGTTTCATTCTCTCTACAATGAGACCTACAATTGGTGCCCCAGTAGACGATAGGATTATTCTGTTCCCCCCAAATGCTGCAAGGTCTATGTTCCCGTAACCAAGAATACCCTTAAACAATTGGAAAAGCAGGGGAACTTATAATAAAAAACCGAACCTCTCAGAATGGCCACCAAAGAAAATGAACATATTTAGCGGTACAGAAACTTCGGTTATAACACCCGTACCAAATGGGCAACCGTTCAAAGTTCTAACAGAGCATGGCTGTGACAGAGGAACAGTGGGAACGGAGAGCCCCCTAGCCAACTCAACATCCATGAAACAATTTACGGCGGCCAAATCCACGAACGCTTCCATAATAACTCTCTTGCTCCCCACAGTGAGTTCAACAGGGATCAGTGTTCAGAACGGAAATTAGTTTTGCCCCTCTAGCACCCCCCAAACTGCTGGAGGGGTTTCCCTGAAGCTTCGAGCAAAGTGGACGAGTATGACCCTTCTTATTACAATTAAAGCAGATTATTCTTCTGCGAGTAGGTTTTTGAGTCCAACTCTCAAACGAACTGTCAACTTGCATGGGCTCAACCGGAGTAGAATTTTCAGTGGGTGGAATAGGAGCCACATACTCGCCACTAGCAACTTTGGCCCCATTGTTAGCAAGTGGCAATCAGTTGAGCTTCTCCCTGTTACGTTCGCATATGCGATTGTCAATTTGCATGGCAGTGCGAACCAAATAATCTAAAGTTGAACAGGGCTCCAATGTTGCCAACACGTCTTTTATCTCCTCAGTGAGAGGATTACTGAACACAGACATAAGAGGAGCCTCTGGCCAGCCTGTCTCTGCAGCTAGAGAGCAAAATAAGATAGAGAACTCTGCGGCACTTTCTTCTTCCTGTTTAAGATACATCAAACACGTAGCCACGTCCTGACTGATCAAATACTGACACCATCTCCCCAACCAGAGCCTCCACAGAATTAACGACCGGTAAAGTAGATCTGATAAGTGGGCCGACCTAAGTGAGTGCTGTGCCAGCCAACAGGGATGGTATAAATGCCACCCAAGAATCCTCATTAACAAATTTTGACGGGTGAGCCTTAAAAAATATCTCACATTGGGCGATGAAATCCTTACATTTTCCGGCCTCGCCGCTATATCTTTGTGGCAATTGTAACTTCGGTTCTCGGGGAAGGTGTATGAATGATGCTTGCGCAACATTTTGTGAAACTTGTGTGGACAGGGATCTAATACTCTCGGTCAAGCTTAAAGCTAGAGTATGTAACTTTTACATGTCCGTAAATCTCTGTTTCATCCAAGCCACTACTTGAGGAGATGACACAATACTGATTAAGCCGATCGGCTCCTCTAACATCTCGCTATATTTTTCAGTATTTATTGTTTAGTATTCCTTGTCGCCCGGTGACATTCCCGCGCTAGCACACAGGAAATGACGCATTTTATTTCAAAACAAGAAGGGAGGGGGAGGAAGAGCGGAGAGTCTCCGAGCAAGAGAGCTCCGGACCCCACGTGACTTATTGTTTAGACCGCCATTATGGCAGTAAAATGGCCAGTGCCGCTGATTTCAAGCCTTCTGAGTTCTAGTCCGGGTAGAAAAGGAAGCAACGCAAGAAGGACTGGAACAAAATAAAGGGAAAATCATGGCAACCGAGATATGGCACCAGACGGTGCACAGAAAGAGAGAAAATAAGGAAGAATACCTTGCTAACTAGCACTTTCCTCTTTGAAACTGATTCCTCAAACAATTCTCTAGCTTACCTTACCGGCTATAGTGCATAGTTACACTGACACTCTAGCAAAGGCGGCGAGGCGAAACTGGGGTTTTAATAGAGTCTGGGCGCCGCCCACAATTAATGCCGGCTGGCCAAAGAATCTGATTGTGGGCAAAATGATATCGCCCCAGACGAGATAAACAAGGAAAGCTCACCAGCCTCGAAAGACCATGACACAGACACCAGCAAAATTTATGTAGGTAAAAACACATCAACTTTTGGAGTGGTCTTTCTACTATAATAGAGGAATCAGTAAAAAATAGAAAAAAAAAATAGAAGAAAATCCAAGGTCTGCCCCTAGAGATACGTGGGTTTGAACGGGTGGCATTTCAACGTTTTTTTCCACATTTGGCATGGTACTGACTGCAGTTGGTGATGAATTCATGGTGAATTCAGCCTGATTAATATTCAGCAGACACAAATGAATGGAAAAATTCCAGAGAGCAAAATTCCAAAAATTCCAGGGTCTGCAAAAGAGTATATAAGGGGGAGAATTGAGACAGTGAAGTAGTAGAGAAATTGCAAGGAGAAGGATACATGTGACCAGACCTGTCATTCTGTTCAAGACCTGTGAAGCTTTTAGTGGATTTTTGCCTGTGTTAGAGCATTTTCCTCATCCAGGACATCACCAAGCAACCCACCAAAGGGACTGTAAATATTTCTGTTTTTGTATATAATCAATCTTGGTCTGTAGAATAGAGTAGTTTGTTGTTAGTTGCCTTTGTTTAATTAAATGTGTTTTAGTTTTAAAATTTTTGTCTGTCATCCTTTGCTGTCGCTAATGTCATAACAAATTGGGGCCATAACAGCTTCCAGAATCAGTATTTGATCCATAACTTTTGTTAAAAGATCCAGATAAATCAGACATTTTGGCTGGTCATGTAGATGTGTTTTTCTTAACCATGCTGTTTAGAAAAACCATTTGATTTGTGGGGCACTTGTGACGGAGCACATCTTTTTGGTTGTTTCCGTGCTTCAAAAAACAGGGAGTTGATAAGTGCAGTGAGTCATATAAACAGCTTCCATAGTCAAAACATCCAATCGCTAATAATATTTTATGTCAATGTGAACAGGGCCACTCAAAACCTCATTTATGCAAAACCGCATTGGTAATGTGATGATTGCTCTGTAACCCCTTTGCGCAGAAGCCAAATTTGGCTATTTATGGGTTAGCCAATTTAATGCTTTATAATTCAAAATTTAAGCTTCATAAAGAGGACAAATGTGGCTCAACTCAGAAAAGACACTTACAACACTTAGAATTACACCATATTTCAGTTTATTTTCATGATTTTGGTAAAGAAAATGGGCTGCAAAGATAAAAAAAAATCTTCATGAGAATTCACCATTGAAACTGAAAAATAATTCTGAGGATTGAAAAATGGCTGGGGGTTAAAACAATACATTTCTGGCATAATAAACTCCTGGACCACAATTACTCATCTGAACATGTAATATTAAATTATCCACTTTTTATAAGCCAAATAAGATGACTATCCAGGTTGCTCCCCAAACTGCCAGAGCCTTGAAAATGGCGCACTTTAAATTAATAAAATAATCATATTTTCAACACAAATCAACTCTGTACTCATGAAGTTTAATATGAATGGATGATTTTGTGGTTGAATTTGGCATGAGTTTATCAATATAGGCGCAGCTGGACATCAATGGTCACCACTGACCTCTCCAAACCAAAAACATGCTTTTTCTCCACGATAAAGTTCAGAGTCTCGTCCATTTATCCACAACGCCCCATCAGCAAGCATGGTTACTCATTAAAGGAACTGCATATCTTACTGTCAGAACGTTCATGCAGGCGGAAAGCTTGCCGTTTACAATTCCAATCATCCCAGCGAAACACAAGCTTGTAACAACACACCCACTATGGAAAAAGTATTACTCAGGTCACAGTAATAGCTGTTCTTACTTTAAAAGAGCAAAAATGCAAGGCATTCTGTTTCATTAAATTCGGCATAGATTCTAAAACTGATCACCTAGTTAAGAAAAATGCCAGTACACAGCAGTATCGACAACTCTTTTGTTACCCAATGTGACAAATTAGCTCTGTGATCACGGTGGTAAACCAAAAATAAGAAATAGGCAGCTAGTTAGCTAGCAGGCTAAAAGTAAGATAGAACTACACCATACAAAAACAGCTTTATTCACTTTTCAATAGAATTATTGAGCTGCTCTTCAAAAGTATCAATGCTGTCAGCCCTCCTGTTGGTTCCATGCAGACTAACTGCTATTTTCCATCTCAGAATCACATTTCCATCCTGCAAATAAGCTCCGCTCTCCAGGCTCAGTTCTTTGTTCCCATGCAACCAAGGTAGTCTGAGCTGCGTAAAGTGTATTGGATACAACCAGTGACGTGCAGTAGAGGTTAGTTTGGTGAGGGAGAAACCTCCCCTTTTCTTGATTAGCAATCAGACGATTAACTAGTTTAGTAAGACTATTCAGCAGAATGACGGGCCAGTTTAAGTTTCCGCGGCGTTATTACTGAGTATATCGAAACTGAAATGCTCATAGGAGAGCAGATTTGCACGTAGGCCTACTTGCTTCCAGGAAGCCGAAGCCATGTCATCAAAAAATATTAACGCAGTTCGACTTATGCAGAGTTCAATGCTTAATCAATAGCCTATACAATGTTTTCTCCTTTAAATACGCACTTTTACACCCAAACAAATAGCGGGTGTTTATTTTCAGTCTTCTTTCGTAATCCGATTAACAAAATCTTTAAACGATATACAGAATTACCGGGAGCGGAGAATTTTTCCTAATTTATTATTCAGATTTCCATCCTTGTAGTCTCGAATTGCAGCGTATATGTGAATGAAGTCATTATCTCCTCTATCAGTCTCAGGCTTCCTATAGGTTTGGTCTTTATTGTTTTCATTGTCAAACAGGAATAGTACGTGGGGAAAAGGTTCACGAAAATCCTGTGATAAAAGTTTGGGTCACTGCCCTCATCGCACGTCCCTGGCTTCCTGTAAGCAAATACTCGCAAATCTGCAGTTTCCTGAGCATGTCAAGGTCGATGTAGCCTACTGAGGAAAAACGCCGCGGAAATTTAAACTAGCCCGTCATTCTGCCAAATAGTCTTACTAAACTAGTTAATCGTCTGATTCCTAATCAACCAAAGGGGAGGTTTTTGCCTCACCAAATGACATAGTATCAATACCATGACAATTTTTTTGTCTCAGGAAGCTAATTTTTTTTTTTTTTTTAACTACTTGGAATACCATTGAGTCACTGTAACAGAAGTGGTTGCTACAGGGGACAATTATTTTTTTCTGTTGCAAGAGATCTTTTTTTTAACTGCTGGATAGATACTATGGGCAAGAATATTGAGCAGTTTGCACATCAGGCTTTGCTGAGGAGTTTAATTCATGCAACTCCTGAAAAACAGGTATAGGAGTGATCTCGTCAATATTATAGACTGTGTTCCAGCTCTGTTGGCTTGCGAATATTCAATAACTGATCCGGGGGTGCCATCTCATGATAGACTAGTGCAACTGCTTCCATGAAAAGAGCTGCTCTATGTCCACAAGCGTCTACGTCTGCAGAAAGGTGTTAAGGGGCCTGAATGAATTAAACCAAAAGTGGACAGTGGTAATGGATGCTTTTCGAACTTTATGTGTGATATGCTGACTGCGTCAATTATTATTTAAAGAAGGAGAAAACATTTTTTTTCACTTTTATCAAGAAAGTCAATAATTCTGAACCTGACAGCAGATAAAGCATATTTTTATTTTTATACAGCACAGAAGTCTCCATCAAAGAGATCAATATAATGTTCTCTTTAACAAAACAGAAGTGAGAGTTTTCCTTCATGTGACAGTGATGGTTTTTTAAGGTTGAAACTGATAGTATGTTTCTGCATTTTTCCTTCTGTGCAACTGATACAGAACTCAACAAAATGGGTAATATTACAGCAGACTGGCCAAAAGTTCAGAAAAATAGCAGCCACTGTTGTGTATCTGTCTTTGCCATGCCATGTCCCATGTTTCATGCCCTTGCTCATGTTCAAGTCCTGTGCCTGGCCTTGTGCCATGTTTTGTCTGACCCATGTGTTTAGTGACCTCTGCTTATGTCTGACCATTCCTAGATTATGTTTTGTGTTTTCTTAACTTAGATTTCATGTTTTCATGTTTTAGTTTATTAATAGTTTCCATGCCATGTTTCATTTCTATGGCATGTTTCATTTCCATGCATTGCACTTCGTCTCCCCCGTCTTGTCTTGAGTGTTGTATTTGCTCACAGTCCCTTGTTTAGCGTGCCACTCATTCGGGTGATTTATTGGTTTCTGGGTTTCAATCTTCTTTCATTATCTTGTGTTCTTCCTTATGCTTACTTTTGCTATCTTACTAACACATACTAACAGTTTGTTATTTTGATAATTACTAACCAACACTAACCTTGTATATTTTGACTAATTTACTAAGAAGCACTCGGGATTGTATAGCTGCACTTATTAATTGACTAACGATCTCTCAGCAGTCGCCCTATTCTAGTCTCCGCCTCTTGCCTTTCCCTAATTATCTCTGCTGCAATTTCTGTGGGTTTTCCACAAACTGCTTTGTGCTTTCCTTTCTCTAATCTATACACTTTTAGTACTCCGTGACTGGAGCTGTTAGTCTGTCCATAGGTTTGTCTTGTGATCCCTGGCTTCAGCCAGATTCATGTAATTAGTTAGTTTCTAATGTGTCTCTCCAAGATTATTGTTTCCATTGATTGCACCTTTGTTCCCTAGTCATGTGGTTACCCGGAAATGTATATTAGATGTCTGTTTGTTACACTTCTTTTGTCAGATCGTTCTTCCTTGCTACCAGTGCCACACTTCTCTCGCCTTGCATCATTGTCATTTCTCTTTCTGACTGGACCATCCTAGACTTCGAGCTTTGCCTATTCCCTGTACTTTGCCGCATTCTTGTTTTTTGACCCATTTTGTCTGACTGCTGGATTTTGCCCCTTGGACTCTGATTTTGGATTGCGGACTTTGTACTGTAGCCAGCTCTGTTGGGGGGGTTTCCCCCTTCAGAAGTCAAGCCTCCTTTTTGCATTTTACTGGTGTTTGCTCTTGGTTCATTTCGTAAAACCTCACAGCCACAGTGATGGATGAAAAATGATGCAACCCATCCAAGCAGCACCTGTAGAATTTTATGAGGCTTTGTTTGTGGGAAAGAGTAATTGTCTAAAGCATGAGCAAAATGGAGAAATGTATGCCAGAGATGCAGAAATCCATTATTTGACCCTGAAGTTTACTGTTAAGACAGTGTCATGCTGCTTAAAAAATGCTAATCCATGAAAAATTATCTGTTAATCATCGCTTTTATTGAAAGACATCTTATCTCAGGAGTTTTCTGTGCAAATGTTGAATTTGAATAAGCACATACATTGACAAAACAAATGCAGTTACCATTTACTGTCTGCTCAATCACATTACATTGCTACTGCTATGCATCACTGCAGCGACACAACATATTACTGTTGAAGTTTAATATTCCTCAGTGTATACAGGTCATAACTGATTCACTGATCCAGAGCAGTCTGTGTACATCTACTGCTCACTAAAGCATGCACTGTATGGGAAGTAGATTACTTTCATCCTTTGAATAACACATTGCTCATCCAAACATCACTAAGCGAGCATGGCTCTGAATATTTCTGCTCCTCAAAAGGAATTACTACTAAAAATACTAATTTCCTCAGTACATTATAGGAATCATATAGTGGCAATACATTGTATTCTCATGGCTTACAAAAATGTGGCTCTTCAAAGAACATCTAGAGAAAAATAAAAGCCCGAAAATGGAAGATTTGTCCTTAGTTTAACAGAAGTTACTTGGCCAACTGCCAGGCAATGCAATACCAAAAACTCCAAAACCTAAACAAGCTGAGGCCACATTGGGGGAATGAATCTTATTTAACTGATTAAATGTAAATTGTATACTTTGCTTAGATCTGAATGGGCAAAATAAAATAAAAAGCATTTGAATGCAGAGGTGTACTGTATATGGTATTCAGTTTATATGAATTACGATGATCGGCTGAACTTAAGGATTTAACCGAAGAAACAACAATTTCACATGTAGATCCAATCAAGAAAACCATAGCAAAATGGATCTGAAAAAAGTAATGAAATGGAAAGAAAAAAGGATCCACTCTACAATGGAAACTCGTGGTTATTTTCTCCATACCCTCTGAATACAGGGCCAGCACAATCTCTGCATTTTGAGACTTCCCTTGGCATCGAAACTATTGTACAGACGGCAGCATAACACTGAAAAACAGCTTGTGACACTTTCTATACTGAGAGGCATTAAAAACGAGTAGTGGTTGTAGTAGTCTAAGTTGATAAATTTTCCTTTTGCTGATTCATATGATGACCATCAGGTATGGCAAGCATTGGAAAATGTCAGATGTCTTGCTTTGAATCCCTCCTTGGTTTAACACCACATTATGATTTCCCAAATGCAACAAAATTACCTCGATTATGGTTGTGAATCACACACTGTGAGAATTCGTTTTGCAAATGAAAAGCTCAAGATTAGGGGCAATAATCATATGCATTAAGAAAGTCACATAATTTCCATTACAAATGCCACAAATGAATGAGTCTCAGAAGAATCAAACACTTTTAATGTTGAATGTTGGCCAGTCCTGAAGGAAAGTTTCTGGACGCGTTAAGGTCAATTCAATGCCTGTATCCAGACCGCAACGACAACACAGAATAACCAGATGTGTCAGCTATCGTCCTCAACAAAGTGCGTCATCTGCGACGTCACAAAAACACATTCCATAAAATTTCTTCTGCCATGTCAGATAATGTATTAGAACTGCTGAATTGACTGTCAATATAACGATAACAGTCTTACTAGTCTTACTCCCAAATGCATAGTCTCCTGTGACCGCAATTACAAAAGGAAACATTTACTGCAACTGTAAAATAGTGTATTTTAGTATACATTTTTAATGCGCCTCAGTGTATTTGGCAAACAGCTCTGCTTGGCAGATTATGTGTCTTGCCCATTTAAAAATGGGCACAGCATTACCATACTAATGCCTCCTTTCAAAGACTGTCAGAAGAAGACAATAGATGGCAAATACCATCTACACTTGCAGGCTAAACCAAATACATTTGCAGGCTAATCAGATGAGACCATAAAATACATTTTGAAGTATGCTGCACTTTTAATATTTTTACCTAATTGACCAATCTCTTCCCACACCTTTTCTGATTATAAACTTTGACAATTCAACAACCCACTAATTCTATAATCCATTGATCCCCTGAAAGAAAAGTCTCTAATTTTATTTCATGCTGTCCTTGTTTTAAACTGTACTTACCTGAGTTCCCTGAGAAATCAGTGCTGAATGTTGTCATGTATGAGTGTTTTAAGTGAAGTACTGTATATCATTTGATACGGTGGCCCTGAAGGCCAATAGTAATAAATATTTCGAAAGCGCAAAATACATTTCACAGAGCAAAAATAAATTTCACAAAATGTGATGGGCGGATTCTTGAGACGCCAAATGCTGTGGCCGGAACGAAATGAAGGATGGCAAAACGAGACAAACACTGACAGAAATCAGAGTGGGAGACTTGCGCTTCCAAAGGACCTAGATCTAGTCCGTGAAACAATAAGGAGGCAAAGCGAGTTCGACAGAACGAATTGAAAGGGAAAAAATCTCAGAAACAGAGATAAAAAGAATAATCACTAGACGGTGCCCAGAAAGAGGAAAAACAGAAAGATTCCCTTGCTATCTAGCACTTTCCTCTTTTGCAGCTAATACCTCAACAACTTTCTCACTAGAAACCTTATGGGCTAAAGTGCAAACAAAACACTGACACTCTAGCAAGGGCAGTGAGGCGGAACTTGGGCATAAATAGAATCCGGGCGTCGCCCCCAATTAATGCCAGCTGGCCCAAGAATCTGATTGTGGGCAAACCGATATCGTCTCAGTCGAGAGCAACCAAAGAAAAGCTCTCAAAGCCACCACCAGCCTCCAAAACCATGACACAAAACACAAATAATTTTCACAGGGCAAAAATAAATTTCACAGAACACAAATATATACTCAGCAACAAAAGTTTCTGTGACACCATTTATGTGTATGTTATAAATGACACGCAAAGATCTCAATGCAATCAATATGTTTATTTAACAGGAGAAACACTGACTTTTCAGTGCCAACGTCACTCAAAACGAAAAATGTCATTTTCATGCGTCATGAAGCACTTGTCTGACGTCTAACCAATTGTGACCTTCACACTTCAATACCGGGTGTGACTTCCTCGTGCCATGATGCAAGCAACGCATCTCCGGCGCATGGACCGAATCAGATGTGCCAGAAATTGCTGTGGGATGTCATTCCAAATCTGACGTAGACGTTGTCGCAATTCCTGGAGTGTAGCTGGCGGGTTATCCAACCGCCGCAAACGTCGATCCATCTCGTCCCAAAGATGCTCGATTGGGGACATGTCTGGGGATCTGGCTGGCCATGGCAGGACATTGACATGTTGTTGCATCAGATACTGCTGTACAATCCTTGCGACGTGTGGTCTGGCGTTATCATGTTGCAGCGTTATTCCGGGACCATGTTGCATCAAAAACGGTACCACCAATGGCCGTAGCACTTCATCGCGATATCTTTGACCTGTCAGATTTCCATCAATAACAAGCAAATGTGTTCTGTTTCTAGCCGTGATCCCTCCCCAAATCATGACACTACCACCTCCAAAACGATCAAATTCCTGAACACAGTTGTTGGCATAACGTTCTCCACGTCGACGGTATACACGTAAACGACCATCACATCGGTTAAGCATGAATCTTGATTCATCAGTGAAGAGTACAAGATCCCACTGACGTTGGATCCACCGTCGATGTTGTTGTGCCCACTGTAGACGCAGTCGTCGGTGTTGTACTGTGAGTATTGGACGTCTTGCTGGCCGACGTGGGACAATGCCAAAATGACGGAGACGGCGACGGATTGTCTGTGCAGACAGTCGCCTCAAACCAGGTATCGTTCTTGCAGTTATGGTTGCAGGTTGGAATCGATTTCGGAGATGGGTTGTTCGAATCCAGTTGTCCTGTCTGGGAGTGGTTACTCGTGGACGGCCGCTGCGAGGACGGTCTCTGACATGTCTTGTCTGCTGATGACGCTGCCATAAGTTCCAAATGGTGTTTCGGTGGACATTCAGGCGATGAGCAACTTCCCTCTGCGAGGTTCCGGATTCAATCATCCCAATGGCCCTCCACCGATCATTTTCAGACAGTCTTGGCATTTAGAGGGTAGAGTTCCTGATCCGAAATGGCTGTGTTTTCGATAACGATAAGTGATGCTTCCGTCGTTCATCAGGCACAATGTGAACATTCCAAAAATTCTCCTCTTTTATTGCCATCCACAAGCATGATTTACGCACATTTTCACGTGCAAAGTCATTTTCTCGCATTTTCATGATTTCCATTTCAATGTTGTGTTTACGTGTACTGTTTCAGTCTGATATCACCATGTATGACAATTTCATAATTGCGTCATGAAAAATAATTAACAATATTGGTGTCACAGAAACTTTTGCTGCTGAGTATATTTCACCAAACAAAAGTAAATTTCATAGAACTCAAATTTCACAGAACAAAAATAAATTTCAGAGAACACAAATACATTTCACAAAACACAAAAACATTTCACAAAACCGGAAAGGGTAGGACCATGGTACTTGTTTGTCATTGGCTAAACTCAAGTCTGTCTGGCATCAGTCATTTATCATTTCTCATTTACACTGGATACCACAATAGCAGCGCGAAATTTCAAGTGTTTACCATGATGGAAGAGACCAGTTTACCGCAGAGTATAATGCAAAACCACATACTGCAGCTATTACAACAGCATGGCTTCGTAGTAGAAGAGTCCGTGTGCTGAACTGGCCTGCCTGCAGTACTGATCTTTCACCGATTGAAAACATTAGAGACATAATTAAATGAAAAGACCATCAAAGGAGACCCAAAACTCTCCAACAGCTGGAAGCCTGTATTAAACAAGAGTGGGATCAAATTCTAATGGCTAAAGTCAAGAAACTTGTCTCCTCAATGCCCAGACACCACCACTCTGTGTTAAAAAGAAGAGGGGATGCCACACCATGGTAAACAGTCCCCTGTCCCAGCTTTTTTGAGACCTGTAGCAGCAATCAAATTTTAATTGAGCTCATTTTGTGGATAAAAGTTTCAACATTTGCTATGTTATCTCAGTTTTATTATGAATAAAATACTGGCTGGTATTATTTGAAAATCACTACGTTTTGATTTTATTCACAATTCACACTTTATCCCAACTATTTTGCAGCATGCACCATTTCCAGCAAATGAAACAATTGTGCAATACATGTCATGCAAGGGTTGAAAATTGATAGGCTTATTTGACAGTCCGCCTTACAAACGAGCTCGGCTGTTCGGTTCAAAAGGAGACTCAATCATTTTGGGATTCATCGCAGAGCACTTTCAGGAGTTCCATTAGAAACTAGATTCCAGGGCCCATATTCATAAAGCATCTTATCTTACCACTAGGAGTATCTTACCACCTTCAACTCTCAACGTCAACTCTCATGCACGAGTCTTGGGACAAAGAGCACCGTGATTCGTTGTTTAGTGACAGGGCGGCCCATTAAAAAAATATCACACATGCAACCCATGGAGGCAAAAATGAGGAAATAGTCCAAGCGGCCGGTTTATCCCATTAAATAATAACATGTTGAGCACTCCTGAAAATACCCCCACATATCACGCTCTAGGCAAATAAACATACATAGGAGAGAGATAGTTGTAAATTCGCCAATAGCATAAAATGATTCAATAATAAAACGCGTCATTTGCCCCAATAATTAGCAACTTATTACCCAATGAGAATATGTTGCGATCATTTAAATGTCGGGTTGTCCAAGTTTGTTTGCCCTAAACTGTCATGGATGAAAGTTAAAAAAGGACGCGAAAGCCCAACTGGAGCCACGACCAGTTACTGATTGAAAATCAGGGCAAATCCAAGTGGGATGCGTGGGATAATATCAGCCTACAGATCAATGCTGCGTTACCCTCGGTGTCTCGGACGGCTGCAAGAAGCGGTGGTATGGGCTGCAATCGCAGATGAGGTCCGAGATTTCAGCCTATAAACGGGCTATCATTCAAACAGGAAAGCATACTAAGCTTGGTTAGTAATTTATAGCCTACAATTTAAATACGCATACAAAATATGACATAGGTTGGTATTATTATGATAATCTATTAAATGTAACCCTCGCTCAATTGCCTAATAAAGTAAGTCATGCATAGCAAAAGGAGCTACAGCACCAAAGCCACTGTCCCCAGGCAAGTGACATCCCACAGGTAGGCTATAATGCCCGTCAAATAATCGGCATAAGCTGCGTTCTATTAAAATGCAAGTCATGCGTGGATCCTGGCCATTTCGTAACAATGTTCAAAATATTGTATTCGGCATCAAATACTATCTGGGTGTTGATGGAACTCAATTAACTTCTTTCTATTTAAAAATTCATCTTGGGTCGGAGAAATAGCCTAATTTGAATATGGGTCTCATCAATAGCACCGATGATAAAGGACATACCTGAGATGTGCATTAATTTGTTTGATTCTGTGCTGTGGGTGAATGTCCATTGGAAACCGGATAAACTGTCGGATGATATGGGGTTCACCGAGCACATTGATTGTTTGTTGAATTGAGCGACTGACTGATTATTGTGAAATCCCTTGTCCGTGTGGTAAAGTTGCATTTTTCTGGTGGCCAAATAGCCAAGTGTTGTCAAACATTATATTTCGGGGTTTATTTTGTTGTTTCTCATGAGACAAAATTCCCTCCCTCACCAAGTCAACAACAAATAAAATCCCTTCACGGTCGACCCGATATCTTTTCAACAACTGTGCACCATTCTGAATTTCCAAGTCATTCCGTATGTCAACAGCAGAAGCCATTTTTCGATTCTTTGTGAATAGGTATTAGCGAGTTAGGAATCCTCTTGACTACTTTTAAGCTCTCCCAGACTTAGGAGCTACTTTTAGGCCTAAAATGCTTTGTGAATAACACTTAGCAAAAATAATTAGGAGTCCTAATATTACGAATGAAATGCCCATTTTTTTTAGGAGTTTCTCCTAAATCCGGCAGTTAGGACCTACTTTTAGCGCTAAGATGCTTTGCGAATATGGGCCCAGAAGTTCCAACGATGAAAATAGCAGTGGATCATTTCTCTGGTGATGATTTTTGAGATTTCCTGCATCATGAAATACTGCTGCTGGACATGTGAATAATGCAATAACGAACCCTTCGTCCTGGTATTTTGAACGCCAAAGAATGCCTAAGCAGAGCACAAAATCATCCAGAATTGCCAGTAAGTGACCACTCTCAGAAATTAAGTCAAACCAAACTATTATTGTTGCATTTCATAGTTTTGTTATTGTGTTTTATTGTGTGATTTCGTGCTTCTCTTAAAAGCAAAAGGATAAAGTAAATGGTACTCACCAAGGAAATATGACAGAATTTGGCTGGGTTTGTGAGCAATTTCTGAGGCGCTCGCTTAAGAAGCCAAAAATTCTGATTTTGAAACAATGAAAATCACTGCCCCCAGTGCTAGAGCCATTGTAATTTTCATGGTAAACCCCCTTGTTGTTATTTGACTCCACGAGAATGCACTAATTAGCTGTCACGAAAATCCTGCAAAACCGGAAATCTGTGAAAGATTAATTGTTTGATGTCTGTTTTGTGCAAATTAGGTATTTTTAAGTGAGGAAAATGTGTTATTGGGCTTCAGAAAGCAAGTTCTTCCAGGCCAGTGTATTTGACCCAAATTTCTAGTCACGGACCGGCGAAATTCTAAAATCCCATTTTTCCCATCCCTCAGCACAAACTGCAGTACCTGAGAACAGGCAAGAGTTCAAGTAGTTCTTTGTACCATTATCCCTGCACAGCCCACTATGCCTCTGAATTGGTAGAGATTCTATCAGTTTTTTTCTAAAATCACAATATCAAAGTACAGTAGAAAATCCAATTTATGTTCCGTTCTAAAGATCATTGCTTGTAGAAATACAGTATGTACATTAACAAAAGTTTCTAAAAATCAAACAATTTTAGAATGAATGACAACTCAAGACACTTCTAAATTTTCCAGCAGTATCTGTAAGAGTGGCAACAGGCTGTCACAGTGCCTAGTATAATGATAGCACTCTCAATCCCTTTAGAGAAGTGCTACCCCTGCCATTTGACACCTGTGTTCCTCTGGCTACAGCTGATAAGTGCTGGGAGACAGGATGCTGAAGTGGTTCACTCTTCTCTCCTGGTTTGATTCCAACCACATTCTCTTGCTACACACCAGAGTCACGCCTACAGTCATCTGCACCCAGTCATATGATCTGGTGCGGTGGTGCCAGGCAGGCTTACTCCCAATCTGAGCGAGGAAACATGGCACCATCCACAAAGCAGTGCACAGTTCCCTGGCAAATGTCAAGCGTAACTGAGGCAACATCAGCATTGCATTCACTTTCTCCATTGCAAGACATGCAGTACTTCTGCACATTAGTGCAGATTACATGTGAAGAGTTTTTTTCCAAAAAGCACTGAGTGCCAAAATGACAAAAATTGAGATAATACTATCGAGCAATGTGCTTCTTACACATGGTGCAAAATCAGTTTTTAAAATTTCATACTATAAGGTGTATTTTTTCATGGTCAAAGTTTGTGTTGTTCTATAAATCCAATAGGTGCCAACAGAGAAAAGGCTGATTTACTCAAATTGAGTAAAATGGATATATTGCGTGTTGGAAACAAACTCTTCATGTACAGCACAAATGATCAAAGTAATATCATCATAACTGCACCACAAACATTAATTATCTGTTTGAGAGAGAAAAAAAACACAGAAACCAACATCACAGCCTTAAAACCATGAAAAAGACATAGTTCAAGCATCCACCAGAAGGCTGGGACTTGGCCATAGGTGGACTTTCCCAAAGCATGCCACAAAATCCACACAGAAACGGTTCCATGACAACAAAATCAACGGTCTGCAATTACCGTCTCAGTCGCTAGACCTCAGTCAAGTTGAAAACTCGTGGGCTGAGTTGAAGAGGGCAGTTGATAAATGCAAACCCAAGAATGTGAAGGATCTTGAAATGATCTGCTTGGAGGAATGGTCCAAAATCCCCCCATATGTCTGCCTTAGCCTTGTCAAAAATTACAGAAAAAGACTTTGTGCTGTTATCCTTTCCAGAGATTGTTGCACTAAGTACTAAATGAAGGGTGCCAATGATTATGAAACCTTAATTTTGTATTAATGATTATGATTTTGGTTGTTTTCATCAAGACATTAAAGTAAAATATTTCACACATGTTGGTGTATTCAGTTTTTCAAAAAAAAATAGCTTATTTCTTTTTATTGTTCGTGCATTCCCAGTCAGGAGTGCCAGTAATTTTGGAGCCCACTGTACATACATACTTTTATTTTATGTCATTTTTTGGTTTTCATACCAGAGAGCTAC
The DNA here is from genome assembly GCA_029721435.1 of Gymnothorax reevesii. Classification (NCBI taxonomy): domain Eukaryota; kingdom Metazoa; phylum Chordata; class Actinopteri; order Anguilliformes; family Muraenidae; genus Gymnothorax; species Gymnothorax reevesii. The sequence continues at coordinate 86,693,247 of CM056575.1, forward strand.
CATATCTGTGTAAATGGATTCAGGAAAGGAGTCAGTTAAAAACAAAGAGTGCCCCTAATGTGTTCCGTCTGTATCAGGCTCGAAATAAGAACTGGCAGGCTTACTGTAAAAACAAGATGTGAAACATCAAACCCATCATTGTCCCCAGCACTTTTAAAAACATACTGACGCACATGGTTACTGTCCCTGACACATTTGCAAAACAAACCAACACCCATGGTGATTGTCCATCACAGATTCCGATGAGCCCAGAGAAGTTAACAACGCTTCTGGACACTGCTATTATAAGGCTTCCTTTGTTCAGAGTGCAGTTTTAAGAGTGCGTCCACGAGAGGACCAGGCAGGGTGACAAATGCCATCGCATCGATTTCCTTCAAACTCAACCAGGTGAAAGGGATCAGCGAAAAACTCATCAAACCGGAGCAGTTAGATCTTCAGGTTTTTCTACACAGAGTTAGACACCCCCCAAGGTTTTTAGTAGAAAACCTCCAGAATTCTACCAAAATACGAGGCTCAAGCTTTAGGCTGTCCTACTTTTAGAGGTCAGTTACGTCAACCCATCTTTAGAAGGCCGAAATTCCGCATTTCTGTAATGGCCAGTGGAATAGGAGGCCAATTGCAACGACTAGAGTGAAAGTGCAGCATGGACACAGTACAAAGAGAATAGTTTAGACCAAACGAAAAGTACTCGCGCTTCCAAAGGACTTAAAGTCATAAAAACCTGACTGCAGATATCTTTGGCTAAAGCGCATAGCTAAAAACGGACACTCCAGCAAAGGAGGCGCGGCGGAAATCTGGCTTATAAAACCTTAGGGAAAGGCGCCACCCACGCCTGAAGAAACAGCTGGGAAAGGAATCCTAGGGCAAAGGAATCCCATGTCGTCCCGGAAAGATAGCCGCAGAGAAAGTCCTAAACACATACAGCCAGAAACGTGACAGAACCCCCCCCTTAAGGGACGGCCCAGAAGTTTCCAATGAACCTCGTGCGCGGAACTCAGAAATCAGGGTGGGATCCAGGATATCCCGCAAATGGACCCAGCACTGCTCCTCAGGACCGAACCCCTCCCAACCTTCTAAAAACTGGGCCCAATGACCAACACGCCTCTCAGCCAAAATGCGACGCACAGTGTAAACTGACCCCCCCTCAATCATCCATGGCGGTGACGGTGGTTTGTCAGCCAGGGCCAGGACCCTTGTACTAACCAGTTTGAGTCGAGAGACATGAAGATCTGGGGAGTTGTAAACTGACGGTGACAGGGTTAATCTTTCGCACAATTTTAAATGGGCCAATGAAATGGGGGCCAACTTGCGTGACTCCACTCTCAACGGAAGGTCCCGAGTGGAAAGCCAAACCCTCTAACCAACCCGATAAGCAGGTGCCAAACGGCGCCTCCTGTCAGCGGCAGCCTTCTGTTTATGCACCAAGCGCAACAAAGACGACCAGACCTTGGCTCAGAGCGACCGAAACCGCTGAATAAAACGGTTTACTGAGGGAACTGCTGAATCCCTGTCAGCCTCCAGAAAACGTGGTGGTTGATAACCCAGTTGGGCCTCGAACAGGGAAAGGCCTGTGGAGGAACAACACAGAGAGCGTATTCAGCCCACGCCAGAAAACGGCTCCACAGTGCAGGATTGTCAGCCGCTAAACACCAAAATGTATTCTCAAACGACTGGTTAATCCTCTCTGTCTGTCCATTGGTCTCAGGATGAAACCTGAAAGAAAGGCTCACAAAGGCCCCCAGCTGACTACAGAAAGCACGCCAGAATTTAGCTGTAAACTGCGAGCCACAGTCAGAAACCACATCTTGAGGCAGGCCATGAAGCCGAAACACATGGTCTACAAAAAGAAGGGCTGTATCCCGTGCTGACAGCAGCTTTGGAAGGGCAATAAAATGGGCAGCCTTGGAAAAGCAATCAACCACTACCAAAATGACAGAATTGCCCTCTGAAATCGGCAGGCTAATGATAAAATCCAGCGCGATGTGGCTCCAAGGATGCTTGGAGATGGGCAACGGCCACAACAGACCAGAGGGGGGAGGTGAGACCCCTCATTTTGCACGCCAATGCAACAGGCCGCCACAAACTCCCAGATGTCCTTGTCCATGCTGGGCCACTAAAAGCATCGGGCCAAAAATTGCTTGGTCTGATGAACCCCCGGATGACGTGCCAATCGGGAGGAGTCACCCCACTGGAGAACTTGGGAACAAACTGCTAAGGGAACAAACAAACAACCAGGCGGCTGCCCACCAGGACCAGGATCAGACCGCAAGGTCTCCTGCACTACAGACTCAACCTCCTACACAATCTGAGTTGCCGGAATTATAGGCTCAGAAATAGAATTGCGGCCCAAGTGATCATAAATCCGTTACAAAGCATCAGGCTTGATATTTTTAGAGCCGGGGCGATAAGTTAACGTTAAATTTAAAACGATTGAAAAATAACACCCACCATGCCTGCCGGGAATTGCGTCGCTTGGTCTGCTGGATGTATTGGAGGTTCTTGTGATCAGTCCAAACCACAAATGGGTGTTCAGCCCCCTCCAACCAGTGGCACCACTCTTCCAACACCAACTTAACAGCCAACAACTCCTGGTCACTAATGCTGTAATTCCATTCGGCTGCAGACAACGATCGGGAGAAGTAGGCTCAGGGGTGCAACTTATTGTCCCAATGAGAACGCTGGGACAAAATGGCACCCACCCCGACCTCTGAAGTGTCAACCTCCACCACAAATGGGAGGGAGGGGTCGGGCATAACAAGGATTGGCTCCGGGCTAAAACATTTCTTAAACTCCTGAAAAGCAGCTTCAGCTGCTGGGGTCCAAATGAACGACAAGGAGGCATTTTTCTTAGTAAGCGCAATTATCGGGGCAGCCACAGTGCTAAAATTGCGGATGAACCTCCGATAAAAATTAGCAAAGCCCAAAAACCGCTGAACCTCCTTAACATTCTGAGGAGCAAGCCAGTTCCTGACTGCTGCCACTTTGTCCGGGTCCATACGGACTGGCCCTGCTGACACAATAAAGCCAAAGAATTAGACTGTCTTGGCAAGAAAAATGCATTTCTCAGCCTTGATAAAAAGTTTAACTACGTGCCTTCATTCAATTACTCAATTACCTCCACTGTTCTCCCTCCTGATCAACACATTTTGGTTTCATGAGTTGATTTTCATTCTTATGTTGATTTAAACCACAGTTTTCCCCCTCACTGGCAGGTAGCAACACTGTTTAGTTAAAAGCGGCCCCCCATTTGTTATCCTCTCATAGTTTTGTGTTTGTGTTATTTATTGTCATGGTTTTAGAAGCTGGCGGTGGCTTTGGGAGCTTTCTTTGTTGAAGCGTGAGTCTTCCTCTCTGTTTTCTGTCTGTGTTAGTCTCTTATTTTGCTGTTCTTCCTTTCGTTTTGGCCACAGCATTTGGCGTCTCAAGAAACCAACCAACGCATTAATATACTGTATTTAATAAATCCCTGGCCCCTAACTTGGGTCTTTCTTCATTCCACCACTCTCCTTGTCCCATTAACATCTTCGGGCACCAGGGCATCACAGATGCAGCCAAAAACAAAAGAGATATCTGAATCTCTGAGACCTTCCCCATAACAATATTCCTGATTATTATAATTTTTTTAAACACATAAAGAAGGTAAATAATGGATTTGATAACCACCTTTCCTTGGCTTCATGGCAGAAGAAAAGGTTATTTTAGGAGCTTTTGTATTTTTTTCCCAACGAGTACAATGTATATTTTTGATTACTCAGATTTATCAAAACTTCTGCAATTGAACTGCTCTTCAGAGTTTCCCACTGAAATGCATACAAAATCATATGTTTGAATCATTACACCAGAACAGTGAGAGTACATGGAATGACAACAGGAGCTTTCCAATTTTGTCTTCCAAACCCAGCACAGAGTGCCCATCATTTTGACAGCGAGTACAAAGTATGAACAATTTTTTAAAATACACTTTTCTCCCTTAAAAACTTTTTATATCCTCAAATGACAATTTTTGATTCCTAATGTCCTAAAGTATCATTATTACAGCATGCACAGTTTTGTTTTTGGAGTGAACCACTATGATTGCATGCTGGCAAACAACCACAGCTGTCAAGCAGCTTTCAGTTTAGAGCAAGGGCATATCCAACTGTGCCTTTTTATCTCCCCATTTCAGTTCCATAGGTTTTGACGTGAACTGAGTGCTGTTTTCCTACTTTTAGCGAGCACTCTGATGCAGCCTTTTATGTCTGTCTGCTTAAAGTTGACTTTAAAGTTGAAAAAAGGAAGAAAAACTCAGTTCCTCTAAAACATTGCAGGCATGAAGGTGCCTGCTTTTTCTTGGTCTCATCATTCTGCTCCAAATTAACCCCTGCTAACTGAATGAAAGCAGCATTAAAATTACGAATGAACTGAAAATATCCATAACCTCTGACCGATTTGCACAGACACAGAAAAGTTTGAGAAGCTTTTTCTTAATTTTCAGTACATGACATAACATTATTGGCATTTAGCAGACATTTAAATCCAGAAAGGGGTACAGCATAACATTTTTGTGGCAAATACTTCAAATGAAGACAATTCCACCTCCTGAACTGTGTTTATTTACTGATTTTGCTACCTTGTAGATAAGAGACCTACCTGCTCCTTCACAGAAGCCAGAATGGCAGAGGTGGCTTCAGTTTCGGTGCCATCTCCATTTGAGGCATTCAACACAGGGCTCAACATGGTCGCCTTATCAGCTTCAGTAGCTTGGTCTGGAACTGGCATAGCTCCTAGAAAGAGAGAACAAAGAACCCTACCAATTAGAAATCTTCAGCGGGAACCCTGATCAAAAAGCCACACTTAGGTCTATTGATCCAGGCATTCAAATTCTACCAACACCAGCAAGATGGGGATTTATTGTTGTGTTAATCCTCATGCAAACACTTTCTAATAAAGCATTGCAAAGGATCCAAAAATTTGTATCATGGTGCCTGAATATTAACAGCAGTGTTCACAGTGTGGGTTCATCCGGAGTGAAAGCATGTCAACAGTGAAGAATGAAATTAACCCCTTTGTGCAGATTCAGACACCAGCGGACATGGAGCTGCTCTATTTATGCACACAGTTACACTATTCTATCACTAGATGGCACACCCAGATCAATTATTGGATATTCACAAGCAAGCCGCGCTCGAACACAGTTTAGATAAGTTCCATCCTTGTTTCCTAGGAATTGTATTAATTAAACTCCTCAGCCAAGCCTGATGTGCAAACTGCCTTATAAACTTGCCCATAGTATCTATCCAGCAGTTAATAAAAATGATCTCTTGTGACAGAAAAAATAGTTGACCTTTATTGCAACAGGTTCAGCAATAATGGGCCAAATGCATCTCAAGTGAGTAGTGAAAAAAAAATCATTTTCTGAAGCAAAAATTCAACATGGGATTGGTACTATCATTCTACAATCAATTGTAGTCATCAGATATTACAAACACGCGATTTCCTACTATAGACTTATGCATAGATTCATCTCACAATGAATTCAGCGATTCCTTACAACCTCATACAATCCCTCCACGATTTCCAGTGTCTCTAATGCTTGCTCAGGCTTATCTGCATAAAAGCAGAGATGGGTCATTCCATGTCAAATGTCCAAATGGCTCCCACTCGTCCATATCAGATTTGGCTGAAAAAATTCCAGCAGGTGCATTCACCTCCTAATAGAAGTCCAAAATTTTAGCTCTCACCTCCTCATAGTTTCATCATAAAAAAATATTTTTGCAACTATGTTTTGGCCCTTTTTGAACAGCTATTTCTGAGGAGCCACTTTTACATAGCTATATCTAGAGAAGTATGCCAGCTAAGTTCTTACAATCACAAGTCACAATCCTTTCATACTCAATATCTCAAGGATGATACTAGCAATAACCTTCTAACTTAGCACATTGACAGATATAATGTAGCAGATGCGCTGATTAAAATTTGGATGAATCAGAGAAATTGCATCATTCAATGCATTTTGCATCATTCAATGCGTTCATTTCTCGCTCAGCTGAAGTATTCTGCACTAGAATTACTTGCACATACCTTCATTCCACATCTACAGTAGCCAGCTAGCTAAGTACAGAGTGACATGAAAACTGGCATTGAGCAGCCCGTTTTTTATGTAGGCCTGTAGCTAGCTAGCTTGCTACTGTAGACATCATATTGTGCTGGCTGGCTGAGAATAAAAGGAACTGCATTCTCTGATCAGATCAGAGCTAACAAGCAGCATTTCAGCCTTGTTGCATCATAATTAATTAATATGCAAAAAGACACTGCATCGCAGGGTCCTGTGCAGTCCAGTGAGATTGCACATTGCTTGTTTCAATTATTTCGGGCCTAAATAAGTTTTTAAGTGTCAAATAACAAAATTGAGAATTTTTCTGATTTCTAAAGTAAGTGTCCAAGTGCTGTGATATTTAAAAACTGCTTTCCACATTTAAGGCAGTGGGGATTTTAATTTCTCTAAGGTATCATTTTCCATGGACTTCCATGCGGGCTGGAATGTGTCCCTTCAGTATGCATTTGAGGATGAGGACACTTCACAAAATTAATGTCCCTGCTGATCCGAGAACAGTCCTAATGGACTTTATAACAGGCAAAAAATATTTTGTAATTGCTGCTCTTCTTCTTCTGCCCTTTCCAGAAAGAGTTTGGATTTGCATTTTGGGTTCTTGACTTATTGTAAAATGAAGTTCCTTTGAAGCAATTAAAAAGTTGGAATTTTCGGAATGTATTTTTTTCTTACAAAACTTTCGATTTTTTAAAAATTTTTTCCTCGCATTTTAGGTCAGACCTTTGAATCACCAGTTGTGATTGTAACATCAGCATTTCAGTGTTCTGAATGGTACTTGAAAGACCATTCAAATGACAAATTAGTGAAAGTGCTCCTGAAGGTTTAACCCTTTAAGCCCTGAGCCTCTTTTTCAAAAATGGCAAGCTCAAAATGAAGTGACTATGTCTCTGCAACTATTTGGTCCATTTGAATAATCTTGGTATAATAATAAAGGTAAAACCATTTAGGATTTCTGCCATAAAAATCAGTATATATGTCACTGAGTCAGAGTAGATGAAGATGGAACACACTATAAATCAAAGACCTCATTTTGCACCAAACAAAGTTTTACTTCTATCCTTTGTAAACTCAATTAGTTGCAGTCTGAAACCGCTAAAAATTGACAGCACAGAATCTCACCATTATCTGTGCCAAAGTTTATTCCAATCAAGTAAATCAGAAGACAATTAGAGAGGAATGACTAGGTGGCTTCTCCAAATTGGCAATTCAGGTACCTTGTGTGCCAAATCAGATTTCTCAGATATTAAATTCCAAAACTAATCAAATTTCACTTATATGTCAATACAGGTATACGTTACACCCAAACAGAGCCAGTTTTTAATTTTTAGAATTTAGAAATATTTTTTAAATTATTATTTCTGCCAGTCCTATAGCCTATACCATGCCATTCAAAGACAATAAATACAAAGAAAATGAAGTTTGGCTCCCCTGGAGCAGATTTATTAAAAAAAAACAAATTAATAAGATTATGAATACAAAGGAAAGATTGAAAATTGAAAAAAGTAAAAAGAAAAAAACCCCCATCAATTGTTTATACATGAAAAAATGCTACCGTTGCCACCTAACAAAACTCTGACGGGGATCAACTCTGGTCAACTGTATTGCAGCCCATCATCTTAACCACTATACTACATCAGTTAACGGAAATGTTACTCTCAAATATAGAATGAGTTGAGAAAACAAGTAACTCACCTTGTTTCTACTGTTGTGCCCTCAGTACTCTTGCGTTTCTATCAGAAAACGACTTTGAAAATGACAGTTGAATATTTAGCGCATAATTATATCAAAAATACCACAAACAGACCAATTAAGTGTTTCTATTGTCACGCTATTTAAGTACAATGGAATGGACTCAGTTTGACGCACTGGGAACGCAAGGCTTTCGCTCAGGCTAGCTTTCTGCTATGAAGCTGGTTCAGGGCTGGTTGGAAATGTCAGAAGCCATTAAATGAAATGGCTAGTGGCAAAGTCTTACTGAAAACATCACAGGCAGATCACAGAGAGGAAAATACATTGCAATCAAGCAGAATGAAGCAATGCTCGAGAAGGAAAACATGCTAGGATACTGGCAGATCTAGTTTCGTTATAACACGGATACATTAAGCTAACAAAAGCAAGCGTGGATTTACCCTAAAACAGTTTTTTTATTACAAATTATCAAAAGTAAGAAATTTCTTTGCTCATCTCTGTAGACTGTAAAGTGTGTGCCGACTGTTTTTAGAGTGTGATGTCGGTTTAAAATGACATGGCATACATCGTTGGATTGTGTGGACTTTCCTCTTTCTTTTGAGGAATCGTTTGTATGCATAGCATTAATTAAGGAGAAATTTTAGCGGCTCAGCGCTGATATGATTTTATCCTATGTTTTGCTACATGCTTATTTACTTGCTTGGTGCATTAATTGCGTTTGGTTGAGGTAACAATGGTCAACGTGAGATTTTTGCCTAGTTTCTTCACAAAATGTGAATATCCCACATTACAATGCTACGATTTGGAAACATGCTGTATTTATAATGCGTAATCACCGCTCCCAGTACCGGAGGCGTCGGGCTTAAGGGGTTAATCAACGTGAAAAGTGATTCCAAAGACAAAAGAAAAGCAAGTCAAGTGTGCACTGCAGCAAACAGTCAAAGTAAATAATCTGGCATGGACAAATTTACAAACACGTAATGCTAATTTATTGTATAGAAAACAAAATACTGAAAATGCATTGAGAAACAGGGCTTTAACTGCCTTTTCATGAGATTATCTTTCCTGCACATTTTTTGCCACACTCCTCTACCATCCAACACCCAACATGCTTCTTTCTTTGCAGAGAAACTAAAGCAGACACCAAATAAACAACACTAATGCAGAAAGTCCCTTGCTGACAACCTCTCAGCTCTTGATGAGTCGACTTGCCTCCTGGCATGCCAACTAACATGCCCACAATAGCATATTAAGCTTCACCAGCACCCTCTTCATCCAGCAGTGAGCAGTGCAGTCACATACTATTCCTTGACCTACTTCTTGAGCCTCAGCCCATCATCCGTCTGGGATGCTGAACCCCGTTTCTGATATTTGTGGCTGTAACTTCTGTTGCACGCTCGTGAAGTCCACAGACTGTCTCCAATGTTCTCCGAGCAATAACATCTGCTTCATCATGGTTTCCAGCCTCATTTAGAATCATAAAAAGTTTTTCAGAGCTCAGTCCTTGCAATTGATTATACACTGTCAAAACATCCCTTTAAGAAAATTAACATATGTCAATGCATTTTTTTGGCTGATCTGATGTGAAATTTTGAGCATAACCTTTGTGCCCTGGCAATGTTTTTCCCCGCAAGGAGCATGTCAGAAGCTCAAACCCAAACTCTCTTAAAATACTGTTGTCAAGAGATGAATAAATGAGCTCTTCCTCACTACCCATATAGTAATCCACTTAATCTAATGGTATATATTGCCATTTGGAGGGAAAATCAAAGCCAAAGTTCTCACATACAATTGAATGAAAAACACTTGAGAAATTCATTGTCTGAACGGCTCACAAGAGTCGAATGTAAATGCTCTTAGAAGACATTGAACAGAGAGGTTTATATCTACATCAAAACAGACCTACCCATTCACTCATAAATCCTACCCAGAATTTCAGAGACAGTATTTGCTGTGATTTTTGTAGTTTTCAGGAGTTTACCAGAGCAGGAGAGATTTAGTCGACTGACATACAAGTTTCACTTCAGTATACCTTGATCTTAATTCCAAATTTTGCTTGAGAGATCCTGACATATAAGTGAAAAATAATAAGGGGAAAGAGCAGAATCTCATGGCTCAAAATACAGGATTATCTTTCCTTGTTTCAAATGACACTTTAAAGGAAAAGAAAATCCTCATTCAAAGCCTTAACGTGGAATGCATTCAAATACATTTAGCTTTAATTATAATTAAATTGATACATGTATAGCTTACTCTTTCCAGAGAGCAGATATCACCCAGCAAACTCTCACAATAGCTCACAAAAAGGAGGATAGTAATTAGTCATTCAGCAAATCTGAGGATTATGGTGTGTCTATTCACAGAAACTGAAAACAAATATTTCTGCGAGTAGAACAGTAATGGCTTTAATGCTGCTCAATGAAAACAAATTTTCTTTCCATTTGAAACCAAATATCAATCTTCATAATAGTTGCAGTCTTGTTCATTTTGACCAATAAAATGCAACCTATTACAACTAATATATGTACCGTATATGTGATATATGCATATGTGTGATCTATAAAAGAAAAGCAGCAGTTACTATGCTGCAACTTCATACATGCCATTATTGGAATCTGAATGCCATAGGTTATTATTGTGAATTATTATTCAGTTCTTACAGCTGACAATTTCAATATGTTGGAAGCCAAGTATGGGTCCTCTGCAGACTCATTAAAATTCAATGCACCACTTACTTTGCATTGGTAATTACCTGTGAGACTGCCAGGACACAATGCTTGCAGTTCATAATCTTGAATATTAATATTAAATTAACATTAAGTATTTTTGATTTGATTTTTATTTAGGATGGAGGGGGTGGTAGACAATATGTCTGGCCTTCTTTGAAAGCAGATATCCTTGATGTGACAGCATTTTGAGAAAAAAAAACATGAACTGTTTAGGTGATGAGTGGCAGTCATTACAACTTTGCAATCTAGGCTTGAACTGTCCTCTGCTGGCACTATTGGAAAGTGATGAATAAGGACTCAAAGTCCTCCTGACCAAATCATTTCTAACATACGGTGAAGACACCAAGGGGAGTTTAGTAAGTAATTGCGTAGTTTACCAACAATTAGCTGGGACTGAAATCAAGACTCTGTGATAAGCACACTGCCACTCAAATAGACGTTTGTAAATTTAGGGGGATTTCTTTCTTTTTTAATTTAAAAAGATGGTAATTTCTTTAATGATGCCTCAAAAATATCAAATATATACACTTGTGTTTTGAAAAAGCAGTACAACATCAATAACCTGATGAACCACTGTTATGAGAAGTAGTGGTATTTCTGCATGGCAAAAAATTTACTTTAATTGTTTACTTTAATAGTGTAATAGAAAAACAACAGAGCCAACTGTCATGACATGCACGCTGCCTGTTCTGAGTAACTGAGTCATTCATTGAAAGGGGCGTGTTCAGAATAATAGCAGTGAGGAGTTTAATGGGAGAATTCATTCATTCTGTAAAGCAATAGATGTCATTAAGTGTCCTTTATCAAGGCAGAAGAAAAGCAATTGTTTCACACATTGTTATAAAATATGTTTCCTTCTGAATTGCAAGGTAAAATGGGCCGTTCTAAACATAGTTCGGAGGAACAATGTAATTTGATTAAAAAGTTAATTTGAGAGGGGAAAACATATAATGTGCACCAAATTAAAGGATTCTTAGCTAAAATGATCTCAAATACTTTAAAATAGCAACAAAAACCTGAAACACGTGGAAGGAAACAAGCAACTACTGGTAAAACGGATCAAAGAACAGTCAGAATGGCAAAGATTCGGCCAATCATCACTTCCCCAAAAATCAAAGATGATATAAAATTATCTGTGAGTGCAGTTACAGTCAGAGGATGTTTGATTGAAGCCAAGTTATCTCACCAGGACCCCCCATAAAGCACCTTTGTTGAAAAATTGGCATGTGCAGAATCAGTTAAAATTTGTCAAGGAGCACATCGATTGGCCCAAAGAGAAATGGCGTTACACTTAGTAGACTTAGTAGACCTAGTAGACCCGCCCTCCGGGTAAAGAATTCAAGCCAAGGTGCACTGTGAAGCATGCAGATGCAAAAATCATGGTATGGGCATGTTTCTCCTACTATGTTGTTGGGCCTATTTATTGTATACCAGGGATTATGAATCAGTTTGAATACATCAAAATACTTGGAGATTATGTTTGCATATGCCGATGAGGAAATGCCCCTGAAAGGGGTGTTTCAAAAAGACAATGACCCCAAACACACGAGTAAGCAAGGAACATCTTGGTTCCACAAAAACAGAATTGAGGTAATGGAGTGGCCAGCTCCATCCCTCGACTTCAAACCCATTGAAAACTTGTGGGTTGACATAAAAATGCAGTTTCTGAAGCAAAATTCAAAAATTGACAGGACCTCTGGAAAGTGGTTTGTTCATCCTGGGCTGAAATACCTGTTTCTAGGTGCCAGAAGTTTGTAGGCTCAATGCCACGCAGATGCACAGTTTTTACCAAAAACAATCGTTATGCAGGATTAGTATCAGTATTAGTTCAGTAATTTAAAGTGAAGTTAAATCTTGAATTAAATTTAGTGTTTTTGAGCCTGAGGAGAAAATTATTGACACTGCTGTTTTTTTGGAATAGATTAATATTCCCTTTCTTTGTGTCATGTAAAAGAATAACACAGACTTGTGAAAATTTGTGAATGATTTCATTTGGAATTGAATTGAGTAATGTTTTGTTTGAGATATGGAACTGAATGCTATTAAAAAAAATATTTGCATGTTATTCTCATTTTTACCGTACTGCTATTTTATTAAGACAACAGTACAACCCCAGCTTGGAAAAAGTTGGGATGGTATAGAAAATGCACATGAAAACAAAAAGCAGAAATTTTGAAATTTACTTCGACCTTTGTTTCATTAAAGACAATATTTTTTACCGAGTCAACTTTATTTTATTCAGAAATACGCATCCATTCCTGCCATTCAGGCCTAAAAACCATTCCAAAAAAAGTAGGGACAAGGACAATTTAGGAATAGTTATGAGGTATAAAATTTAAATGAAATGATTTGAAACAGTTGATACCAGCTAGTGACTGTAATCATGATTTGGTACAAAGGCTGCATCCAGGAAAGGCCTAGTTTTTCAGGGGCAAAGATTGGATGAGGATCATCAATTTGCCCAAAACATGCACTACAAAATCATTGAAAGGTTAATGAACACATTCCTCAAAGAAAGATATGAAAGTGTTTGTTTGGATTTCACTGTCTATGGTGCAAAAAATATTTAAAAGTTTCAAGGAATCAGTGTGTAAAGGGTGAGTGCGCAAGCCAAAGATGAATACACAAGATTTCCTATCACCCAGATGGCAATGCATCAAGAAACATAATTTATCCACAGTGATATAAATCCAGAAGGGATAAGGATTACTTTGGGAAAAGGTTTACCATCTACAACAATATGTAATTACTGTTTATCCACAAAAGTTAAAACATTACTGTGCATAAAGGAAGCCTTATGTTCATGGTGTCCAGACAGCACTGTTGATTTCTCTGGCCATGCTGGCATCTGCGATGGACCATCACACAGTGGAAATGTGTATTGAGGTCAGATAAATCAATGTTGCAGGTCTTTTTTGGGAGAAATGAAAACCTTTTGCCCAGTACCACAGAAGAAGAGGTTCATCTAAACGGTTACCAGCAACAAGTCCGAAAGCCATGCTATTTTGTGTCAGAGCCCTTGGCAAGGCTAACTTGCACTTCTGTGAAAGCACCATATATGCTGAAAAGCATGGTTTTTGGATTTTGAAATAACATATATTGGCTTAAAGATAACATTATTTACAGCGATGCCCATGCACATGTAAACAAGACAATGCAAAACCACAGCCTACACGCATTACAAAGGGATAGCTGTGTAAAAAGAGGGTGTGGGTGCTGGACTGGCCTGCCTTAAGTCCCAACTCGTCCCCAACAGACAACCAGTCTGAAATGCATTTTGAAATGCATACTGCGAAAACTAAGGCACCATACTGCTGCACACCTTATGACATATTTTCAGGAAGAATAGGACATAATTATACCTGAAGCACATTATCATTTGGTGTCTCCAGTCCATAAATGTTTATCAAGAGTTGTGAAAAGGAATGGCAATATAAAAAGTGGTAAAATTCTTTACTTTACTTAAGTTTTTTACTTTACTTTACTTAATAATTATAATTGAAATGTGTGTATTTTAAAAAATCGATAAAAGTGAATGCAAAGGAACATCAAATGTGTGACATTGCATTTTTGACATTAAAAATGACATTGCTCATAATATAGCAAATTTTAAGGCTCATTTTTGTGCGGATGGCACAATGCTTTACTCCTCAGCATCAACTTGCACCCAGGCCCTTATATACTTACAATCTGCTTGTAATTTTATACAGCAAGCTCTTGTTGGCCTTAAACCTGTTTTAAATACTGATAAAACTAAGTTCATGATCTTTTCTGCACGGAATACAATTATGCCAAATGCCTCCATTTTCTCATTGACCGGTGCTCAAATTGAGCAGGTTCAGTCCTATAAATATCTAGGTATCTGGCTGGATCAAGACTTCTCTTTTAAAACTCATGTGGCCAGCTTTGCCCTTTTTTCTTTAGGCAGTAGGAAGAGGATTGTCCAGGCGACAATCTTACCCATATTTGACAAGAGAGATGTCCTGTACAAGCATGCGACTAATAGTACCTTAAAACCCTTGGACACAATTTATCAACAGCACGCTGCGCTTCATCACAGGTGATGGTTTCCGTACTCATTGCTGTGCTTTATAGAGTTCAGTAGGGTGGTTTCCCCTTCATTACAGATGGAAGCTGAATATTATTTTATTCATTTATGAAGCATTTCTTCGCAAACTTCCCTCCTATCTCACTAGGCTTTTGTCCATTAAAATCCCAAGTTAACATATCAGATCGCATGAGTGGATTAAGTTAGAGGGTCCCAGGACTAGAACAAACCTGGGTGGTACCAGTTTTAGTGCATTTTCATCTTGTTTGTGGAACAATTGTCCGGATTCTCTGAAGCAAGATTGCCGAATCCCATTCAAGTCCGACAAAAATTAGTTTTGGATATGATACCATTTGTACCAAAGGAAGAGGCCATTTGTACTTGCCTTTAGTTTTAATGTAGGACATACACATTATTATTCTCTGTCCAATGTCCTGATGTTTTTATTTATTTCATTTTTATTTGTATACTATTTTTTTTTTGTTTTTCCATTGATCTGCACTTGCCATATGTGGATTTAGTGAATTTTTAACTGTATTGTTTGTCTCTAAATTCCCATTGTAAATGTTTGCTTTGTAATCAGGGCTCCCCTGGAAAAGAGACCCCGGTTTCAGTGGGACTTCCCTGCAATAAAGATTATAAATAAATAAATAAATAACTCAACAAGTAATGAACGGAGATCTGTGAAATTTTGTGGGTGGGTTGCTATTACATCAGGGATGGACCCTGTCAATCTAATCGCGATTGGCCACTACAACAACCATCTCGAGATCCTATGTTGCAGATATAGAGAGTGGGCATGTCACATGAAAGTTATGAAAGGGTTTGAGTAAATTGTGCATATGTTGCGACCTTCAGAGATGAAGCAAGCTTTAGCAATGAAACTTCATCAAGCGCTTAACCGAATCTAGGATTTTTATGCCCACGCCAATTTTCACGTCGTATAATTTCTGAACGGCTTGAGCTTGGACCACCAAACTTTGTGACTTTTCCTAAAACTCGTCTTTAAACAATTTTTTACCAATAAGTCAAGTCCACCATCTTTGCCATTTTCATGGCAATGGTTTTCTAACAGGTATGTCTGGCAAAAAAATCGCTGATTTCGGTTTCATCAATGTAGTTTCCAGATTTTCTTAACATATACTTATTCCATTATATTAACAATATCTTATGTAATTTAATGTCAGCTTTGTTAAGTAGAATTAATTTATGCTAATTTTATGATGTCTTTGAATGTAAAGGGCCAAAATCCAAGATGGCAGACTGTGTCTTTGACTCAGGTACATTTTCCCTCAAATTTCATTGATTCCTTTTATTTTTCTATGATGAAAGCTTCTACTACCAACAAAAAGGCTTTTTTCCATTATTAATGTGGTCTTTAGACTCTGTATTAAAATCAATATACAACCCCAATTCATAAAAAAATGGGACAAAGTGTAAATTGTTAATAAAATCAAAATGCAATGACTTTCAGATCACATGAGCCAATGTTACTTACTATAGAACATAGATAACGTTTCAATTGTTCAAACTGAGACGTTTTACATTTTTATCCACAAAATGAGCTTATTTCAAATTTTCTGACTGCAACAGGTCTCAAAAAAGTTGGGAACAGACAAAAATGGGCTGAAAAAGTAATTAATGTATATAAGAGAATCAGCTGAAAGAACAGCAAGTAATTAAGTGAACTGGCATCAGGTGTGTTACATGATTGGCTATAAAAGGGATGTCTTGGAGAGGCTGAGTCTCTCAGAAGTAAAGATGGCCAGAGGCTCTCCAACCTGGGAAGGCTTGTGTAAGAAAAATGTGGAATACTTCAAAAACAATGTTCCTCAACATCAAATTGCAAAGGCTTTGAAGGTCTCAGCATCGACAGTGCATAACATCATCAAAAGATTCAGAGAAACTTGAAAAATCTCTGTGCATAAGGGACAAGGCCGAAGACCTTTACTGGATGCCCCTGATCTTTGGGCCCTCAGACGCCACTGCATCACTCAACAGCATCATTCTGTCTTTGACATTACTAAATGGGCTCAGGAATACTTCAAGAAACAACTGTCTGTAGACACAGTCCGCCGTGCCATCCACAGAGGCCACCTAAAACACTATCATGCAAAAAGGAAGCCATTGTTGAGCATGATCCAGAAGCGCCACCGTGTTCTGTGGGCCAAGGCTCATTTAAAATGGACTGTAGCAAAGTGGCAAAGTGTCCTGTGGTCAGGCGAGTCCAGATTTTACATTCCTGTTGGAAATCATGCGCATCATGTCCTCCAGACTAAAGAGGAGAAAGACAACCCTTCCTGTTATCACCGTTCTGTTTAAAAGCCAGCATCTCTGATGGTATCAGGACGCATTAGTGCATATGGTGTGGGACACTTGCATATTTTAAAAAGCACCATGAATGCTGAAAGGTATATAAAGCTTGTAGAGCAAAATATGCTCCCACCCAGATGACATCTATTCCAGAGAAGGCCTAGTGTATTTCAGCAGGATAATGCAAAACCACATACTGCAGCTATTACAACAGCATGGCTTCGTAGTAGAAGAGTCTGTGTGCTGAACTGGCCTGCCTGAAGCGTTGATCTATCACCGATTGAGAACATTTGGCGCATAATTAAACGAAAAGTCCGTCAAAAGAACCCAAAACTCTCCAGCAGCTGGTAGCCTGTATTAAACAAGAGTGGGATCAAATTCCGCTAAACTCAAGAAACTTGTCTCCGCAATGCCCAGATGTCTCCACTCTGTGTTAAAAAGAAGAGGGGATGCTACACCATGGTAAAGAAGCCCCGGTCCCAACTTTCTTGAGACCTGTAGAAGCCATCAAATTTGAAATGAGCTCAGTTTTTGTGGATTAAATTTCTCGGTTTCAACATTTGCTATGTTATCGCTGTTCTATTGTGTTTAAAATAATGGCTGGTGTGATTTAAAAGTCATCACATTTTGATTTTATTCACAATTTACACTTTGTCCCAACAATTTCGGAATTGGCGTTGTACAATGTACTAAACACAAAGAGGTTAACAATAAGAACAGAGCAAATATTGCTTACGCAAACCTCTAATCCTCTAAGTTAAATCTCATTTCTTTCTGACCTGAACTTCTATGAAAAATATCCTGAGTAAATGAAATGCTGTTTTCACGGAACATGAATAGAATTTTGTGTATTTTATGGCCTCTTGGAGCTGGTGCACTATGGACTAAAATAAGAAAAGCATGCTGGGTAATAAAAATCAAAACATGATGCCATAATGAAATCATAATAGGTCTTTTCACCAAAATGATTGCAGTGATTTAGTTTTACGTGTACATCATTTCGTGTAAATTTTGTGGTCATACGCCATGTCGTTTAGAAGTTACAGTTGACTTTTATGTTATGAAAAGTTCAAGCCATTTTTCTATATCTATGACGTTTTATGACGTCATTTTGACGTTGTTGCTATTGCCTTAGGCAGCAGAAATCTTTGTAGACATTTACGTGTTATAAGACATATTATGAGCAAAAATTGTGATGCCAACCCAATAATTGCAAGAAATCACAGTATTATGACAGTTTTGGGCAGCAAAATCAAAATATGATGTCATAATGACATCATAATAGGTCATGATAATACCAAAATGATTTGTATGATTTAGTTTTACATCATCTCCTACAAATTCGGTGGTCATTTGGAATTACCATGGGGGGGCGTAAAAAGCCCCCCCTCGGCCCCAAGAAGCCCCAAAAAGCCCGGTCTAGGGGTTAAGTGAACTCAAATCACAATCATCCATTTCCCATCCATTCCTTCAACTGAGTTGATGGTTTACCTGTATCGACCCAGGTTTTGAAAATGTGTTGGACAGTTCATAATGATTTAGGGCTATGATTTAGGCACTCTCTTTAGTTGTTTTCTTTGCTAGATGGAAGCCAATAATTTGCCCCTCTTAACACTGTAACATCTTTACTACCACCAAGGGATACGTCTTTCTACATGGGTGTATAAGAAATGTGAAGCTGCTCACTGCACTCGTCAGGGTGAAAAGATTCCTGGTAGCTAAAATCACTGATGGGCTCTTAAGTATTTGCGTATTTAAATCCAAACACTGAGTTTTTTTTTTTTGGCCAGGCAGTATACAGTAGGACATTTTCTCATTTTAAAAAATCGGCCTGTGCAAATGTATAAATGAAGCGATTTAGATCCACTTGAAAAAAAACTCTAAAATGCCACTAATACTCGTAAAATCATTCTTCAATTTGAAGCCTAAAAAGTCGTAATCCTGTGTCAATAAACCACAAATGCGTAATATACAAACAAGTTTGTTTTTCCTCATAAAGCATTTTACCATCCCTAAAAATGAGAAACATTTGAGCAAAATTTTTAATAGGGACTGACACACTCTAAAACATCAACTCACTTCAATTAACTGAGGCTTTATAGTTTTCCAGTAAGGTATGAAAGCAAGACTGGCATATGGCATCATTCTTTCAACCTCATTGACAGCTACACAAAAACTGTCTGACAAGCAAGACCCATAAATATGCAAGCCCATACAATCTTCTGAAAACAGCTCTGTACGTAATGCCTTTGTATTGGAGACATTTTAAGAAATGTAATGTATTTTATTTATTTTCTTCAGAATATATTTTGTCCTCACACCAATATCCAGGGACAATGTAAATAATTCCTATTAAATAAGACTGTATTTAATCAGCATTTTCCATATATTTGATTTGCACAGTTGCAGTGCGTTAGTTCTGGTGACTGCTGATCACACGAAATTACACTTGCTGAGAAAAAAAAAACTGACTAAAAATTTGAGAAACAAAGACGAGTATTCATTGAATTGGAGCAATGACTTAGTTTGTACAGCTGGACCCTGACTCAGGAAATACACCCTACATACCGAACTCAAGAGTACAACAGTTCCATCAAATGAATAATTTGAGTCAATTACCTTGCAACAGACTCATTAGCTAACTGTGCTCCGCCATTTTCCCTGGCATTGCCACACACAACAGTGGTAAAAGAAGGAACATTTATGCTAATATGCAGCCACTCCATACTATTTTTTCACTGCAAGAATGTTATTGATTATAACACTGAGAGCATATTTTTATTACCATGCCCTGAAAACAATCTAATATAAACATACATAAAGCATCCATACAGTACATGCATACCACATTGGCCTGTATTTATGAAGAACTTCAATATAGAACAGTAGATCTAAGACATTTTATGACCTCAATGAAGGAAAACTGGTTTTCAATCGGAGCTCCCAATTTGGGGTGTATTAGCCAAGGTTGTGAATATTGAGATACAAATTCCAAATAAAATTTTGGAATATTGCCTAAGATCCAGGGCTGAACCATTGATCTATATAGAATAACTGGATTGTTGACGTGATACAGAACTGCGTTGGGAGGTTGAAGCAAGCGGAAGTGGTCGGGCGGCCATTTTACTATGGCCAGTAGTAAGCAACCTTTATATAGTATTCTATGGCAGAGAAGCAATGATGTGCAGCCTTGCAATGCAGAGCGACATTTTTGGGGGATGTGGCCAGATGCACTGGCTGTAGTGAAGACGGATACACATACTGTGAATGAATTTCAATGAATATATTGCTTATTATTAGCCACTGGCAATGTACCTTCACGGCAGATAATGTGTCAATGTTAGCCCAGCCAATGGTTATTATTGGAACAATTCAAATTAATGTTCGCTAACGTGATCCATCAGGTTAGCCTAAAGCTACCACTACCACTACCACTCAGGCGAGATGTAGAAAAATCCGTATTTATTTTACATGGAACGCACTCATTGGTCACACTGTCAAATGCTGATATTGTCCATTGAAAATGTTATAGGCACGTACAACTGGTGCCTACTGTAGTTAAATCTTCGGTCATTGAGGAATTTTTCGTACAGTCAAGTCGATCTGCGGAGGAAACTTAAATACTGCCTCTTCCGTGTCTGTGAAAAGATATCTTCTCAATCAATTGTCTCGTTGGCTGCAACGTGTTCAATGTGAGTAATGTTCTGAGAGATTATAGTTGGGCATACCAATATGGCGGCACGGTTACTTCAAAATTATGACGTCATCAGCTATCCAGTTCTTATATATAGATCAGTGGGCTGAACTGGGATTAAAAAGCCCTGGATTTTCCCCAGACCAGCCCATCTCTCTCCCCAGACACCCGCCATTCTTGCGAGCCCCTTCAATACCTGTATTTACCCGGCCCAAATACCATAGTTAAGACAATAATACATCTCACTTAAATAAAAATGCTGCCAGGCTTCAAGGAAGTTTCAGGTAAAGGCTGAGGCGGAGCGCATGAGTTCATCCAAATTTCTAGAACAGACAACATCTTCAAAAAATGAATGTAACATGTAGATGTTTTTTATTCTCATGTACATTTCCAAAAACACTTAGTTTTTTTCTACTAACTCTTCAAAGACAAGGAGCCACTGCCATACACAAAATGAAATATGGAAAAACTTTGCTTGGTTATACTGCAGCCTACGGAAGCCCTGAACCGCACCGTGAAAAAAGTTTTTTGTGGTGAAGCAAAAGTGTCATATTTTTCCTTTTATTATTTTGCGATATTATCTCGTTATTTTGAGATACTAAGTCGTATTTTCGACATATTATCTCGTTATTTTGAGACACCATTACCTCCTGTCTGGGATTGAATCAATATTAATATCAGCCACTAGAGGTTAGACAATGACCGCAGACGGCAGACACGGCCGTCTCGGCCTATTCACCTGGCCGTTTCTCAATATGCGTTCTTCTCTGTGCTTCAGTTCTTGTGAACTTGAGAAACGTCATCCCTCTGAGACCATGTACCGTCTCAATTCAAAGTTAGTATCTCGACGAGAACGGTTACCAGTCCCGGAAATGTTCTTGAATCGCCCCTTTTTTCGAGGATGCATCGGATGGTAACTTGTGTGAACTTGACAGCACGCATATCACAGAATTCTTTTCAGCATCGGAAGCGGGACGCTCCTGAGAGAGAAGGGCAGGGTTACGTTTCCCAAAAGCGAAGATGCTCACTAAACAAGTGTTTGCCACTTACATGGCAATATCCCTCGCCGCCTCATTTTTTTGTGTCCATACGGATGGATTCCAATGCTATATCCCCCGCTTCGCGCTGATCGCGCGGCGAGGGATTCTTAGCAACGTACGTACTTCGTCCATTCACAGTCAATGGGTCTAACTATGTAAGTTAGCATCTGTGATTTCGGGAAATGCACCCCAGGATCGGTAGAGCTGGTTTCACACCGGACGCGAAACAAATTTTTCTTACAACAGATTTAACTTAAATTTAACTTAAAGTCAATGCGAATTTGCATCTTTGCGAATAAATAACACATGGAAAAAAAATTCACCTTTGCTTCACCACAAAAAAACTTTTTTTCACGGTGCGGTTCAGGGCTTCTGTAGCAGCCCATTCTGAACACAGTACATATTAACACAAGACAGCCAAAAAGCTTGAATGAAATATTCTCCTTGATCAGCAGTATTAGCAGCTTCACATAATTTGATATTATGTTTTAGTTCACTTTCTGTCATTTGAGTCAAACAGCTGACAGGAGTCCTTGACTCTATATCACTACTAAGAAGCCTAAGTTGACCCATTGTGGGTGCTGGCCAATAGATCCTTCTTTGCTGTGAGAGGACTGACATGCTGGGGAAGGGTGTGGGCCATAGTAGGATGTGACTGGGCCTACATGACATGAGAGACAAACCAGTGGGCCAATTATGCAATCTTTCCCTGGCCTATGGGCCACAACAACCACGCCCCCTGCCCCCTCCAACCACCTCCTAACCTCCTTTAAAAAAAAAAAAACCTGCAGGTTGCTGGACATGACCCGTCAGCTCGCCTGGACAATGCTCAGTAAGCTAGATACCAACCTCTGCCTGCGACAGTTTTTTGCTAAAAATTTAGTGCAATTCACACAATTATCACAGCTTTGTCAACAGCATGACATTGAAGAAAGTGCAGTGCTCTTGGGCACACCAGAAGAATGGGAAAAAATGGTGAAAAGAAGAAATTAGTTTCATCGCTTCAAAGCTTTTTTAATTCCCTGCCTTGATAGCCTGAAGATCCCTGATGACCTGGGCCACACCACAACTTAATTTGGAATTAACAAAAGAACTAGCTCGGAGGAACCCATAACATTTATTTTTTATGTGCATTGACCTGATCCCACATCTTCTGAAAGTCAAAGAAGTCCTAATATAACTCAGTTTCCTCCCCACTAAAACTGATTCTCTCAAGCAGGTTTTGGTTGCCTGGAAATAGTGATTTTATGCAAATCGAGCAAAAATAATCCCTCAGCAGATGTAAGATAGGCAGAAATGAAATTGACTGTGGTTTCATGCTTAGATCTCTGCTTGCTGAGATATTAGTGTTAATGACAATTACGGCTGTGATTTCACAAACCTACCACCTGATGCCCTCTCAAGGCTAATCTGAACCAAATTAATAATTTTTGTCACATAATTATCTTTAAATAACTTTGAAAATTTTTGTTTTTGCAACTGGGTGTTCAAAAAATATATAGCGGTGCAGTGTGCTGTGAGTTATACTGATGATGTGAAGAGCTGACAATGCAGGAAAGAAGGAGAATGCTAAGAGCTGCCTGTAGTAGAAGTGGGCAATTAACACATTCTTTCTCATGACACAAGATGCTACAAGGTGAAGTCACAAGGGATTCATTGTATATATATATATATATATATATATATATATATATATATATATAATATTTCAATATTTATTTAGCTCTTTGTCCAATATTACACAACATTATTGTTCTTCGGCAAGAACTGTCCTCAAAATGTCACTGGGTAATCTGTGAAGACAGTTTTAGTTCTCTTACCTTCCACAGCTCAGGCTGGTTCCCTGTTATATATTTAATGGGCCTTTTCTCAAACGGCTTCATTAATTTTCCCCTTGGCTGATATAAACAATGGAATGGAGAGATTAAAATTTGCCGAATGCCTCCACTCACAGCCCATCATTTTGGTGACTGACTGCTTCCTCATCACTGTGAAAATTTTTGAGTAAATCCTGACAGCCACGGCATCCATTTCCTAATCTGCATCTTAACACGACAGCTGTGTGGAAAACAATAGCTTGAGGCAGAAGCGCAGGAAGCCACTGCCAAGCATGATGCAGAATGACATAAAAAATTTGAACTACACATTTGACATTGGCAGTGAGATGCAAAGGATTGGTAATCATTGGATCTACTGCCATAAATACACTGCCCGGCCAAAAAAAAAAATTCGCACACTCAAATATTTAGTTTGAAACCCTGTAGCTTTGATTACAGTGCATATTTGTCTTGTCATTGTTTTGACAACTCTATACAATGCCAGAACATTTATTTTCGATCAGAAATGCCATGATTTTTGGCCGAGATCTTGTCTCCTCGACATAATGGTTGAACCACTCGGTGGTCTTTCTTGAGCACATCCCAATAGCTTTTAATGTGTTTAAGGTCAGGACTTTGTGGTGGCAAATTTTTTTGTGAAAATGATTCCTCACACTTATATTTGTCATTCATGGTTTTCTTTGCTAAATACAGGCTAATAACTTGCCCGTTCTGAAAAACAGTAACATCTTTCCCACCATCAGGGGATGAGTCTTCCGACATGATTTTTTTAAGAAATGAGTAGCGATGTGCTTCATCAGTCAGGATTAAAATGATTATTGCCAGCTGAAATATATAATGCTCCGATTATTAAATTTGTTCATTAATTTCCAAATGGTTACTCTTTTTTTTTTTGGCCGGGCAGTGTACTACACTGAACTTCAATATTCCCAAAAATGAATTCTGTGGTTTACTTGATAGGGTGTAATTTTACGACTAAAGTTGAGTGCTATTAGTCAAGCGCCAGTGTATAAAGGCTAAATGCCTGCTGATTATTTTGTAAAATAACAGTCTACATTGGCTTAGCTTTTCCCAGATGAAGACAACTCATGAGTGAGAATGACTAGAAAATGAATGCGGAGGTTGCAACCTTTCTGCTAGACAGGTAATTAAATGTAATAGTGAAGTTTTTTTTGGCGTAATGTTAGAACCAGGGCAGTGTAGTACTTCTACTACTTAATCCACCCATTTAAGTCGGATAATTTGCTGTTACTTGCAATATAAAACGGCAGAGACGGCTAGTTTGTCAGTTAGCTTACATTGGTAAAGCCCCGTTGCTACAGTTTTCAGCTGCTGTCACTCATAATATTACACATAAGTCATAGTAGTAGGCGACCGTGTGTGATGTAACCCTTTTGACCAAATTTTCCGACAGTTTTTTTCATGTTTCATGCTAATTTTTTTCAGCTGATTTGCCGGGGGGGTTGAAGTCCTTCTTCTAGTCAGACAGAATTGTCATGGTTTAGGAGCTTTGAGAGCTGTTTGTTGCTCTCGCCGGGACGATATCGTTTTGCTCCCTATCGGATTCCTGGGCGAGCTGGCATTGATTGGGGGCGTGGCCCGGACTCTATTTAAGCTCCTATTTTGCCTCGCTCCTGTTGCTAGAGTGTCAGTTCTTCTTTGGCACTTTAGCCGGTAAGGTCTCCAGAGAAATATTGTCAGGGACTTAGTTGCTTATCAGGAATAGTGTTAGTGAGTAAGGTAGTCTTTGGTTTATTTCCCTTTTCTTTTGTTTTCCTGGAGCTCGCCTGTTTTCTACCACGGACGGCGGCAGATCCGTTGGTAGCGCGAGTCTCATTATTTTTATCTGTATTAGTCTCTCAGCACGCTGAGTGCTGCCTCTTATTTCTGGCCGCTGCTCTTGGCGTCCACTGCCAGGACCCGTCACAAGAATAGACCAAAGTGATAGGCCTACCAGCTTATCATCTTAGTGACTAAGTTCATTTATCAATAGAACCACAAGCATTTTAATGCTGAAAGTAATAATTATTTAGAATCGCCACCCCCCCCAGAAAAACTTTCTTTAAGCAGAAAGGCATAGAAACAGTGAATGTAAACACTGGATTAATATGCTCCCGTCAATTATTCTACAGCTGGTCTTCCAGGCGAACAAGGTACCCAGCAAACATGAGACGTCTGCCCGACGTGCACATGACGTAGCTATATAACGCGATATAGACATGATCTGTACGTCGGGCAGACGTTTCATGTTTGCTGGGTAATGATTGCTTAAATGTCCTGCTTTTGGGTAATGATGTACTTGGTTGTATAACGCAAAGAAACACGCAGAGTATTTTAATTGCCGATTTTGAGCTGTGCGATTGAAACAGTTTTGTTTATCTTATAGTTTTCATGGCGCTCCATGCAACACACTTGGAAGAACAGAGCTGCTTCCACAACGGACGCGGAATGAATTTTTCGCATGACAGATTACATTCAAATTCAATGCATACACGCAAATCGCTTTGAATGTAATCTGTTGTGCAAAAAATTAGTTCTGCGTCAGGTGTGAAAGTCGCTTAAATGTAAACGTGGACATCAGTAAGAACCGTGGACTCTTCTGTGACCAGTGTAGTTATAGACATATTGATACATTCTTGTCTCTTTGTGGCTTCCATGGTGGTAATGACATGCTCAGAGGGGGAGAAGCCAGAGAGTACTACTGGAGTGTACTCTGGAGTGGAGAGTACTACTTGTTTGTATTCAATTAGCGAACCACTCGATAGGAGTAATTCTCACACACTGCAGCTTTAAACATTTGGTTTTACAGTGCAGGGCTATTGAAATCAGGTATGGTCTGTCCAGGCACATCCTGTACTCTGGTCAATGAAAGGCCTCCCAAAAGTCCTAGTTAAGTCTTTTTCCAAAATGCCACAAAGGACTCTAAACCTTAGGGTTTAATGATCATGTTTCAACAATAAGTCACCTAAGAAGGCATTTTGTGGAATTAATCGCATCAGCTAAATGACCACATGCGCGATGACCATGTACGACCACCCTTGCTCAAGATTGCCATATCCAGACTCTCCATCTCGGTGACTGTCTGTGACCATTAACTGCCACTGCAGATGAGACAGTTGGTCTTCACAATCACCGCATTTCTGCCCAAACGATGAGAAATTGTTTCCGGGAAGTCCATTTTTGTGTGCTTCGATAGATTCTAGACTTATGTCTATTGATATTTTGGGATTTATTGTTTCCATGGAAATGACTATAACTCAGCCAAAATGAGAGTGGGGACCATTTTTGGAGCAGAACTCGAATGCAGTTCTATATTTTATAACGAAACGCACTGTGTGTAGCAATTAGGGCCCGTATTCACCAAGCATCTTATCTTACAGCTAGGAGTATTCCTAAGACGCGCTAAAACATTTCATGTTGGAGTAAAATCTTAAACTTTTCATTAAGAAAACTAGGAGTAGTTCTGGAATAGGTGGGAGTAAATCTCCGTTGCTATGGATGACGTCAATTCTCATGCACAAGTCTTGAGACAATGAGCACGGTGATTGGTTGTTTAGTGACAGGGCGGCCCATTGAAAAAAATATCCCACATACAACCCTTGGAAGAAAAAATTAGGAAAAAGTCCAAGCGGCTGGTTTGTCCCATTAAATAATAACATGTTGAGCACGCCTGAAAATGCACTATGCACAGTCCCCACATATCACATTCTAAGCAAATAAACATACATACGAAAGAGATAGTTGTTAAAACGCCAATAGCATAAAACGAGTCAATAATAAAACGCGTCATTTTCCCCAATAATTAGCTACTTATTAACCAACGAGAATATGTTGCGATCATTTAAAATGTCAAGCCGTTCAGGTTTGTTTGGCCTAAACTGTCAAGGATGAAAGTTCAAGAAGGACATGAAAGCCCAACTGGTTTACTGCTGCTGGCCCAGTTGGTGCTGGAGCAAAAGCATGTAATCAAAGGGAAATTTGGCTCGGGGGTGAACAGTAAATCGTCGGACTACAGATGACTTTGAGAAGCGGTGGTATGGGCTGCAATCGCAGGGGAGGTCTGAGATTGCAGCCGATAAACGGGCTATCGTTTAAACAGGAAAGCATACTAATTAAGCTTGGTTTGTAATTTATTGCCTACAATTTAAATATGTATTCAAAATATGACATAGGCTGGTATTGTTATGATGATCTATTAAAAGTAACCCTCGCTCAACAGTCTAATTAAATAATTCAAACAATGGCAAAAGCTGCTTTCCATTAAAATGCGAGAGTCGTGCGTAGATCCAGGCCATTTTGCATTTTCGCAATGTCCAATGCTTCTGTCCGCAACTGGATTTTGGTCAATCCCTATAGCCAATAAAGAGGAGGGGTCATTCCCATGGTGTGGTTTATAATCCCGAGCCATAGGATAGTCCATATTACTCACTCGGATAGCATATTTGTGTTCGGCGAGTCTATCCTGTAGCCTGCGCTTTGTCATGCCGAGGTAGAACACATGGCAATCCGAGCACTCCAATTTGTATAAAATAAAAGTTGATTTACAGTTGATGAAGTGGTTAATGTCATATGTTTTTCCTCTTACAGTAAAGGATTTTGACCACACCACATTGCTACAGTGAGGGCAGTGGCCACATCTGTAACAACCCTTCAGCTCTGACCTCAGCCAGCTGGATGGTTGATCTGCCGGTAAATGGCTGCGTGACACTTTGTCTTTTAAAGCAGGGGCCCTCTTAAACGTCACCAGTGGGGGCTCAGGGAATATCTCTTTTAAAACCGCATCAAATTCAATAATTTTCCAATTTGTTTGGAATTGTTCTGGCCTTTTTAACTGCATTTTCCTTTGTGGACCTTAATTCTTTCATAACCTGAAATGACATGTTTCAATGGTCTTTCTTCCATTTTCCGCTTTGCTTGCTTGCATTTTCACTTTCATTTCTCTGCTATTATTATTTAACCAAGGCATGTTACAGGTGGATTTGATTTTCCAGGATTTCATGGGTGCTATGGAGTCCAGTACAACCTTACATGTAACACCGAAGTTGTTTAGTAATTCTTCTGTGGACAGACTTGATATTAGGTTATTGCTAAGAGAAGATGCAGTGGAGAAATCCTTGTGGAATCTGTCAGCTGAATTAAGATTGAGGGCATGAGAAGACATGGAAGTAGACACTCTGGGAACAGGAGGTAGAAGGAAGGACCTAAAGATAATGGCTTTGTGGTCCAACATACATAAGCTGGCCCCACTCAGAACGACACTGTCAAGATCAAAACCAGATAACAAAGCAGCATCCAGAATGTGTTCCTTTATGTGAGCGGGGCCGAAAAGAGGAACCTGACGGGCGGCAGACATATTCGGTAAAATCACCACCTAAAATCAAAACTCTATCAAATCGAGGCATAATAAACGTTGAAAGGTCAGAGAATTCCTTTATAAAACCAGGGTTAGATTTTGGAGGTCAGTAGATTAAGACAAAAAGTAGTGGGTACTCGCTATTAATAACGAAACCAAGAGATTCAAAAGAGGAAAACTTTCCAATCGAGTTTGGTGAACACTTGAAATAGTCTCCATAAAACAGCCAGTCCACCTCCACAACCAGAAACGCAAGGCTGCTGGAAATATTTAAAGTCAGGGGGAAATGCTTAATTTAATCCAACACAGTCATCTGGTCTTAACCATGTTTCAGATAGCAAACATAAATCCAGCTGCATAGAGACTGTGAATTCATTGCAGAAAACAGTTTTATTTGCCAGTGATCTGGCATTCAACAACCAAAACACAAGTGAGTTAGGAGATAGAGATGGAATACGGCTAAACACGGAGACGTGAGGTGAGGCAGCAGGATCAACAAGGACCATATTATTCACATATGCTTTGCGGCTGCTTTTCCAGCTAAGGACCTTGTTAGTGGAAACGACAGGAATGTGCTTTACAGGTAGCCAGCCAACTTCAGACATTGGTAACTAGCTTCTATTTCACACTGCTAAAGTTACTTGCTGGCAAACGCACACAATTTCCAGAATCTGTATTTATTTTGTCATGGTTAAAGGCATAGAACTTGCACTTCCAACTCCTTCCTGCTAGCATCCATAATCAAGTCAAGTTCAATTCTTGAGCTATCAATGTGACTGAATGTGGATGGCAACTAGCATACTGCTGCTGGCTGGCAAAGACTGTAGATAGGCAACTAATTACTTGTAATGTTAAATTTTGGTACCAATGAGAAAATATGAGAATGAGGAATGTTGGACTGAGTGCATGGGCTAGTTTTATTTCTGAAGCTTGGAAAACTAGGCAAACGAGAATGATACATACTGACAGGTGGACTTGGTAGAGGGATCAGTCCCAGATAAACAAAAATACTTGCAGGAACCTTCATGAAAAATAAACTATACAAATACAAAACACTCACCAGTGGCAGGTAGACACACAAGGAAAACATCAGACGAGACCGCTGCGCATTTTCCCTGCTTATTCTAATGTTCCCAATTAATATTGATTTTTGGCCTTGTCCCATGTGTACAGAGATTTCTCCAGATTCAACATATATGGTACAGATGATATTCTGTACCATATATGTTGAAATCATCAAATTCTTTCCAATTTTACGTCAAAACATTTTTCATAAATTGTTATTCATAGCCTTTCACAGAGACAGGTGAAGTCCTCGCCATCTTTACTTCTGAAAGACTCAGCTTCCCTGGGATGCTTTTTAATACCCAAGCATGTTACTGAACTGTTGCCAATTAACCTAATCAGCTGAGAGATATTCCACCAGGTGTATTTGTTTAGCATCATAATTTTTCCAGTTTTTTGTTTCCCCATCGCAATTTTTTAAAAACATGGCATTAAATCCAAAATGAGCAGGTGTTTTTCGAAAAACAATAGCGTTTCTCAATTTCAATATGTGATATGCTGTCTTTTTACAAGTGCCAATAAAATATAGAGTTAAAACCTTTTTGATAAATTATTTTCCAATACAACCTTGTTATTTCATTCAATTTTGTTAGAAATAGGGATATGTATCCCCGCCATCCACCGCTGTGATGACATGTTCCATGTTTTATTTCAATAACTAAACACATTTGGTGCTGCTGAAATACAAAAAACTTCAAAATCCAAATGCTGCACAGGGAGGAATTGGGTCAAATCGGCTGTGGTTATTGAATTTTTGAACAGTGATCAAACCTTACGGTCTGCATATTTTACGGAGGGGTGCCCAGGTCTCCGGAAATGCTGGTTTAAAAAATAATAATAAATAAAAAAAAACCTTTTTATGCCGACTCATGCTGGTAATCATTTTACAAATGAATAGGAATGACAAGTCCAGATGCTAAATTGTGCATAAGAGACTTCAAAGTTAAACAAGATTCTCAGTCTTACTACTGATATTTACTCCACCCCCTGTCCACAAAGTTTTTATTTTTATTTATTCTTTTTTTTTTACAGTCAGGCAGAGATTCGGATCAAGGACAGGATTAGGATTCATTTCTGAGAGCACACATTCTTCTGTGCAGAGAGGGTTGAAACATGATCATGACAATGTTGGCAAAGGTTACTTCCGTTCATGTTACCAGAGATGGCAAAAGAATGTTTGAGAATTTATCGCGCAGACTTCATGTGGATTACCCTGCAGAATGATTGACATCGTGTGCAGGTTTCAGGTTACTCCTTCGTGGTTCACTCACTCATGCAGCCTGACATCTCACTGCACTGGCGGAGATAAGAAAGAAAACTTCAGACAGTGCTGCACAGCCTGTCAGGAGAATGGTGAATACATTTTGAATTGTAATTCTGCACTCTGAATGGAACAGTAAAAAAAGCACCACAGTTTAAACTTTTCTTGGGCAGGGAAGCAAACCAAAAAAGAAGCCTTGGAGGGACAGGATTTTGACCACAGATTTCCTGTAGCCTCAGTGTTACCTGGTCGGAATTTGTCCACCAATCCACAAGTAACACGGCAGATGAAAAACATCCACACCTCTCAGACAGATGCCATTGCTGATGGTTTTTCATTTACTTTCACTTTATCTCCATTGACCAGGAGAAAAACACCATAAGGAGGGGTCGACATCAGAGGAGATAAAAAGCGCTCTCCGACAGCCCCTCAGACATACTTCTCAACATACCCCTCAGCCACAGAGAAACCATTCAAAAAATCCAGGACTGCATAGTACCCACCCCCTCTGCTGGACACCATCAAAACACCGCCATCAGATTCACACCAGATTTGCTTTAAACAGCTTGATTTCTTTTAGGGACATCAGTGTTTATCTGTTTTTAATAAATGATAATACAGGGCGACAGTATTATCCGTTTATGATCACTGTGTTTTTATAAAATGTGGCCTACTTTGTTCCAGCCTTAATTCTATGTTGCCCAGTCTAGAGATTTTTGTTTTAAAGAAAATTGTGACAGATTGTGTAGTGTGTGTAAATATGTATCTGTGAGTGTGTGTGTGTGTGTGTGTGTGTGTGTGTGTGTGTGCTTGCCCATATGCATGTGTGTGTGTGTGTGAGCGTGTTTGCGCAGGAGCATGTATTTATTGCTACAATAAATTAGGTCGCAATCATCGCAACGCTGCAAGTATCTATTTTTAACTTCAAAACTTCATAAAATAAACAGTTACTGACTTCACCTATTGGTGAATCCAAAGACTTATCCACCTTGGACAAGTGATACTCACCTTGACTGCACCTCTGTGAATATCACTTAAGGTGGATTAGTCCAAGGTGGATCAAACATTGGATTCACTTCAACTGAAGTCAATAATTGTATGATGTCCTAATACTACTGAATAATAATAATAATACTGAAGAGAGCACTCAAAAAGAAAATGAGAAACAAGCCGCACAGAAGAAGCGGTGCAGGCTAATTACTAAATAAACATCCGAATGGACAGAATAACTTCCCTAACATCACCAAGACGGGTGAACGAAAAGGGAACCTGAGTAGAAATGCTACTAACATTTCCTCCCTATCTTTCTGAAACATAAACGCGAAAGATCGCAAATTTCCTAGAGCAAATCCTCAAGCTAACTTCCGGCTTAAAAAGACCTGAAGACAGGTGCCACAAATCACCAATCAGCCAGCTCAGGAAAGGAATTCGATAGTAAAGGAATTCGATGTCGAAAGAATGAGACGAGCAAAAACAGAAGGCAGCCCTCTAATAAAAACACAAACTTCCTTAAAACCATGACAAGGTATTTGGTTTGGTCTCAATGTGTGCAGATTTGTCACATTTATGTTTCAGATCATTCATCTAATTTAAGATGGAGACAATGTCAGTAAATACAAAATAAAGTTTGAAATGATCATTTCA
The DNA here is from genome assembly GCA_029721435.1 of Gymnothorax reevesii. NCBI lineage: Eukaryota > Metazoa > Chordata > Actinopteri > Anguilliformes > Muraenidae > Gymnothorax > Gymnothorax reevesii. Next base: position 86,726,012 of record CM056575.1, read on the forward strand.
TTCACAGAAGGCCAAGCGTTTTTCAAAATCTATGTCTATGGGAAAAAATATTTGCCCCCCCAACACCTAGTAACAGGTTGTTCCACCTTTTTACAGCAACTACAGCAATCAAATGCTTGTGATAACTGGCAGTGAGTCTTTTGCATCACTGTGGAGGAATTTTGGCTCCCTTTGCAGAATTGTTTTAATTCAACCACACTGAAGGGTTTTTGGGCGTGATCTGCCAGTTTAAGGTCATACCACGGCATCTCATTGAAATTCAAGTTAGAACCTTGACAAGAACACTCCATTACTTTTTCAGCTACAGCCAGGTAGGTTTGGATAGCTTTTTGCTCCAATAAATGACATCATCATTTAAAAACTGCATTTTGTTTTGATTCAGGTTATCTTTGTCTAATATTAAAATCACTTAGTTGATCTGAAACATATAATGTGTGAGACAAATATGCAAACATCAAATAAATTGGGCAGAGAGAGAATACTTTTTCACAGCACTGTAGCCCTCAACATATCAGAATTCAAAATCATGTTTTTTTCAAGCATTCTTATCATCATTATATGTAAGGAAACCAGATTAACACAGGCACAGTTATCACCTTGAATGTTATTGATTTATTAAACTGTTGTAAGGGGTGTTTTATTCCCCTTCTCCAATTATTCAATTCAATTATTCAACTCAATGCTTTGAGTCTTTTAGAAAGGCGAGGATGGATATAAAAAGTGCTGCAATTCCTACATTTCACTGACTTCACTGTAGTTACCCTAAAATTGAAAACTGAGGGTCTGTGTTTTGCGCTCATATTCATTATTTAATTTTAGCTGCAATATGATATGGCAGGCAGCTAAAATAACAAAAATAATTTTTTTATTTTTGAGTTAACTTCTTGTTTTGTCTGCAAAGTTGGGGAAACTTTTTCAGCTAGATTTTTATGTTAACCATGATTTTAGAGACATTGAACACTGAGCCAAGTCAAATTGGCCCTGAACATCACATAAGGGTTAATTATTGCATGTGTATTATTAAAGGCAGAGTGGATGATGCAATGTTCTGAGGTTTCTGAAAACCATAATGTGGCTCACCAAGGGGATATATGTATATATGCTGTATACATACTGTATATATATATATTTATATATATATATATATTTATACACTCAACAAAAATATAAATGCAACAGCCTCCTACTGAAGACACACATGCAACTAAACAGGCATTCACAGTCAAACAAGCTTATGAAAAAGTCTACCAGTTTATTAGATGGCACAAAATATAATGTTCATATTGAATTTTGTTATTTTCAGCACTTGGACGCAGGAAAACTGAACTGGGTACAAAAATATTAAACAGGGATATTCTTTTCTGAATAATCATGTTCATTTAAATGTAAATGCCAAAGAATTTTTTTTCTCTCTCTCTCATGAATTTGTGGGTGAACCATTGGGAAATAGACATGTCGGGGACAGCTGAGTAGGAGAATTGTTGAGTTATCATTTTGCTTGCACCATATTTTAATTTTTTTCCCTTTTGCATGAAAATGCATTTTTCTTTGGAAAACAAAGAAATTTGCAAGTGATTCCAAACTTTTGAGCAGTTGTGTATGTGTATGAGTATATATATATATACACTCAACAAAAATATAAACACAACACTTTTGTTTATGCTCCCATTTGTCATGAGATGGACTCAAAGATCTAAAATTCATTCCAGATACACAATATCTCTCAATATACATTTCTCTCAAACATTGTTCACAAATCTGTCTAAATGTGTGATAGTGAGCACTTTTGCTTTGCTGAGACAATCCATCCCACCTCACAGGTGTGCCACATCAAGATGCTCATCAGACACCATGATGAGTGCACAGGTGTACCTTGTACTGCCCACAATAAAGGCTACCATCGCTTTCGGGGCACAAGTCATTCCAGAATTGTGCTGCAACTTTACAGATTTTGATGTTGCTGAACAAAAACTCAATCAAAAACAGACCCAGGTTCTGAAAAAATACTCCCATGACATGTTTTTAGTCATTCTTTTTTAGTCATTTTAATAAATTTCTTCTATACTTTTGCAGATATTTGTGGATGTGAGAGATACATGGATGAGTTCAGAAGTAAAATATTCACACCCAATTCCAGTAACACGTTGAAGTTGAGCAAGGAATTCTGCTGAGACCATCAACGAGAAAAACAATGAGTCCCTTCATCACAAATTTGTCTCGAAGAGCGCGTAAAGGTTATGACAGCATGAGCGTTCAAGTGGTCTCCTGGAGCTCACCCATCAAAAAATTATCAGACCATAAGCAGGTAAATTACATCAAAGGATAATTCTGTAAGTTTCCCGATGACAGTAGCTTACCGGCAAGCGATCTTCTAGTGATGATACAAGTAATGAAAATTAAATGTGAAATTTGACCTTCGAATCATTGAAGGTCAATGACAAGGTCACTAAATAGAAGTTCACATATGTTTATATGTGATACTATAATACTAAGCTCTGAGGCAGTTTTCTGAGGCAAATTTCACTATGAGAAGTTGACCAAAGGTCAAGTTCAAGGCTACCAAATGAAAGTTAATATATGACTTCCTATAAGTGTTCAATACATATATGTTCCCAATCTTCAATATTTTCAAGACCAGAAACCTTTGAAAATGGTAACATTTTGCTTGACCTGATGTTTCTCTTTCACCCTGGAAATATTTTCTGGGCACTCAAAGACACTTCACAATGGATACATTATTCATTCACACATTCGCGCTCTGATGGTGGTAAACTACATTTTTGTAGCCCTGGGGCAGACTGACAGAAGCGTGGCTGCCAGTACGTGCCTACAGCCCCTCCGACCACCACCAAACATTCACACACATACAGGAGTGTTCCTATATTGCATGTTCTGTGGGTGGGGGAAACCGGAGTACTCGGAGGAAATACATGCGAACGCGGGGAGAACATGCAAACTCCACACAGAAAGGCCCCAGGCCGGATTCGAACCCACAGGCAGTACCCACAGGCAATAGTGCTAACCATTGTGCCACCGTGTCACCCAATATGTCGATAATACAAACTTAATCTCTATCTGCAACTATTTAGCTTCCACAGGTGATTTTGCCCATTCTCCATTACCCAAAAATAAAGTTCAGCGCCCCCACAAGACCCATTTTCTTTGATTCAATTAAAATTGCGCACACTTTGTACACTGACGGTACCAAGGTAAATTGATTGCCAGATTGTGAAAAAAATGTATTGCAGTTTTTGAGAAATAATTTTTAAAAATTTCTCTGTCCTATCTTTAACATTGGAGAGGTTAGCTAAAAAGTGTTTGATACAAATTTTATAAGTTTATACAGCTAACTCAAATGTTCAGCGTCATCAAGTTGTTACACGATGAAACAAAGAAGTTCAGCTGGACAATCAAACTCCCTCCGCGATAAATGTAGATTCTTCAGACAAATTTGCTTTTTTTTAAATGGCTGAAAAATGAGTTGTTTGACTACCTCACGTCTAGCAACATGATATTCATATGATGATCAGACATGTCGCTTAACTCTCAAGATCAAGTCTGATGCGCCATCGAGCACAACTCCAGAGGCAACTGTGGCCGTGTGACTGACCATGTGGACCTACTCTCATTAGTTAGGTGTTCAACCTTGAAAACCTCATTTAGAGTAATAGCTTTTTAGTCCTCCAAAGATGTTTTAGATTGTTAGGATGTTCTAAGCAATAAACTCTCATGTGCATTTCATGCTCCTTTGAGAGGAGAGGTCAGTCATGCTGGCTGCACTGTGTGAATTATAACAAAGCTGCTTGACTTGTCGTGGTGAATCTCATGTGACAACTGAAGAAATGTCACAAAATGTTGCAGAAGTCTGTCTAGAAGGATAAGGGTTGGACTAGATCCAAGATTGGCGCGTCAAGTCTCACGCAGATGTCTGTACAGCCAGTCGCTGTAGCAAACACATCCATAAACATGTTGCTGAAGATGAGATGACCACCAAGGAATACATTTTTGACAAAAAAAGGCTACATGAGTTTGCCTGTGTAGCAGTTTTTTGTTATTTTAAAATCGGACAAACAGTTTGTACACAACCATATCACAGCTGCCTCATCCTCTGGCTGCTGTCCAGGGTCCTGCAGCACATTCCTGACATCAGGGGAGAAGGCGCTCAGGGGGAAAAATGCACTTTTTTATATTTGCCACCTGTGAAATGTAGCTGTGCTAAGTGGCTACAATAGAGCCCTAGTGCAAGATCAGCTTCCTGTGCTAATTAGTCTTTATTTTGAAGCTTTTTTTTGGAGCTCTGTTTTCAATCAGTTCTCTATAAAGATATTTGTTTCTGTTTTATTATTTCTTACTCCAATATGTGCTGATTATTCTGACTAATTGTAACGTGGCTCAAAATATTTTTGTTCCGTCATTTTTTTCTGTATAAATACCTTATTGTTCCTGCTCCGTGGGCATTAGCTCTTTGTTTGGTTTTGCCTCCCTTCTACATGAAGTGAACTGCACTCTTGTCTCTGACCTCTTTATCTCCTGTGTTTGGGTCCACAATTGCACTTCAGTTTGGAAAACCTTACCATTGTAAAAACTGTGCTCTGTTGTGTAGGAAGTTTGGTAACAAATCTGATTCACCACTTGAGCTGTAATCACCCAATCACGCAACAGCCACATTAGGGATGTAAAGATTTTAAATCGCTTCATGGGGCATGAAGGCAAACATGCACCATTTTGTTTTCTTAAAACATATCAAAATAAGGAAAAAGACATCTGCAAACTTTTGGACATTACTTCATTTATCACAGGCTCAGGCAGAAACGCCTGCTTTTGGTCCCCTGTGGCAAATAAAGAAATATTCAAAAGTGTGTGGACTCATTCGTCCCCATTCGGATATATTTCACTACTGGATATCAACGTGCCTTGGAGTAACTTCACAGGAGAGCGTGGTGTTTTTTTTTTTTGCTTTTTCTGTTTTCTTAAAACATACCTTCAGACTTGAAGCTGTCTTAAACAAACAGCAACCAAACCTCAGATGCTAGCTGAGATGCTTCAAGGGGAAAGAAATAAAATTTGAGAAATTAGCATTATACTCTATGAGTTTGCCGATCTGGACACCTTTTATTGCATATACCCTGCACATGTTCCCATGTACTTTGCCTGAATAACAATCAAGCTATTAACTTACTCACAAATCAAAACCAAAGTGTAAAATACATTTTGAAGTGATTATGGAGTGATACAGAGAAGTAGGTATGCTTCGGTGCAAGATTGAGAGTGACAACAATGTGAATTATTTTTTAAAAATCAGAACTTTCTATATCTCCCACAGCAGAATTTTTCAGGAGAAATGATGTAACATTCATGAAAATTTTTGGTTTATTTCAGATGGCCCTTGATTAAGGTGTAAGCTTTCAAAAAGGTGCATTCATCATATAAAACATCAGTTTATTGAACCATCATTGTGACATTTATCTCCACATCCAGACATTCTCATCAGATGTATGTGAAGCCAAGCAAACTCAATTTCAAAAGCATTTCAATTTTATCAAGCATTCGACAGCAGTGCTGTTTAAATATTAGTTAGACAGCATACCGCTCAGTCTTTGTGAATCATTTATTTGCTTGCTAATGAAGTCAAGTAAATGGGTACAGGTTGAATGTAATAAAGTCAATAAAAAGGTGAGGATTCTGCCTGACCAATTGATCAAAGCATCACTAATAGGTACTGATATAAATGATTTTTTTTTTCCCCGGGATGCATTTCACTTAGCATCCGATGTTTGGTGGTTCTTTTTGTGAAGACTGCATCAAGTATGAAGGTATGGTTCCAATTGAGTTTGACCAAACACCCTAGGGGAAAATAAGTATTGAACACAACAACATTTTTCTCAGAAAATATATTTCTAAGGGGGCTACTGACATGAAATTTTCACGAGATGTCAGTAACAACCCAAGGCCTCTTCTATGAACTCTGATCTTCAGTTCTTTCTATAGATTTTCAATTGGATTCAAGTTGGGTGATTGACTGGGCCATTCTAGCAGCTTTATTTACTTTCTCTGAAAGCATTTCAGAGTTTCCTTGGCTGTGTGTTTGGGATCATTGTCTTGCTGAAATGTCCACCCTCATTTCATCTTCAGCATCCAGGTAGATGGCAGCAGATTCTTATCAAGAATGTCTCGATACATTTCTCCTTTCATCCTTCTATGAATTATATGAAGTCTGCCAGTACCATATGCTGAAAAACAGCCCCACACCATGATGTTCCCAGCTCCAAGCTTCACTGTTGGTATGGTATTTTGGGGGTGATGTGCCGTGTTGTTTGTTCTTCGAACATGCTGTGCGCTATGACATCCATGAGTTCAATTTTGGTCTCATCTGACCAGACTATATTCCCCCAGTGTTTGATAGGCTTGTCCAAATGTTGTGCACCAAACTTTAAAAGAGTTTGACATGCTTTTTCTTCAGCAATGGTGTCTTGCGCAGTAAGCGAGCATAGAGCCCATGGCGGTTGAGTGCATTACTTATTGTTTTCTTTGAAACAACAGCACCTGCTAATTCCAGGTCTTTCTGAAGCTCTCCGCGAGTGGTCCTTGGCTCTTGGACAACTCTTCTGATTATTCTTTTGACTCCTCTGTCAGAAATCCTGCAGGCAGCACCTGGTCGTGGCCGGTTTATAGTGAAATTATGTTCTTTCCCCTTCCAGATATGTCCCCAATGATGCTCACTGGAACATTCAGAAGTTTAGAAATACTTCTGTAACCATTGTCATCAATATGTTGTGCAACAATATGGTTGTGAATGTCTTGAGAGAGCTCTTTGCTTTTACCCATCATGAGATGCTTCTTGTGTGACACCTTGTTGATGAGAAACCTTTTTATTGGCCATCAATTAGGACAAAACCAGCTGATATTAATTTGCACTGATGAGGGCAGGATTGCTTTTTTGGTATGAGTGGATTACTTGGGTTGTTACCAACATCTGGTGAAAATTTCCTGTCAATCGCCGTATTTCAAATATATTTACTGAGAAAAATGTTGATGCGTTCAATACTTATTTTCCCTGCTGTATAAGTGTTAAACAAGAAGTTCTCCCTACCATAAAAGCACAAAAGCAAGGAAGCTTAGCTTAATTAACATGTTTGTACTGAAGGCTAAGTAATAAAGGGTTTTTGGTGTTAATGGTACTCAAGTCCATGATTTTTTCACAAAAAGTCCATCCATTTTGTCACAAAAAGTACCTAATTCCAAAACTACTTTTCTTGATTTCTCAGTAATAAAGGAGAATCATTCCACAAAAAAAAGAAAACTTACCATGTGTAGTCCCTAGAACTAGTGCACAAGTCGATAATAAGCTACCATGAAAAAAAGTATCTGCTGCATGTTTTGAAAACTTTAACTATCAATATCTCAAAACTCAGGCATTTTGTGACTTAAGTACCACTTGCACACGGGTCATTAATTGGAACTTCAACCACAAAAGGGACTTTGTGGTGCTGTTCATCATTGCAATAAATTACTTAACAAGGCTTAATGTCTGGTTCTAAAACAGAAAGAAGCATTTGGTTCAGCAGGGAAACAGCTTTCTCAAACTGAGTCAATATTCTTTGGGCTGTTGGAAGGGAGAGAAGAGAAAAGAAGGGTTTAGTCAGTCACTAAGTACAAGTATGTACCGCACTCCTCAATATGTTCAACTAATGACTAATGTAATAGTAGCTCAAGTGCTTCAAAATATCCAAAAATAAATATTTGAATTTTGCCCTGCCCACATTCAAAACTTGACAGCAAACACAGTGTCTCAATATGCAAAACATCTCTTGGAAGCAAGGAACATGTGCATTGCCTAAGTACCTTCATAAAACTGTCTTGCAGTTTTACTTGTATCAAGTAACCTGTTTGGGACTTGTTAATAGTGAAGGATGAAGTGTCCCGTTTTCCCAAGGTACAAGTTGCTGTTGCACTAATATACTACACCATGGTACAGGTATCATACTATTGCGTCCTAATCACGTCCCTCATAGTTCTCCCCTTTCCAGAAGGACTGCATCAGCTCCTTTAATAGATTAATTAATATCTTGTTTTTTCTCAGCTCTCCCTGTTTCCTTCTGTGTACCCTATTCTCCCTATGACTGGTTTCCTGCACATATGCTGCCAAGTCGGTCATTCCTGGCCTGCTGGATTGTTGTGTGCCTCTGAAATATCTTAGCCAGCACTTTTTTCCAGGGCGGAAAGTATTCTCACCTAAACGGTTAACTTTGAGAGAACTATATTCTTGCAACTTTTGTTCTTCATGAGGGACACGCTCTCCAGCCATCTCCAGAACGGAGACAGATCCCTCCCCAGCACAATCCAGGTGCCTCAGTGCATGCACTGTTCGGGGAGTATGGTCATCATCTGGCTTCTGACCCCTGGATAGTTTCAGACCATGGTTTGGAGTCATCCCCTGACTGTATTTGCAAAGTGCCATACCCAGACTTCCTGACCACTGTTCGAGTCTGTGCTCATTTCAAGTTTCCGCCCTTGTGTAACCTACTCATTTAAGCACTCTTGAGGCACACGCTGTTGATCTGCACCTGACTCCTTTGAGTGCTAACTGTAACATAATTCCAATAGCTTGACTAAAATGACATGCTGAAACCACTGGTAAAGTACTAACAAATTCCACTTGAGTATATGAAGTAGAAATTTAAAAAAATGATGCCAAAATGAATGTTGTTTCTTTTAAAAGACGAGAACTGAAAGGGAAGAGATGATAGAGGGAGAATCGCTGAAACCTGAAATCCATAAAGTAATGCTAATGTATGTTAAAACATTTCATGAGCATGCAGTCTGACCCACTGAGAAGACAGAGTGAAATCAAATAAATATGGATTTAAACTAAAACTGTTTCAAACTCACATTGATTACAGCATACCATGCTCCTATATTATATAAATAATTATGCTTTAAGCCACCAAATGGTTTCATTTCCGAGAAAAAAAATATTGTTTTTCCATCAACAACAGGCCATAAACCTAACTTTCACAAACTGTTGGAAATGCGTAAGCCAATTTAAAGGTGTAAGCTAATTTAAAGTACAGTGGACAATGTCAAAGAGAAAGCAGTCAAAAACATTTGCATTTTTTAAATGCACACATATTGACACTGTTTCATGTCTATAAGATGTTTTTCAGGCTCACATCTATGTTTGAAGCGTTGTAGTGTATTACACATTCTCTCTGGGGGTGGGGGTGCTATTCAGCCTCCACCATGACAACACGGATGACCTGGGCAGGGATGTCCAATCTTATCCATCAAGGGCCACTGTGGGTGCAGGTCTTTGTTACAGCCCAGGGCTACTGCACCTGATTCAACTAATTAAGTGATCAGGAGGTTCAATGAAGACCTTGATAATTAGAAGCAGGGTGTATTAGTGTTGGGCTGTCACAAAATCAGCAACCACACTGGCTGTTTCTGGATAAGATTGGACAGCCCTGACCTAAAGGAAAGATTGCAATGCAAATGCTTTGATTGGCTGCCTCATCGTGGCAAGAAGTGAACAGTGGCTGAAGCCAGACCCTTACTGTTTAATGAATGTCCTTGTGGTATTGACAGGGGCCTGTTATGATTCTGCTCGGTTTGCCATGTTTTTGATGTTCTGTCTGATCTCTGTATTGCCTGACTATGCCTTGAATTGTGTATTGTGATTTGGCTACCTGATTATGTTCTTGTTTTGTCTAGTTTAGTTTTGCCATGTTTTGTATTTTGCCAGTCCTGTTATTATTCCGGTCCATGTTTTTCTTTCAAACATGCATTGCACTTTGTCTCCCCCTGTCTGGTCTCATGTCTTGTGATTGCTCACAGCCCCAGTATTATGTGCCACACTTTCGGGTGATTTTATGGTTTCTTGGATTTCAATCATTCCTTCCAATCTCGTTTACTTCCTTCATCTTGCTTTTTCTAGATTACTAACCAATACTGACAGTTTGCTGTTTTTGTTAAATTACTAACCAAGACTAACATTGTACATAGTACTAACTTACTAACAAGAACTGGGGATTGTATAGCTGCACTCTACTTATTGACTAACGATCTCTCAGCATTCGCCCTGTTCTAGTCTGCCTTCACTCAATTTACTTTGCTGTGTTTCTAGCAGATTCTCTGCACCTGTCTAATCACTGTTCTGCCACTCACTCTGTGCACATAGAAATCCCTAACCGGATCTGTTTGTTTTGTCGATAGGCTGTCTTCTGATCCCTGTCCGCGTTTTGGCTTTTGTATCTTACATGTGATTAGGTTCTCCCTCATGTTCCCTCCTTTGTAATTAGTCTTACTTTCTGCACCTATGTTCTGTTAAGCATGTGACGTCCTGTGTATATTAGGAGTCTTCTCACAGCATTTCCTTGTCAGAAGGTTTCTCTTGTTTACCTGTGCTGCTATCATCTTCGCCTTGTACTCATATTGTTACTCTGACTGGACCTTCCGACTTATGATTTTTGGCTCTGCTTTTTGGTACTATTGTCTGCATCTGTTTACGAACCCTTTTTGCCCGACTATGAGTTTTGTGTTTGCTGCCCTGTTAATGGCTTGGATTACGCCCACTGGATTTTGGCTTTTGCTTCTCTGACAAACCTGTGCCTGGGTACCGAACCTGTTTTTGCCCGACCACGAGTACTTTCATTGCTGCCTTGGTTTTCAACTCTGATTCTGCCCTTCTGGATTGTGATTTTTTGATTGTGGACTTTATACCTTTGCATTCTGCTCCGCGGGGGTTTCCCCCCTCGCTCAATAAACTCTCATCTACTGCAATGCTTGGTTCTCGCGTCTGGCTCCTCAGCGTATCATCACAGGGCCGCATTAAAGCACCACGGGCTCCGGGTTAACCACTTTTTCAAGGTCCCCCTCTCCATCCTCCACCACCGCTGTGTCAAGTACCATCAAAATTACACTAGAGCTCTGTCCCACCTGCCCAGCATAAGTCCTGCTCACTTTCCATACAATAATGCATCAACAATCACTCATGACTGCAGTTTCATTTTATGACTGTTACGGCACAAAATACTTTTCATATATCATAAGGAGGTTCACATATATTCAATAAAACAATATAGAAATTGCATAAACAAAATGCATAAAGACCGGCTTGCTGTAGGGCAGTATACATCAGGGGTTCCCAAACTTTTCCAAATCAGGGCCCACTTGAAAATCTAAAAAATGTCCGCGGCCCACCTTTGTCCTCTTAACAGTACATAGACTAAATTATGCATTCTCAGAACACTTAACAGCAACAATAATTGTTAAGAAATTTAAATAAATAAATAAAAAACATTATTATTATAAAGATTCAGGATTGAAATGAAAGCAGGGGGATAAAAGAAGCCCAAACTTTTAGTCTGTGCTGTACACACAAGACAGAATTAATTATCGAACACAGTACGTGCTCCTGTGATTATGACCCCCGGTCATGATAACCAGAAAGCTACGTTACGATCATAAACTATATAAGGTTCCTAAAATATTGTGAGGTCAATAACACTCAATAGGTTATTACTTCTTAATATTTTTTAAAATCATGCAATAAATATTTTACAATAAAAATCATAAAAAATAATAAAAAGCCCACACTTTGGGAATCACTGGTATACATCTCTCTTACATATAACTCACACATTTGTACGCTTATACATACAAGCAAACATACACACTACAACAGCTGAGAGTGAGTGCTTTGCCTAATAATTCAGAATGGCCACAATAAAATGGAGAATACATTTCAAAAAAGACAACTCATACACAACACACCCTTCCCGCCTACATTCTTCTATCAACTCATAAGTATCACAAAGCTTAATAAACGCCACTTTGGACATTTTTGAACCACCAACGCAAGACGATCATTCTTGACAGGCTGACTGACATGCCAAATTCAGTCCTTAGCAACAAGAAACGTATCCCAGTGTTTAGCATGCCGAAACATCAGCTTTCCTCAGCTTTTCCCCAAGCCAGTTTTTTTCTGCTAACTGCTATATATCCACACAGCCCATCAGAGATTGATATTCCCGCACTGCCGACAAGTTCTGATTATTAAGTGACTCTTTTGAGCAAAAAAATTCCATGCCATTCCATGTCATTTCAATGCAGCAAGCACTGCGAAAAAAGATTCCCAAATTTATCAATTGATAATGTCTTTCCCATTAATAGAAATAGTTTTTACTCCACTAGCCAACTTTCTGGCCGCACTGACCAGCAGATTTACAAAAAAAAGGCAGTGTACTAACACAGAGGAGTATTATGAATTATCAGGGAAATTCGTCTATGATATTGACTGGCGGGCATTTGACTTCAAATCGCACATCTGTGCATATATTGCATTTTGCCTGATAATCGCAATAAAGTTCATTTTTTCACCTAATTCATTAGTCTTAGACTAATTGTATTATGGAATTGACTTTTTACTTGTATCGCAAAACATAAACAAATAAGAAAGCTATTCTTTGCTTACTTTTCCCATGACAAAAATGAGCAGTTTTACAAAAAGGCTTTAAATGGGTAAAATGCAACAGCTAACTATTGCGTTTTATGGTGAAACTCTTCAATTAGACAAGACAGGCTAAATTAGAACAATACCCTACATTTTCTAAGGTTGTTGTTGCACTAAGCTAGCTAACAACCAAAGACATAGTAGCTTGCTCTCTAACCTGTGGCAGCAGTAGGTAATAATTTTGCAGGAGTCACTATTGTTGTCTTATCTGCCAGCGGCTCATTGGCATCATTAGCAGCCAGTACTCCTGTTGATGTTGCCAGTGGAGACGCGTTAGCAGCCCCCGGATAGCCACTGCTGCTTGACGATATTCAGTCTCGTCGTTGGGGCTTGCTGTTTTGAAATATCCAGTCGACTTAGGTATTTTTCTTAATAGCAGTGACCCCCACTGCAACTTCCCTCATTGATGTTTGCATTTCTGGGCTCTACTTTCATATTTCTTTCCACATTCTAGTATCTTTCCTCCAAAATTTCCCCGCCAGCAGCTAACTACATAACAGCTGTGTATACAGTTCAAGGACAATGACTCATTCATTGGACAATAAAAACAGGCACGCACGTCATCCATGATTCACCAATCACAAGGCTTTTATTCATTTAATATATTCATGCCTCCCGCCCCCATTCACGCCCAACACACATTGAACAGTCAGAGTACAGAGCGTCTCTCTTGATGATTGTTTTGATCCTGATCCTCACGGTGGGCCCTTTTACGTCATCGGGCCCCAGGGCTTTAGCCTTGGTCAGCCTGTGCATTAAAACGGCGCAGGGCATTGATAATGCATAAAAAAAATAGGTCCTTCAAGCACATGATTTCTAAGGAAGATCACTATTGCAACAACACTGAGACTCTCTGGTTTCACGCATTAGGTAGAGAAAGGACCAAAGTATACGTGAAAACTAAGGGCAAAGAAACATGAGCTTTTCCAACTTGTCCTCAACTTGTGATGCTACAGCATCGCTCAACCCAAACACCAACATACAGCACAAAGGCCAGCGGGTGGCCAGGGGTGGCCACGGCCACGGCCACCATTAATTAAACTTTGGCCACCCCTCCGGCCCCCCCACCACCGCTGTTTTGTCGGCAACTTTTTCTGTGCGCAAGTGTTCCCACAGTGACGCAATTCAATCTCAAGCAAGTAGCTCTTCACCACTACAGATGAAGGCACTCAATTTGACTTTACATACACCAACATAATTACAGACGAAAAAGAATTAGTAGTTGTGGTTCATGTGCTCTATGCTTAAAACATCCTTGGCTCTACGAGTGAAGATGGCAACTACACTAGATTGCTGATAGGGTCCGCACAAGCAAGGATACTGAGCGACAAAAGAAACGCAAATTAGCTAGTTATTTAATGTACTCTTATCATTACTCAGTCAAAGTGACCGCAAAACAAATAAGTTTGATGAAATGAGTGTAAATGTGCACGCGGTAGTAAACACCATTTTCATAAACATTATAGTTCCTGAAAATATAGCTTGTCAGCTTTCAGTTGATGTTTGACATGTGGTTTGTTGCAAATTTTGTTTTTCGCACCTGCGGACCATTTCTGTGGAATTGCCCATTGCTAGATCGTAATAGCCTACAGTAATAAAGATACGTCTCTAAAAGATTAAATACAGCTCAAAGATAATTTACAAATCACTGCTTTCCATTTTCACTTTACATACCATCACTTTTATTACAGATTTGGGGTTGGGGTTGAAATGTTTCAGATCATCGTATTTTCTCAAAGCAAAACTAATCTGGTATTCGTTCAGCCGAACAGTTCATGAACAGTATCCTGCTAATTAAATGCCCCAAATTTATCGCTTTTTCTCAATAATGAGTCTTTTATTGAGGCCCAAGCAGAGATTTCCAAAAACAAAATAAAGATTGACCCAAATTTGCTAATTAGATGATGTGGCGTCACTGGAGGAGTTCCAAACGAGGAGGTCAGGCTGAAAGCAGTGGGCAAACAAGATGTTGTCAAAGAATATTTTTTCCATAAATTGATGAAAACAAATATTTTTCACATCAGAGGAGGAAAATGAACGATGTGACAATCAACCTGTAGACATGGTGTACTGAAACTACTTACTGAGAGTTTTGTTGGGCTTTGACGAGGAAAGGTGTCCAAAAATAGGTAGCCTATGTACATGATGACAGCACGAGACCTACATAGTCTATTAACTCTGATTCCACTGTGCACACTCGTTAAACAGTATGGCCCATGCAGGTCAAATGATCACAAATGCTGAATTACATAGTTGGAACCAATGGCTGTGAATGGATGAATTATGCAAAATGCTATCTTACAGTTTGCAACTATGCTTTTGGGAAACTCACCCTGGACTGGCTAGCATGCTAAAGCTTTTTAAGATTAAGGTATTAAGTTACATGTCGTCACCCTATTAAAATAATGACCTAAGTCATTTTTTGACGAAAATGAGTTTTTCGCCTAAATCATCTCTTGATAATGCTTTGATAATGTTTTTTGTGTTTTCCCAAAAGCTTGAAAAAATGACTTAGGCCATTCTTTTAATAGGGTGACAATGTGTTACAGTTGTTGCAGAAACTTGAATTCATTAATTTAATGGTAAAAAGCGTTTGCATGCTAGCTAGCAAATTATTCATCCAATTCACTCGAACGGAATAGAACCTAAAGCTTTTTGCATTCTCCAGCTCCTGGTCTCGTTCTGGCTTTGCAATCATGGCCGAAGTTTCAATTTTACTCATGGTCTCATGATGGAGGATGGATTTACAAACAAACCTTCAAAAGTTGTTCTCTCCTCACCAAAATAATATTTATTCTCTTTATGGTGCTGCTGGTCAGTTTAAAAGTATTGCTTTTCTCAACGGAGTGACGAGGGAGGTTTCAGGTGTCACACAAGTACTTAATTCCAGTAAATTGCCTGTTATTACAACCTTCTCACAGCCAGTGTGAGAGGAGCTGCTCTGAATCCTATGATGAAAATAGTCATGATGTTATATGTTCAAATGGTTCATTGTACCCTGTGCTATGTTGTATTTGGAAACACAATGAACTGCACTGCACATCACGTACCAAAAGATCTGAGTGGTCAGAGGCTTGCAACTGAAATATTCTATTCAATTCTATAAGGAAAATGATCTATTTTTGGTGAGCTGTGACAAACAGGGATGAGGTCTCATATTATCTACAAGGTCAGCCTGATTCAGCGGCTGAAAGGAGGCGCTTTACTGAAGGACTGAGCCATGTCTGGAAACTCCTACGCTTCTTATCACATTATGAACACACTTGCTTAGAGAAAAGATACAAAAACAGACCCAAATTCTCTTTCTGTGGACAGCTTTGCTCCCATTTCTAAGATGACATCCAAAAATTCTCAAGCTGTAATAACTACATTACGGCCCAACAGTGTAAACAATACCATTTTATCTCCAATGGTAAAAGGATGAGTTTTATCATCTATTTGATGGTTACTGGATGCAAAGTAAAAAAAGAAAAATACTCCTTCATATTCTCTTACAGGCACACTCGAGAAAAATGCATTTTACAACGAATATGCAAAGGCCTATGCTTTCTTGTCCTCAGACATAGTAATAAATTAATAAAACATAGCCATGAATTTTGAATTTTAAATTTTTCATCTATAAACCATGTATAAAGATGTGCTAATTTCAGTCCCATACCTCCATGAAAAAAATTTTCTGATTACGACCAAAATCAATCAGCATCCTCTTCATTTCACTGCTAACCCAAAAAGCAAACATGAAATGGATTCAGAAAATGTATTCAATGGTGATGTCACCAATTGAATTTTCGAGCAAAGCAGATAGTTTTACACTCCCTTGAGTCAGGCGGGTTACCCCCACAAGCTCATTTATACTCTGGAGGGGGAATCCATGTATGGTAAGAGGCGTGACACAGGCAAGAGGCAGTTGACTACACACAAGTGAGTGATCAAGTTGACCAATCACAGCACACTGGGGTTTCCAGATGTTTCAACAGAGTGTTTCACCCACAGGTACTGCAGAAATGGCCAGCAGGAGAAAACTTTTTTTATTATACCCCCGTGAGGAAAGGGGGTATATAGCAATCCCTTTGTCCGTTCTTCCGTCCGTTCGTCCGTCACGCTCGTTTCCAGACCATAACTTGGCCAAATATTGACCGATTCATACAATTTTTGGTGTGTGCATGCCTTTTGGGATGACGAAGGATGAGTTTGATGTCCAATGTGATCCGCACAAATTTACGCATACTTAATGAGGTTGATGAATTCTCATTGGTCGATTCCTTTACAGATCATAACTTGTATAAATATTGACCGATTTACACAATTTTCGCTGTGTGCATGCCTTTTTGGATGACGAAGGATGAGTTCGATGTCCAACGTGATCTGCCCAAATTTACGCATATTTAATGAGGTTGATGAATTCTCATTGGTCGATTCCTTTCCAGATCATAACTTGCCTAAATATTGACCGATTTACACAAAATTTTTTGGTGTGTGCATGCCTTTTGGGATGACGAAGGATGAGTTCGATCTCCAACGTGATCCGCCCAAATTTACGCATATTTAATGTGGTTGATGAATTCAATTGGATTCCTTTCCAGATCATAACTTGCCTAAATATTGACCGATGATATATAAATTTGTATAGCGTTCACAGAAGGAGCCGAAGGGGGGTATACCTCTGTGAGCCCCAGCTCACATTTTTCTTGTTTTTTTATACAATGATGCATTAAAACCTTTTTTTATGAGACTAAGATAAAAGAATGACCAATGAATGAAAAGTAACTTAATGGGTGCTCTTGAAAAGAATGGTCTTTTTTTGCAGTAATTAAGGCTCTAAGGAGAATACCTGAAGTGTAGCTGTGGACCTGCACATTCACCACACAATAAAATAATAATGTATAATTATGTAACATTATGACACATGAAGCAAATACTCAGAACTACTTTCTTATTTGGAACAAAGTATTGTTTTGAGTTCCGGAGTAGTTGCAGTAAACATACGCTTTTGAAATCACTCCGCCCAGCCGGTATGTCTGGAATGTAGTTCCGGTTATGCAATTGCCTTGAAAATAACTCTGTCTCATAATTATGCATTATTATTTTATAGCATCGTGAATGTGCAAGTCACAGCTTGTCCACGAGAGCATTTTGGAGCTGTTGGATTGTGTATTTGACGAGTTTTGAAGGGAGGGACCTGTACCGTTCACTTTCGTTATGTTCGCTGAGCAGCTCGCGTCTCCGACCCCCGCATCTCAAAACAACAGGCACAGATAACTAAAGGTAATGTACCTACTCATATGACTGTAGGGCTTATGGCAATAGGCCAATTTGCCAAAAGTGTTGAAATATCCCTTTAAAATCATGACTAATCAGAAAAAAAAAACAATTTATTAATTTTTTTGCTGACCTGACATCCTTATTAATTATTTTATCCATAGGAAAGCAACTTTTGATAGATTTCCAACAAATTTACTGAAAAAATGCAGTTTTATATTGGGTTGTCATGAGAAAAAAAAATTAATCTGAAAAATTTATGTTAGCAAAACGTAAAACCAACATGCCTCTGTTGTTCTTCAACCAATTTCCATGCGGTTTTCTCCACTGAACTCTTTATTCCCTGTAGATTCTTTCTAGACCTAAATCCAATTGCATGAAATGAGCCATATACAACATCGACTCTGATTGGCTCCTCAATCTACAGCATGTGCTGCATGGGCCTGGCCTCCACCTGACTGCAGCTTTCAAACACAGCCAGTCTCCTCCACAAAATCCATGGTAACTTTTTGCCCATTTAGGCATGGCTCCCCTGAACGGGGTCAGTCGGCGACAGTGCCTTTTTCCAGCCTCAGACAGAAACAGGGAAATAAAGTACCAGGAGATAACACAGAGGCAGGTGCCCCCAGTCAGCAGTGAAGAGTTCCTACTCCTATTGATGGGTTTTCATTATGGGGCGCGTGCACAAGTGTTGCTCACGTAGACAATGTCGAATGGTACTTGCGATCACCCTCAGACGTCTTGGACCCCTCTTCTCATGATCAGTTTGGGTTGCAGCCCGATATCTGTCAGGTGCAGGCTGTAACCGGATGTAGCACTCTTGAGGCCCTTGTGGCTGCCCTAAGCAGGGTCGGTCAGCAACTGGGCCTGTTTTCCATTCTTGGACAGACAGTCAACTGATTGTTGACCAGTGACAGTGCAGATAACACACTACCCCTCAGTGGCTGAGATCTGCCCGTGATATCCCAATGGCTCTTTTTCTCTCTCCTGTGTCATAAGCTGTTCCATTTTCTTGATGCCATAGCATTTTTTATTTTTTTGTTGGCTTTATGTAGGTTATTGACCACACCCAAAAGAGCAAGTCAAGTGTCACTGTACACATCATGTATAGCTCAATGTTTGTTATTACTGAAGTGCTTAGCGTGATTACAATACCATGCACTTTTCTTTATTTACACTCAAATCTCACTGGAAAAGATATAAAAACCTATTGATTCATTTTCCGTAAATGCTGCACATACTTCACAATTTCGTTTTAAATGGCGCTAAGAATAGAGTGGAATGATTAGCTCACTTCGGCATTTAAAAATTTTGACAGGAGCTGATAGTTCCCTTTGGCATCATTATTTAAGGCTCTGTGGGTTGTTTTCAAGTGTTATTTGCTAATCAGAGCCATCAAAACCCATGCCATTTGTATGGCACTTTATGTTACAATACAGAAAACTGGACTAGTTTCTAAATTTTCATTAATTTGTGGGTTGGTTGAGTTTTTCAGCAAGGTATCCAATTTATCAACTGTGGTGGCGGTTTCCTTTGTTTTCAATAAACTGTTTCCTCAATTGAAAAAGACGCTTACCTCTCTCCAAAATTTCCCAAAGAAAATGATTGTACATGCCGTAATTAATTCCTCTTAATCCCTTCCTTTGTTTTTTTAATCAGTTCTTTGTGCTTATAATGTTCAAATTTTGCGATTATTCGTCGGGGTTGGCTTTGATCCTTTTTTTACAGTGCAGAGACTGTGAGCATGGTGGAATGAGGTTTGATTAACTTGGTCCAAAGGAATCTTAAGTTAAACCCTAGTCAGACTAGAGGCGGAACGAGCCGGACTGAAAATTATTCGTATATTACGGGATATTCAAAGTGCATTCTAAAAAATTCTGACTGCATTCTGAGCGCATTACAAATATTCGGGCCCATTCTTGTGGCTGGCCCAAATGTTTGGCTCATGCTCAAAACTTTCGAGGTGCATTCAAAGTGGAGAAATATTGAACGGCATTCAAAGTGAATTCTAACTGCAGTCTGACTGCATTCTGAATATACTTTTGACATTCCAACAGCATTCGAAACATTCTGATCGCATTCAAGGGAGAATCGAAATGGCAAGCCACTTCAAATCCTGCCAGAATGCCCTGAATGTGCCTCAAATGAACCAGAATGCACCTCAAATGCATCTCGATTGCTGCCGGAATATATTTTGATATCAACAGAATTCAGCTGGAGTGCACTTCGGATGCCGTCAAAATCTTTCGATTGCCACTTGAATGCAGTCTGAACGTCTCGATTGGCCCTCGAATGAGTCTGGACGTAATTCAGAACACCGCTGAATCGCGCAAAACCACAGCCAGCTATCGCTGGAACGCTAGTCTGCATTGAGGAGTCGCCTGGTCAACATCACGCCATGCCACTAAGGAAGAAGGGAGCCATGGTTAAGAACTCCACCACTGGGCACGGCCAGGGACGGGGCAGAGGTGCTTCAGCCCAGGAAGCCGCGACTGCACAGTCCAGCAGCACAGTCCTCCTCTGACAGTGATGATGAGCTTCCTTCCAATGAGGCTGCCAGGTCCCAGAAGAAGTGGAAGAGGCAGCTGGTGACAGCTGACTTCACTGACTTCACCAGCAGGAGCAGGAGGTGGTTGACTGGGTCCAGGCCCCCGAGCAAGATTGCCTCCGCAACTTGAAGCACCCCAACTACGTTGTACAAAGGGCCTGAAGGACGCACTGTGGAAGCAGAAGGCCAGGGAGATGGGCAATACCAGTGACCAGCTGAAGAAGTGGTATGCCAAGTTGCCAATATGAGATCAAGGTTTGACAAGCTGAAGCAGTCTCCCTCAGGTTCTGGCAACACTGAACTAACAGCAAGGGCCCGCTGGATCCCGCGCCACTTCGAATTTCTCAGGCCCCACCTCATTGTCCAGGTGAGAAAGAGGGTTACTGTCAATGTAGGCATTTTACTTCATTCTTTTCATGTCGTCATTTTGATGCCTCTGATGAAATTGCAACCATTGTACACATTTTCACATTACTAATGATTATTTTTTCTCCAGATGTCGTTTGGAAGAAGGAGAGGAATTTGTTGTTGATCCCTTTTTTTGCCCAGTTAGACCGAAGTGTCATGATACAGGAATAATTATGTCCTTAGCTTAGAAGTTAAACAGAGGAGCTCACTGGTTATTTCAGCAGCAGGGTGCCACCATGCTGAGTCGCACACCGTATCTTGCCAGATCGGGGATCACGGCATCATTGTTCAGTAAACCCAATGAGATTTAGAGTCCCTCACTGAGTGGTCTTTAGGATAGGAAAGACATTCCACATGCTGACAGTTCATTCACCTTTTGGACAATTGGAACACAATGTGTTTGTGCACTGTGACATAGGAGCTCAATTGAGAACTGGACTCTCGATGGTGGCCAAACCCAAGCCCCTCCCTGTCTGGCTGTATATCCAGCGCAGGACATCCCAGAGTTAAAGGCAGATGTGTCTTATAGGATGGGTGCCATGTAAACCATTATTCGATGCTGCATGAGCACTTCTCAAGAAACAAAGGAGGGCTGAAAGAGAAATCTGGTCTGGAGTCCCAGGGACGCGAAGCAAAAAGCACTATGAGGGGAGCTCTAACACCATTACCTCCAGTTTCTTCAGGACAGTCAGAGAGGACATGTCAACAGGACATTCCCAGAGAATTTCTTTTTCTATGGTTTCATGTGTCTGCTGTGCAGCTGAAGCAACTATAAGTGTAGAAGTGGACGCTTTCTTCATAATCTCACCATCTTCAGCAAAAGAACCAAAGCAAAATTTTATTCAGGAAGACTTTAGGAATCTTTTTCATACTGAGGCTCATATTACACTGAACAAAAATATAAACGCCCCATATCAAATATTGATGCCACATTGAGTTACAACCTCTAAGTGAGCATATGCTGACTTACTTGTACAACAGGGGTATTTCTCTTGTCATGGTTTTGCCCCTGCCAGCAGAAGACATGAAGCCGGCGGGCACTGGGACCATGTACCCAACACCGAAGAAAGGGACCCAAACTCACAGGCTGAGTAAAAATATGAATATATATTTAATTGAAAGAATAAAAACAGAGAACAGCAGCAGTAACAAACAACAGGACTCCATCACACACAGAATGTAGCTGCACTGCCAAACTGGCAATGCAGTGCTTAAATAATCTAACCTGCACCACCACCTCAATGAGCAGCAGGTGTGGCTCGTTAAAGTGGAGGTGCAGACAGGAGAGGGTAGGGTCCGCAAAGCAGGACCATCACATCTCTTGATTTTGTCGTGGTTTGGAGGCTTTGAGAGCTTCTTGGTTGCTCTCGTCCGGGACGATATCGTTTTGCTCTCAATCTGATTCCTGGGCCAGCTGGCATTAATTGGGGGTGTCGCCCAGATTCTATTTAAGACCAAGCTCCGCCTCACTGCCCTTGCTAGAGTGTCAGTGTTAAGTTTGCACTTCAGCCGGTAAGGTCTCTAGTAAGAGAGTTGTTGAGGTTTCGCTCCATATTTGAGGAAAAGTTCTAGATAGCAAGGGATTCTTTGTTTTTTCCCTTTCTATTCTTCCTGTCGAGCTCACCTTGCTTCCTTGCCTAGGACAACATCTAGGTCCATTGGAAGCGCAATTCTTGCTCTCTTATTTTATTTGTTTGTCTCGCTCTCATCTGCGTGTCCTCCTTTTGTTCTGCCCACTGCGTTTGGCGTCTCAACTCACCAGCCATCACAGATTTGTGTACAATTTTTTAATCCATCTCTCTGTCAGTGAGCATTTGCTCAGTGATTTCACTCGGTACATGGATGAGACATTTCCAGATGGCGATCAGACAGAATGAGCAGTACCCAGACACTCATACTGGGGACAATAAAAGGTCAAATTTTGTCAAAAGTCTTCATGCATCATGATGTTTCCGGTCATGCGGAACGTGCCATTGGCATGCTGGATGCAGGGATGTCAACCAGAGCGGTCGCTGTGCAGCTGAATGTTAACTATCGGACGATTGGCTGTTTGAGAGTTCGTTTCCGTCAGAGGGGCAGTACTGCTAATCGACCTCATCCACGTCAGCCAAGTGTTACGACACCAGCACAAGATCGCTATATCCAGTTCGTCCACCTGCGGGATCGGCTCAGATCAGCGACACGCACAGCAGATGAGACCGTTGGTCTGCATAACAGGCGCATCACACCACAGACAGTCCGTAACCGCCTGCGAGAAGCCAACTTGCATGCTCAGCATCCTCAACGTGGTCTGGATCTCACTGCTGTCCGGCGTCGGAACCAACTCACATAGGCAAACGCACGTGTTCAATGGCCCTTGGCACATTGGAGAAGAGAGGTATTCACAGACGAATCCCGGTTCCAGTTAATTGTTAATAAAAACTCAAAAATTTGACAGGGGGCATTTATATTTTAGCACAGCGTATATATCCAATTAGTATCCTACCATTCAAATCTCGCATGCATGCCCACTCATTTTTCATCTTACAGTCATTCTCCAAAGCCATAAATTGAGCTTGATCACCAGTTCACATCTACCCAGTAGCACAGATACACACCTCCACTGCAAGCCTATTATCTAACTGCAATATCTTTCAATGTCTCTCTTCTTGCTTTGGGGCTTCATGGTGCAGTCCCAAACCATGGAGGCCAGGCTAAAGAAAAGCTAGCTGCCTCGCAATGGCCTGTGTAACCAAATCTGCTTGTTTTAAGTGACCTTGGGCTTAGCTTTTCGTAAAGTCACTAATAAATGTTGGTTGTCGGGTTGCGGTTATTTGGGCTTGTTTCTAAAGTGCAGTCGCTCATTTGGGCTTGTTGCCAAAGCAGAGATGCCAAGTCTCACGCATTCGACGTGAGTCTCTCACCTCTAAATTGCATTCACATTCCTGTACTGTAGTCAGCAATTATTCGATTAACGCGCACTAAAGAAATTTACTTGTGGAATTTAAGTCATTGTGCATTAAGTTAATCATTTTCACGTGCATTATGGTGGATTTTCCCACTAGTGACACGGAATTCGATTTTGACTCGGAAATTCTCAGGCTTGTCTTTACTAAGGGATTGAAATGGAATTGCATAAAGGTGTTTCAAATGGTCTTATTTCATTTACACAATTCAAACAATCATGAAACACGTGCATTGTTTCCAATCCCTGAGTAAAGAGAAGCGCGAGAAGTCCGGAGTCATAATTGCTTTCCATGTTGCTTGTGATGAGGTACACCTTTACACAAGTGAAACTGAAACTTCAATGCACAAGGATTTTAATTCCGCGTGAGAATCTCATTAATTCTCATTAATCTCATTAAGCGTTCATTGAATAATTGTGGACTACAGTGAATAAGCCTAAAAAATGTGCAAGACTTAACACCAAATGCGTGAGACTTCGCATCTCTGCCAAAGCATGAAATCAAGTTTGTGTGCATTATATTCAAGCAGCTGGTTTGGTGTAGTTCAAGTGCATTGCTCCCCCCACCCCCTTAACCCTTGGACAAGGCATAGGGTACCCGAGTGGACACCTGCAAGTTTCTCCTATCGTTTCTGCCTGCCATCACACAAAGGTAAATGGCTACTTTTTGGTTCCATTAAAGAAATTCAATTTCAGGCTTCTTTGGTCAGATATACCAATACAAAAATTATACTGAAGCAGCAGATCTCGCATTGTCTCTTCGACTGATTTATAGAACATTGCAATTCCTAATCTGCCTCAATTCCCTACAATTCCTCAATATGTAGGGGATGAAACTGTTTGTGAAAGACAGCTACGGGAGCAAAATGCACCAGCAAGGCATAAAATTAATGTCTCAAATCTTGCTTGCTCAACTTTGTGATTTAAATTTATGCCAAGTGCACCTGGCAGAGCGTGGTTGTACCTGTACCTGGTCTCATGACGCTTGCAATGTCTAATGCATTGGTATGTCAGCCCAAAGAAGAGCGATAATTTCACTGATAGCAAAATAAGAAAAATGAAAACTTACAGAAAACTAATATCGTCAACAGTAGAATCATTTATGACCTCTGTGATCATATTATGTAGGCCTACCCCATTTATTAATAATAATAATAATAATAATAATAATAATAATAATAAAAATGATGATGATGATGATGATGATTATTATTATTATTATTATTACTATTATTATTAATTTATTTATTCTTTTTTTTCAAAATAAATTCAATCATATAATCTCCATGAGCCTTCTTTTGAGCTTGTTTTTTCAGCTCAGTTGTTTTTCTCTCCTGAGATCGGGCAACACTGCCGAAATACAGCGCAGAACTGCAGAGAAAGCTAGGAGAAGCTATACAAGTGGAAGAAAAAAAGCAGTGTTTGGCGATCATCTGCAAGAACTACCAGATAGGGATAGTGTATAATATTTCATTAGTGTACATTTAAATTGTTACATAATTAAATATTCAATTGACTAGAAGGGTTGCGGTTCGTCTCCAGTATAAAAAAATAGTTTTTTTGTGTACGGTACTTTGTAGGCGAGACGTTTCACTGGCGTTAATAAGTTCATTGCAATTACGTAAGCATAGTAGGCTATCTAGTCACTTTTCATTTTTCAGAAGGCCATAAAATTTGATTATATATTTAAAGAGATAAATATTTAAATATTTAATTGACTAAGAGGGTTTTGGTTATTTCTCAGTGTATTTTATCACATATTATATATTATATTTTTATAATGTTTTTTTTAACCACCAAGCTAGTGAAGCTATTGTTTTATTCAGCTGCTTTTGTAATGGATGTTTAATTCCTATTTGCACTAAACCATTGTAAAGAGCTGATTGTTGTTTATTTTGAATGTCTACAAATTAAGCTAGTGAAGCTATTGTTTTTTTTTTCTTCAATTTGAGCTCCTTTTATTTTTTATTTTATATTGGGTGTTATAGTCCTAATTGCACTGACTGAACCAGGAGAGGTTTTGTTATATTTTTTACATGTTTGACCAAGCCTGTGAAGCTATTGGTTTATTTATGATTGCTGTACTGGTGCACAATTATTAAATAAATAAGTAATTCAGTACATTTATATCTGTTTATTTGTTTAAAAAAATTAAGAAGGAAATGTTTCCATCAAGTCTGATGTTGCCTTGCACAAAAGAATGGTCCCAGTCTTTTCCACACAATAAGACATACCATTTGTTAGGTAATTCAGTGCTGTTTTTCTGTATTGGTATTGGATCAGTATCGCCTGATGCTAAACCTCACATATGGATATCGGTATCAGAAGTGAAAAAAGCGCATCAGTGGATCCCTACTGCAGAGTCTAGGTTCCACAAACTTTCTATACCAAGGCTTTTGTAACAAAGTCTCTAGGGCCTCAGTGGGTTCTCTCAGTGAAATCAGACGCCTGCAGAACAATTGTCTCCGTTTGGAGCTCAATAATCCATTTATTGTATTTTGGTGACACACACAAGGTAAGGCAACAAAATCGGGTGCTTCAGAGTTCACTCTTTGCCTAAGCCTGTGCTCAGGAAGTTTCCAGGCTTGTAAATGGTGTGTAACACAAAGGCTCCAGCACGCTATTGCAATATAAATGGCAAAGTCATTAGTCAACTTGCTACACCTGTGACAATTACCTCTCCCCGGACACAGCTCACCAAGCCACTCACTCCCCCTATCCCTCCAGCCTCCAGCTGAGCCCAGCCAAGCCCTGCCCCAGCTTTATCACTACATCGTCTGAATAATGAACAATTACTGTATCTTTACTTCATTCACTTTGTCCTTCTTGACTGAACTAAAATAATGGCTGGAGATAAAATACAACCGTGAGATCGATGTTGACTTTCCACTTATAATGTAAGACTGCAAGTTTGCTTCGTCTTTCCTCTTTCCTTCCCTGCCAACTGCCTACCTATGAAGCTCGCAGAACAATGGAGACATTAATGAATCAATAATGAGGGACATTGTTACTCACTCTCATGGAGTGACCCCCAGCTGACTCTATCATATGGCCGAAGAGAAGAGTGGGAGCCAGTGGGACAGCGGGTAGGGGAGCCATTTATTTGCCAAGTGAAGCAAACCACCTCACCTAGAACTAAGGGCCGAAGTATACTCGCTGCAGAGAACGCGTTCGCTAGGGAGGTTCACAACAAGGTGGCATAAGTATAAGTTCTCTAAAATTTGCCAGATCGCATTTTGCCTTGTTCCTATTGACATTTTAAACATCTGTACCAAAAATTGAGCCAATAGAACGCCAGTAAAGGGTGGCACACTTTTGGCGTAACTTTCGCAGAAACAGAAACTTGAACAATACTAAGATAAGTATGCTCATTAATAATGTCTCCCAATCTCCCTGTACTTATGCTACATAACAGTACATATATTAGAACATTAGAACAGTTCAAACACTACATTCCATGAATGATGACTTTGTTCTCTTTGATAATTTATCTCTGTGTCCTTGCACAACGCGGAGCAAAAATTGCTTTTGGTCTTCATTACGCACAGATTGTTCATGGCGTTTAATAAGGGCAGTGCCTCTCTCTGCACTGTCATTGATTACTTTCAAGGAATGAAGTTTTTGTTGCAGGTTCTCATCTGTGAGAATGGACCTCACATCATCAGGGTTACTTGTGCTGTTAATTTGGCCTTCAATGATAACTTTAAAGAAGTGAATTGAGCGGCGAGTGACGTAGCTAGAGATGGTAGTTGTACTGTTCTTGCGGAAGAAAGACTTGGCATCAAGTCATTTCAGCATCTTCCCAGGAAGTCTTTCAAAATTTCTCAGCATTGCCCCCTTTTCTTCAGCATCAATGCGAGCACAAAAAATGCCAGGGCGACGAGTTCTTCTGACAGAAACCACAAATGTCGTCCAATGCTCAGTCAGTGCAGCATCTGCAATACTTTTATCCGGATATACATGCAAACTCTGGATCAAGTCCAAATCATTCTTTGGAGCATGTGTTGCCAGGGACGCCTCATGCCTATATATTACGGAGATGAAACAGACGAAGTTGGTAACTTTCCTCACTGATTGTTTCTGCTTCAATGTCAGTCTTGTCTGGGCCTCTAATAAAGTTATTTTGAGGCAGTAAATAGCCTTAGCAATCCACCGTGCCTGATGGTAAGTGAAAAAGTGTGCCACCCCTAAATGTAAAGCAATTGACTCCATTTTTGATACAAATGCTTGTAATATCAATTGGAACAAGGCAAAAAGCGTTCTGGCAAAATTTGGTGAAAGTTAATTTTTATGAACCACCCTAGCGTTCGTGTATGCATCATGGCTGCCATGCGTATTTAGCAGTTGTTTGGTGCATAGTCCGCTCACTTCAATGCGTGGTAACACAAAGACCGCTGTACACTGCTGGGAAGTTGCGGTGGTCGGCTCACTGAATATCAATATTCCCTGGGTGCTCGGTTTAGCTCTTGACTTGTTTGCACCTTAGCCAGGTCCCTTTAACGGTAGTATGGCCAGCCAAATGATAACATTGCATTACATAAGCTTACCAACAAACCTGATGGACCTTTATTTTCCTACCTCACTCTTGCAAATTCTGATCACAAGTATTATCACCCCAAAATTTTGACTTCAGTAATCGCTGAATTAATTGATTACTGTAGGCAGCATATGTGGGCTCATCAGTGCTAACACAGCTGGGTGTTAGCTCCTTGGTTCCATGGTTATTATATCAGCTGCCAAGATAATCTCTGACCTTTATATTAGCAAACAATACCACTGCGACAATCAACTTTTTTTAAAATTACGTCGTAAAATTGATGTAACTTTCAGAAAAAAGCCTTTACTCTTAGCAACAGCAAATATAACTGAGCGTGGCTAGTTAGTAACACTTTTGAGTAGCCATCTGGCTTATTAGTAAGGTTAATGTGGTTAGCTAGCTTGTGGATGATGGACTTAAATGTGGAAATGCATTGAGAGACAGCTAGCTAGCTTGCAAGATAACGTGGGATATGTTAAATAAGCTATATAGCTAGCTAGCTAGGCTTTACAGTGATACCACATCAGTCATCGCACTGAAAATGGAATGAATCCATTGGTGGGGAATCCAGTTATATGAGATATTGCTATGTGAATCCATTGAGTAACCACGGCAATCTCCAGTCAAGCCTTCCAAATACTCGGGGCAAATCAGCTAAGGGACCCCGTCATTTGGTAGCATGCTATCACAGTTCTAATGTTGTAGCTGACTAGCCAGCTGCATTGGGAACCTAGGGAAGCCGTGACGGGTTTCCTACCCCTGACTGACAGATTTTATTCAAAAGTATGTTAAACCTAAATTCAGACGATTTTCTGTGATGCTATTATTTCGCTTCATGCCACTATAATAACTGCGGCAGGCGTACACTCTCGCTGGCACAGCTGGACATCCTGGACAAAAACTAACTGGGGGGGACTACTATATTCATTCTCTGGCTAGCTGGCTAGTGAATGAACTAACGCTAGTTACTTCGTGTAGACATATGTTATATGAAATATTATAAAACGGGTGCTTCCCATCCTTAAATGTGATTGGCTGAGCCGCGTTCCATGCAGGTATAAAATCAGGGTAACCCACTGTATGCTGAGGCAGACCGCAGCACAAAATATCCCTGCGCGCCTGGCCTAGCAACCAACTACTCTGCGCTCAACTGACTCATGAACTTATGGTTGTTTCAAGACTTTAAGCTCACTATTTCAGTGCTAGCGAAGTTTAGCCTTTGAACCCGCTAACCAGTTGGCTATCTACCTTGCAAGCAATAGCATTATAGAGTTCGATATCACTTTAGCTTGCTAGCGATGTTGCTAACTAGCTTGCTATTTCAGTATTAGTGATAAATTTTTGATGTTTTTCTTGAGTGTTTATTTTATGGGCTTTGTGTAGGGTAACTGCATCCACTGTAGTGAACACTAGCTAGTTGGCAACCTGGCTAGCAAACTAATGCACAATTCAACATATTTTCCTGGACACCGGCATCTTGTTCCCTACTCTCGCTGGTGGTTGTAATGATATGGCCGATCAGCACGAGTTGAGAACAAGGAAACTCTAAAACCAAAACCGAAACGAACGTAAAGTTATTTAATAGGGCCTTCAGGACACCGAAGGAGACATTCCAAGTAGCCTGCTTTCATAGTATATCTACATTAACACGCCCAAATAGCCTGATGTGACATGATAATGGCCTAGATGAAAAGGCAATCTTAGCATCTGTGTTGCTTGCCAACCATTCTGTCCACTCAATCTTGCTTGGTGGAAGAACGAATAGTTCTCAATTTTATTGTTGCATAATTACCAATAAATTGTTGATTTTTTTTTCCTTGTGTGTTTCTGTAATGGACTATCTGTAGGGTAACTGTTTTATAAAAGCAATAAGCCCCTTGAAGCAGTGGGTTACAGCGATTTTATAACTGCGGAGGGGCACTAAGGCACTCCGCTGCATGTCGTGCCTTAGAACACCCCTCCGTCATTATAAAATTAATGTAACCCACTGCTTCTTGGGGCTTATTCCTTTAATATTACAATTCCATCACCTTAGAAAATATACCACAGACTCCAAACCACTCAGCAAGGCATTATCATCCTGATATTTCGATAAAAAAATCTCCAGTCAGAAACGCGGCTAGAGGATCAAGTTCCGTGACTCAAATGAGCCTAGGTAGGATAACGGCTCACAGATGACGAGAAAAGGCCAAGGGTTAGCGGCTAGGCTAGCCGAGCTGTAGTAACGCCACCTCCGCAGACAGCCAGGCTAGGCCCGTGGTTAGCGGTAGAGCTTGGCGTTCCTACTCTACAGCATGGGGCCGTGTAGGCCTGTGCTCTATCATATGCAAGGCTGACACTTGCACGATTCTGTGGCACGCATTGGCGGAGTCGTGCCAGTGCGCAAACTAGTCGTAAACTGGCGTGAAGTGTGCGTAAACCCGTCGTGACTGCGTGCCATGTCGGGACGAGAATTTTGAAATGTTCAAAATTTTGGTCATGACAAAATTTCGCAACCGGGTCGTGAACTATGTGCAAACTGTTCGAGAACTCGTGGTGAACTCGTCACGACGATGCGGGAGGATGCGTGCCAGTGCGCTCCTTGCCACGACTGTCAGGAACAGCTCACGTCGAGTTCACGAGTACTTCACGACATTGGTGCGCTTCGCAGCGTGGCCGTGCCTTCCCACTTACACGGTCAGGTGTACTTCATGCATTGATGGCACGAGCAGTTCACGACTAGTTTACTCACTTCACAAACAGTTTGCGCATGGCACGAGGAGTTCAGGACGAGTTCACGAGCAGTTCACGACTATTGCGCGACAGTGGCGCTCGCGTCGGTGCGGGGGTATGTTTCGGGTTTCCTGGACACTGCTCGTCATTCCAGAGATCGCCAACGAAGAGACAACTTATATCACAGAGACAACATGCCAGGTATAGGCATCTTCTCTTCTCTGCAATGATTGTGTCTCTGGAATTCAGCACGTTGTCTCTTCCACAACCAATCCAAAAATGACCTGGGGTTGGGGAGGCCCCCTTTTTATATGACATCGTCCGAATTGCGCAAACTCGTTGTGCCAATGCGGGAAGTGCGTAAACTATGCGCAAACTATGCGCAACCTATGCGTGAACTCGTCGTGCCAGTTCGTGTCAATCTGGACACTGATGGGCACGCATTCGTGAACTATGAGTGAACTAGTCGTGAACAGTGCAGGAGCCTCCCAGTTCTTTCCCCAAAATGGCACGACTTGCCACAACAAAATCGTGGCCAAAAGACGTGCAAGTGTCAGCCTTGCATTAGCCACGACATAACTGGATGAGAAGACGGCCTTAATTATGCAGAAATTTAAGCCTTCGTATAACATAAATAGTATAATGACAAAAAATTCACTCCCCCCACAGTTTTCACGGAGGGAAAAATTAGCCATAGAGACCAAAAGCGTATTTTGAACCAGGCTGTAAACATGTTTATTTTTGCTGTAAAATTGGGGTTTTTGAAATGGAGGTCAATGGGGATTGACTCCTTTCTGCAGCTTTTGGCACTTCTGTATTTGCATCACTTTTCAGCCACGCAGGCTGCCGCTTGGACGCGACGTGATGTCATGCTGGGAAATGAAAGAATCGTTAAGAAGAATCGATAGCAGTGGAGGTGCACAATTCTGATGGAATCGATCAATTGGAACCGGTTCTAAGTCGGAACCGGTTTTCGATTCCCACCGCTACGCAGCACACCGTGTATGCGTACGTTTGACCATGCAGCGTGTATACCGGTGCCCAAAGACTAGTAGGTGTTTAAGTCTGCTGCAATCAAGGCAGTATTGTTTTTTATACTGAAACTGCCACAGATTGAGAACACAACATGCTCTAATTATGGAATTCATATTGTGTCATCACTTGCAGAGAGAAAACAGACAATATGTTGCCCATGTGTTTGCTCAAGTATGTGACATGTCTGCGCTAAAACATGCACATTATTTTTCACCAAACTAGCAAAATGTGTCTTTGGTGATATCAAAACCCATTTCACTCATTGGAAGTGGTCCCATACAAAGCATCTCCACATCAATTTGGAAGCTTTCTGATGTTTTTATTTTAGATAGTTTTCTCTTTACTACCCCACTTCCACAGTGCTAAATTGAGCTGCCATTCAGCACAGTTCTTTCTAGACAGTATTGACACAAGGCCTCATCCTTTTGGGACTCACCTGTTCCTGCTTGGAAGAGGATCTAATTACATCCCCCGAAGAGAGGAGAAATGCATTTTCCAACAAGTAGACATGGTCAACAAAATACCCCACCAAAATGTCTTCTTTAAAGATACTATTAACAGGGACTCCCAAAAAAGCCACAAGGGCAATAACTATGGGAAAAATAATCGTGTGATTCTTATTTTTGAACTCCAGCAGGGTCTTTATGGTCTTAGGGTAACCAAATTTTGCTGTGTAGCTTATCTCAAATAATTTCTGAGAAAAGCCGTCCCTTTTAGAGATACCGTGGACGGAGTCCAAAAATACGGATCAGGGGCAATAACTGCAGGAACAATAATCGCGCACATCTTTTTTTCGAACTCCATCAAGGCCTTTATGGTCTAAAGCTACACACCAAATTTGGTTGTCCTATCTGTAATAGTTTCTGAGAAAAGCTGTCCCCTTTACCAGACGGACGGACGCACGTACAGACAGAGCTCAAACCTATATCCCCCTCACACTTCGTGGTCGGGGATAATAAAGGCATACATTTAAAATTCAGATAAGCGTTTTGGGCTACACTGCCACAAAAAGTGGTCATCTAACAAAAAATGATGCGGATTTCTTGCAATAATAATATTATTCTTACACACTATGTCATTCCATTTTTCACTGATTTTTTTTTAGTATACTATTATTGTTGACTGTCTAATCCGGAAAACCTCCAGAGAGTCACTTTTTGTTCCTCTGTCGGCAACACAACACAAAAAAAAAAAAAAAAATTTGAAATGCTGTTGGCAAAGAAACATGCTGTTAGTAAAGACATACAAATGTGGACAAGACTAGCAGCAAGTTTTATCCACGTTTGTCTTTCTTTACCAGTTTCCAACTGTAGCTCACATCAAATCCAGGACCCAGGAGCAAACCTGCGAGGCAGGAGAATGCAATATGCTTCATGTCTAACATCCATCACAGTACTCCCTTACATGGACTCACCACAAGGGAAAGTTATTAACCGACAGTTCCTCTCCTCTGGGCTCACATCTCAAACTTGCCTTTCCCCTCTTTGGCCCTCCAGTGGCTGACCAAGCTACCTTTAACCTGAAAATTTACAGAATTATTGACAAAACACCTCTTGCAGACTACTCGCCTAAGAAATACATACCTCAGCAAACTAAATCAAGCTTTCCATAACTGTATATCAGTTATGTATATCAACACCTTGCAGGGAGTAACATGAGTCAGAATCACATCACAGAGCAAAAAATATAAATCTGCAGCAGCCTCAACAACATCTTTCAGAAATGGCTTATCGATGCGCATGTTACCTGGTGGAAACAAAAAAAGTTCTTTAAGTTGACATAATTTTAGAAACTAGTCTGTGTTTGAACATACAGAACTTACAAACACGCATAAATGACAATAAAATTAAAAAGTTATGTACACCGTGAAAAGTGACATATTAGACTGCTTGAAGCACATACCCCCTCAATGGGTTGTCAGAAATACAGTGCCATGAAAAAGTGTTTGCCCCCTTCCTGATTTCTTATTTTTTTGCATATTTCTCACACTTATAGTTTTTAAATGATTTAATTTATTAAGGAGGAAAAGCTATCCAAACCTACCTGGTGGTGGTGCTGCTTCTTACTTTGTTGAGCGAGAGAGGGGAGTTGCTGCTTCTAATTGCGTTCATTTTGCGTTTTCCAGTAGAGAAAGCGATACAGACAATCACGTTATTACAGTGAAAAACACTGGAACTTTCAATAAGGGCACTTGCTTGGTCCAGAGGGCAAAGGGCAGGTGCTTTAGCACCACCTAGAGTCTATCTGTGCACGCCACTGTTAATTAGTTAATTCATCATTTAACAAGGGGGGCAATTACTTTTTCACACAGGCCCAGGTAGGTTTGGATAGCTTTTTTCCCCTTAATAAATGAAACCATCAGTTCAAAACTGCATTTTGTATTTACTCTGGTTATCTTTGTCTTATATTACAAAACCCAAAACCAGTGAAGTTGGCACGTTATGTAAATCGTAGA
Organism: Gymnothorax reevesii; assembly: GCA_029721435.1. Classification (NCBI taxonomy): domain Eukaryota; kingdom Metazoa; phylum Chordata; class Actinopteri; order Anguilliformes; family Muraenidae; genus Gymnothorax; species Gymnothorax reevesii. The sequence goes on from CM056575.1 coordinate 86,760,421, forward strand.
TAAACACAGAATACAATGATTTGCAAATCCTTTTCAACTTATATTCAACTGAATACACTGCAAAGACAAGATGTTTAATGCTCAAACTGAGAAACTTTATTTTTTTTTTTGCAAATAATCATTCACTTAGAATTTAAAGGCAGCAACACATTGCAAAAAAGTTGGCACAGGGGCCTTTTTACCACTGCAATACATCGCCTTTCCTTTTCACGACACTCAGTAAACGTTTGGGAACTGAGGAGACCAATTTTTGAAGCTTTTCAGGTGGAACTCTTTCCTATTCTTGCTTGATGTACAGCTTAAGTTGTTCAACAGTCCGGGGTCTCCGTTGTCGTATTTTACGCTTCATAATGCGCCACAAATTTTCAATGGGAGACAGGTCTGGAATACAGGCAGGCCAGTCTAGTACCCGCACTCTTCTACTACACAGCCATGCTGTTGTAACACATGCAGAATGTGGCTTGGCATTGTCTTGCTGAAAAAAGCAGGGGCGTCCATGAAAAAGACGTTGCTTGGATGGCAACATATGTTGCTCCAAAACCCGTATGTACCTTTCAGCATTAATTGTGCCTTCACATATGTGTAAGTTGCCCATGCCTTGGGCACTAATACACCCCCATACCATCACAGATGCTGGCTTTTGAACTTTGCGCCTATAACAGTCCGGATTGTTCTTTTCCTCTTTAGTCCGGAGGACACAACGTCCACAGTTTCCAAAAACAATTTGAAATGTGAACTCATCAGGCCACAGAACACTTTTCCACTTTGCATCAGTCCATATTAGATGAGCTTGGGCCCAGCGAAGCCGGCGGCGTTTCTGGGTGCTGTTGATAAATGGCTTTCGCTTTGCATTGTAGAGTTTTAACTTGCACTTGCAGATGTAGCAACGAACTGTAGTCACTGACAGTGGTTTTCTGAAGTGTTCCTGAGCCCATGTGGTGATGTCCTTTACACACTGATGTCGGTTTTTGATGCAGTACCGCCTGAGGGATCGAAGGTCACGGGCATTCAATGTTGGTTTTCGGCCTTGTCGCTTACGTGCAGTGATTTCTCCAGATTCTCTGAACCTTTTGACGATATTACCGACTGTAGATGATGAAATACCTAAATTTCTTGCAATGGCTCATTGAGGAATGTTGTTTTTGAACTGTTCGACAATCAGCTCACGCATTTGTTCACTAAGTGGTGACCCTCGCCCCATCCTTGTTTGTGAATGACTGAGCATTTCAGGGAAGCTGCTTTTATACCCAATCATGGCACCCACCTGTTCCCAATTAGCCCATTCACCTGTGGGATGTTCCAAATAAGTGTTTGATGGGCATTTCTCAACTCTCTCAGTCTTTTTTGCCACTTGTGCCAGCTTTTTTTGAAACAAGTTGCAGGCATCAAATTCCAAATGAGCTAATATTTGCAAAAAATTACAAAGTTTACCTGTTCGAACATTAAGTAACTTGTCTTTGCTGTGTATTCAATTGAATATACGTTGATAAGGATTTGCAAATCATTGTATTCTGTTTTTATTTACGATTTACACAACGTGCCAACTTCACTGGTTTTGGGTTTTGTAAAATTAGTTTCATGACCTGAAACATTTAAGTGTGAAAATTGTGCAAAAAAAGCAAGAAATCAGGAAGGGACAAATACTTTTTCACAGCACTGTATTTCTTGATTACTGCCCGTGAACTTTGCTGAAAGGACTTACTGGTAATGATGTGACAGATAAATGCGCAGAGCATCACTAAAGTGTATCACGTTTGTACATTGTTTTCTTATTAGCGTTAGCCTAGACAAACCACAAAAGCTTACCTTAGGGCTACAAGCTACTGATTAACAAAACAGCCTCTCGAGGGATTATTTTGTACAGAGATGTATGATCGGAGGTTCCAGGACTGAAATGCTTGCATGCTTTCCTCAGAAATTATTATGTTATTGTTGTTGCTGATATAGGAACAAGATAGCAGCAATCTGACTTTGTGAGCATAAAGAAATCTCTTGCGCTCCAGCACTTCCTAAAACTGAAATTAGATAGAAAAGAGGGTACTAGGGCACACAAGTCACTGGCAATTAATTAACCCTCTCCAGGCTCATGTTGCAAATTTGCAACAATAAATCAATTGATGACTGATTATAAAATTTAAAGGCCAGATGGGAAATGGTTTGATAAAGTTACCCTTCCAGCTCAGTATTGCAAAAATACACCGTTACTTCCACCTGCAGCCACTAGTGTATGAGAACTAGTCTCCATGAATGAAAGATTTTTCAAATCTCAAAATAATAAATTGGGCCGGAGAGGGTTAAGGTGCCAATGACTAACGTTTTGACACACACTGCGTCTCCGCCAGAGTCAAACCAAAGCTTAATTTGCTAAAGTTAGTGAATTACGCTGCTGTGAAATAGTGTTTGCCCCCTTCAAATTTCTTGTATATTTGCTGATTTGTCATATTTAAATGTTTAAGGTCATCCCACTAACATTCAGTAAAGACAACATGGGTGAACACAAAATGGCAGCATCAAAAGCAATCAAACATTCTCAATACCTGGCAATGAGTCTTTCACATGGCTGTGGAGAAATTATGGCCCACTCTTCTTTACAAAATTGATTTATTTCTGCCACATAAAGGGTTTTTGAGCATAAACTGCCCATTTAACCCGATAAAACCATATTCAAACCTGTGGAACTTCAGGCCTATTTTATATTCTTCAAGCCTATTTTAAATTCTAGAGATCCCAAGGTTTCAGTGATCCCAAATATATCTGTCATGGTTATGGTTTTGGTCATGTTTATGTTCATTCTCAGTGTTCATGATTTAGTCATTTATTTATTCTTTTTGGTTATTGTAATACTCAGGTATGAATGGTGTGTGCGCCCTATATATGCATATATATATATATATATATATATAATATATTCCTTCGATTCTCGTCTTACTGTTCTGATTACAAACATTTGTATTTTGTATCATAGCCTACTAACACAACTAATTTGTATATATAGATTACCCACTTACTAACGAGCACTCTAGTTAAATCTGTAAAGTCGCACCGCTACTAATTTATACTAATTCCCTCTCAGCAATCGCCCTGTTCTAGTCTCCGCCTCTTGCTCGGCTGTTCCTGTCTTCCCCTGAGTTTCTGCAAGATCTCTCGCATGTGCTTAATTACTTTCCTGCACTCGTTATCTGTGCACTTAGAACTCCTTGACCAGAGCTGTTTAAATGTCATAGGCTGTCTGTGTGATTCCCGTCCGTGTCTTGGCTTTCACCAATTTTCGTGGTAGGGGTTTCCCTCATGTTATTCTCCCATTGTAATTAGTCTGATCCAGTTCACTTGTTCCCTGCATAGCATGTGACTTCCCTCTCGTTTATTTAAGCAGTCTTTTCACAGCCAGCTCCTCGTCAGAACGTTGACCAATATTTCATTGTGCAGAGCACATTGTATGCCATTGAGTATTGTTTTTCTTCTACTGGTTTGTCCGACTTTGATTCTTGCCATAGCCCTTTTTTGAACTGTTTTGTCTTTTTGGATTTTGACCCTTTTTGTATGCCTACGATTTCTGTGTTTGGATGCCCTGTGTATCATTTTTGCACCTTTGCTCATCTGTCTTACTGGTTCTGACCCCTGCCTGTCTAGTCGACACTGTTTTTGGATTTTGTATTGTGCCTTGGCAATTCCTGTGTATTTTTGCTTTGACTCGGACTCCATTAAAGGCATACGTTTTTTGGATTACTGTTTACTGTCTCTTGCGTGTGGTTCCTGAACTGTACCTCAATGTCCAGCTGAATTATAAGGAAATGTGTTTAAAATGATGTAGACATTTCCATTTCATATAATGCCGCGGCCAAAAATTATGCTTTGGTTGAATATTCCTCTCAATGTAAGTGTGATGCAGCCTCATTGAAGAGATGCAATCAGCAGGTATAGAATATGTATGTGACACTGTCCTACAGTGTAGAAAGAATGGGTCATTTTATGTTGAGCATACTAAAGTGAAAACTTAAGAGAAATGTTAGAGTTCAAGGGGTAAATGTCATGCCAAAGCATCTCAATTGGATTGAAGTCAGGACTGTGACTAGGTCACTCAAAACCTTCATTTTGTTTCTAGCCTTATCAGTGATGGACTTGCATGTCAGATCTTTGTCCTGATCCATCACTCGACAATGCTTGGCCTTTCTGTCACAAATTGATGGCTGGACAGTCACATTCAGGATTTTCTGGTAGAAGGCAAAATTCAGGTTTCCATCAATTATAGCAAATTGCCCCAGTCCTGAAGCAGCAAGGCAGCCCAAAAGCATCACACTACCACCACCATCTTTGACTGTTGGTATGATGTTTTCATTGAACAATAATGTGTTCCTTTTTTGACAGGACCCATGTATTTTGGCTGAGTGGCGTTACTGCTATTGCAGATAAACAATGGACTCATTTCAGACCAGAAAAAATTTAGAAAATTGTTGAGAGTCATTACATGAGAGATTCAGACAGTCTAAATTGTTGACCTTCCTGGATTTGGCTGAAATTTTAGGTGGTGGGTGGGTATGCCCCCTAAACATTGTATCTGCAGTGGTTCGCCAGTCAAATCCTTAGGACTCGAGTTAGAGGCCCCTGAAATTTAGACCACTTTTTCACAACATTGGAAGGTGCCCACTTTGGCCTTGAAATTTTTTCAACTGCATCAGTTCACCAAACTAACTTTTCCTGATTCTGAATCTATGGGGAAGTGAGACTATTTCCAACACTTTTTTTTTGGTGCATGGTGCACCCATGCAGTTTTTATATGGGTGGAGCTAAAGTAGCCACAAGCCAATTTTCACAAAAGTACGTGACCAACATTCTAAAAACTGCATGGGTGCACCAGACCCATTTCTTTCGTAAAGTTGACTTCACCACTATTCCTCCATGTTTTTAATAATGGACAGTTCTGAATCCAATTCCAGCCATTTCAGCAAACTCCTCTGTTTTCTTTGCTTATGCAGGCAAATAATTTGCCCCTCATGAAACACAGTCACATCTTTTGCACAACCATGGGATAGGTCCTTCGACGTGGTTTTCTTGATAAATGAAAAACTATACAGAGCATCAGTCAGCATGACAAGATTTTTTGCCCGTTAAAACATTATCATATACTTCCTTATAAATATGGGGAATCTGCACCTGAAATACAAGAGCAAGAGGCACAAGGCTGTATCAGCCCGCGGGCAAAATCCTGTATCATCTGCATCTGCCTGCAGGGAAAATCCCATATCAGTCCATAGCAACAGTCACGAGCATCATTGGCAACGCATCGCTGCAGATGCTGAGTAGACGCTATCATGGTGGGGAGCCTCATAAATTCCTTTGAGGCTGAAATTTCAGAACTGGACTATGTTTAGAAAAGGAACTTGATACAGAATTATTTTAAAACAGTATGTGCAATGCCGCGTTTTGCTACAATATTCGTGTGAAGGGCTGTAGTAAAACATTTCATGCATAAGTTATCGTAGAAACGCAAATGTATTACCTAAATTGAGAAGATCGCATTTGCGTGCTAGCTAGCTAATTATCCATTCCATTGACTTGAATATACCGCTGACTTAAAGCAAATGCTAGCGACTGTTGATGGTCACCAGCTAACTAGCTACCTTGTTGACCTTACCATTGCGGAAAATACAACAGAAATAAATCTGGATTCACTACAGATAAACTATGAGTTTTAGTTTTGAAATGCATCGTTAATTATGGTCAAAATGAGTATATAATAAATATACTAAATATAGCTCTAGGGCTGATACTGGGGTCTCTGGGTTACTACAGGGTGTGATATGGAAATGCCCATATGATATTCTCAATTTAATCACTGCAATAATCATAAGCTCTTGAGCATTAGATTATTTTACTCTTTTTGGTCAGGCTGTGTTTATTATGCGTTTAAATGTTAGTTTTAAGGGCCAAGCCAGCTAAGGTGACGGGCTGCCAAAACTTGGTTAACTAGCTAAATTATTTTACTTCCCAACATTTGCTTGATCGCTATTATTATATTTCCCTTTGTTGAGAGGGGAAAACATTGTACTCCAGATTTTGGTTGGATTTTTAATTCACCATAGGTCATATTCAATTGTAAAGGGACTTGACAATTTAAGCATGAGTAACCTGGGTGAAAGAGGACCATTTTTCATTTTGAAATTCAAGAAACATCTCGTTCCACATCTCGTCTTCCATTCCTCTCTGATGAGGGCAAATTGTATTCCACCCTTACAGTATCAAGCGACTGTGCATTTTCAATTCAAACATATAGTTAGAACCCAAAATTTGATAGTCCACACTTTCAACAAATATTACTAAAAATATTTGAACAAGCTCAAACGACAGTTAAAATTTTGATTTAAAATTGATGGCCCTAACAGAGAAAATCCTTTAATATGTCCTCATAGTCCAGCCATATACTAGTTTTTGACTTAGTCCTGCAGTTCCTTTGATTTCACTCAAGCTTTCTGGCAGAGAGGAGTAATTTTTAACAAAAACGCTCTGCCTTATTTTTAGCAATTAAACATTTTCCTTTATTCAAAAACAAAAAATGAAAATAAATAACTCTAAAAACTGTATAGCTCACAAACTTTTTGATGTAAATGCTAGATGGCACCAATCCTTTCAATAAAAATGAATTATGGGATTTGTAAGTACACTCAACAAAAATATAAACGCAACACTTTTGTTTTTGCTCCCATTTTGCTCCCCACAATATTACCAATTCTCTCAAACATTGTTCACAAATCTGTCTAAATGTGTGATAGTGAGCACTTTTGCTTTGCTGAGACAATCCATCCCACCTCACAGGTGTGCCACATCAAGATGCTCATCAGACACCATGATTAGTGCACAGGTGTACCTTATACTGCCCACAATAAAAGGCCAGTCTGAAATGTGCAGTTTTGTCTCACAGCGAAATGCCACAGATGGCGCAAGCATTGAGGGAGCGTGCAATTGGCATGCTGACAGCAGGAATGTCCACCAGATCTGTTGCTCGGGTATTGAATGTTCATTTCTCCACCATAAGCCGTCTCCAAAGGCGTTTCAGAGAATATGGCAGTACATCCAACCGGCCTCACAACCGCAGACCACGTGTAACCACACCAGCCCAGGACCTCCACATCCAACAGGTTCACCTCCAAGATCGTCTGAGACCAGCTACTCAGACAGCTGCTGAAACAATTGGTTTGCATAACCAAAGCATTTCTGCACAAACTGTCAGAAACCGTCTCAGGGAAGCTCAACTGCATGCTCGTCGTCCTCATCGGGGTCTTAACCTGACTCCAGATCGTCGCCGTAACAGACTTGAGTGGGCAAATGCTCACATTCGATGGCGTCTGGCACGTTGGAGAGGTGACCATTTTGGTGATACAAGTCATCGTAATTTCACTGTCAAGTTTGACCCTGAAAGGTCACTGACAGTCAAGTTGAATGTCACCAAATGAAAGTGCATATGTGACTTCCTAGAAGTCAGTAACACAAACCTAGGCTCCATCTGTGACTATTTTAGTGATAAGTCATTGAATTTTCACTGGGTTACATTTGACCTTTGAAGGTCAATACGAAGGTCACCAAATGAAAGCATATTTGACTTCCTGTATGTCTCGAATACAAACCTAGACTCCATCTGTGACTGTTTTGGCAATACAAGTCATTGTAATTGTATTATGTCAAGTTTGACCTTCAAATGTCATCAACAGTCAAGCTGAATGTCACCAAATGAAAGTTCATATTTGAAATCCTATTTCAGTAACACAAACCTAGGCTTTATCTGTGACCTTTTCAGTGACAGAAGTCATGGAATTTTCTCTTGGTCAAGTTTGGGTCATGGTTTGGGAGCTTTGAGAGCTGTTTGTTGCTCTCGTCCGGGACGATATCGTTTGCTCCCAATCGGATTCCTGGGCCAGCTGGCATTGATTGGGGGCGTGGCCCGGACTCTATTTAAGCTACTATTTCGCCTCGCTCCCGTTGCTAGAGTGTCAGTTCTTCTTTGGCGCTTTAGCCGGTAAGGTCTCTAAAGAGATATTGTCAGGCACTTAGTTGCTTATCAGGAATAGTGTTAGTGAGTAAGGGAACCTTTGGTTTATATCCCTTTTCCTTTGTTTTCCTCGAGCTTGCCTGTTTGCTGCCACGGGCGGCGTCAGGGCAGTTGGTAGGGCGAGTCTCATTATTTTTATCTGTTTTTAGTCTCTCAGTGCGCAGTGAGTGTTGCCTTTTATTTCCGGCTCTTGGCGTTCAATTCCAGCAGCCATCACAGTTTGACCTTTGAAAGTCAATATGAAGGTCACTGAATGGAAGTTCATACATGACTTCCGATATGTCTCCAATATAAACCTACACTCAATCTGTAACGATTTTGCTGATCTAAGTCAATGAAATATCACTGTATAGTTTGGAAGGCCACCGAAGGTCAAGTTCAAGGCCACCAAATGAAAGATCATGTATGACTTCCAATACATCTTCAATACAAACCGAAACCATCCAAACATTTTGCTGATATAAGTCATTGAAATTTCTCTATGAAGTTTGACCTTCGAAGGTCTCCGAAGGTAAAGTTCAGGGCTACCAAATGAAAGTTCATACATGACTTTCTGTAAGTGTTCAATGCACATATGTTCCCAATCAATCTTTGATATTTTCAAGCCTAGAAACCTTTGGAATTTTTGCTTGAGCTCAAGTTTGACCTATCAAGGTCATCTGAGGTCAACTTTAACAAATTATAGGTCATATATTATTTCCTATATGTCAGTAATACACACTTAATCTCTATCTGCAACCATTTAGCTTCCACAGGCGATTTGGCCCATTCTCCATAAGACCCAATGTTAAAGTACAGCGCCCCCACTAGACCCACTTCTATTGATTCAATCAAAATGGCACTCGCACTGTACATAAAGTGTAACAATATGAGTTGATTGCCAGATTTATAAAAAAAGTTATCAGACAGTTTTTGAGAAATCTTGTTTTTGAAATTTCAAGTCATATCTTTTACTCCCTGACCTCGAGTTTGAACTTTCAAAGTCATCTGAGGTCAAATATAATATTGCCAAAATAAAGTTCATATACAACTTCCTATATGTCGATAATACAAACTTAATCTCTATCTGCAACCATTTGGCCTCCACAGGCCATCTTTCATATTTATAAAGTACAGCGCCCCCAATAGACCCACGTCTGTCGATTCAATTGAAATGGCATTCGCACTGTGCATTGACTGTATTTGAAAAACATTTTTTTTTTAAATTGAGATAAACAAAAAAAATTTGCTGTAACAAGTTGACGCAATTTTTTTACTTTGATCCAAAGTCTCAATTTTTTCAGTGTAGGTCCCATAAGTCACGTCATTCTTCCGAGTATCATACAAAAATGAATTCAGCTTCTTTCCTAAACATGACCCCAGTAACAAGATCCACTAAGTGGCCAAACATTGGGCAACAAACTGATTCCATACCTTTAAAACTGAGATTGATCTTCAACTTTCTTCAAACCATAAAAGAAACCGTGGTCCACAAATGTCCGATAAGTCACAAAATGACATTGTGCCCCCTCCAGTAATGACACTTTAACCTGACATAAAACTTTTGTGTGTTTTTATGGAGAGTTAAGTCTTCTTTTCTACCATTTATGATTACAAGAAATTCTCCTCTGTAGTTTCTTCAAATTTTCACTTGAAACATTGCAGTTTTTCCATTAAATGTCCCATAAGTCACAATGGAATTGACCTTTATCAAGATAAAAAAATGCAACACAAGTACAGCAATAAAGTGTTGATTCTCCAATTGTCCCTGTTTTAACTGCAGTTTGCGAGCCACACATTTTTGTGAAACAAGAAACATGATTTTGCGACCTACAAGCGAAAATCCACGCAAATTGCTGTAGTGAAATAAGCAACTTCCTTCCAGCTTTGTCTTTGCCCACAGTGTTCATCTGAGTTAAATCTGTCAGTCATATATTGTCTGAGCATAAAATGATCTTCTGTTAAGTACTCACAGTTAACACATAGGGAAAGGCATGCACACACACATTGGCAAACACATATAAACACCAAAACTCAAGCACATACACACACACACACACACACAAACCTGAACACAAAAACACGTGCTTACATATGCAATACACACACACGCACACATACACGCACACACATATATACATGCGCGCGTACATACACACACACACATGCAAACCTTAGCACCAAAACAGGTGCATAAACACGCACTACACACACGCGTCCGCACACAGAAATATACAGACACACCAGAAGGTTAGCACGTTCATTTCTGGCCCCTTCCCTTGACTGTTCAGGTGCCTGCTGTCAGAGATGGTGGAAACGGCTGCCAGGCAGATGACTGCACATGACAAAAATGGAGGAAGGGCAGGGAGAAGCAGCAGCCCCTCTCATCACCATACTCTCATCACCATACTCTCATCACCATACTCCCCGAAGAAATTGAGCCAAACAATGCAATAGCCCAGGGAGTAATTCATGTAAAGAATGAAATCCTGTTTCAACATAAGCGGCCCAATTTTCTTCAGGCAAAGCAAAATACACGAGCGGAGCCCTTTGTTGCATTCAGACAATCACCTGCTACTGACTAAGCTTGGTCCTGAATTAGTCAAGTCAAGTCACATTTATTTACACAGCAAATAGAAAAACAACAGAAGTTGACCCACAGTGCTTTATAGCAGAAGTAAATACATAAGCAATACAACTGGCAGAAATGTAAAAGCAAAAATTAAACTAATGCTATCGCAGAGTGGAGAGAGATTTAGAGCCCAGCTTTACCCAACATATGCGATAAATGCAAGCGTTACTGCAGCCTCTTAGCCCTTCGTCGATTAAGGTAGCTCTTCTTTTCTGCCTTCATGCATTCTGTAGTATCGGCACATGGACATGGTAATTAGAATGACTTCATTCAAAAGAGGCTGGGTCCACTTCAATACCAATATTGCAACCCTCCATTGGTCGCTGGTGCAGCCCGCCCGTCAGCTGCCTGCAGACACTAATATTGCTGCCTATTACAGCCCTGTTGCTGCATATTCTGGGCCTAATTCTACCATATCACAATATTTTTTCATACAATCTTTCTATCTAGTATCTAGTTATTGTGTCTCATTCACATTGATTAACTTTAACCAAATGCCCTCTGGCACTCAATTTAAATAAAATTTGAATTACAATTGGTTGCGCGAATCAAGTTTAGTTCTTCAGTATCATAGTTTACAAGCTAAACAGAACTAGACCAGCAGGAGAAGAGAAGTGGTTATAAAAAGTGATAAGTAGTAATAACACAGTAACTTTTATTAGCCCTGAGCCTTTGGTTCGAAAATGACATGCCCAAAAATGAAATGAGTATATCTCTGAAAACACTTAGTCCATTTCAATAATCTTCGTATCATAATAAAGGTAACGCCATGGGCATTTCTGTCGTGGTGTATAAATCAGTATATATGCCACTGAGTCAGAGTAAATGAAGATATAACACAGCATACCATACAGGCCATTTCTATGCAAGATTATCGGGAGAAATACATGAGACATAGAACGAGAATATCTCAATGCTGTGTAAATGTACGAGTCACAAATATCGTGCCAAGGAACAGTAATAGGCCAAGTGCTGGTGACAAGGATACATTCCCATTAAAATCCAGTCACATAAGGCACTCTCCAACTCAGTCTTTTTTTGACATCTTAACGTCATGTATTTGAATGATCAGAAATCATTGTGCACATTTCGCGAGAGGCCGGCAAACTTGCGATTCCCGAAACCACATAGCAATGGGACAAGTTTTGATGACTTTGGTGGGCTTGCCGTAATGTTTGGTTGGCTGGAGGACCATTCGGGTGCGTGAAAACATAAAGCGTAAATCCAGTCAAGGCGATTCAGCCCTTAAACGGAAAATGGTGGTCTGATCCGGTGTTCTGACAAATTTTGCAACTGTTATGATTCTGCCTCATGTGTGTTGTCTTTGTGTTTATTTGTGATTGTGCCTTACTTTCATTTTATTTTTCAGCTTTCATTTCTGCCGTCTGATGATCGATTCCCCCTCTGCCAAACTCCACTGATGTCGTGTGACCGCCTTCATCATGCCTGCGTCTCATTGTTCAATCACGTTTCCTCTTTCGGTTTCGGCTCTGGTATTTCATTCATTGCTTCCACCTGTGTTTAATTCTGGGTCTCGCAAAACTCTGAGTGAATGTGCTCTCTGATCGGATAATTACTAACCCGTACTAACCAGCACTCATTTGAAGGTGAGTGTAAATATTTTGTCACGTAGTATTAACCTTGATTCACTCATTAGCGAGTGCATATGTTTCTAGCTTTAGTAATTCCTGCCTAAGCTTCCCCTGATTAACTGCGTTTAAAGCTGTGCTTTCCTTTGCTTATCTCGTGGTGCTTTTTACTCATCACATTTGGATTACCTCAATCTAAACTGTCTAGTTTGATTGATGGTCTCTGCGTCTTGTCTCGAGTCATTACGGTTTAACCGGTCCTCGTCAATTCGTTTATTAATCCCATGTGTTTCTGTTCCAGTCGAGATTGCATTCCGAGTCCCAGCCTCCTCTTGTGACTATTTATGTGGCAGAGATGGGAGGGGTTGTCAGACGGAACTTTGCTAGACTCTGCTCTGCACTGTGAAATCTCAGCTCCTGTGCCTTCCTGAGTATTTCCTTGTGCTATTTTCCGAGTCTTGTTTTTGCTGCGCTCTCGTCATGTCTCCCTGTTGTCAAGTCTCCCAGTGTTTTCCCTCAGTGTAGTTAGGTCCAGTTTTTCATTTAGCCACTCTTTGAGTATGCACCTTAGTTTTTCCAAACGTTCAGTGCATGTGAACGGTGTTTTGTTTCTGGCTTGTCTGCCAATTTTCTCCTAGTGTATTGTGTTTCAATAAACACTTCAGTTCCTGCATCTGGTGTTCACCTGTCTACTTCCTAACAGCTACCTTATCAAAATATGCTACCTCGCGGTTCAACGCTTGTGCAAACCTAAAATCTTGGACTGTTTCCTCGCTCATGTCTTAAGTATCTTCAAAAACCATATAAATAGATTTGTTTTCAGTGTGCATTTCGACCAGTAACCGTACATATATTTGCATGAACATGCTGGGTTTTCTGCAAAATGCCGAAATTAGATGATAATGGCGTATTTGGGCATACATCTTTGAACAAACTTATCCAACTCGTTGTAAAATCTGCTTATGTTATGAGCTAACAAATAACAAAGTTACTACTGTAAACTGATTCATATTGCAATACTAAGGCGAAAACAAAGACTTTATGATCGCTTTGCATTACAGTAGCAGTAGAAAAAATGGCAGCACAAATTGACAGAACACCGGAATTCTTTCCAGTTGGGCAAAAACAAAAACACATCAGCAGATTCCCCTTATCTAGATTGAAGGATGACTAGCTTTATAATCTGAATAATAATGTAATACGTAAAAGCATGCGCAACAACATACTTTATGTGAAACTTGATACAACAAGTCTCAGGCCCAAACTATGTTCGCTCTTAAGGCCAAATAAGCTGGTAACCAATGTTGAAAGAGATCGTCGGCCTGCGATGGCATTGAAAGTGACAAATCAGAGCTATAAAAATTTCTCCAATAGCCATCATAACCACTGTAGATTCACTGGCCAGTTTGCTTAGTACAGACCTAGCCAGAGCCAATCACTACGCTGGACCTGGCCACCCCAGAAACTATTCTAGCTGGCACGAACAACGGCGAATCATAGTACGCCTTCAAAGCATCTACACTTCCGGAAATACAGAAGAAGAAGAATTGATGATCATTTTGAGGTGCAGTTTTATCAGTATGTCTCCCAAAGCTGCTCATCCTTGTTTTCTTGGATGCGAAAAAAAAAAAAACACAACTGTTTTCTCTTCCAAAAGACGATGCCACCAGAAATCAGCGGGTAGCTTTTTGTTTGCTGGCAGCAAAAAGCCACACTCAAATGGAACGTTAGCCGTTTGTGTTCGGCATTTCACAGAAGACAGCTTTGTCATTAAAGGATTATTCAACGCTGGATATGCGTCTCAGCTGCTTCTCAAACCTGCAGCAGTTGCATCCATCAAGCACTCGGAACCACAAGCTGTAAGTAACGATATAACAACAAATAATGTAAGTGAAGCTAACATGTTACACGTAGCTTGCAGGACCGCCAAGATTAGCAATGCTGCATTCGATTCGAACAGGCTAGTTGGTATTTCTGAGCTTCCAGTCAGAAATTTCAATTTGAACGCCCCCTGAAGTCGGATTTCCAACTCTGAAAGGCGGAGATCCCTCACCTACCCCAAGTTCTGAGTTCCAAGTTCGAGTTCAAGATGGCTGCACTGTTAATCAACAGTAAGCGAAAGCTGTAATAATAAACTGTTTACTTGCAATTCTGTATCATTTGTGTTTAAGTAAATCAGTCGAACACCTAGTACAGAACAGAGTTTATGGACAGATTTGTTGCTACAGTGTTTGCACGTGAAAAATGCTGAGTAATGCTTTGTTATCAACAAGTTTAGCTAACAATAGCTAATAAAGGCTATCCTGGCCAGAGAACACACCACTGACCCCAAGTCAGTTTTCCAACTTAATAGAATGCAGTCAGCTCGGGTATGACATTAGTAAAAATGGCAAGTAAGTTTTACTATTTCGTGTTGAATAATCCTACCTAACTTGACAGCCTGTTGAATGTGGCTGTAGCACTGCAGCTAACGTGGCTAAGTTACTGTTGCTAATGTTTGTGGCCTAAATACGCAAGAGTAATATCAGGGGACATTCAACAGAATGTGTGTGAACATAAACCTCATCTGAAGCTAACTTTTTATACTTGTTTGTACAAAATAATTTGGATGCTTGGTACAACTGATATAATGATAGTTTCATCATACATTACCTGACCATAGCCGCTACAGTTGAAGCTAACTGGAGAGGTGTTGTGCATGTCTGCAAAGTTGGGCTGATAAGGCTGCAGCTAGTCCAGACATAGGCTTTGCAGAGCTTAGGGTACGTGTTTGGGTTTGTTTACTACTGGTGTGAAACGATTGTTTTACTTATCCATGCCCGGGGTCAGCCAAGTACTTTGCCGTGGTGTCGGTTTAGCGCTCTGATCCTACCGCGGTGAAAGCAATTGCAAAATGCACTAAACGTGTCTGGTATAACAAACGATTTCGTTTCATCATTTCATCCACCTTTGAAAATTGTTCTGGCGAATAAAAAGCCAAAAAAAAGTGAAGATTGGCTAACAATTTGCTTGCTCGTTTCGTTTTGGTGGAAATGGTTAACAGGAGCTGTTAGCAAAGTTTCCTCCAGATAACATGACAGTATTACAGTACAGCTACAATCACATGCATGCAAGGTAAGACAGTACAAGCAAAGCACTAAAATTTCAACTTGCCACTCATTGAAATCCTCCTGTAAATGTTGCTACAATACTTCAATTGCATCCTTCTCCCATTGGCCGTCGCATTCGGGATCAAACAAGTACGGTCTCACAGAAATACAAGCCGCGGAGAGCTGTCCTTAAATATCTTGGTTTCCTAGTTTTTTGGGTCTGCATCCTCCCCCGGAATCGAAGCGGCCAGGCAGCCAATCAGAGCAGTGCCTCATTAGCATAGCCTCCCCGCATTTCAAAATGGCTCGTGTTTCAGGCCAGCACAGACGGGGTGAGAGAAGAAGTCTCACTAGGCCTAAATGTTTGTGGGGTTTTTTTTTGTAACTGAATTGTTAACATTGGACATATCTTAAACAATTAAATACAGCATAACAGGGGACCTTTAACACAACCACAGAAACATTTGCTTGTTTTGATAACTGGGAATATCATTGCAGTGATATGCTTTTCATGCAGCCCAACAATTCTACTAATGGGGAATTAATCTATAGTGCAGTCATTAGCACTGCTACCTCTCCCCCCTGGGCACCAAAAGTTGAGTCGCAGCAGATCCCTGCCAGTGCATTATTATTATCAAACTGCCAGACCTCTACTGTTAGCTTCCTTGCTATTATCCAGGTAGTTCAACGCCAACAATGATTTAACCAGAAATCAGAAGAAGGCGGACTGTTTCTGCTTCTAGTAATTTTATTTGTTTCTAAAGCAAAAGGTAATACTGAAACAGTTCACAATACTAACCAGGGTGCCTCTAGGATGCCTTCTGTTCATGAAGTTTTTCCCTGTGCCTGTGCGATCAGGCCTGACTGAAAATTTCAGCTCTGCCAAGTCAGAGCTGGTTTACGCTGTATTCACAAGCTGATCAGCCTATGAAGACAGCTATCTGACAAGTTTCACAGCCAGCAGACACTATCACTTTAATTATCTTTGTCTGCAAAAGACCAGATTTGGTCAAGAATATGTACTAAAATGTTTAAAATACCTATAAGCTCTGATTCATTTCAAGCTACATAAAATTAATGACATCGCGCCCATCTAATAGTCATGTGTATCATTCTATCATAAAACCAGAAACTGGTGCCTTTTCTCCCCCTCTTTTAGGCTGGGGTGAGGTGGTCATCAAATGTCATTAAAACCATCTATTTGACAATTATTTTATAATATAGGCTTACTTTGATGCACATAATTCACAGGAGAAATGTCATGCACACAGTATAAATCAAAGGCAATGGAATCTGAGCCCCGTTGGTCTTTTCCAAGCAAGCTTTTTGTGCAATACATGAATTACATTGAGTCCAATGAATAAACGTATTTTTTAAATATCTTTACCCTGCTACACCTCAAGTTGCTAAAAAGAATTTTCATCAAATTTAAATTCTTAACACCATCAAACATTCTTTCAAGAGACTCTTAACAAACGAAAGCTCTACAAAACTGGCATCATGCATGGATCAATGCTGTTCAAAGCAATGCAAATATTGTATACATATAATCGTGTGTTATTGCACAATATGCAATGCCAGTTAAGTTAAAACAAAAATTAAGCAATGCTTTATAAACATTCTTTTCCTCAGACATATACACTGCTTTCCATAATTGTGAACATTTTTCTTTAGCTTCATGCATATGCCACTTAGTCAAATTCAATGAAGACAAAGCATATCGTAAAAAGTGCATAGTTTCATATAAATAACCTCCTTGAGAAACCTGGCACGCTGACAAGAGAATCCCTGTCTGGATGATTTCTTCGCCTGTTTGCTATCAACTGGTTTCTTTTAACCCTAATGAAGTCTTGAGTGTTACTGCCACAACGAGAGTTTAACAAGGTTGCCAGATTTGCCCCCGCAGTAAAGCCGGTAACTTATCTACAAAATACAATTCCCCTTATAACACAATATACAATCTGATGTGAACTTGCCAACTTCATGGGCACGCTGATGCTAATTATGGTAGAAAAGGCATACATACTTACGCTATCATACAGAAATATTTTCAGTATATTCAAAAGTGCTACAGCTACTGTATATTTCACTGTTCAGCAACGATAGCACACCAGCTAGCTAATTCAGACTCCTTTTCAGTAGCCTACATAATAGAACGCAACATTGCGACAAAGCTGGGGCTACTAAATGCAGTTCAATGATTGCTGCTCCCTCACACTGTCTCCCATCTTTCGAAATAAAAATTTCTCGCCAAAGAGGCATTGCCATGTAGGCTGTAAAAAATATCGCACCACAGACATTACTTCTACGGCACTGATGCAACGAGACTACACACACCGAGCAGTACGATGAAGCGTCTGTCACACACCTTCATCTAGCGAATGCTAAGGCTATCAATTCAAACATATTAATGAAAGGGAAGGGAATGGAGATTTGCGCTCATTCTCTCCCAGTCATTAATTACATGCCAGCCGAATATACTAAATTTCATGACAACCTGTCTTAAGAACAATTCTCAATATTCATTCCAGCAGCCACAAGACCATTCCATCAAAAAAAAAAAAAAACCTAAATTTAGGTCGATAGGTAGTGAAGTCATACTGGTCTGCCAAGAGGAAAATTGCCGGGTAAAATAGGGAATTCAGTATCAAGCATATACTCCAGTTAACATTAGCAGCTTTTACCTGTAAAGCCAAAGAAAGCAATCCCATCGTGAAGTCGCCTTAAACGTAGAAAATGGGCACGACATAAGCCGATTTAAACAGCAAGACAAAAACGGTCTGTTAGACATACAAATTGGCGCAGAGCTGTCTTCTGGGCTTTTGTTTTTATTCACTAAATGCGGTTGTTACAGTAGATAGCGTATTAAAAATTCAGCTGGAATGACATTGCACTTACCAAATGCAATACTGAGGAACAATGCTTTCCTCGATTCCCTTTGCTTCAACTATCCAAATTTCAATCAGTACACTGTTGTGCTCTCATTCCCCTTTTGAGATAGCCGACAAAAAAGGGACATTCGCTGGACGTTGGCCTGCAAACTAAAATCCACCGAGTGGCAGAAGTAAGTGACCTGCTCGAGATGGAGACTGGATCACAGGGGTGCGCACCACGGCTCCAGAGGCAGAGGCTGAAGCTCTTGCGCTCCGCTCCGATCTGTACCAAACCCGTTGCCACACAAGCGCATCAAAGCACCTGGCATGCTGCGTTGGATGCTGTGAAGAGCGCGCACAGCGACATCTCCTGGAAATATTTGGTGAGTCATCTTCGCTTGCCTGACATAGGCTTCACCCGGTGAGCCCATACCACTGGGCCGTCCGAATCCTGCGCATTTAGAGTGAACGAAAATATGTGTGAACAGTTACGAGTTATTGCATACATTTATGTGCGTAGTTTTCGGTTCTGAAATCCCTGTTTATTCTTTCAAGGAATGTTATAGCCTAGAAATTTTATCTTTTCATAGGCGAAGACCCAAAGTGAAAAAAATTATATTTTATGGTTAGCAAATTTATTTTATTTCTAAGGCTTTTCTTATTTTCGGTTGTTCCCACAATAGTAATCCACACAGCCGCGGTACCAATACCTCAATACCTCTCAGATTGTTTATCATATCATATCACTTAACCCACACTCAGGCTCATGTTGAAATGACAATATGAGTGGATCTAACTTGTTGATGATAAACTAGGAAGCACTGGGATAGTTTTCTCTCTGGTAATGTTGTCTTGCATGTTCATTCTGGTAGTTTTAGTGTATTAATCAAGTTCCCCCTCCCTCACCATAATAAAAGCTGAAATGTTAGCTGTCTAAACTTTTATGATGATATCATTCCTTCCATAGACCAGATTTTACCACAAGTAGACCTTCCAGAACACAGCATATTTAACCTCTGCAACTGTAGAGACAATCAGTTGAACCACTTGATTCATTAAAAGCATTGAAAACCAAAATGAAAGAATGGCATAGCCACAAAATAGCACCACTCAAGAGACTCTCGCTACACCCACGCATAGGCTCCCAGCTCCGTCACTCTCACACGGACATATGTCTTTGTGCATAAATGCATAGCAAAAGCAACAATTACATAAGGCAAATTCATAATCTTTGCATTCTACACAAATCAGATTTATACAGCCCAGGATACAATGCTAGCATGTTTGTATTTTTGTCAGTGCATTATTGATGTGATGTATTTCAGCAGCAGTGACCTTGTCATTTTCATGTATTATTGAAATTCATAAGTCTTTGTTAACCATTATTTTTTTGTGAAGTGAGTCGACCTTTACCCTCTACTCATTTTATTTATTTTTGGGATTACTATAAAATGTAATAGATAATTGCATTTTTTGCAAAATGTATAGAAAGCCATCAGATTATGAGAGGTGTCAATCTGCCACTAGGCAATTGTACAATATCATATAAAGTGCACTTTGTGTCATACTTGATTGTCATTAAGTGTTGAGGTGCACCTGAAGAAGATGTTTCTTCATTAACAGCTGCACCTACTGACCTACTTACGGTATGTACAGTGAATTTTGCAGCAACATAACACAGAGGGCCTGAGTTACTAAGACCTTTAGCACATGCAAAATCTTTTTGCCTGTGCAAAACCAGAAACCTTGCCACTGATTGGTGCAAGGCAAGTACGCTGGCCAATCATGGGCATTGTTATTGGTTTTGCATGGGCAAAAAGGTTTTGCATGTGCTAAAGGTCTTAGTAAATCAGGCCAAGAGTGGGTTAAAAGGTATGGTAATTAGTTTGATGCAGCCTGACATTGTGGACTGCACGTTAGGCTTAGTTTTTAGAACAGACTCAGGAGTATGGATGATCAAAAAGGTGCTCAGTTCTGCTCAGCAAACACAACAGGGTTAGTTTTCTGCAATCAAGTTAAACAGTCATATTATGGTTAAAAACAAACAAACAAAACAAACAATTTGGGCAGGCTTGGGCATATCAGAAATACAAAATATTTTGGTGGCAGGACAAGATAAACTGGGTAAGAATGCTATTGGAATAGAAAATTTAATCCTGACTACTGAGAAAATATAATCAGAATCAGAAGTGAGGAAGGTGGCCATAATGCAATATTTTTCCCCAACCTGCTAATTACACAAACACTACCACATTATATTATTTTGTTTATTTTAAAAATGAATATGCATATAGTATACATGTGAGAAATATTTTGTTTAATGCAGTTGGAAGATTTGAAGTTTATGCCGTTTCGATTTATAGAACCCGATGTCAATTATTTACGCATTGCATCTGTATGGAGGTCATCAGATTGCGCAAAATAAGGACTCTACCAAGGAGGAGACCAGGAATGTAAACAATGTGACTAATAAAAGTGGCACTGTTTCTAGATATGCTAATATTTTCATGCCACTGCAGTCAAGCTTACGGCGTCCTCAGGACGCAAAACCCAAAATCTAAGAGATTAGAGCGACGTAAATCTAATTTGAGATGTGCATAAGTCCATACATAGCAAAAACAAAATCTTATGAGCATTTTAATCTTGTAATTAGACAAGATGATCTTACCCCATGGACAAATGTAGCAATGAGTCAAAATTATGTCACATCAGTAGCCAGGCAAATTCTTTTTTGCCTTGTCTTTTAGACAAAAGCTAATAGAAATGTGTTTAAAGTCTAAATACAAAATTAAAATTCTTGATCAGATTCTGTTTTTGCAGTGTATCACATGCCTTTATTCTGGCCGCAAAGATTTCTCTTATCTGCCAAGTATGGACAGTTTTTTTTTTTTTTTACTTAGCCTGAGCAAAAATATTCTCTGGGTGTTGTGATGCTATGAGAGGGCGCACCCCCAGTATGTTTGCAAAAAATGTTGACTCCCTGTGGTCTTGGATGTTATCGGTTGTACATGCATGCAGTCACATGCCCTATCAAATAACAGTATAATTTCAGTAAGTCATAAGTAGGTCCACTCTATTGACATCTCGTCAGAGAGAGGCAGAATTATATTGCAGTGGAGATTACAAGAGCACAGAATAGATGTGAGAATTGGATAGTGGAGGAGCGGTCTCCTAAGTGAATCTGCATTCATCTTATCAAAGACATAGCTGAAAAAATAATAGAACTTTTCGTTAAGTTTTTTAAATTAATTCATTTATTATTCCCACACACTGCCGTTGCTTGCAAGTTTGGTGTGATTTATTCAAACAAAAAGAAATGTTTCAACCTAAAAGCCCCTCATCAGGAATGCAGGTTTGCAAATTTGATGCCAAGCTGGAACTGAGGCAGCAGCACAATGAAGACTAACCATAAAGAGCCTCTTCGCCAGCTGCCTTCTGCTCTCGACCAGTCTGCGAGTACTCATCCTGCATATTTTCTGGGGGAACCATTCATAACACGTTTTAGCACTGGCATAAAAATGGATATTTTGTTTTGTAAAACTATTCAGTCTCATTTTCGTTATGAAAATTAATGATATATGGAGCGCAATAACAGTCTCTAATAACAAGCTTGCTCTTTGGCCATGACAAAACTATCAATCAGCCAGTCCCAATCACAGGTTTTTTTTTAAGTGAAATAAAGAGTGGAACTGATTGATAATTAGAGGGGCACTCGGTAGAGCACATACCGCCGCCACACCACGTGTCAGTATTATTGTTTCTGGATCTGCAAGAATATCACCTAGATCACCAACAATTCAACATTGGTGTAGTTTCTATTTAATGCTGAAATGAAAATCTGTTCATTACATGAGAGACAGTCTATCAATGTATATTTTAACTTCTTCCAGAGGTAATGATGAAACCAATTCCAGATTTGAAGGGTTAATACTGTATACAATGGAACTAGTATCCCATTTGTAAGCATTGGTTCCAAGAGAGGAGGAAATTTTTTTAATTTTTATTGCTTTATTTATTGCTTTATTTATTACTTTATTAAATTTTAGCCCTGTAGCCCATTTAAATGAGAAGTTATGGGCCTCTAGTTATGCTTACAAATTGAGTGCTAGAAAAAAATGGGCATGGCACCCAAATTTCCCAGGGCTATAATGCCAAAATGACTAAAGGTATGAAGCTGAAATTTGGGATTCCTTCATTTGGGGTCAAAAATTACCTGAGTCTGAGAGATGTCACTGGAGAGTTCAATCACAAAGACTTTGGAATTAAAATGTAAAAGATTTGACAATGGAATTAACAAAGAAATTAATTTGACAAAGTCTTTGGCGATGACTCTGTCCTCATGGACCCTCCAGCAAGGAGGGGTGCTGATCTGCATGGGTAATAGGCAGAGGCGAAGCCGCCCCCCTTGAACGGTCATCAGATTGCCATGGAGAGGATGGCTTTGATGCTGAAGAGGCCGGAGTCGGAAGTTGGTGGTGATGGGGAGGTGGTGGGCGATGTGGAATCTCTGAAACAGCAAAACGGAACGTGTCACGGGCATTTATATAGAAGATAAAGGGTTACGATTGGGTAAGACAGATTGCTTGCGTCCTACGTCTCGTGATTGAACTTTCGTTTACACTCCCATTTCAATCACAAAGACTTCGGAATTAAAATGTAAAAGATTTACTTGACAATGGAATTAACAATGAAATTAATTTGACAAAGTCTTTGGCGATGACTCCGTCCTCATGGACCCCCCAGCAAGGAGGGGTGCTGATCTGCCCGGGTAGTAGGCAGAGGCAAAGCCGCCCCCCAAAAGGAGAGACTTGGAGGACTGAGGAGTCATCGCAATGAAAATACCTGACAGACAAAATACACACATTAGAGAAATTACAAGCATTTTGCGCTAGCTAAGCACGGATGATTGTGCCACTGCTAATGGACGTGAAGAGCGCCAGCTAGGTGACGTGCTCCCAATACCCAAAGTGCTCGCCAAGCACTTGTGAAAATGACCACAGCTAGCGGTCGTGCAGGGTATGAGAATACTTACTGGTTAGGCTTTTACCTTGAAAGTCTTCTGCTAATGAAGCACGTATACTTCCACGACGAGTGGAAGTGAGGAGATGCTTGCGTAGCATCTGTGATGATGTGCCAGCTAGGCAATGTGCACACAAACCTTAGCTCTAATGAGCAATGCCACAGCTAGAGGACATGAGGGGATGCTCGCGGAGCATCTGTGATGATGTGCTAGCTAGGCAACGTGCACCCAAAACCTTAGCTCTAATGAGCAATGCCACAGCTAGTGGACGTGAGGAGATACCGACGAGGTATCTGTGCTTACTTACCAGAATGGACTCTCACTCTCTGCCATATTACTTGAGTGCATAAGAACTGTCACGGCTAGTTGACATGAAGTAGATACTCGCGAAGTATGTGACTGCTTGCCAGCTAGGCATGGAGTGCCCATAACCAATGCGCTAGCCAAGCGCTTGTGCTTACCTACCAATATAGATACTTACCATCACGCCATCTAAAAACGTGAACATTACCACTGCTAGTGGACGTGAGGAACCATAGAAATTACGTAAAAACTAAATCAAAAGCTTTAAATATGAAAGAGCTCAACCATTTTACATCATGATTATCATCTTCACCTAGTTCATGAGCAGTACTAGTGATTGGACTGGGACCGGTTTCAGATGAGCTTAAGGTAGAATACTGCTATAAACTACCATAACATTTTCCACATTCCAGCGCTGCTTCTCAAAACCACTAGTCCAATTTTAATGAAATTTGGATCCTCCATATACAGTATACAGCATGATGGTTGTCCTGGACCCAAATATATGGCCGTAGTATTACGTGGGATTATTTCAACATGCAGGAGGCATCAGCTGATGTTTAAGAAGAGGTTTTAATCGTTGCCGTTTTCATTCCGAGCTGTTCTGTTGCTTCTTTAACACCGTGAAAGCTACAACGCAAACAGAACAGATCGATATACTGCACTCGGTTCAGTTAAATCGTTTGACTAACACCACAAAACATAAAGTACAACATGAGATTATACATACGGTAGTGCGCCTTTCCCACATGTTCCAAACTTTGCAGAAAAACCCTTTTTTTTTAAATCAATGGAATGCTAACAACTTGTCTCATTCTTTTCTGTTCATCTGATGACTTGTACACATCTCTTTATCTTTCCCCGGTCATCTGATCGACTGTGCGGTCTTCGCGAATTAAAACATTTAAAGCAACAGATGGAAAAAAAAAAAATCACTTCACATACATTTCCAATGCACTATTACCCAAATTAAAGATATTCTCATGAGGCAAGTACAAAGATGACAAATATTACAAACAAGAGCCATCCGGCAATGGCGGATCCCCCCAGCTGTAGGTTGTGTAACAACCTTTAAAAGGCACATCTACACATCATGATTGACATGCGTGTCAAGTTTGGTCAAGCTAGCACGTATAGTTTCCGAGATATGGCCCGGACAAACTCATGTTCGCAGACGGACAGACAGACAAGCTGACAGAGCGATAGCTATATCCCCCCGCATTATATGCTGGGGGGATAAGAAGGGAATTTGTCTTCAGACAGCTACAATGGCCCTTTTGGTACTCTTAATTTTAGGGGTGCTGAATATATAATCAAGTAGAGAGTTTAGGTCAAGAGCAAAATTTTGAAACCTTTGCATTTTGTTATGGCGTCCAACTTTCAGGTTTAGCCCACAGATGCTGGATCAGCCAACCCGCGCATAGAGTTGAAATGTCTTAGTTACTGGGATGTG
Source organism: Gymnothorax reevesii (assembly GCA_029721435.1). Lineage (NCBI taxonomy): Eukaryota > Metazoa > Chordata > Actinopteri > Anguilliformes > Muraenidae > Gymnothorax > Gymnothorax reevesii. The sequence goes on from CM056575.1 coordinate 86,785,400, forward strand.
GCGTTTTGAGAATGTTATGATCTGCCCCTTTGCGGCGGCCATCTTGTACACCTAATTTGCATAATTTATGCAAATCACCTCCATCCCTGCTGATTTGAATGTTTGCTTTCCATATCAATAGTCATTTGATGCAAGTGATGTAGTAAAAATTCTCATGCTTAATAGCAGAATTCTAGTTTAAGGACCGAGATTCCAAAGATCCAAGATCAAAATCAGGAATAACTCATCCTTACTTACGGATCAATCCCGAAGCAAAGAGTTCAAATAAAATTTTATCAAGAATGGCAAGGGTGAGGAGGAAAAGCAGTTTTTTTTTAATTATTTTTTTTCAATTCATTAATTTCTCACCCCCATCCACATAAGCCTACCTATATATTGCGACAAGACTATGGGACTTCTCTTTATGAAGTAAGCAAACTTGCATGAAACGATTTCATATTTTATCACGAAGATTCCATGGGAATAGGACCGATCATTTCCATCCCGACAGGTTACATCCGATTCCCAGAAATGTGTATTATGAATGAATGAATGAATGAATGCTACGGATTCATGCGCGACTTCTTACAGCACTAGACACTCGAAGCGCCTTTAAAGCGATGTGCGGTTAAACTAATCACTTGACCGACACTGTGGTACGCTGACCTGATGCCATATGTTGCTCAAAACTAAATTTGACCGCAATCGAGGAGCAGGGGCGGATTTAGCAATTCTGGGGCCTAAGGCAAATATAGGCATGGGGGCCTATATATTATATATATTTATTTTATTTATATATATACTTATTTATTTTATTAATATAGTAATTGCTGCTTGTAAATCTACGGCCGTCTTGACTTTTGAGGAACTCTATTCGTAGCTGCACCGGACCTTTGTGCACTATTGAGTGGCGCTCTGCCTGTTAGCCGTTTAGACCACAGAGCGGGGTCATCCCCCAACATAACCTTGGTGACGTTAGTAATATCGCTAGAACAACAGGGGTGTGGTCGACTCAACTCTAGATCGCCGGTGTTCTGATAAATTTTGCTCCCTTGTCAAAAAATGCTACCTTCATGCAAAGCGATCGTAAAGTCTTTGTTTTCGCCTTGATTTTGCAATATGAATCAGTATACAGTAGTAACTTTGTTGTTAGTTAGCTTATTATAACATACGCATATTTTGTAACGAGTTGGATAAGTTTGTTTGAAGACATATCCTCATATACGCCATTATCGTCTAATTTCTGCATTTTCAGGAAACCCCAGCGTGTACATGCAAATATATGTACGCTTACAAGTCGAAATGCACCCTGAAAATAAATCTTATTTTATGATTTTTGAAGATACTTAAGATAAGAGTGAGGAAACAGCCCAAGAGTTTAGGTTTGCGCAAGCGCAGAACCACGAGGTAGCATATTTTGATGGGATGCAAAATTTGTCAGAACACCGGCGCCAGAGTGGCCATCCATGGGTCGCGGCTCACCCTCGTTTTCTTCGGGTTTGTCATCGTCCGTTTCCACTGTATTTGTCCAAGTTACCTCACTTCGGCTCTCGCAAACCTGAAATCTCGGGCTGTTTCCTCGCTCATATCTTAAGTATCTTCAAAAATCATAAAAATAGACTTATTTTCAGTGTGCATTTCAACGTGTAAGCGTACATGCATTTGCATGTACACGCTGGGTTTTCCTGAAAAATGCAGAAATTACATGATAATGGCGTATAAGGGCATATATCTTCAAACAAACTTATCCAGCTCATTACAACATCTGCTTTTTTATAAGCTAACAAATAACAAAAGCACTATTGTAACCTGCTTCATATTGCAATATCAAGGCTAAAACAAAGAGTTTACAATCACTTTGCATGACGGTAACATTTTTTGACAAGGGAGCAAAATTTGACAGAACACCGGTGGTGACGTTGGCTCTGAGGTGTTACCGTAAGCTCCATCTTGAACAACGTTGATATTGTTGTCGTTTTCGGTGTCACGTGCAGTTGTTGGGGCCGTAAAAAAGCTGGTTATTTTGGGCCGTGCTGCTATATATTTTTTAGCATCTTCTCGTTTTTTGTTTTTAACCCAACCGCTTGGATAGTGTCGCTTCATTTTTCTCTCAATTTCCCTTGCGATTTTCTCTTTCCCGGTTGACAGTCGTGGAATAGTCCATTGTAGTATGATTGGAGAGTGAGGTGGCGAGACAGATATTAACCACTCATGAGTTACACATGCAGATGCTACTTTGACACGACTATTTAATTTTAAAAAATGATAAAATAATTAAATAAAACATATATAAGTAAGCTTGACCATGTTAATTTACTTTTCATGGTGGAGATAGGCTGGTTGCTGGGGGCCTCCCAAGGAAGACTTCAGTAGCTTCTACTGCTGGAGCCGCTTTCAGATGCTTGCGCGATATCACTAAGGTTTGAACTAAGGCTGGCATGCAGCACCTGTTCCGCACTTAGAACTCCGCTGTAGAGAGAAGGATACACGTTGGCATTGGAACAGCCGGTAACATCAGTAACTCCGAAAGAAGACGTTCGAGGTTGAACAAATTTGTAGGTCTTCTTGACCAATTTGAATATAAAGAATGAAATCGTGAGCGGACTAACATTCCAAAAGCCGTGCAATGCGGAATCTCTGAAACAGCAAAACGGAACGTGTCACGCGCATTTATATAGAAGATAAAGGGTTACGATTGGGCAAGACCGATTGCTTGCGTCCTACGTCTCGTGATTTAACTTTGATTTACACTCCCATTGTGTGTAAATTGACATGGAATGACCCAAAAGCATACGATGTCAACCATACGTACTTAACCCTCACCCAAGTATCTAAATACAATTTGCTGCAATACCTTCTCTAGTTACTCAATTTCTAATTTGAGCCTTTGGATTAAAATTGTGTGTTATCCAGGTCTCCTTTATGCAGGGCTCTCAGATTGACTGCTCCAACCTGAATAAAACGTATTAGCACAACAGGATATTTCCGTGTTCATTAACAACAAAGATGACTAGGGTAGACAGTTCAGTGGTGGTGGTGCAACGGTGTTCACGATTCACTAAGCATGGTGTGTTCTTGGTAAGCTCACTTTAAAAAGATGGAAATAGGACTTCCAGAAAATTAAATATCCTCGCCCATTGAACACAGGAAGGCCTCGAGATGGGGCATGGGGCCACACGCTGAAGGGACTCTTGCAGACTTTCCTCTTTATGTGATATAAATCAGCAAGTGAAGCTACTTAATTACTCAGGTCATCTGAAGCAGTCCAGCCAATGTGCAGATTACCACAAACATGTCCTTGACACTTTCGGCATTAAGAAGTTGTCTGTCAAAACGACGAGGACCACCGTGTCATCCGTTAAAACTAGGGAAGAGGTGTGGGTTTCATTTCTTCATGAGTTTCTGTTGTACAGGGACACTAATAACCCATTTCCACATATGATTCCAGCCAAAAACATGAATGTCAATATCAACATTGCAAAGCCCTGTAGACTGACCAGGTCTGATATGAGCCTCACTTTCAAACTGTCTACAATGGCTGTTTAAGTAGACATGTATTAAGAAATCAAAAAATGGGCAAATTATACCTCTACCGAAAGATAATATCATGAAGATGATAAATGAAACACATTCTGGACACTCACTCAATAGGAAGCGAATGAAAAGCATTTTGAACACCGTTTAAACTTGCACATATCCCCCAAAAAACTAAGCGAAAATAGCCCCTTTCTCATGGAGTAATTCATGGGAAATGGGGACCCTCAGTTAGGAAGACGAGTGCATAGAATATTGTCTGCCTTTCGTAATTTGTTTATTTCTTGGTCTTGCATTGTTATATTTCTAGCAGATTGGATTTACGATTGTCAAATGTATGTTATACGAGGTAATTTGACTACCAGGTCGGCTCACCCGGTTGAGAAGCCGCTTTGCAAAGTTGTACTGGGCACCAGGTATCACAGCAATGCACAACTGGCTTCAGATTGCAGAGAAATAAATTGGGAGGGACTGCCGGTTTCGGATTACAGGATTATGACATTGTTTGAACCTCTGATGCCCTGAGCCTCTGACTCGAAAATAACATGCCCAAAATGAAATGAAATCTCTGTAACTACTTTGTCGATTTAGATAATCTTGGTTTCATAATAAAGGAAACACCTTGGGGATTTTTGTCATAGTGTGAAAGTCAGTATATATGTCACTGAGTCAGTGTAAATGAAGATGGAACACAGCATAAAGATCTAATTTCAGCCAAACAAAATTTTACATTTATACCAATTGAAATTATTTAGTTGCAGTCTGAAACCGCTAAAAAATTACAGCGCGAAATCTCACCATTATCTGTGCCAAAGTTTATTCTAATCAAGTAAATCCGAGCAAAATTAGAAAGGTTTTAGTTCAAGAATATCCAGGTGGCATCTCCAAATCGGCCATTGCGGCACACTTTGGGCATTGAGCTACCAAATCTCAGCTACCAAAACTGTAAAACTAACAATTTCACTTATATGTCAGTACAGGAATACATCTAATAGAATCATTTTTTTTATTTTAAAATGTATACATTATCCCTTTCAAAGAAAATATACACAAAGGAAATTAAGTTTAACTCCATTAGAGCAGATTTATGTTCAATACTGGATATGTCTCATGATGATGTTGCTATTACAAACATGTCTACTCATTATGCTCATTGTAACCCCCGGTATCGAGCTTGAGAGGTTAAGGGCCTGCTGTTAGCCAGCTGGGCTCTCGTCAGTAAAATTCTACGCTTGCACATGTTCCGGGTTCCTCTGTCCTTGCTCAGGAGTAGGTTTCCCAAAAGCATAGTTGCTATCTACATTAGTTACTTATATAGCCAGTCCACCATATACAGTACACGATTAAAACTAAGCAAGTTAGCAAATGTGCTTTTAGGAAACGCACCTCAGAGCTTGGCTCCCACTCAATCGCCCATGCCTGAGGCTCTGGTTCATGTTGATACATTTGCGGTAGCTGTTAGCATTCAGCTTCATCCCTATCACTGGATTTCTTCCTCATTTTGGGTCTCTCCTACCTCTCTATCGTCATCATCATTGTCGCTAGTTGTTGAACTTGTACTGGAATCATCCTCTTCAACTTTGATGTCCAGGTCAATCAAAAATTCTGACATTTTGACATCTTGCTTGAATGTAAAACTCACACACGATAGCTTTTGTGTCACAATTAATCCCGTGAGTGACATCACAGCTCTTGGCCTAATTCATAGGGCTGATCAAGTGCAATACTTGGGGTTGCTAAAAGCCCATTTTGCATCCATGCTTACTCTATTCCACTATGATCTCCGGGTGAAAGATGGTAATAGTTTGAGGGAGTATTGCATGCCCTCGCGGATGATACCAAGTATAACAATTTTTTTCAAGCGAATACATGTCTACTATAAGAAAGATGGAGAACTGTGACCCTTGGAAGTCTTAGTCCACTAATCTCTGATCATCTGAAGCACTGCCTGGAGAGTGCCTGTACATATGCGTGAGAGCGCGGAAGAAAAGGCTAACAGTGGCAATGCTTCATATTAAATAATACGCGCATCAATACAGTAAAAAAAACAAAATTCTTAGCACTGAATTTATGGAACAAATTTCCTTGTGATGTGCGGAACATCAAAGGGATGTCTCAATTCAAAAGTGCCATTAGGTTGAAATTGCAGTGATATTTCCTTTAAAATTTAAGTCCATGGCACATCCTGAGTATACAAATACCTGAGAATTGTATTTATTTCGTGAAAATTGTTTTTATTTTTTGGTTAGTCATGTCTGGTGTATAGTCTTCTTATGTGATATGTGTGTTTTATGCTATAGTTTGTTTTCATGTAGTTTCAAGTTCATGTAATTTCATGTTTCATGTAATTTGATGTTTTTAATATACACTCTTCTTATGTGAAATGTGTGAATAATATCTTGAGGTAAACTCCATGTATAAGTTTCGTATGAAATGTATTTCATTCTGTTGGACCCCAGGAAGACTAGCTGCCGCTTGTGCGTCATTTGGGAATTTGATCCCACTCTTGTTTAATACAGACTTCCAGCTGCTGGAGAGTTTTGGGTCTCCTTTGATGGACTTTTTCTTTAATTATGCGCTAAATGTTTTCAATTGATGAAAGATCACGACTCCAGGCAGGCCAGTTCAGCACATGGACTCTTCTACCACACAGCCATGCTGTTGTAATAGCTGCAGGATGTGGCTTTGCATTGTCCTGCTGAAATACACAAGGCTTTCCCTGGAATAGATGTCATCTGGAGGGGAGCATATGTTGCTCTATAACCTTTAAATTTTCAGCATTCATGGTGCTTTTTAAAACATGCAACTGTCCCACACTATATGCACTAATGCATCCCCATACCATCAGAGATGATGGCTTCTGAACTGAACGCTGATAACAGGAGGGGTGGTCTTTCTCCTCTTTAGCCCGCAGGACACGACGCTCATAATTTCCAACAAGAATGCTAAATTTGGACTCGTATGACCACAGGACACTTTGCCACTTTGGTAGTCCTTTTTAAATGAGACTTGGCCCACAGAACACGGCGGCGCTTCTGGACTGTGCTCAACAATGGCTTCCTTTTTGCATCATAGAGTTTTAGGTGGCATGTGTGGATGGCATGGTAGACTTTTCTTAAAGTAATCCTCGGCCCATTTAGTGATTTCAATGACAGAATCATGTCGGTGAGTGATGCAGTAGCGTCTGTGTTGTGATTCTGCATTCTGCCTGTCATGTTTAAGTTCTGTGCCTGGCCTAGCGATGTTTAGGATTTCTGTGTTTAGTGACCACTGCCTGCCCTTTGACTATTCTTAGGATTGTGTATTGTGTTGTTTTGGTAATTTAGATTTCTTGTTTTATTATTTTTCATGTTCAGATAATTTAGTTTTCATGCCATGTTTTCATTTCCATGCATTGCACTTCGTCTACCCTGTCTTGTCTTATGTAGGTCTTTGCTCACGGTCCCTAGTCTTGCGTGCCACTCATTCGGGTGATTTATTGGTTTCTGGGTTTTCAATCTTCTTTCATTATCTTGTGTGCTTCCTTCCTCTCTCTTTTACTATCAACTAACACATACTAACAGTTTATTGTTTTTGCTAATTACTAACCACACTAATCTTGTATATTTTTGCTAACTTTCTAACATGCACTCGGGATTGTATAGCTGCTCATACTAATTGACTAACGATCTCTCAGCAGTCGCTCAATTCTAGTCTCCGCCTCCTTGCCTATCCCTAATTATCTCTGCTGCAAGTTTCTGTGGATTTCCACTTATACTTTGTGCTTTCCTTTTCTTTTATCTTGGCACTTTAGTACTCCTTAACTGGAGCTGTTGTTTTGTACTTAGGTTTGTCTTGTGATCCCTGTCTGCGTTTTGGCTTCAGCCAAATTCATGTAATTAGTTTATTCCTCATATGTCTCTCCCTGATCATTGTTACCATTGATTGCACCTGTTCCCCCTGGTCATGTGTTGACCCTGGATGTGTATATAAGATGTCTGTTTGATTCACTCTCTCTTCTCTCTAGTTTTCTTGTTCCATGTTTCTTGCCTTGATTTCTCAGTGTTTATCTTTCTGACTGGATTGCCCGACTTTTAATTTTGCCTTTGTGATTTTGGATTATTGTTGCATCTGTGTGTTTTGACCATTTTTCTGCCCGACTGAGATCTGTTTGCTCCCCTGGTAACGATTCGTATTCTGCCCTTTGGATTCTGGCTTGTCTCTCTGATAGAACTATTCCTGTGTACCAGACCCATTTCTGTCCGACTACGATTACTGTGATTGCTGCCCTGGTTTTTGATTCTATTTTTGCCCAACTGGATTTTGACTTTTGGATTGTGGACTTTGAACTGTTTTTCGCCCTGCAGGGGTCACCCCCCCCCCTTACCAATAAAACGAGCTCTACTGCATTTCCTGGTTCTCGCATCTGGTTCCTGATCGAAACTCAACAGTCTGAGGGCCCGAAGATCATGGGCATCCAGTAAAGGTCTTCTGCCTTGTCCATTAAGCAGAGATTTTTCCAGTTTCTCTGAATCTTTTGATGTTATGCACTGACGATAAGACCTTGCAAGTCTTTGCAGTGTGATGTAGAGAAACATTGTGTTTAAAGTTTTCCACTTTTTTTTTTTTTTATGCAAGCCTTCACAGGTTAGAGCCTCTGGCCATCTTTACTTCTGAGACTCCAGACTCTCTAAGACATCCTTTTTATAGCCAATCATGTAATACCTGATGCCAGTTAACTTAATTACTTGCTAAATGTTCTTTCAACTAATTCTCTTATATATTAATTGCTTTTCTAGCCCATTTTTGCCTGTATCTAAACTTTTTTGAGACCTGTTGCAGCCAGAAAATTTGAAAAGATAAAATGGATAAAAATATCTGTTTCAACATTTGAAATGTCATTTATATTCTATTGTAAATAACATATTGGCTCATGTGATCTGAAAGCCATAGCATTTTTATTTTATTCACAATTTGCACTTCGTTCCAACTATTTCGGAATTGGTGTTGTACTAATCAAGGTCTTCAAATTGAATCCTTGGGGCTCTAATTTCCTGGCTTAGCGTGGCGCAGCCCACGCAGTGGTGATTTCGGCCCGCGCAGTGGTAGTTTCGTGAGGTGCAACACCGTGCGCAGACGAAGGTGCGCCGAGATGGGTGCGGCGGCGTAGTAGGGGGAGGTGTCACTTATCAAGATGCAGTGACGATTTCGTAGAAAGTCTTCGCTGCTGTTGCGAAGAAAGCTCGCCAGCTCCAACCTGGTTCACTTTCTGTGCAGTGGTAATTTGGCTGACCAGCACAGTGCACACACGTTACCGAAACCTCCCAGGCTGGTTTCCTGAATGTCACATTTCAATACAGTCAATAATTACAGCAACCACTGTTTAATGTAACTATCTGAATCTGCACAAACTATAGTATCTATATCGATTGTCCTCATGTCAGGTTATTAAGTCCTCCCTTTATATAAAGACACCGTAGCGCTGATTGAAGATGCAGGAACATTTAATACAGCTTGTTCTTAATATACAGCCCAGGAAAAACAGCTATGGTTCGCCACCAAACAACAACCTTATACGTCAGCCCCCAAGAAGTATGCCTAGGGCTCCCCCCGTGGATCACCCCCAACCCAAGTATTAAGTTTCACTAAATACATAACACAGATCAGGCCTACCAAACAAAACGTAGCCTCAGCACACAAAAACTTTGAAATGCCTACATTAATCGCGGAAATAGCAACATAAAAATAATACCCCGCTACCGAAACTGCAAAAACCGCAACATAAACTGTTGACTCGTAACATAAGACTATGAAACTGCAACATCTTCTACGTCATCCGTCTTTGCCAATTACTGCGCTTGCGCGTACCGGCCCAGGCTGCTTTCAGAGATAGCGGAATCAGGCGTGTCTCCTTCGGTTGGTAAGTAAAACTTCCAAATATGAAGTTATTGTTAATGCAGATGTTTAACAATGAATTGTAAGACGTAGCTGTTACATCCACATTCTCGTAAATTCGCTTATTTTAGCACGTCACCCTGCCGAAAATGAACGATGCACTATCGATTTCGCTTTAGACTTAAGAGTTTCCAATTTGACGACTTTCTCAAGACGTATACATATGTCTTGAGTGGACAAACAATCTCGATTTGGAAAGTCGCCAGATTTATCGAGAAAGTCGTCAAGTTGGCAACGCTAAGACTATAGCGAAATCGACAGTGCATCGTTCATTTTCGGCAGGGTGACGTGCTAAAATAAGCGAATTTACGAGAATGTGGATGTAACAGCTACGTCTTACAATTCATTGTTAAACATCTGCATTAACAGTAACGTCATATTTGGAAGTTTTACTTACCAACCGAAGGAGACACGCCTGATTCCGCCATCTCTGAAAGCAGCCTGGGCCGGTACGCGCAAGCGCAGTAATTGGCAAAGACGGATGACGTAGAAGATGTTGCAGTTTCATAGTCTTATGCTACGAGTCAACAGTTTATGTTGCGGTTTTTGCAGTTTCGGTAGCGGGGTATTATTTTTATGTTGCTATTTCCGCGATTAATGTAGGCATTTCAAAGTTTTAGTGTGCTGAGGCTACGTTTTGTTTGGTAGGCCTGACAGATCAGAGGCGGTTGGCATGCGTGATGGAAACTCGACCTGACTTAATCAACGCAACTGAATCAATGATGCGAATTAATGACTTCACATCTTTCTCAGCCAACCACAAACTGCCTCGGCATCAGGCGGTGCGTATATAATGTTTGCGTTCTATACTCGCTTAAGCCGTTTGCACACTGGACGCGAAACAAATTTCTCGCACACTGATCACAGTCAAAGTCAATGCAAAGATCTATCGACTTTTCTTGGTCTTTTCAATCGTGTTTTCTTCCTTTGAAGGTAGACAACAGTCTTTATTCGGTCTTTCATTTGAGAATTCGTTAGATCGAACAGATTCAAGTTTTTTTTTCCACTGCAGAGATAAAATAGTGCTTGCAATCAGAGAGCAAATCAATTCCATGACCATTGACAGTGTGAATAAATTATCGCATGCACGATCAAGACTGTCCGACGCGAAATGCAAAATACTCCATGTCCGGCACCCAGCTAAAAAATAAAAGTATTGATATGAGAACAGATTTATAACGGTATAAAGAATAAAAATACATATACATCACCAATCAACAGAAAATCCAAAAAAGATGACCCGCAAATAAGTAAATCGCATTGCAATCTGTTGAGCGAAAATTTCGTTTCGCGTCCAGTGTGCAAGCGTTTTATCGTTTTTAGTGGGGGAAAGGAATACAGCCTCATTGCTATGACCTCGTACTGAATTAAGATCACATATTGAAAATAAATCTGTAACGTATTTTGCATTGCTGTCCATGCATGTTAATCCCAAAATTTTAAGCAGCAACAGTTTGTAATTCATGGGAACACGCTATCCATCGTTTCTCTTGCCAGTGAGCAATATTTGACTCGGCTGTGTTATACCCAAACACGCCTTCTTTGCCAACTTGCGCTGGAAGGAGGGGCAGAGGCGGGACAGAGGAGTACTTGCGCCAGGCTACGCCGGGCACGAAATTGCAACATACACCTGGACACACCCTGTTGGCGCGGCGCACCCCCCATTCGCCGCGCCTGCGCCTGGTCTACGAAATTAGAGCCCCTTGAGTTTCCAAAGAGCCCAACTCCAAGGAGCACTCTTTTTCAAGAAAGGGAAAAACAGCCTTTTTTTGCCCATATGTTATGACTGCCCATGTGATATGTTTGTTTGTTTGTTTGTGTTTCCGCACTTGCTAATATTTGCGTGAATGGGTGAAGTCTGCCATCTCTGATTACCTTGTCGTTATAAAATATGCAGACCTCTAATTCGGTGATTCAAATCAAACTGATCATGTATCTTTGAATAGTTGCTCTCGTTATGTAAAATCTGTTACGTTTTGATGTGAATAAATGCATACATCTTGTGCTGAAATGTATAAGCAACATTTAATTTTGCTATTTTACACCGTAAAATTGTTCACTCAGAATAAAATTTTTTTTTTAAATGTTGCGCATATCTGATATCTGGTCTTAAATAACTTGGGCGGAGCTGCCAAGTTTGGTTTTGTAAAGGGTTGTATGTCGAAGGGTTAAATCGTTGGTGATTTCACAAACTGATGTATCTCTGATTTCACTAATTGATAGAAATTGAATTTGAAAATTTTGCAGGATGTGCATTCCTCTCGTAGATACCCTATCCATGCAAACTCCATAGTTATTTGCATCAATGTTGCTTGAGTTATGAAGATAGTGGCACAAGTAACAGCATCTGGTTCTTTGACCTAATTAGCCGGTAAAGCTAATTAGAAGGTAATACGCCACTTCATGGAATGGTGGATAGGTAGTGGTCATGAAAGACACTGGTGATACGCCAGTTCGTGAAATAGAAAAATGCAAAGGACTGTCACAGTTCTGTCAAGGCATTTGTCAATAGTTTTTTTGTGTAATAAGAGGATCTAAAGGCTTCGACTTTTGATGGTTGAGTTACTTTTGACTAATAAATGTGTAAAAAGTATCTTGTATTTATACAATATTACTTAATTGACAAAATTGGGTTCATGAAAACCATATAACCCTCAATGATGGATCATAAAGTGTACTATAAATGTACCTTAGCGAAAATTCAAGCAGGAAGACTATCTCCCTGCACATGCGTCATAAGTCTCCAGCATAGATTCCAGCTCGTCTCTTTAATTATACTGGCCTGTTATTAACCAATCAGAGTCTTGCACCACGTCACTCGTCCAATCACCTGCTTGCCGTCGACCTCAAAAGTTTGCTCTATCCCTGCAGTCATTCAGCTGTTGACCAGTTTTGATGCGCTCTGCAACCCTCCTCCTCCCCCGCACCATCCTCTGAAAAATGCCCAGACCCTGAGTCCTGGATAGTCCAAGCCCTGTCCTTCCATGAGCACTGGCTGCTGCTGTCCTGATCCAGTTCGGCTCCATCCTCGATATGCAACTTCTGGAGCTATTGATGCCACTATTTAGATGGACTTTAAAATGGTAATCGAGTTCAATTATTCTACCAGTACTTTATTTTAATATTAATTAGCAAGCCCGTGGAGGTTGGGCTTCCCCACTATAGCCGGATTCCTCCTGAGATTTCTTCCCACTGGGGAGTTTTTTCTCACCACTGTTTGAGGATTTTTCTCCTTACTGGGAGTTTTTTGCCTCATTGCTTTAGCGGGGATTAGGCTGGGCACTGCCCCTATTTAATATTTCAATGTAGAGCATCTTCACGACAGTCTCTGTGAAAAGCACTATATCAAATTAATTGAATTGAATTGAATTCTACCAGCTACATGATCAAGTCGACCCTCAGGAATCGTTCCAGCAATAGTTCCTAGTGCTGTTACCTTCGATACCGATGCTTCGGAGCTTGCGTCAAAAACGTGAAGCACTTCCCAAACGGAGCTTTGTGTCGACGCTTGCCTCGTCTTGACGTAGTGACGTCACTCGCTAATAAAATTAAGGATGAGACCAGAGCTGGAACAAGCCAAAGTAGGACTTTTCAAAATCACCATGAGCTCATTGTTGTATTTGAATAATTCTTTAGCCTTTTATAACTGAAATTATGTAATTGTTGTACAATTTTGTTTCACATAGTTTCAAGAAAACAAGAGCTGGATGAGGCTCTTATATGGTGGATATGGTAGTAAAAGACTGCCAGCCATTCAGCATGGTAGAGGATCAAGGGTTCAGGGTGTTTGTGAACAAACTGGACCCTACATATGTTTTGCCTACGAGACAGGTGTGTAACCAAATATGGTTTCACACATTGAGACTGAGCTGTTTCACAGCTTTTACTCCACATGCTTTCCTCCTTCATTCTTTTTTTTCAGGCTTTAAAGACTCTGGTTGAGCAAAAGTACAAGAAGGAAAAAGAAGAAGCTAAGCGTCAACTAGAGAAGTCCTCTGCAGTGACTTTGACATCTGATATGTGGACATCCATAAATATGGACGCATATCTTGCAGTCACTTGCCATTTTATTAATGAGGGTACTCTGAGGTCAGTGCTTTTGGGTGAGAAGCACTTCCCAAAAGCTCATACAGCAGGGAACTTAGCAGCAGCCAAGGCCTCTATAATGGATGAATGGGGCATCAGACCCAAGGTTACATGCCTCATAACCGATGCCGCCGGAAACATGCTGGCCTGTGCCAGAGAGCTTAACATAAGGCACACCATTTGCATTGCTCATACCTTAAATTTAATTGTAAAAAAAGCTCTTGACCAGACTCCAGGGCTTCCTGAAATAAGGGCCAAGGCAAGGAAGCTTGTGGGCTTGTTCAGATGCAGCACCACTGCCAAAGTATATTAGACATTAATGGTTATGAAAGCCTTGAATGCTGTGGTATGAGATTTGTACTATTGTTGTGTATAAACATGTTTTATAGTTTGTATTTTTATTCTGTCATTCCCAAAGTGATGGTATGCTGTTCCTCTCATTTGTATTTTACATCCTATTCACAGGAAAGACATGGGGCAGCCTCAACTAAAACTCATTCAGGAGGTTGAAACTCGGTGGAACAGCACATTCCTCATGCTCCAGAGGCTTTTTCAGTTAGAAGAGCCAGTTGCTGCAGCCCTTGCGACATTACAAACCGATATCCCCCCACTGACAGCAGAGGAGTATTTGCATATTGGTGAGTGCCTGCGAGTGATCTCACCCTTTAATGAAGCCACGGTGGAGCTCTCTCAGGAGAAACAAGTCTCAGCTTTCAAGGTGATACCACTTCTGAAAATGTTAGACCATGCGTTACATGAAGAAATCCCAAACAATTCAGTGATTGCACAGGAGCTTGCACAACTTCTCTTTCGTCAGCTGAGGGAGAAGTTGCATCATCTGCAAAGCATGAGCATCATGATGTTGCCGACTTTATAGGACCCTCGTTTTAAAGTTCTGGGCTTCCTCAGCCACTCCAAAGCAGAGGAGGCAGTGAAAAGGCTCACATCAGAGTGCGCCAATATAATACGAATACAATCAGCACAAGCAACACCACCCCCAGAAACACAGCCGGAACCATCAACAAGCCAAGCTGCTGTACCCTCCTCCTCCTCAGGTATATACTCCATGCTGTTAATGGTGTTAAAATTTAATTGTTACATTAAATAACCACATTTTCCCATTTTTTCTAGGTAAACTGTGGCGGCACTTGGATGTCTGTGTCCAACAGTCAAGGCCATCTCAAAGCACCACAGCTAATGTCAGGGTGGAGGTCCAGCGGTACTTGGCTGAACCGCATTTGCCAAGAGCAGATGATCCTTTGCAATACTGGGAAAAAACAGAGCTCTGTATCCTAATTTGTATGTTCTTGCACAACAATTTTTATGCTCGCCTGCATCTTCAGTTCCATGTGAACAAATTTTTTCCAAAGCAGGAGAGATCATTTAAAAAAAAGAAACAGTTTAAGCCCCAAAACAGTGGAGCAGATATTATTTTTGAATAGAAATACGTAGTTTTTTGTTCCTCAAGCACATTCACTGCCCACTGTCCAGTCCCACACAGAATCACTTTCACATCCCCTCCATGTATTCAACAGCACTTTCACAACATAATACATCTCTTACCCCTCTCCCTAATACAGTATATAAGTCCAGCACAGAATCACTTTCACATCCCCTCCATTTATTCAAAAGCACTTTCACAAAATAATACATCTCTTTCCCCCTCTCCCTAATGTATAAGTCCTGTACAGAATCACTTTCACATCCACTGCAGTCTATATATATATATATATATATATGATAGAACATGAACTCAAAATACTTAATTTGATTATTTTACATTTATTGATTCTGTCACTTTCACGCTGTTCATTTACACTTGCCTATCATTTCCTTTGAAACGCAATGTTTCCATTGATCAGTAGGGGTCTTCAGAGGGGTCTTGCATTTCAATCCTCAAGAAATGAACCACACTTCAACACGTCTGGCTGGAAAGCTTTAACGCTTCATGAAGCTTCATCTCACCAGCACTGGTAGTTCCTAACCACCACCTCCAGTGTTTAGATCCCGGGGGGAATTTTATTACTCATTTAGAGCATATAATTGACAGAATCATCAACAACGTTATATAATTATTTCTTGCTGGGGTCTAACCGCCAAAGATCTTGCTATCATTTAATAAACATTATTATCATTTACAAATCACCACCTTGTTCTAGTCTTTCCTGATTGAAATATTATCAACCTTATATCAAGTTGGTTTTGTTGGTAAAACTCTCCCAGGGATATTCATTAACTCTTTTCGCTTCAAACAACAAAAACCTTTCCCAGAAATCAAGTACTGAAAGATCTGAAATTTCCAAATGTGATTTGCCAGAGGGGTGCTCTGAAACCTCTAGGAAATTGGTACATTTTCTGAAGTATTCTTCATCATATCTGAGGCGATGAGAAGTAATCACGCTCTTGTAATCCAACTACGAATATCATTACATGCTTATGAATCAAACAACTAGTCATGGCAGTCTTATCCAACGTAATGTTTTCAATGAGACGACTTTACAACTTTCGACACTAGACGATTCCCATTTTATACATGAACTTTTGCATGAGAATAAAGATAAAGTCATGACACAAAACACTAATGAGAAAGAGATCCCATTGTGTAATGCAGTGACTGATCATGAGGTAGCCTACATGTAGATCAAATGGACTTTTTAAAATAAACATGCTCTTACCTGCTTTTCTTTTGAATCGGATTGGGAGTTCATCTTTATTTCTAATGTGCCCCCGTTTACACGTACACGGTTATTTTGACAAACAGAGACATTTCCCTGCGTTTGTGCCCTTGGTTTACACGCAAATAGAGAATTCTCCTCTGAAAATGATTCTTTCTGAATACTCTGGCCAGAGTGGAGATTTTGGACAACTTCAGTTGCAAGTTTGCATGTAAACTGAGAAAAACTGAGTTTTAGGTATGCGCCAAAACTTGCTCCCGCGCCAAAAGTGATACCTATGTTTACATTTTCATTTGGCTGTGGTGAACCTGGCTGATCATGATTCGTTTCTGTTATTTTCGGGATTCTGATTGGCTTACATGGGCTTCAGCTTCTCGTTCCACTGCCACCGACAGGTTTGGCATGCTCTTGGTGGCTTTCAGATTCATTTTCATTCAGATTCAGAGACTTTATTGTCATTATAATCAGTACAACGAAACTTAAAGTACAAGCCTTTCAGTGCAAAAAAAAACTATATAAAAAGCATACACAGAAAATACAAATATACAATATAGATATACAATATATAAAAAAAAACACACACATATATATATATATATATATATATAAAAAAGTAGCACAGTCACAGCGTATATATGTACGTCATATTATTTCAGTGCTCACTTATGGCAACCCATTCAATGTATATTCACATTGCTGGGTATTATTACAGATGGGATGATGGCATGGCAAAGCATCTGATTATTTTCCATAGTGTTTATGGCTCTGACAGCGGTAGGAAAGAAACTGTTTTCAAACCGGTTTGACCATACTTTAAATCACTGCCGTCAGGCAGACGGTACAGGGCCATTAAACAGCGAATGGCCAGGGTGAAATAAGTCCTTCACAATGATATTGGCTCTCCTGAGACAGTAGGAGCCATGAAGGTCCTCCAGTGTGGGTAGGGGGCACCCAATGGTCTTTTCAGCCAATTTGGTGACCCTGTGGAGGTCTCTCCGGTTTGCCACCGTGCAGCTGGTAAACCATGTGCAAAGGCAGTATGTGAGGATACTCTCCATGGTGGAGCGGTAGAAAAACACAAGCAGTCTCTGGTTGATGTTATTCTTCCTGAGGATTCTCAGGAAAATGAGTCTTTGCTGTGCCTTCTTTACTAACTGTGTGGTGTTCTTGTCCCAGGTCAGTTTCTCCTCTATGTGGAGTCCCAGAAAACGGAAGTCCCTGACCCTTTCCACACAGGTCCCACCAATGAGAATGGGCTGACCATGTGTTTTGTTCTTTCTGAAATCTATGATTAGCTCCTTGGTTTTGGATGTGTTTGAGCAAGTTATTTTCCTTGGTTTTGGATGTGTTTGAGCAAGTTATTTTCCCCGCACCACACCGTCAGCCGTTTCACCTCATCCCGGTAAGCGGACTCATCTCCTCCGGTGATACAGCCTACCACTGTGGTGTCGTCTGCATATTTCATGAAGGTGTTGCTGGTGTGGGTGGGGGTACAGTCCGAGGTGTAGAGGGTGAAGAGCAAAGAACTCAGCATGCAGCCTTGAGGGGAACCGGCGCTGAGTGTGAGAGCTGTTGAGACGTGGGGGCCAATCCTAACCTTCTTTGAGCGGTATGACAGAAAATCCCTCATCAAAAGGCATGAGGAATGAGGTAGTCTGAGGTACAGTAGTTTCCTCATGAGACCATGGGGAAGGATGGTATTAAAAGCTGAACTATAATCCACAAAGAGAAGGCGGATGTAGGTACCCCGTTTCTCCAGATGTGTCAGTGTTGTGTGGAGAGCTGTGTTCACGGCATCTTCTGTTGACCTGTTAGCCTTGTACGCAAATTGGTTGTGGTCAGAGGTGGGGGTCAGGAAGGTCATGATATGACTTCTGATCAGTTTTTCGAAACACTTCATCACCACCGGTATAAGTGCGACAGGCCGATAGTCATGCAGGCTGGTAATGGGGGATTTCTTAGGTAGGGGGACTACAATAGAGGTCTTCAGGCATGGTGGGACAGCAGACTGTGTCAGGGACAGGTTGAAAATTTTAGTGAAGATCCCGGCAAGCTGGTCTGCAAAGTCTTTCAGTACCCGACCGGAGACGCCCTCAGGTCCCGTTGCTTTTCGTGGGTTTACATCCTTCAGCGTGCGCCTCACCTCATGCTCCCCCACCGTGAGGGTGAAGCTGCTCCCGGCCGCTGGTGTCGGCGTGGTTGCTCCTGGTGGCTCAGTCTCAAAGCGAGCAAAGAAGAGATTTAACTCTTCTGCCAGCACAGCATCACCCTCAGCAGTGCTGATGCCAGGTTTGTAGTTAGTGAGGTGCTGGACTGCCTTCCATTCCTGCCTGCTGTTGTTGCTCTCTTGGTGGTCGTCGATCCTCCTCTTGAAATTCTCCTTGGCCCTCCTGATGCCTCTCTTCAGGTTGGCACGGGCTGTGCTGTAGAAAGCCCTGTCGCCGGCTTTGAAGGCAGTGTTCCTTTCCCTCAGCAGCTGCTCCACCTCCTTAGTCATCCAGGGTTTCTGATTGGGGTACATCCGGATGCGCTTCTCCACTGTAACCGTGTCTGCACAGTTCTTAATATAACACAGAACAGTATCTGTAAACACATCCAGGTCCTCATTCTCAAAGATGCCCCAGTCCATGCTGTTAAAGCAATCCTGCAGCTGCTGGGAGGCACCATCTGGCCATGTTCTAACCGTCATAATGTTGGTGGGGGTAGATTTCCGGAGGGGGGTGTATGTGGGGATAAGTTGCAAAGAGATGTGGTCTGACTTGCCTATATGCGGTGCAGGTCTAGCCCTATAGCCCAGCTTAACGTTGGTGTGAACTTTATCCAGTGTATTGGCTCCTCTTGTAGCACATTTAACATGTTGGTGGAGTTTGCGAAACACTGATTTTAAGTCCGCATGATTGAAATCGCCCGCGATGATATGCACCGCGTCCAGATATCGGTTCTGCTGCAAGCTAATATTACTATGTAAGAGACAGAGGGCTGAGCTAGCATTAGCATCCAGTGGAATGTAAACAGCGGTTAACATGACTCCAGTGAACTCCCGAGGAAGGTAAAACGGACGGCATTTAACAGTCAAATATTCCAGGTCTGGGGAACAATGGCTGGCTACCGTAGCTGTGTTGTTACACCAGTTGTTGTGGATGTACATACACAGCCCTCCTCCTTTACTCTTACCAGAGTCACTGGTCCTGTCGAGGCGCTGTGTTGAGTAGCATGCTAGCTCGATCGCTGAGTCTGGGATGGATGGATGTAGCCATGTCTCAGTGAAGAGTAAGACACAG
Organism: Gymnothorax reevesii; assembly: GCA_029721435.1. NCBI lineage: Eukaryota > Metazoa > Chordata > Actinopteri > Anguilliformes > Muraenidae > Gymnothorax > Gymnothorax reevesii. Next base: position 86,804,889 of record CM056575.1, read on the forward strand.
CAGTCTTTGGTGAAGGTGTCCGAAGCAGCTAGAAGCCTCATTTCATTTTATTTGCGAGGGATCTCACATTCGCTGGGAGAGGCTGGGAAGCGGTAATTTGTGTGGCCGCTTCCGTAGCTTAACTAGCCCGCTGGCTCTACATCCCTGCTTCTGCCTGCGCTCCCTGCGCCGCCACCACTTACCCCTCGACAGTATGGTAATCCACAGAGAGCCGGGGTCCCTTATTAGGTGATCTGGGATGTTGTAGGAACGAGAAGACTCCGCTGTAATACTCCTCTCCTGCAAAACACCAAATTTTAACAGTTTGAGTCAGTTTTAAGTGATGTCAGCTCGACAGAAGGTAGCAACTAAGACAGAAAGGACGTACAACGATAAGATAAAGCACCTAAAGTGAGAGCACAGAGCCGCTGCGTCTACGCGCGCCGCCATCGTAAGCCACCTCCTTCGGCCCGTAGGGGGCTGTTCATGGGGGGCATATATACAAGGGTACGTGTAAACGAAACCTTTTCTGAAAACTGATATGTGTGCTTGATATTATTTTTAAAAACGGAGACGGTGAAATGGTCATTGATGATAGCCGGCCATGTGAAAACGGAGTGTAAATTCAACACACAGTGAACTTTGTCAAATGTCTGAAGTTGTGGTTTCGTTAAATTTTTGGGTGAGGCATTGATGCATGTACAACAGCAATGTAGATTCTGAAGGCAGGCTCAAGTCAAAAAACCTGTGTGTAACAGGCTAAAGATCACCCAGTCACTGGGTCACTGATGTATCTGGCTGGCATATTGCAGCTGTGCATTAGATATCAGTGGCAGGTTGATGTCATTTAACTGGGGTAAAAGTGAGATACGTCACTTCATGAAATCAACAAATTTGTCTCAACGACATACGTAAAATTTGGTTGCTTAATAAAATGGGAATGAGGTTAGATATGGAATTGAAACCTTGACCAATCAAAAGACCTCGCCCCAGGACGAACAAGATGCCCATAACTCAAAACCCTAAAACAATGAGATACATCACTTTGTGAAATCACCAATGAAATATCAGAATTTAAAAAGAATGATTCATATCCAATACACAGAAAAAATGTATATATCTAGAGAAGCCAACTTTCAGATTTTTTTGACAAAATAGTTCAAAGCAGTTTCATACCAACTTAAATTACATATTAATGCTTCATATTCAATCACACATGCATCAGCACAGTTAAATTTTTTTTCCCGGCACTGATTATCTGTAGCTCTGAACACTGAACACAAACAATACATTCCAACCATGGAACAAACTATGAGGTGGGGGGCAGGGGCTTTTGACCCCCCCCCATATAACCCATGAACCTTCATACCCCACCCCGAGTTGGCCCCCGAAAAGAATGAAAAAAAGAGATTCAGTGAAAAAATTCTCTTAAAACATAACATTACATTATTGTAAATCTTGAAATCTATTTTCCACATTCATATCTGGAAAGAACTTGTAGTATGCTTTCAGACACAAAGGGAAGATCATTCCCTTTATTTTTTTAACATTTCTGAGCCTCAGGGCTTAGCAGCACTGCACATGAAGGAAGACACTGTCGGTCAATGTCAGCTTGTTTATATAGCACAATACATTTCACAAAGGAAATTGCAGGATGAATTCGTACTGATCACTAGATGGTGCTGTGACTCAAATCAAAAGTTCACTGTATTTTCAGGGGCCAGGTAGCGCAGCAGCTTCTCCCCCTTGTAAATTTAGCCTGTAGGTCCAGTCTTATGCCAAACTCCCTCAACTGGCATTATGAGCAAATAGTCCTGATGGTGTCGGTGCTACAACAACCGTCTAAAGTTTAAAACTTTGAAAAGTCATTTTAAAAAATCAGACATAGATGGGACCTCTTTGTAACTTTCCTTTAACGTAGGCCTAAGCAAGCAAAAAGTTCGGCTGCTTTTACCAGACAGCTAGTATGAAGTCAATCACTCTGTTTTTCTCAAAAACTGTACATCTTTTTCCAACCATCTTCTTCCCCATTTCAGAGGTGGACAATCCAGGGGTCAAAGTAAAAGTCTGTCTGTGTTTTACTTCCAGCCATGAGCTCAGGCAGCTGATTATCCTAATTAGTTCTACCTCTAGGCTAAATGATTGCTGCAATTATTAGGTCCAGGCGGTTGCAACAAAATACTGGGAAGGACTTATACTTTCTGGAGCTAGATTGCCCACCTCTGCCCAATTGTTTGCTATTTTGACACCAATCTTGCTGCACTGCATCTTCAGGCTGTCCTCTACACATGGTGCACCCAGATTTTGAAAATGGGAGCGAGTTAGGTGCACAGTCTAAAACTTGCTTAATTCAATAAAAAAGCCGCTTTGCAGCATTACAAAATGAATAAACAAATATTCTTAAATTCATTCTTTGGTATACCATAGGACTACACTAAGTTTGTTATGGTGCAACAGGCCAGGGTTATTGGTGGGATAAGATTTAATTAAAATCATCCTGTATAAAAGAAAAATGGAAAAAATACTTTTAAAAAAACAAACACATCCGTAAAACAGAGTGTACTATTGTTATTTATCACAGTCAGATAATATTCAAACTATAATTTCATTTCACTTTGTTTAACTTGGCCGAGAAACTTGAGAAATTTTCCACAACTTCATCATAGGACCTCTCTGGTCTCCATAGCAGCAACAGTGGTGCTTTTTTTCATGCAGACATGAACTCAGAAATGCCAATATAGAATAACAGCCACACAACAGACATCATAAAAGACAAATCACTCAACAGAAGAACAATACAATCATCCTAAAATATATTATCATAGAAAAGAGCTTCAACATCTCCCAGATCTATTTAAAGTTTCATATCAACAAGACTGTTCACCTGGTGGCCTTACTATTCAGCAATACAATTTCTGTGGGTACAAAGCTATTTCTGTACCGTTTTCTCCTACCCTTAGGGACCACAGGACGAGGGTGAAAGCTGGAACTCACCATGCAAAGGATGTTAGCCTGGGGTCCCCAATCTTTCCCAGAAAGGGCCGATGTGGGTGCAGGCTTTCATTGCAACCAAGCAATTACACACCTGATACTACTAATCAACCCCTGAAATCTTTGCTAATTAGCTTGATTAGTAGTATCAGGTGTGTAGCTGCTTAGATGCAATGAAAGCCTGCACCCACACCGGCCCTTTCTAGGAAAGATTGGGGACCCCTGATGTAAGCAGTCGTTGAGAACAGAGCTGGCTTTACGCTGCAGCTGTGCGTCATAAAGGGCTGTCTAATGAGTTGAGGCTCCCCAATTGGCTGACCAGCCCACTTGATAATTTGGTTCAGGGAATTTTTGTCCTGCAGTGACAGATTACCAAACCAGGACACCAGGGCAAAAGATAATCACTCAATTAAAGCTTGATAAAATAGGGTCAGCAAAGTTTGATCAATAATAACAGAATCGTCTGCAAATTTTAAAATGTGCCTGTTTTCATGAACACTCTTGCACATGTTTGTGTAAAGGATAAAATGTAACAGGAGAGAGAACACATCCCTGAGCTGAGCCATTCACTTTGACAGCTTTTTGCTGTTTTTTTCTTTCTACATAACTCCATAATTAAGACCCTCTCCTCAGGTTACATTTGATCTAGATTTTTTTTGCAAGATTAATCACCCAGCAGCCACTTACATTACATCCAACAAATAAGTACATACGCGTACATCATCCAACATGGACGTATCTTCAAACATGAATCTCTATTACAATTTCCCCTGTGTCTACCCGAGTATGCGTGTGCATAAACGTCATTTATTTCTCCCGTTAGGCCCAAGTCCCATTGGTTCAGGTTGTGGTCTGTGCTAGTGGCGCCCCCTGGTGCCGCAGAGGGCAGATGTCCCACAAAGTCAGTGATGAGAAATATACATTACACGATCAGCCAATGATAACACATATGCGGCCTCAGACCAAACGTGTTCCACAGTCTTGTAGTCCCATCGATTTTGTCATTAAAGGGGAACTATGCAGGATTTTGGCCATAATTATTGTGCCTCGGAGTCACTGTGATGGTTAAGCGACTTGTTATGGGGGGAATGGGGTTTATTTGCCCGTCCCTTAGCATATCGTGGCTGAAAACCGACCTTGCAAGATCAGGTCCACCGCCCCGGTGTCCCAAATCTCGTCACTGGATGGAGCTATCGCGAGAAACGAACTGCTTTACAGTACAAGACAATAACACTCCCTGGCTAGTAATAAAAGGAAGACAGCTTCTCTTCACTGGTGCTACGATGGCAGAGCCAGCAAAAAAAAGAGGAAGTCGCCATTGTCAGAGGCAGCGAGGAAGAGAAAAGTGTCTGACTAAGCGAGAAGGCAGACATGAGTCACTTGGTCGACCTTTTTCAGAATGGAGAGAGCTCAAAGAGAAAGTAGTATGCAAATCAGATGCAGACTGGGCGTTGTTGCACTTGTAAGAATCGTTGTGAAAAAATGTATTCCTGTTGTTGCCCACTCTTCATGTTAGCCGTTTGTAAAGGCCTTTGCGCAATTATTGTTTGAGTGGTGCTTGATGCTTGTTAGCTAGCAGAGATGTTAGCATAGTTACCAGTGTTATGGATCAACTGGTTTCCCTGTTAACTAGGGACCTTTGTTTACAGAAGTCTGGTCTTTCTCACAGCAGCGGAAGATTTTCCTTTGGTTTTAGCTGTGCATGCAAATGCCTTAATTACAATCCTATTTTACAAAAGTACTTGTTATCGATGCATTCAATTCAAGTATTTCATTAATTGTTGAGACTTGTAAAGCCGTGATGACAGTTTTAAAATAGAGTTTAATCTTCTTGCTCTACAAAAAAAAAGGAAAAAAAAAAAGTAACCTCTGTAAGGTAGCATTCAGGAACCAGAAGCGAGACAAACAATATCCAGTAAACTTGATTGTCATTGGATCTGGGGTGGAAACCCCTGCAGGGCAGCAAACAGCGGTACAGAGTCCAATGCAAAAATCAGAATCCAGTAGTCGTAATCAAAATTGTATACAGGGCAGCAAACACAAAACTCAGGGTCGGGCAAAGCAGGTACAGTACACGGGCAGGAATATCAAAGGTAAAGCCAAAATCAGAATCTGGGACATTCCAGTCAGAAGTATAATACTAAAAGTACAAGGCCTAAACGATCGCAGCACAGGGAAAACATTCTGACAAGTGCTGTTTGTGAAATGACTGCTGAAATACATGTAGGGGAAGTCACATGGTATGATAGGGAACAGATCAGCTGGATCAGACTAATTAACAATGGAATGAACAAGAGGAAGTTCCTAATTACATGAAATTGACGAAAGCCAAAACGCGGACAGGGATTACATAGACAGCCTATGACAAACCAACGGCTCCGGTTAGGGATTTCTAAAGTGCGCAGAGTGAGTGGCAGAACAGTGATTAACAAGGTGCAGAGAATCTGCTGAAGAACAGCAAAGTAAATTGAGTGAAGGCAAGAGGCGGAGACTAGAGCTGAGCGAGTGCTGAGAGCTCATTAGTCAATTAGTAATGTGCAGCTATACAATCCCTAGTGCTTGTTAGTAAGTTAGTACTATAAACAATGGTAGTTAATATTAGTAATTCATCTAAAATAAAAAAAAAACTGTTACTATTGTTAGTAAAGATGGAACAGTATGGTGAAGGAAGCAAACGAGATTGGAAGGTATGTTTTGAAACCCAGAAACCATGAAATCACCTGAAACTGTGGCACACAAGACTGGGGAAATAAAACTGTCTCAGAACACAAGACAAGACTGGGGAGACAATGTGCAATGCAGGGTATGAGAATAACAAAAACCAGAATGATAATCTAAACTGTGAATGTGGGAAATGGCAGGCAAAGGACATAACAAAGACAGGCATCATACAAGATATTGCATGGAATAACTCAAAAAACATGGCATGGATTCAGGGTAATAACAAAAACATGGACAGGCAAAAGCAGAATCATAACAACCTCACCCAGGATTTGATACAATACATGATGTAAAAATACGATGGGTTAACCCGCTAGGCCATCGGAACATCACAGCTTCTGTATCGTCCAAGTACACTCCATAGCTCAAACAGAAACAACCGGACATACATTTCTTGGTTGAAAACTTCTCAGCTGGATTAACTTGTGACCATTGTTAAGGCAGAGCTAGTAGCTGAACCTGTGTTTGCTGCGCCTCTGAAATTGGACATTTTAGGTTTTTGTTGAAAAGAGTCTAATCGGGTAATGCTTTTTTAACATAGCCTATTGAATTTAGTTTGTTATAAAACAGTCAGAAGAAATTCAGTTTATGGGATTATCACCGCCATCTGAAAGATGAAGATAGGAATCGTGTCCAATGGCGTTACCCCTATTCAACATATTATCAGTAAGTAACCAGCCATTATAAATACATGATGCATGGACTTTATTTTGACTGGTTATATATCATGCATTATTATTTTTAACAGCTGGTTATTAACAGACTATAATGAAAAAGGTCTACCCGATAAGACAGTGTTCTACAACACCTAGACACGAGATAATCTCTGTGTTTCTATTTTATATCGTTGACTACAACCTGCCATAGGGATTAAAGATGGAAATCAGCCTTTGGCTATAATCTTGCATATTTACATTTTTTCTTTTTTTTTTAAAGAAAATATATCCATCAATATGCACTGTCCCTGTTTAAAAATAAAAAATAAATAAAAAAATGATCTTGTGAACTGAATTTGTTTCTGCTGGTTAATGGCAGAATTACATTTTTTTTTAAAGCATCAGCCAATTAGATTCTTATCAACAAAAACCGAAAAAACCTGTGAGAAAGACTTGACTTCTATAAACAAAAGTCACCAGGGATACCAGTTGATCTGTAACTCCTGTTAACTGGTGACCTTTGTTTACACAGGGGGTTTAAGGATCACTGGAGGAGTAGTACCTTTCCTAGTGGCCTGTGGGCGTCCTAGACTGGTCTCCCTATATCCAGCACCTTGTGAAGCGCAAAACATGGTCACTCAAGAGCTGATCACGCTAGCCTCGACCATGTGTCCTACTCGTGGTGCCCCTGTTACCAACGCAGAACATGGCGGATCTTGGGGAGTAAACCCTGAAAACAAATCCCATCATCTATTTTGGTGGGCAACAGGCTTCCCTGCGGCCATGTCAGCTTCGCTGTCCCGTCGAACAACAGGGTTTTCCTGCCAAGGGGCACTATTTAGCGCCGTTTAGTGCCGACATCGTAGGCGTAGCCTTACTTTTATGAGATGAGCATTATAGGAGATTTGGTTAATGCTACAGCGTACGAGGTAACCGACGCCCCACGTTGTATGGCAGTGGAGGAAAAAATGCGAAGTCCATACAGAGATAAACAGACTAGAGTCCAAGCTAGAGATAAGAAGCTATTACATTTGGCAGCCTGGAATGTCCGCACGACAAATGACAGAGAGGACAGCATAAGACCAGAACGTGCCACTGCAATTATTTGCAAAGAAATCGAAAAGGCAAATGTAGATATTTGCACTCTGAGTGAGGTTCGACGTCCAGACTCTGGTAATATCAGGGAAAAGAGTCACACCATTTTTTGGAGTGGTGGTGCAGAGAGACATGCTGACGTGGGCTTCGCCATCTCCAACAACTTTGAAAATATCACTCCTGTACCCATAAACGACAAGTTAATGACAGTTCGCATTCCACTCAAGGACAATAATTACTTCACTCTGATTAGTGTGTACGCGCCCACCATGCAGCGTACAGTAGTTGAGAAGGAGAGCTTCTACGAGAAGCTCAGTGAATGTATTGATAAAGCGAAAGGTGACAGCATAACTGTCCTAGGTGACTTTAATGCTCGGGTTGGGAAGGACTGGCAGTTGTGGCCATCAGTCATTGGAAAGCATGGAACTGGCAAAATGAATTCAAATGGCTTAATGCTTCGGGAATTCTGCACTCGCTATCACCTTTCAATTATGGGAACCATGTTCCAGTTGAAAGATCATCTCAAGAATACCTGGCAACATTTGCGCTCAAAACACTGGCACCAAATCGATCATGTGCTTGCTGATAAAAAGGCCAGAGAGTTTGTTTACAAACGTCGCACCTTTCCCAAAGCAACTGCAGATGTTCTAACTATGGAAAAGAAATGGCGCTGATCGTAGATATGCCTGAACAGTTATAATCCAATTTTACTCGGCTATCTGTCCAATTCATTTATTTATATTTTAAGAGAATTGAGTGAAACTGATGACAAATTGAAATCACATTTTACTTGCTTCTTTTTAAAAAAAGAATCCTCAACCAGGTCTCGATACCAGGGATCCTCATAACTATGAACAAGGTGTCACTGCAGCAGGCCACTGCACTGTACAGTTGAAAGTAAATTTTGAGTAGGCTACATGTCGGTTTAGCATGAACAACCAGACACTGATTTATCGGCTGAAAACACCTTGGCTGGATTAACTTGTTACCCGTTGTTGCAGTGATAACCCGTTATTTTCGGTTCCAGTTGATGATAAACCCATTACTACAGTCTCATTTTTCCATACTATTCTGTGTTTTTAGAGATCAGAGGTCGTAATGTCTGCTTTTCTTGGGGTTCAAGCACTGAGATTCAATGGAAATAAATAAGATTAAATTATTATTATAATAAATTATTCACATCACAAAATTTATCCCACAATTACCAAAATTACATTATCGAAAGAGTACATTAATTGAACTTCAATACAGAAGCCATCCTTTCATTTCCTGGTCATTATGCATTGAACATAGGCTAATATTCAACAAATTAACCTCTGCATGGGAGCCTATTATTGGTATTCATGAAGCCCAATTCCACTTCCACCTTCAATTCAAACGCTTTTGATAGGGTTTTGTTTATTATTTCCACAACTGCTACTACTTTCACGTCTATTGACACGTTTCACAGTATCAATGTATGTTCACCAATGAACCAAATTATTAATTACAAATGAACCAGTGACCACTACACCACAGGTCTGTACCCCTTTTTTGAGAGCTGATTTTTAAATCCAATTACCCATGACCCCTATATAAGTTTTGGGTTTTGAAACAAGTGAGGGAATTTTAAAAAACAAAAAATAAATAAATCCTACCATTGTTCGAGAATTGATGGACTTTAAAGTCGATAATCAATTCCCCCAGGGCGCAACAAAAATATGTTATCAAGAGTAGAGCAGCAAATTTCATCCTCTAGGGTAAACAAATCAACAAAACTTTATTTTTCAGAGATATTTTGGTGCTTAATAATTCAGGAGCAGCATCCTTTCTTGATGGAGATCTCTTCTACATTTGTAGAAAAACGAAAAGGTCAGGAAGAACACCTTGCAAAGGTTGTTCGTTCGTCTGAGGAGGCAGATGAAATCTTCCGGAACTTCCACTGCAGCACTCATGGAGCTCACTGCAGAGTTGGAAAAAACTCCCCATTCCATCATCAGTAGGTATTACTGGCCTGGCATGGAAGATGACATTCGTAAATGGGTAAGGGAACAAAGGAATTATTTCACGTGAAACATTTTCATGTATCAGCTAACCTGAAAGAATGGGCACTCTGAAAAGACCAGAAATAATTCAGACACAACTGTATGAATTAAGTTTTAAAAACTAGATGTGAAGATGTGACTGTCGCTATCTAAATATTCCTAAATATTCCTGTGTACATTACTGACATGATGGCTATTCTGAGGACTTTCATTTTTCAGGTTGCCCAGTGCCCAGCATGCCAGTCTAAGTGGGCCAACCTAAAGGAAAAGAAACAATATAATCCAATAGAGGTGAGCTTCCTTGTGACTGAAGAATCCGATCTAACCTTCCAGTGGAGTTGTATAATGTGCATTCTTGTCTTTCAGGTGTCTGAGCCATTTGAGCTTGTTGGAATGGATCTTAAGCTCAGTGTCACTCAGAGTGGTAAACAGTACATCTGTGTTATGGTTGACTACTAAACTAAGTGGGCAGAGGTCTACCCTCTTAAAAGCAAATCAGCAGAAGAGGTAACCCATTGTATTCTTGACTTTGTATACAAAGTTGGGGCTCCTCAAAGACTGCTTACAGATCAGGGAACAGAGTTTAAAAATAAGGTGAGGTAAAAATGGAGTATTTGCAGAACCCTAGTGATGGTTGTAGAATCTGGAAATGTAAGTGACGAATGTGATGGTGCATTCATGAACCACATGCAAGAGAGGGAAATCCAAAAAAAGTTTGCCTTTAATGAAGTCCGAGTCAAAACCAAAAAACACAAGAATTACCAAGCCACAATACGAAATCCAAAAACTGTGTCGACTAGACAGGCAGGGGTCAGAACCAGTAAGACAGATGAGAAGAGGTACAAAAATGTTCGTAAAAAGTCGTAGTCGATGAACAAAGGCAAGGGTCATACACAGGGTATCCAAACATAGAAATCGTGGTCATACAAAAATGGGTCGAAATCCAGAAAGACAAAAACAATACAAAAAGGGCAATGGCAACAATCAAAGTCGGACAATCCAGTAGAAGAAAAACAATACTCAATGGCATACAAGGCGCTCTGCAGAAAGAAATATTGATCAACATTCTGACAAGGGCTGTGAGTGAAAAGACTGCTTAAATACACATAGGGGAAGTCACATGCTATGCAGGGAACAGATTAACAGAATCAGACTAATTACAATGGGGGAATCACATGAGGGAAACCCTAACCACGAAAATAGGCGAAAGCCAAGACATGGATGGGAATCACACAGAAAGCCTATGACATTGAAACAGCTCCGGTCCAGGAGTTCTGTGTGCGCACATAACGAGCGCAGGAAAGTAATTAAGCACGTGCGAGAGATTCTCGCAGAAACTCAGGAGAAGACAGGGAGAGCTGAACAAGAGGCGGAGATTAGAACAGGGCCATTGCTGAGAGGGAATTTGTCTAAATTAGTAGCGGTGCAACTTTACAGATTTAACTAGAGTGCTCGTGAGTAAGTTTGTAATCTATATACATGGATTAGTTGTGTTAGTAGACTATGATTAGGGCTAGGCGGTATCCCGGTTTAATGACTTACACCGGTATAATTTTGAAGGAGGTATGAATTTGAGACAATACATCCATACCGGTGTTTTATTATTTATAATATTATTAGGTGCACGTCGCCCACTCCGCTGCTTTCCGATCAGGTGTTTTCAGGCAGTTTTCACTGCTCGGGGCCTTCAAGCTCCGCCCCTTGCGTGTGCAATTGCGCTCCCCGTCACACAGTTTCCATAAACATGACTGCCGGTAGAGGTGAGCGACTCAGCAGACAATAGTATAGCGGTCGACGATGAACAGGAGCTGGTTCCGAAGGAAAAAAAAAACAACAGCTCTGTAATTTGGAGGTATTTTAGATATATACCGAGGAGCAACAAGACGCTATCTGTAAAACCTGTCGCAAGCAAGTTGTTTCAAAAGATGGATGTATTGCGATGTATAGCCTGTCCATCACAGGTTGCGTGAGATGGCTTGTTGCAGTTCTCTTTCACTCTACTGGTCTCTTCTTTTTTGTCCACTGTTTATTAAATCGTCACTTATTTTATTAAGCGCTCTTTGTCACTTGAACTATTGGCACTTAACACGTTGACTGCCGACTGCGAGACAACTCGTAATGGCCGGGGCTTGACCTGAAAATTCGGGGGGAAATATCCATGCCATGATTGACAAGTCTTGGCTAATTCTAGATTAATCTTAAAACGTTTTCCAATACAAGAAAAGTCGAATGGCAATTGAAGACACGGCTTTCCCCCATGTGATCTAACGGCGACAAAATAATGGACTGCATTCAGTTCAGTACAGAAGAATAATTTAATTATAATTAGGACTATGCACCGGCACTCGGCGACTATATTTCAGAGCTCTTAAGCGAATGAGGGTAATTCTGGTGACAAGTACGTGCTTTCGTTCGTTATCATTTTCCAATCGGACAGCTGTCTCTTTTTGTTTTACAGCCAGTTGCGTGACCGTGCTGCAAAAACAGGTGTACGTATTTGGCACCGAAATTACCTTCATTCGCTAAAGAATTCTAAAATTCTGCTCTCGCTGGAAAAAAATTACCGTAGCTAAGTGCTAGTGCATAGACCTATTTATAATTAGATTATCTTTTTGTACTGAATGTTGCCAGAGCTGCCAACTCTCACGCATTCCGCGCGAGTGTCGCGCTTCTTATTAGCACGTTCCAGTGCTGTAGTCAGCGATTATTCAGTTAATGCGCATTTTAGAGATTCACTTGCAGAATTACAGTCATTGTGCATGATAGTTAATCAGTTTCACGTGCATTACGGTTCATTTTCCCACTAGTGACACAGAATTCGGGATTCATGATCAATTTCCTTCTTTTCTCGGGAATTGGAAGCCATGGAATGTCATAAAGACATTTCAAATAGTCTTATTCCATTCAAACAATAAAAACGATCATGAAACAAATGCATTGCTTTTAATCCCCAATTTTAAAAAGTGCAAGAGGTCCAGAGTCGTCATTGCTTTCCGTGTTGGTGAAATTCACCGTTATGCAAGGGAAATAATCTGCCATGCACAAGGACTTAAATTATGCGTAAGAATCTCAAATGTACGCGCTGATTGAACAGTTGCTGACTTCGGTGAATATGCCTTCAAAATACGTGTGACCCACGCCATAGCCTATACATGACAATGCGTTGAAAGTTGGTAGCCCTGATGTAGCCCATTATTTTGTCGCTGTTGGATCGCATGGGGGAGAGACGCCGTGTCTTCAATTGCTACTTGATTCAATTCTTGAATTATTTTTTCCCCTTATTATCCCCCGCCAACACGAAGTGGGAGGGGGATATAGGTTTGACCTCCGTCCGTCCGTCCGTCCGCGCGTGCGTCCGTCCGTGGTATACATTTAGGTATCAATAAACCATTTTTGGTATTTTTATTTGAATCTCTTTTCATGTGAAACATAAGGCCTAGGTTCTCATTCAGGGTTGGCCTGTAGCTACTTCAATGCTCTTTACTGTTTTGTTATTTGCACAGCTCTGGAGCTCTGTATGAGCAGAATTGTGCCTATTTGTATAAAGTATAGACTATTGTTGTAGAGATTTGATTTTACATAACTGTGTATTGCTTTCCATCAGAAAAGATATGCTGCTTACATTTATTTTCACAGCTGTGCCTTCTTCAGCAGAGAAAGAAAATCTGTAAGGTTCTGTATGTGGTCCAAGTCTTATAGGTTTTGATATTCTGATGATGTTGAGTAAAATGAATCACTTTTCTTGCTCTGAATGAAATGTCGTTTTCATACCGTATACCGCCAGTCAGACAAATAATACTGGGGTATGAGTTTTAATCCATATCGCCCAGCCCTAACAATGATACAAAATAGTCTTGTTAGTAATCAGTACAGAACAGAAGTCCAGTTAAATTATTCTGTTTAAAATAATCTGAACCTCTGGGAATTCACTTCTGTACTTATAACCCAGTTTACCTATATATTAATTCATATTAGGACTTTTTCATGACAACTGCATCATATTAGTATATATTCATATCATGTTTGGTCTTGTTTTTCTCAGGGGAATCTGAGGAGTTGAATGAAGTACGTTTCATTCCCATTGAAATTATGGTTCATTCCCTTTTGAAAACTCCTGAAAATTAGTCAGAATCCAGAATCACCCTATTCTCCTCTCTCAGCTAAATTGCTTTATTACATCCTCCAAATGGTGGAAACCCAAAAACCAGATTTGACTCCCCCTTCCAGGGTGTTTATAGCCATGCTGCTTGGATCAAAGACGTGGTTTGGCTTTTCATTTGTCCTCTTTATGAAGCTTAAATCTTGAATTATAAAGCATCAAATTGGGTAACACATAAATGGCCAAATTTGGCCTCTGCGCAAAGGGGTTAAAAACACAAATTGTCTTTTGACTGCATAAAATTACTTTTTGCTATCCTACTTTATTCCAGACCACATTTCAATTATTTAAAAAATGAAAACTGGTTAAGAGTACCATACAAATATGTCATCGTATTCAAATATAGTAGATTAATGGCTAAAACACCTTTAAAGGTGACCTAAAATGCAATTTTTCCAAGTTTATATTTTAGTCTTTGACTCCCCTAGAGTACTCCTGACCGCGCAAAGTAAAAAAGGGTACATATTTCGCTCATAGTGCCATCCTCCAAAAACCCCATTTGTAGTCCATAGTAGTCTCTGCCTGAAACGACTCATTGGGGTGGCTCTTCCGCTACGGCCCCCACTCCCCGTGTGCCCTCTTTCTTCTGACTGACTAGCACTGTGGAGGGCGGATCTGGGTGGGACGAGGCAGCAGAATGCAGTTTTCCTGGTCCAGCTCCAGAGTGAAAGTGACGCGCCTCCCGAAGGAATCGACGGGCATATTCTGCAATCTAACGCAGTACATTTGAATAGATCTAATGAAATTGTTCTGATAAACGCAACGGCGAAAGTGGAGGACGTAGTGCGAAAGTCTGGCAGCTCCAGTTAGAGTTTGCTTTCGGCTACTGTTTGCTACGGCAACAGTTGGTGAGAACAGCGGTTTTTCTACTCCATAGCTAGGATGCGGGGGAAGCTAGAATCCACCCCATATAGACACATTTGTAGAACGGGTCGACATGCCCAAGTGTAGACTGAAGACTGTAGAAATCTGGTGGGTCTGAGTTTAGAGGGAAACATGGACATTGAGGAGCAGCTTAAAGTGGACCAACAGCTTACGGACAGCTTCGGTATGTATTAGGACCTGCTGGTTCCTGTGCATAGCTGTGGTGTGTTGTTAGCATGGAGAAACGAACAGCTTCCGTGCTGGTATATGACGGAGCCAAAAGGCCTTTTCGGACACTGCCCATGGTAATGGTTTACTTATTGCTTCGGAATGACCAGCTTTACCTTGCGGAAATGGACAACGTGCAAGTGCTAGACAGAGCTCCGGTTAAGTCATGAACATAATACAGGTTTTACAGACCGTAAGATCCATCTGCGTGAACCATTGCTTATGTGGAGCAAGCGAATTGATCACTTTTACAGGAAAGAATTTAATATTCAATCGATGGCAATGGAGAGAAATCGTTTGTTATACCGAACACGTTACAGCCTGTGCGCTTCCCTATTGCCTTTACCGGTGGTATCAGTGAGCTTGCCCAGACATTGGAGATGTATCAGGCTGACCCCCGTCATGGTATAAGAGATCGTTTCATAAGCACCCAAAAACGCACCCCAAGCTCTGCAAAATCTACGTCTAGTCTAACTGCAGCCCAACTCGGCAGACACATACAGCACCTCTCCGTTAAGCTTCAACTGTACTGTCTACAATCAGGGAACGTTATGATGAAACTGTCACATTGATGCTTACCGAAGTAACACAAGCATACCAATCAGAACTACCACATAAAAGTTAACCAGGAGCATTTTTACTTAGCATGACACGCAAACTAACATGCAGTAGCTGGTAACAGAGTGGTCATAACCACAGAGACAAACCCTTGCAATAAAGGTTTTACTGACAGCAAGTTCTGTAACTGTGAACAGTTGTACCTAGCATCCAAATTACAAACAAGTATTAAAAGTTAGCTTCAAATGGGGTTTATGTTCGCACACCACCTGTAGAATTTCCCCTGATATCACTCTTGCATATATAGGACACAAACATTAGCAACAGTAACTTGGCCACGTTAGCTGCTGTGCTCCAGCCACAATCAACTGGCTATCATGTCAGGTTGGCTTATGCAGTACAAGCAACTTACAGCTTCTGTGTCCGTGAGTCTCGGACAGTCGGTACCGATACAGGCTTTATCTTCTGATATTTTACAAAGCCTGCGTTTGAGGCCAGTTGTCAGTGCTAACTATCGCTAGCGGTCCTGCTAGCCACCCGTAACACGTTAGCTTCACTTACATTATTTACTGTTATATGGTTTCTTACAGCTTGTGGCTCTGACCGCTTGATCGATGCAACTGCTTCAGGTTTGAGAAGCAGCTGAAACGCTTATCCCGGGTCGAATTAGCCTTTATGGCCAGCAAACAAAAAGCTACCCACTGGTTTCTGGTGGCATCGTCTTTTGGAAGAAAAATATTTGTTTTTCTTCACGTCCAAAAGTAAATGGACAAGTAGCTTTGGGAGAGATACAGACAAAATTGCACCTCAAATGATCTGCAGTTCTTTTGTATTTCCAAAAGTGTAGATGCTACTAAGGCATAGTATGATCTGCCGTTGTTAGTGCCTGCTAGAATAGTTTCCGGCGTGGGCAGGTCCCGCGCCGTGGTTTGCTCTGGCTTGGTCTGTACTAATTGGATGGCAGAACCTGATGTCAGGTTTTGCCTAGATCTCGTGAAGATCTCGGGAGGAGCCGTTCAGAGAGGAAATCACGCTTGCAAAATGACGTTCTTGGATTACAGAAATCTCAGAATCCCAAAATCCCTGTATCTTATGTTTAGAAACTTTTCAGAGGTTGAGCATGGACAACCAACATTATAACATTACTAACATGTTTTAAAAGAAGGATTGGCATGTTAGGTCCCCTTTAAGTCTCTCAACAAGCCTGTTTGTTTGGGGATGGTAGGGGGAAAAAAAGCTCCTTTTTATGCCCAGCTTCTCACAGAGGCAAGCGTTGACCTTCCAAATGCCAAATATTAATACAAGTCAGCATGGATGACTATGTAAAACCCACAAAACAATACCAACGACGGAAATTGCAGGGGGCGAAGGGTCCACGTGTTCTTTTGGCTGGCGTTAACGCGCGCAATAAAATGGATTTATTCTGTCCGTTTGAAGAACAGGGCACAAAAACAAAACAGTTACAATTAATCTGACTCCATAATACATTTTGAATACCAACTTTAGTTATACCCTCGTTAAATATCTGACTACAAATTAGAATTAGAATTTATTGTTTAGGGATAACCTGCATGAATCTCGGGGCAGCTACGCCACCAGACTATTCCGTGAAAACCATTGTTACTCGACTGACGCCCCCAGGTCATAGCGCAGTCGTCAGATCTTAGTTCGGTGATCATTCTAGAGGATAGAAGAAATCACCATGATGGTAGCATCTTGGCAGAAACACAGTAGCATCTGAGCATAAACATATCATGAACCCAGATTTATGTACACTACGGGGCCCCTTAACCCTGTAAGACCCAGACATAGTAAAACATAAAAAAAAAAATATTCAACTTCTTAGATGGTGTTGTAGGAGACCTTTGATGTTGAAAATGAAGTGTTTGTAAAAAAATTTTGTTTTTGTAAGGTTTTATGGGAACGTTGTAATATTACAACGCTGGGTGAAATGGGTAGCAGAATTTCCTGTAGGCTATCTGTACTCATTGTCTGAACAGAAAGGTACAAATGTTTGTACCTCAGTAAAAAACACTAAGGGTTCATTTGCATGTTTGATTGCTTATTACTTAGCCACAGAACAGTATATAATATGAATAATAATAATAATAACATTAGTCATATTTTTATGAATGAAATATTGTATTTAAAAACAAATAAATAAAAACAGGAACACGCGCATGCATGTAGGCAAATATGTACACTATAGAAATATGTACAAGGGGTATAAGGAGTAGTAGGTTGGGGAGTAGTGCAGTAATCAATTACAATGATAGTTCCAGAAACAGTCCCTGTCCTCTGAAAAGCACAGACGAACATCACACTTGCGGCATTGTGTGTTGGTATACCCTTTAGAGCAGTGCTTCTCAAACCTCTCCTGGAGGACCACCTGTCCTGCATGTTTTAGGTCTTTCCCTGTTTTAGCACAGGTGATTAAAATGATCAGCTCGTTATTGACCCTTTAAAGCTGATTGATAACATCCTGATTATTTGAATCACCTGTGCTGAGGCAGGGAAAGATCTAAAACAGGCAGGGCAGGTGGTCCTCCAGGAGAGGTTTGAGAAACACTGCTTTAGAGCAATGTCTGCAGCGCCCTCTCTTTGTCTTCATTGGGAAATGTCCAATGAGGTCCTTGCGTGCATCCAGTGGCGGGTGTGCACATGGCCTCTTCTGTGGGACGCTGTTTGGACTCCCATCACCCGAAGATGGTCTCTTCTGTCCATTCGAAGGGCTGCCTGTTGTCACCATCCGTCTTTCTGGGCTGCCTGAAGATGGTCGTCCCCTCTTTGGAGTTTTGACTGTGTCCACCAGAATGAGAGAGGATGCTAGCTCTGCCTGGAAATGTCTCAGGTTCAGTGTCTCTTTCTTGGAGATCTTGAGAGCTTGGCAGTCCCGCTTGTAGAGGAGCCAGGCGTTGACCACAGCGAGGGTGATGGTGTGCCAGAAGATGTAGATGTACCAGTGGCGGGATTTCAAGGGGAACTTATATTTGGCTGTAAACGAGTCCAACAAATCCACACCTCCCATGTATGTGTTGTAGGTACCCACAATGTACGGCCTTTCAACTTCAACGTAGGTCTTGTTGGCTTTGTCCCAGCGTTGAATCTTCTGCACTGGTTCTGTTCCAGCAAAGGATGACACAAGTGTGACCGCTCTGTTGTCATACCATTTGACAGCACAGATGTTGTGTTTCACCTCCACTCTGTGGTCAAAGGTTCCTCTCCCCTTCTTTTTCAAGCTCTTGTCGTCTTCTAGGTTACAGTTGGGTAGGCGCACCTGCCTGGCTGTTCCGACATAATGGATTCCACGATCAAGGAGCTTCTCTATCAGTGGAACAGAGGTGAAGTAGTTGTCACACATCAAAGTCACACATCATGCCAGACGTTCCAGCTCTCACCCATACTTTGAATGCACATGGGTGTGGCTTGGCTCGCATGTATTGCTTGATGCTGCTGAATCTCCCCTTGAAAGGAATCATCATTTCATCCACAGAGTTGTGCTCTTCTGGTACCACCTGCAGGCACATCTCTCTGAATGAATTAAGCCATGGTCTGATTTTCCAGAGTTTGTCCCTTTTGTCTGTGTCTGACACTGTCAAGTTGTGGACTAAATGCAAGAATGTCAACAGAGACTGGAATCTGTTGCGTGGCATCACATCAGCAACAGGGGCGTGCCGTGTGTCTGTCTCCCAGTACATTCGCATTCCAGCCATTTGTACTAGGCCCATCTTCAGGTACATGCCCATCATTTTTTCCATTTCCTTTTTGTTGGTGTTTACGGATCTTCCGGTTGCTTGAAAGCTGTACTCATTTGTGTTCCTTGTGAGTGACTCAATCATGTCTTCAGACACAAATTGTCTGAAGTATTCGAGTGGTGTGTGGAGGGAAGGCACTTCTTCGGTGAGAGGTGGACCAGAAAAATCCGTATTAGGGCTGATGTAATGTTTTTTTTGCCAGCGATATCTATCACGGGTCTTGGCATGTTTGGCCGGTTGGGGCTCAGTGTCCACATCAGCTGGGCAGTCAATGGGTGGATAGTTTTCTTTGTCCACTTCTACATGGGCTTCATCATCTGAGTCTTCATCGGTTTCATCAAAGACTATGTCCACATCACTCTCTCCATTCTGGACAGCATCAATGACATCCTGCACAGTGTAGTAAGGCTTTCTCCTTGCTGAAGACATTCTGAAATTAAAAAAATAAAATGGAAATACCTTTAGTACATGGGTGGTGGGGCAAAGTGTTTACACTTTTCACTAAAGTATCCTATTTACACATTTCACTAGTCACACAATACTGTCTGGCCAACCTATTGTTCTCTGATTATCAGGTGAGAATGTTCAGGAATGTGGAATTATCATCCTAAAAGAAATGCATGCAGCATTCCTTTTAGGATGATAATTCCACATTCCTGAACATTCTCACCTGTTCCACCAGCTGAGCCACAGTGTCCAATGCAACAGGCATCCCCCAGTATCCCCCCAGAACTAACTGCTTTGATTAAGAATTGAGCCAAAATAATGGGCACATATGTACAAACAGAATGGGAAACTGATCTGTTGAAGGTCATTACTATAACATTATAAGCAGTAGAAAGTGATATGCTATTGCAATATATTTTGTAATTCAGCTTCTAGTACAATGGGTTCCAAATAGTATTGGATTGGAAATTAAAGTAAAAATAAATATACAGCCTACATAATATATAATAAGGTCTGGAATGTGTATATATATTGTGAAAACTAGAAGGTCCCCTTCAAAATGTCTATTTAGACTACACTTAGCCAGGTATGTTGTAAACTTACAACATGGCTATTTTGACTACCACACTCTCCCAGTGTTGTATAATTACAACGTATATACAACATGCTCTAATTTACATTTGAGGAATGTACATATGTAGTTATTGTGAAATACATGTTCTAGACAGTGTAATGATCACCAAAAAAAATATTAAAGGCATTTTACTTACTTAAATCAGATAAATCCAGTCCAATGAAACAAAGTGTTGTTCCTCAGCCAAAGTTTTGCAGCTTGTGAAAGTTCTGGACCTGTGGGCCGGACTTATATACAAATGTCCTATCCAATAGCATTGTGAGACTGAACAATAGGACCCAATGACTATGCTAATGTGAAAAAACAACAAAAAAAAAAAACATTAATACCTTTTTTTGGAAAAAATAAAAATGTTGTAATTCTGCAACGTCGGGTCTTACAGGGTTAAGGGGATCGGCCAGGCACCAGCTTTTAAGCCCAAGCGTGCCCTTAAGGCCAAATCCTGAGGACCGGTACTACATAAACCCTTTAGGGGTAGACCGTAATTTGCAATCCAACTTAAAACCCGTCACTACCTACAAACTTCAGCTAGCTAGTCTGGAATGGTAAGGAATCACCCCCTAAGTACCGGTCGTTATTTGGCTAGAAAGAATAAAAGGATTAGGAGTCACTGAGACCACGCAAATTTTAAGGAATAACAATAATTTATTCACCAGGTAGGCATGAGCTTAGATCAAACAAATCAACCTTAAGCCAATTACGAGTTACACACAATTTAGAGGAGGAGAATAAAGTCATATCTGGAGAAAAAGGCAACTCACGCAGCAAACTTACAGGAGGCTCAAATTGCGAGGCTGCCATAATTAAAAGGGCTACTCATGCACTAAGGTGCGTGGGGAGAGATTGGATCCAATCATTTCAAGTTTTCCTAGCTCATTTGAAAAATGAACATCTTGTAGGTTAATTTTCAGTATTATGAAACAACTTCATCACTCTAAATTCTAGAGTGAGAGAATGTCAAAACTTGTGCAAGTTCAATATAATATGTTCTCCCTCTAAGCAGGGCAGCAGTTTAAAAATGTAATTTCTCATCTGGTCCCTCCAAAACTAAACTCACAATGGGGTCTATTCTCCCATTAGCGCGTAAGTCCTTTTTTACGCGCTTCGAGTTAAGCGCTTTGAGTTACGCGTATTCTCCCCTACTCGCTTCGATCACGCCCACAGCGCTTAACTTCAGAATGTAGGCGGCCTCATGAAAGAGGTGTGACTAATGCAAAAGAGAGGCAGACTCTGTACAAAGCTCATTGATTATGGCTTTCAGGAAAACATGGAAAAAGGATTTTCCGATGAACCATGAAAACGCATTTGTGGTCCATGGAAAACGCAAACCAGACTTTAAATTTGAATATCGTCGGCCTGCTGATAAAACCTCGTATCTCCAAACTGATAAGAAACGAAAACTCGTATGTCCACTATTCTTACATGCAAAATTAAACACTTTTTATTTTAAACTATATTTATCCATTTTTATTATTATTATTATTATTTTATTTCATATTTATTTTTTATTTTCCTGTGAAGTTTGTCATTGTGAAGATACAAGGTTTTATATGCCGCTGTAATAGTAGGCCTATGTATGTCCGTACCAATTACAAGACGTAATTCAGACATCTCTTTTTTTATCCCCCGCCGCGCGATTAGCCCGAAGCGGGGGATATAGCAGTGGGCTCCGTCCGTACGGACACATAAAATTGCGGCGGCGGGGGATATGTTAGTGACAAACACTTGTTATTTCTTACTCTAGCCACCATGGCATTAAAGCTATGCAAACAAACAAATTGCCGCGATCATGAAATAATAAATAAAGAATTTAGCGCTTCTCAATCAGCGCAATCAGATCATTGAAAATGTGCCCCTCCTACACCAGCCTGTTTGTTCCGTGGAAGACAGGGAAGAAGACAAAGGGAACATTCTAGTCACACAAAGACAATCAAAGACAGTTTATATGATCTCGTTTAGAAATTGCACACTTGAAAACTACTGAGATGTCAGGTTAGCAACTAAAGGACATGGAAACGCTTTAACAAGGATTCTTACCCCGCACGCGGTCATCTCCCCGCCCTGAAACCCCCTCAGTAATGACGGAATTCCATATCCATAGCCTATTATCCTATTTGATTTGAGCAACACATTCACTTGAACTTGTGCCTAATACTTTATTATAATCAATTATCCCATTTACTGATAATGATTCTTCCCATGTCGGCTATTCTTTAAAAGCTAAAATTGATCAACAAATGGATAGTGCTTTGGTATTTGCCAGGGTAGGGCTCAATCTAGAGTAGCCTATTTAATAATATCTTTATTCACACATTAAATTACACAGTATTACCAATGGTAAAAAAAATTACTAGGACTCGAGTTAGTTAATACAGATATCCTCAATTAGAAAATCAATCCCCTCACTCGTGAGAATATCACAACTTTTTAGATTATCACAAACGTATTGGGCAGTCGCATTTGTTAATAGAACATGAAGACAATGATGGCGACGTCGAGCCAAAGCCGAAAACCAAATTTCACCGATGTTGGTGTTGTATGGCAAGGAGCAATGAAGGCTGATCCAAGGAATTAAACTGCGAATCGTCCTGGATGTGTCTTCGGTGGGGAGATGTAGGCGCAGTATCCCTGATTTAAAGCATAAATGGAGAGATCTGCGGGGCGCTGTAAAAGCCAGGCTCTCTGCACACCGGAGAAGTTTACAGACAACAGGTGGTGGGCAACCATTATCCCTGTGCATTTCACTGCACAGGAGGAGGGGATGGCATCCACTCTTTCTGCAGTGGAAGTGCATGGAGAAGAACTTGAAGCGCCAACAAACTGCGTCAGACACCTTGACACAGATGCCTGTGATGTGAATGACATCACCAGCCACTCTCTGAAACGACCCAGATGCCAGGAGCGACTGCGCAGTTCTGACGTTGATGACCACGGGTATGTTTTGTGGATAATTGCTGCGGCTGGATAGCTGTTCATCCAGAAGTCGGCAAAGATAGATGATTGCCTCATGCACGGTCCAGGCGAAAGCGCTGGATGTACTCGATGTTTGTTTGTCCCAGGATGTCCAAACAAAGCCGATATATGCGTGTTCGTCTTCAAGCTCGGCGCGCTCCTCTTACTCTTTCCCAATCACGCAAGAATGCAAGCAAAATGCAGGAGTGGCATTTTGGCTTTAGATTTTGAGGGCATGGTAGAATTATGGTCTTATGTATACTTGTATTAATTAATTGTTTTGTGTTTGTAATTTAACTGATTGGAGAAGAGGCTGATGCGTAATATCATGTGATGATTTTGTTTGATAAATTATCATGGCTTTGAGAAATGTAGTTTAGAAATAAGGAAGAACAATCGAATATTAAATGTCTTACCCTTTACCTTGTTAAATAAAATAAAAGTAATGTTAAAATTCGGCCTATAACCGACACCAAACGCAATATTCAATTTCGCCTAATGTTGGCGCTTGACCTTAAAGGGATAGTTCGGGATTTTTCACATGAATCTGTATGGCATCACTGTCTTTCGTCTCGTGCACACACACTGACTTTCCCCCGACAGTGTCCTGTGAGCCGAGTCCTGTCCAGTTTTGGTCAAAGCGAAAGTAGTTCCGGCAGGTTTCCTGGGGTCTGCAAAGTAAAACGTTTTTCTTCTCAAAACAGTATGTGTTCGAACGAGTGATTTATTACCATAACAAAACCCTGGTAATCCAAAAAGTCACATCTTGTAATTGCTTGGGGCTACTTTCTCTCAATAGCGATCACTGTGCCCTGTCACTGCTAACAGCTGTGCGCACTAGCCAAATACTTTCATCATTTGTTCGACGGTGTTTACCGACTACAGACCTACGACGCTAACGAGCTAGTTCGAGAGCTAGAGTGAGAAGTTCATCAGCTTCTCCAGAAAATACTTTCCACTAATAATAACAATGACAGACATGTTTATGTACAATTATTCCACTAAGAAACATTCTCTGTTATAGAATACCTAGGCAGAAAGCGTAAGCTTCGACTTTTCATGTCCTTTTTTGACTGATTTCCAAATGACAAGGTCACTGACCATCCTCGTCATTTGGAAACTTCCATACAGCTAACTTATTCCAGCCAGAGTAGGATGTCTCCTTACGGTCGAGGACGGCAGACTCGAGAGAAACTACTACTTAGCGAACTGACCCAGGGATAACCGGAGCACTCGGAGTAACTTTCCAAAGGATTTCATTATTATTTCGGGAAGACGCTGGTGCGTCGACACTAAAAGAAATATGTATGCTGGGTGCTGCGATCATCCCTTGCTCTAGTAGCTGAGAAAGTGACGCTTATGAAACATAATATGTATTGTTATCTTACCTAACGTAAAAATCCTTTATTTTGATTGGCTGACAGACGTTTAATTCTTTTCCACATATGATCATACACCCCGTGAGAGTATGATTTTGAATTCCTTGAATTCGATTCAACCGCTTGTTTGCCGATGCAACGGAACGTAAATCTGAATTGTTTACCGCATTTCATCTGCTTTTGACAGCAGTCAAAATGGCATCGAAACGTTTCGCTAGTCAGACGACATTCTTGAGAAACGCGCAACAGTGATACCCCAAAATACAAGGAAGTCAAATACCTTATTTTCGTCTATGTTGTCTGAATACCTAACAGAAAAAGGAGAAGATGTGGACTTTGAATGCTTCGACAGCGTTCGCTCGGCTTTATCTGTTACAACAATATGCTGCAGTAAGCATAATGAATTCTGTTTATATAGGTTGCCACCGTAAGATAAAAACGGTAAGATAAAAACGTTGGACAGCTCTTTCAAGGGGATATATGGCGTGATGTACCCTGCCTCTGAATCTATGTTCCCCAAGGCGAAACCTCCCCCCCCCCCCTGCCCACTTGCTCTATGCCCATTTATGCCTTGTCCCTTGCAGTTTGAGTCCCAGGGCCCCACCAACATTGGGCACCCACACGCGGCAGGACCCCTTAACATTAGCCATCCTCTTGCTGGGCGACTCCACATTGGGCCCCCTCTGCCATGGCCTTCTGTGTCAGGGCTGCTCTTTCCCCTGAGTCTCCAGAATCCTCTGACTGGCAGTTCATCTACGTCCTGCACAGCATGGCCATCACAGCAAATGTCCAGCTCCCTGAAGATGAGGCAGTCTGTTACAGATGACCATGCATTCCACAGACCAGAAGGAATGGCAAATATTATGCAAAAAGACCTCCATCTCCCCCACTCCCTTTATTTTTATCAACACCTTCCCTTCCACTGTCATATGTATGATTTCTACCATATTCACAGTTGCAAGTGGGCAAACAACATCCTCTCCTATCGATACATAAAAATACATGAAGGTAAACGGCGATATGTTCTTCCGATGACTAGCAACAGTCACAAGCTTTACAGATTTACTCTACAATACTACCTTCGCCCGGCCATAGGCAGTGTCCAAGCGCTTAAGGAGAGAAATCACAAAGTCCTCTTTGGGGCCAGGCACGGGGTCGCCCTGCACCCCTGGGCCAAGAACCGCATCCAAGCTTCCCTACTATATGTGAGAAAGTAAGGTGTGAACCATGTGCTGGCATGTACACTGGTATTGTAAGCGAAAACGACCTGGGACAGGAAGCAGTCCCACTCTCCTTTACATGACAGGAGAGTTTTAGCCAGCTGATCCACTAGGGTCCCATTAAATCTTTCAACCATGCCATCAGATTTTGGATTGTATGGTGTGGTACGTGTCTTCCTTACACCCAATCTCTCACACAAGTGTCTCACAATATATATATAACACCATGCTCCAGGATGTAATGCTGGAAGAGACATTCAGCAACTGTGGGAGCTCTTTGATCAGGGATGGCATACAGGTTCACAAATTTAGTGAAATAGTCTTCCATGACTAAAACATACCGATTGCCTTTAGATGTTTTTGGAAGTTCCAGTATGTCGACCTCAAAATGTTGGAAAGGCCTCTCCACTTGTGAGGTTCTCATAGGGGCATGGTGTCGTGGAACTGGGGATTTCCTCCTTTGGCAAACATAGCATTGCTCACACCATGCGATAATGTCCTTGTGCATGTAGGGCCAGTAACACACACTCCTTGCACGAGCTAAGACCTGATCATTGGCTAGGTGAGCTGTCAGGAGGGCGCCGTGTAAATGTGTCAGGGACCTACGGGACTAAGGCGGCTGGAACCACAATTTGTGTGGTGCTCCCCTTATCGGACAGCCACACACAACCCTACACAGTAGTATGAGGAAACTCATACCATAGTCTCCTCAAACCCTGACTACCGCCTTTCAACTTCTACCAAGGGGGTCTCTGATCCGTCTCCAGCCAGGTGAGAACTTGTCCAATATCTGGGTCCTCCCGTTGGAGCTCCCCAACACTGGAGCCATAATGTGACAATGTGTATAACAAAGCCAAATAGGAGAGCTGGGGCTGGAGCTGAGGTCACCTGCAGGTCCTGTGGTGGGGGTGCCGATGGCGCGCACGCAATTCCTGGGTCGTTGTCTGAGTACTCTTGTCCACCGAAGTTTGTTGAAATCGAGGAACAGCACAACTTTGCTCCGCCCCAAGGTCGGGCCTACGCCAGAGGGCATCTGCGTTAGCGTGCTGGACTCCACTTTTGTGCACAATCACTCAGTCATATGGGTCCAGTTCCAGGGTCCACCAGCTGCGACGTCCTGTTCTATCATAGTCAATAGGGAGTTGATGTAGGCCCAGTAACGGCCGGTGATCTGTAATGATTGTGAATGGGCGAATACCAAAATAATGCCAGAAGTTACGTACAGCCTAAACTATCACCCACAACTCCCTGTCGTACGTAGACCATCGCCGTTCAGCTGCTGTCAGGGCACGGCTAATGTGCGCCACCACCTTCTCCAGGCCATCAACTGGCTGAACCAGAACTGCCCCCACCGCCATCTGTGATGCATCAGTATACAGTGTGAACGGTTGGGAGAAGTTCGGGTGGCTCATGACCAGCTCCGTGCAAAGAGCACCATGCAAGAACTCAAATGCCTCCTGACAGTCTGCAGTCCATTCAAACGGAATATCCTTACCCGTGAGACGACTGAGGGAGGCAGCACGCTGGGTGAACCCTTGCACAAATCTCCTGTAATGTGAGCAGAGCCCTAGAAATGCATGCATCTCTGTAGCGGACCGTAGTACAGGATAAGTTTTCACCTTATCGGTGTTCCTTGGGTCAGGCTGTAGGCCCCGCGCAGAGATAACATGGCCGAGGAAGACTACGTGGTCATGAGCCAGGTGGCACTTCCGGCTGTTCAACTGCAGTCCTGCTGCTCCTATCCAGTTGAAGACCTTCCCCAGAGCAGAGAGAGAGTCCTTGAACTGTAAATCAGTCGTCAAGGTATCCCATGCAAACGTGCCATAGCAACCCCTTCAGCACAAGCTCCATGACCCTCTGGAACGTTGCTTGCACGTTTGTTAGGCCCATCAGCATGGACTTGAACTGGTACAGGCCCTGGCCGGTGGTGAAGGCGGTTTTTTTGCAGTCCTCTTCAGCCACCTCCACCTGCCAATAGCCATCTGAAAGGTCCAGAGTGCTGAACCAGGTGGCCCCGGTCAGGGCGTCCTGTGAGTCATCCATGAGTGGTAGTAGGGGGAAGTCTTTTACCGTCACTGCATTGAGACCCCTGTAGTCTATGCAAAAACGCCATGTGTTGTCCTTTTTGCGCACAAGCACGACAGGAGATGATCAAGGGTTACAGCTCTCCTCAATGACACCCTCGTCCAACAGGCGCTGCACCTGTCGGTTTATCTCAAGCCGTTTCTCGGGGAAAGTACGGTAGGCCCGTCGCTTCACAGGGGGGTTGTCTCTGGTTCGAATGCGATGTTTGATGTGAACAGGGTTAGTTGTTCCACTCCGCCCAGGGCAGAAACCCCCCGATGTTCCCGTAGCAATACTTGCAGCTGCCGCTTCTGCTCCTCCGATAACAGGCAGTCCGCTACCTCTGGAAGCGGAGCCTCTCCTTGCTCTGCATCAAAAATCTTTGCTGGGACAAATATATCACAATCCTCAACATGGCGAAATACCCCTAGGTGGGACCCATGATGTACTGTGAGTTCCCGTTCTGTCGGGTTGAATAGTCGGGCCACTGTGCACCCATTCCTTACAGACGCCATTGTGTGTGCAATCATCAACCCCATATTGTCCCGGACGTCTGGCTCCAAATAGCCCAGATTGGAGTCCATGATCGGCCCTACAGACCGAGGGGGCTTCACCTGTACAGGGACAATCATTTCACTAAAGGGGAGAACGACGGTGTTAACAGACATAGTATTATTACAACACTCAGGGATAAAATCTGCGGTTCGTAGAAGAGGCACATCCGTGTCCCCAACACGGAGCAGACCTTGACCCACGTCCAGTATCGCATTAGTCTTTTGCATAAAATCAAACCGCAACAAAATAGTCTGTGTAGCTCCCCGTACCATCTGAACGGTCTGTCTGTAGTGCTTACCACCCAGTTGAATGGAGAGGCTAAATGTGCCTAAAGTGTCCAATAACAGTCCATTAACTGCACGTGAAAACAAATACTGTGAATTTAACACACGTTTACATAGACCTGGGGCCGGTTGCATAAACTTAGTTTAAGACCGGTCTTAGTTGTAGACCGGTCTGAAGTTGTCAAGTGAGACTAGTCTAATTAAGACTGTCTGTTGCATAAAACTTAAGACTGACTTAATTTGAGGCAGAAAAATTAGCCACCTCTCCCCCTGGCTAACCCTGAGATGAGAGCTTTGTTGCCATGGCTACAAACTGTCAGTGTCAGTTAGTTAGGAGTTAGGAGACACAAAGACACGGCAATATTTGCGGTTTCGATCTTAAAAAAGGACAAAAAAATTAAATTGGAAATAGGACACAGTACTTGCTCCATGGCAAATATCTTGATCATAGAGAGAGCCCTAAGAAGAGAGAGAGCTTTCAGGGACAGAAACAATCCACTTGAGAGGTACAATAATCAAGAGCTAGTGGAGAGATTTCGGTTTCCACAAGAAACTATCATTTCACTTGCTGAGCTACTTGAAGATGCCATAAATCCCACAACAGCAAGAAACCACAGCGTTCCTGCAGTTCTGCAGGTGTGTGTGGCTTTACGGTTTTTTGCAACCGGGAGTTTCCTGAACTCTGTGGGTGATTCCCTGGGACTTCATAAATCAACTGTGTCACGGATCATCCACAGGGTCTCAAGTGAACTGAGTAAGAAACTTCCTTCATTTCCTACCAACACTGCAGCTTTGAATAAGCTTAAAGTGGACTTTCATGCGATAGCGGGATTTCCAAATGTCGTAGGGGTTATAGATTGTACGCATGTCAGGCTGCAGGCCCCATGTGTGGATGAGCATCTCTATATCAATAGGAAGGGTTACCACAGCATCAATGTGCAAGCCATATGCGATGCCAACTTGAAATTTACCAACTGTGTGGCTCGCTGGGCAGGATCAACCCATGACTCCAGGATCCTGCAGCAGTCACATATTGGAGAGGCATTTGGGCAAGGCAGAATTGATGGTCTTCTCCTAGGTGACTCTGGCTATCCCCTTAAACCTTGGCTCCTTACCCCATTTTTTAACCCTACCAATCACAATGAGGAAAGGTACAATCAGGCGCTCTGTAAGACAAGGAACACGATTGAGAGGTCATTTGGAGTGCTGAAGAGGAGGTTTCATTGCCTGCACAGAGAGCTCAGAATGTCCCCAGTGAGGGTCTGCAAAATCATGTGTGCCTGTGTGGTTCTCCATAATATGGCAAGGTAAGGTTTAATGGTCCATTATGTTTTTGATAGTTGGTTTATGATTTAAAAACTGCTTTGTGCTTTGAGATTCCACTACAGATGTGGGGAAAATAATGCTGTTCTCTCCTGTTAGAGATCTAGCCCTTCCCAAGCCAGATGAGCCTGAGCAAGGACAGGTGGGGGCAGAGCCGACACTGGACAGTGAGCCAGAGATGGAGCAGGGAGCAGGTCACTACGTTCAACACGCTCTGGTGGAGGCCATTTTCTCTGCATGATGGCCCCATTACCATATCATCAGTACATTCCTTGTGAAATCAATTAATCTATTGTACATTTGCTCCATATTGATATTTTACGTGTTTGAACTCATAGGCCCCCACACACATACAGTAGACACACACACACACACACACATGCAACAAAGCACAAAGAAATAAAATGTTACGTTTTAATTATTTATTCATTGACTTATTTTTTGATTTGTACAGATTCAAAAATGTGTAATATCAATTCATTACTGTATTATCAATATGTACAGATTCATTTTTTCTCAATTAAATAACTTAAACTATCTTTTTAAATTCAGTCTCTGCATTTCCAATTTTCAGTTTTTGTTTTTCCAGTTTTTATATTTCAATTTTCAATTTAAGATGTTCCAATTGGAGATATTTGTACTACTGTTCCAAGACTTTGGCCATGGTCACTTTCTTTGCTGCTTGGACAGCTCCTGTTGAATCATTCTCTGTGGGGGGACTGGGAGTTGAGTGACCTTCAAAGCTGCTGTCTAACACAGTCTTTGTCTAAAGCAACAAATGAGTGTATCAAAGGCGCGAAAGACATGTAAATCATGACAAATTTCAAAATGAAATGGGCAAAGTCTACTGATAAGTCAGCACGAGTAGCCACAAGCTAAGGTTTTAAACTACTGGTGGCAACCCAATAAAAGAAAGAAAAAAATTACTCACCTTCACGGGCGCGATCGGCGCTGTCTTCACTGTCCACAGCTACCAAAAAAAAGTGATATTTTATTGTTTTATGTGTTATTTCATTAATTGGCGCGTTAAAATAACTTATTTAATTTGGTTATCTTGCCTGTTGTGCTGCTGTCACTCACTGACAGCAGCGATGTTTCAGCCGTTGGTGCGGCTACCGCAGGTGAGAGCTCATTCCCTCGCGACGCTCCAGCCTCAACTCCACTCTCTCGTCCTCCGGGTATACCCCAAAACATTGGCGACTCGTCACCGTAAATCTCAATTACCAGTTCCGTTATCTTTTTCAGTTTTGGTAACGGTCCTCCTCCAGTGGCTGGATTTTTTCTCTTCCATAACTCCTTCTTTGATTCTTGTACCATATTTTTAAAACGTTGCCGAACATCTTTTACAGTCCTCACGACCGTTGGATTGATGCTGTTCACCTTTTCGGTTATTTTCTCCCAAACTTGATGACGTCTTATATTTCCATTAACTTGGTTAAAACTACTGAATAAAATACTTTTTTCTGCATTATATTCTTCTAATAAGCAAAGGTTTTCTGCTGCACTAAAGTGCTGTGATTTCCCGCTGCCACCGAGTGTCGCCATTGTGTCCACCATGTTTTTCTCCTCCGTTAAGTGTCTTATTTTACCCATGATACACAGCGCGACCGGCTATCTAAGTCAGTCTTAAATAAGTAACTCATAGACAGGCTTTATGCAACAGGCTTATTGAGGTGTCTATAGCCAGTCTGACTTAAAAATACATTTAAGTTCAAGACTGGGTCTGATTTTATGCAACCGGCCCCTGGAGTAGACATTTTGAACTCTTCTGAAATCAGGGAAACGTTTGACCCAGAGTCAATCAGCACAGTCACATCAACACGCTCAACTAGTCCTCTAACATAGGCTGTGGGTTCGGACTCAACAACTGAACAGGAGTCCAGCACAGTGTCAGAAGTTGCAACCCCCGCGTCCACATTATGACCCTGTGGCGGCAAAACTGGCATCCAGGTCTCGATGCCAGCTACAGGGCGTTTCCCCGTT
Source organism: Gymnothorax reevesii (assembly GCA_029721435.1). NCBI lineage: Eukaryota > Metazoa > Chordata > Actinopteri > Anguilliformes > Muraenidae > Gymnothorax > Gymnothorax reevesii. The sequence continues at coordinate 86,836,760 of CM056575.1, forward strand.
CTTGTCCAAGGGGGGATGGAGACGGCGAATGTCTGGAGGGGGACAGACACCTCACCCCACATCTCTGCTGCTGGTCATCTGGGTCGTATGGCCCCCGTAGGCCCTCGCTGTCCAGGCCGCGTGGTGTGAGGCCTCCAGAGGCGTTACGCGTCCCACGCTCCTGTGGAGACCACTCCCTGGCGTTGAGTCCTCCCTGCAGTCTGCACTGAGTAGAACGGCCCCTCACACGGTCGTCCCACTGGAACTCCATCGAAGTAGACCTGCAGCCAAATCCAGCATAATCACAGCGGCAGGTATTTTGATGTTCTCTGCGCCACACTGCATCTTGCTGATGAGGTCCAGGGAGGGTGGAGCCTTTCCTGATGTACTCCCTATCAGTATTATGTGCTCTCAAGTCTCTCACCTCAGTCTGCAAGTTATCCATTCTGTCGGTGAGACACTCTACTGCATGGATGAGTTTCTCTGTAAGGTTAGCAGTACAGTCCATAACCCCTGTTGACGGTGAATGGAGAGTAGCCTCCACAGCAGGATAAGGGGGGGAATAAAGTAAGCCAGGCTTGTTAGCTCTCACGGTGTGCCTGGCCCACTCACAACGGCTAACAATAGCCAATGCCTCCTACATATCTGTAGCCCCCTGTTCATGGCATTTCGCCTAGAGAGAAGGATCAAGGCCGGCCAGAAAACGCCTGAATTTTTCACCATTCAGCTTGGTCATACTCAGGAAATGCTTCCGTCACGAGTCTGGAAATATCAGCAGCAAAAACTTCTAAACTTTCATTTGGCTGGCGCGGCCGGGCAGACACACGTTTGAAAATACAGGAGAAATTGTTTCTGTCCAAAAGCGCCATTCAACTTCTCCTTCACATGCATATAATCACACTGTACATCCGCTGGCAAACTGTCCCACAGCAAAAAAGCTGCACCATCCAATCGAGTCGGGAGAAAGTTCACTAGAGTGGAAACGTAACTACCGTCACTCGCCCCCCTCGTTAGCGCGTGCACAGCCACTTCAAACTGTTTAATCCACGTAGCAAACGACTTCTGGCCATCACCCCGAAATAGCGGTGGGAGCTCCTTTCTCACATTGCTCACCCTACTTGTCCATGCAGTCGTAAATCCATAATTCTCCTCGTCCTTGTCGCAGTCACGTTTCAGTCCTCCAAACATTATCTTCCAAACTCCTGAAGTAGTTCCACGAGTACTAGCGCCGACTAGAAGTTCAGTAATTGTCCAAAGAGAAAATAAATCCAAAAGCCAGGGCACACTCTAAATACCGCTGCCACTACTGTAGCGTCCGAGTTGTAGGGCTTTTATTGACACTCTTTCTAGGCACAAAAACTCACGAACTTTACTCTGTAGCGCCAACAGCGGAGCCTCGGTTTATTTAGCAACGCACAGCACAACTCGTACACAGACGACAGCCCTATGACAACGTTGCACTTTTTTTTACGTCACTATCTGTGCTGGCTTCTTACAGACTGCAACAAGTGACAGGCTTACACCAGCAACCCGATTACTAAATAGCGTGACAGAAACCAGGTTTAGTTCGCTGGTTGAAACTAGCAAACATGTTTAACCCATTTCTGCAGATGTAGACGCTCGCGTCTATAGAACTGCAAATTTAAGGACGTAGTCACAGTACTCGAACACGAGATGGCACCCCGGATCAGTTATTGAATATTCACAAGCAGGCAGAGCTGAAACACGATTGAGAGTATGGAGAAGTTCCCTCCAATCCCTGTTTTTCAGGAGTTGCATGAATTAAACTCCTCAGCTAAGCCTGATGTGCAAATTAGTCAATATCCTTGCCCATAGTATCGATCCAGCAGTCTAAAAAATTGATCTATTGCGACAGAAAAAATCGTTGTCCTGTGTAGCAACCACTTTAGCTACTGTGAGCCAACGGTATTCCAATTAATGGTTCAGAAATATCAGTTTTCTGAAGCAAAAAATTCTACATGGTATTGATTATCTCACATTCCACTGTCAATTACAGTAATCTCTTTCAAAAAATGCGTAGTTCCCTACCGTGGATTTACGTGTAGATTCCTTCATCGACAAATTCAGCTCTTCCTTATATCCTCCCGAGTACTGGTGTTGATAGCTAATCACTCAAATATACACTCTGGCTCTTCTTCGTAACTGCACAATTACACTTCATGCCCACGTGAAATTTCCCCGGTAACGATGTATTGATTGCCTCGTTTCTTATCCAATTCCCGAGTGTTTAAACATTCTACAGTACGCGAAACACATTGATTGGACAAACACAGAGCATACAGGCCTATGCGTATCAGCAGGCTCGGTTGCATCCTGTCAACGTTGCGCACATTACGCGGCTGAATTAGACGCGATTTCGAGGAAAAAAAGGGCTCGCAAAACTGGCCTTGAAGTATTCAGTTACATTTACAGGATTTAATTGAGATAAGGACATGGTCAATGGGAATTATTTGAATGGAACAGGACTGGAGGGTTCTTGCTACTAGATACATCGATCTCCGGAGGAGGGATTCATTAAAAAGCTTAGGCTTCTTTTGCTTATTACTTTTGCTTTTTGTTTTGGAATGAATACCGTATTCTACAAAGTCGAATGCGGAGGTTTTTTTCGTGTATAAAACGTGAACTTCCCATGCATTTGGATGGACCCCCTGCTACGTTCATTGCACGGTTCTGTTGAATCTTGGGAGGAAATATACAGTTTTATCTACCCTGAAAGTGGAATGTCTATTCTGTTAAAATAAGGTATATTTCAGAATTCAGATATCACTGAGTTAGTGAGTTGTACTTGTTCCTTATAAGTGTTGAAATGAGGTTGTGAGCTCGGATGTCAGAACTGCCCGTTTCATTGCAGAGTGAATGTCCTGACCGTTTAATCAGCAGTTTATTTATTGACTGTGTGTGCTGGCTTGGGGAACTAAGAAGAAAAATGGACAAAACTCTAAACTTTGTTATGGAGAAAAGGCATTTTTGTGTTTGGAGAGGTTACTGGTGACCACTGATGTTCAGCTGCTCTCATATTGATAAATTCATGCTAAACACAACCAGAAAATAATTAGTTCATATAAAATTTCATGCCTCAAAACTTTATTTGTGTTAAATACATTATTTTTTTATGATTTGACAGTACATCATTTTGAGACTTCGGGGAGACACTTGGATAGCTGTGTAATTTGGCTAATAGCATGTAGGTAATCTAGAATGTAATGTTGAAGATGAATTCTACTTGTGGTAAAGGAGTTTATGATCTGAGAAATGTATAGATTTAAGCCCCAGCAGTTTTTCCATTCTCAGTATTATTTTTTTCAATTTTAATGGTGAATTCTGATGAAGATTTTTTATGTTTTTATGTTTGCAGTCCATTTTCTCCACCAAAATCATGAAAATAAACTGAAATACGATGTATTTCTAAATGCTGTAAGTGTCTTTTCTGAGTAAAGCCACAGTTTTCCTCTTTATGAAGCTTTAATCTTGAATTATACAGCATTAAATTGGGTAACCCATAAATAGCCAAATTTGGCTTCTGCGCAAAGGGGTTCATTAACGTTTGTTGACATTATTTTCTGGTAAAAACTATGTATCTTGCAAGTGTTCACTTTAAGTAACTATCTGTTTCTGACTCATTAGATCACTTATTCAACCAACATTACATTCATTCAGTTTGGCGAAGTATTAGCAGCATGACTTAACATGGAGCGACTTTTTTTCCCTCACGCTCTCAGACAATGAATTTTCCACAAAAGTGATACGTGATACCCATGAATGTCATGGGTTGGGCCATGGGAAAAGTGCTGTAGTTACGCGATGAAGAGAAATGTGGAAAAAATATCAAATTACAGTTCTCTTCTACGGGTCAGCCATTGCAAACACATGTAATCAAAGCTGGCGATCCAGTTGCGTGTCTCAAGCCCCGCTTGAGAAAAAAGAATATTCATGACCTGAATAGCACGGTCAGTTTACTCTTGACTTTTAGCCTTCAAATAGCCCCGCCCTTCAAACCAATCAAATGCTAGACTGCATAAATAGGTTGTCTTGGAGACGTAGCCTCCACAATTGGGTCTTATATGGCTTCTCTGGAAAAATGATTGGAACGAGTTCGCTGAAATATTGGTAGGGACAATCTGGCTTCCCAAAATATTGGTAGAGACATGTCCCGACCTTCCATATACAAACCTATGCCCTTGATGCAGTATGGTGTTTAACCCTTTGTTCCAAAATCTCCCATATGAGATCAGTTCATTTGAGATCTGGAGACTGTGAAGGCGGTGGCATATGCTTAGGAAAAGCATTCAGTGACCCCTTCTGCCCTCTAGGCCTTGAGTCACTGTCATCCTGATTGAAACAGCTCACCATCATAATAGAAATGCTTCATTATGGAACCTGAAGGTAATCACCCAGAATCACTCTGCAAATCAAATCACTTGATTTGCCTCAGTCTGCAATGGCCTCTCAGAGCCATGTTGTAGTAATACATTCAGAATGTTGTTTGGCATTATTTTGCTGAAATAAGCAAAGCCTTCCTTGTCAAAGATATCTGGATGGCAGTATAAGGAACTCCAAAACCAGTGTATATTGTTTAGCATTAATGATGTCTTAACAGATGAGCAAGTTACCCATGCCATGTGCAATAATGCACCCCCAATACTTTAATGGATGCTGGCTGCTGAACTGTGCACTGATAACAAGCTGGATGGTTCCTCTCCTCTTTAGTTCAGAGGAGCCGGCGTCCATAATTCCCCAAGATAATTTCACATTTTTGATTGGTCAGACCACAGGACAGCTTCTCACTGTGCCTCTGTCCATCTTAAATGAGCTTGGGCCCAGCGAAGGCCGCAGCATTTCTGGATCTTGGTTTAAAATTTGCATAGCAGTTTTAACTTGCATTTGTAGATGCAGCAACAAATGGTGTTTGCTAACAATGGTTAACAGTTTTCCTGAGCCAATCCAGTGATTTCCACTTCAAAATCGCATCTGTTTTTAAGGCAGTGCTGCCTGAGAGCCCAAATATCATTGCCATTGAATTTTGGTTTTTGGTCTTGTCCCTTGTGTACAGAGATTTCTCTGGATGCTCTGAATCCTTTGATAATATTCTGTGCTGTAGAGGATGAAATCCCCAAATTCTTTGCTATTTTACATTAAGAAATGTTCATTTAAATTGTTGAACTATTTTCCCATGCAGTCTTTCCCTGAGTGGTGAAGCCATTGCCATCTTTATGTCCGAAAGGCTTCTTATACCCAATCATGTTACTAATTTGTTGCCAATTAACCTTCTTTTACAGTTTTTAATTCAACTTTTCCAGTCTTTTGTAGCCCCTGTCCTAGCTTTTTTGAAATGTTTTGCTGGCATCAAATTCAAAATGAGCACGTTTTTCCAAAGACAAAATTTTTTTTTTTCTCAGTTTCAACATTTGATATGTTGTCTTTGCACTATTTTCAATTAAATATAGGGTTTAACAAATATGCAAATCATTGCAAATGACATTGCTTATGTTTTCTTGTGGCACACAACACTGATCGCGTCCTTTATTTGCAGTTTGCTCCTACCAAGGTGTTGGAAGTAAATGTTCCATGAAAGCCAAGTTTTTAGTTAGCCCATATATTACTTAGAAGGCTACATTTTTAATCTGCTTTTGTCTTTTTGTCTCTTCATCTTTCTTTTTTTTCCATTTTTGGTGAAATTGGAGAAAATGTACCTATAAACTTGAACATGGATGTTGTTACTCAACTAGTAGAAACTTTATGATTGGATTCTATGTTTCATCATTCCTATTCCCTGCAAAAATGTTCTGTAGCACTTCTATGGAATTCTACAGAACACCAATGGAAATAAATAGAACATTTTAGGAGAACAGCATGTTGAATAGGATTTTTTGTGTGTTCTATTTATTTATTTTTTTTTTTGCTAGAAACCTATAGAACACCTCCATAGAAAAGAAAGTCCTATAAGATTATTGCTGTTCCATAAGACCTACCTAAAGAACACCCTAGTTGAAAAACCTGGTATTTGATGGTCTTTAGGACCTTCTAATTGAACAAAAGCTTAATTGTGATAGTGATTTTATTTATTTCAAAACAGGGACAGCGCACAATAAGACATTAATCTTGTACAGCAAGAGAATATGCATTGTGCCAGGTTCTAGCAGATTGCTATTTTCCTCCTGTAGTCCCTGTGCAGGTTGATAAAATAGTACATAGAAAATTAGTATAGGAAAAGAATATTATTACATAAAATTACAGAACAAGGCAAAGCGACAATATATAAAATAGATAAATATAAAAATGAAAGCAAATTCAACAGGACAGGTTACCCCCCAACACACGCACGCGCGCGCACACACAAACACACACAAAATTCATAAATGTGTACACTCTTGTTGTTGTGATCCCGCATTTTCTGTCTTTGCCTTGCCCATGTACCATGTCTTTGCCATGCCCATGTTCATGTCTAGTTCAAGTTCTATGCCTGGCCTAGTGCCATGTACTATTGATTCTTGTGTTTTAGGGACTTCTGCTTCGACTGACCATTCTTGGACTATGTATTGTGTATTTGGTTATTAGGAGTGAAGAGTGAAGTCCTTGGAGTGAAGTCCTTCCCCAATGCTGTAGTGATCACTGTCCGATAGTCTGCATCAGAAATCTGAAACTTCCCAGAGCAAAGCCCCGTATTATCTCAAAAAGAAATTTCAAAAATTTTGACTCCCAGGATCTCCTAAATGTTCTAAGTGTGATCTAAACAGGATTTGCCTTTTATCAGACCCTGATCTAGCCCTTGCTGAATTTATCAAAACTTTTAACTGTATTGCTGATAGACATGATCCTTTTAGAACTCTTAGAATTAGAAATAGAAACACAGCCTGGTTCTCACACGAGCTATCTGAGATGCTCTTAAAAAGGAACATGACATGGACAAAAGCTAAAAAAACAGGTGTGGATTCTGAATGGACTTTTTACAGGCAACTCCAAAACAAATGTACATCTCTCACCCGGAAGGCTAAATCATCTTATCTGACCTCTCTACACTCTAGTGCCAGGAACCCTGCTCAATTTTGGAAAAGGATTAAATCCTTGAAGACCAACACTATAGTAGCTCTACCACAACAGATTGCATCAAACTCTGTCACCATAACAAACAAAGAGGAAATTTGCAATACCTTAAATGATCATTTTGCCAGCGCAGGCCATGTTTTTTCAACTTTTAATCACGCAGCTATTACCATTCCCAATCAGCCCAATTGCCAAACACCAGCCGGACAACCAAATGTCAACAACCAGTGCAGGTTTTCTTTCAGACCAGTCACTGAAAGAGAAGTCTTTGATGGCTTGGCTGCCATGGACTCAAAACAGGCCTCCGGTGCAGATCTATTGGATCCTTTTCTCATTAAATTAGCCAAATCCATTTTAGTTACTCCCCTAACCCATATTTATAATATTTCACTTGCTGTCCCAAAACTGTGGAAAACTGCCCAAGTTACCCCATTACATAAGGGAGGTGATACTTCTAACCCAAATAATTACCGCCCTATATCAAAGTTACCATGTCTTGCAAAACTGTTTGAATCTTTGGTAAATCAGCAGCTCTGGGTGTTTCTAAATACAAATTCAATTCTCAACCCGTATCAATCAGGTTTTAGAAGTGGACACAGTACGGTGTCTGCAGCATCTTTGGTTTTAAATGATATTGCTTGTGCATTGGATGAACACAGACACTCTGCCGCTTTGTTTGTAGACCTAACTAAAGCTTTTGATGCTGTTGACCATCCAACTTTATTGGAAATGCTAGATCACATAGGTTTTGATGAATCTGCCTGTAAATGGTTTAGGAGCTATCTCTCAGACAGATCCCAATGTGTTAAGGCTGACTTCATTCAATCACCCCATACATCTGTAACCAAAGGAGTGCCACAGGGATCAATACTGGGTCCTGTACTCTTCACCCTGTTTATTAATGGTATAAATCCGTGTCAAGACATCTGTAAGGTCCATTATTATGCTGATGATACTGTGCTGTACGCTTCTGCTCTCTCTATGGAACTAGTAAAGGATTCTTTGCAGAAAGCCTTTGATCGCTTTCAATATTCTCTTTTAGAACGCAAACTGGTTTTAAAGGCCTCCAAAACCAAATATGTAGTGTTCTCCTCTTCAGGTTCCATGCGGGATGATTTTTTTTCTATTTGCACCCTAGATGGCACTATAATTTATAATGTCCTCTTACAAGTATCTAGGTATTTTTATAGATGAAAATCTGTCTTTTAAATTGCATATTGAGGAATTATCCAAACGTCTGAGAATGAGGCTTGGATTTTTATATCGAAACAAATTTAACTTCTCAAGAGAAACCGGAATTTGTTAGTTCAGTCAACGTTCATGTCAGTTCTTGACTATGGTGACATTATTTATATGCATGCAAGCGATACAGTGTTAAAGCAGCTCGACTCAATTTACCATTCTGCTCTACGCTTTATTACTGGGGATAAATTCAGAACGCATCATTGTACTCTATACCAGTCGGTAGGTTTGTCATCTCTATCTGACAGGAGAGCGCAGCATTAACTGGTATACATTTACGAAGCAATCCTACAAAAACTTCCTGGCTACTTAACCTCTCTTTTATCCTGGCGTACAGGTCATTACCAAACTAGGTCCCAAGATTATTTGCTTCTTAATGTTCTTTTTGCAAAGACGGAGATAGGTAAAAAAAGCCTTTAAACATTTTGCCCCCAGGGCTTGGAACAAACTTCAAGAGTCCGCCAAACTTGCCACTCTGATACCATTAGGTACATTTAAGCATTTAGCCAATTCTGACGGCCATCACAATTGTAATTGCTTTAGTTAAATCCGATAGGTTTGTTAGCCCACGTGTGTTTTATTGGTTGATATATTCTTATTGTTCCTGTATCCTGCTCAAATGCTTTTATTGTTTTTTACTTGTTTGCTCTTGCATTTTGTATTTATGTATTATTTATTCTTGTGCTCAGGGCACCACTGCAAATGAGACCCTGGTCTCAGTGGGTTCCCCTGAATAAATAAAGGTTTAAATGAATGAATGAATGAATGAGGATTTCTTTTATTATTTTCATATTTTTGTTTATCTAGTCTCCATGCCATGTTTTGTTTTCATAGCCATATTTATTTTTCCTTGCCATGCTTTGCACTTTGTCTCCCCCGTCTTGTCAGGTGTGTATCTTTGCTCACGGTCCCTTGTCTTGCGTGCCACTCATTCGGGTGATTTATTGGTTTCTGGGTTTCAGTCTTCTTTCATTATCTCATGTTCTTCCTTCCTCTCTCTTTTACAATCTTACTAACACAGATTAACAGTTTGTTATTTACGCTAATTACTAACCCACACTAACCCTGCATATTTTGACTAACTTACTAACAAGCACTTGGGATTGTATAGCTGCACTTACTAATTGACTAACGATCTCTCAGCAGTCCCCCTATTCCAGTCTCTGCCTGCTTGCCATTCCCCAATTATCTCTGCTGCGATTTTCTGTAGGTCTCCACAAATGCGTTGTGCTTTCCTTTCTCCTAACTATGCACTTTTAGTACTCCGTGACTGGAGCTGTTTGTCTGTCCATAGGTTTGTCTTGTTATCCCTGTCTGCGTTTTGGCTTCGGCCAAATTCATGTGATTAGGTTATTCCCAATGTGTAACTCCTTGATTATTGTTCCATTGATTGCACCTGTTTCCTGATTATGTGTTCTCCCTGATGTGTATAATGATGTCTGTTTGATTCACTTCCTTGTCAGATCGTTCTTCCTTATTTCCTGTGCTACGCTTCTCTCACCTTGCTTTATAGTAATTTATCTTTCTGACTTGACTACCCTAGACACCGAGCTTTGCCGATTCCCTGTACTTTTGCCGCATTCTTGTTTTTCAACCTCTTTTTGTCCGACTTCGATTTTATGATTGGTGCTCTGTGTATGACTCTGGATTTCGCCCATTGGACTCTGATTTTGGATTGCGGACATTGTACTGTTGCCAGCTCTGTTTGGGGGTTTCCCCCTTCAGAAATAAAGCCTCCTTCTTGTATTCTTCTGGTTTTCGCTTTTGGATCATTTCGTAAAACCCAACACTTGTCTTGACACTAGCCAACACTTGACAACATGTGAGAAGGCATGGGAACTTCTACATGAAATAATGACTGGCAGAGCATTCCATTGAGTCATGGCAATACAAGAAAATGATGACTTCCCAAATGCAGTTTTGCGTTGGGGTACACGACACTCACCCCTTGTAACAGTTCTTGTTCTTGTTGACTTTTCAGAACAGAGTGTAACATATTTTTTTCAAGGGGGGAGCTGCGACATTGTGAATAATTTTGAAAAGTAAGCAGACATTTGAGTGTCAGATTCTCTGATTCTCAAAGTTTAAAATGTCATATTTATTGAGTATAGGACAGGTGGTAGTGCTGTGGATTTTTATCATGGATTTTGAGGGCGCTTTTGGGAAAGACATCTTAAATAAGGGTTAAATAAAAATAAAAATTATGACTCCTTGCAATGCTCTATCGAAGGGTCAATTAACCTGATGTGTACCTGGGTCCTAGAAGTGAGAGACTGGACCAATAGCATGAAAATGTGCAATATGCAGTGATATCCACTATACTGAGGTAGCAAGGAAATCTTTTCCCTTTTAACTTTAAGGCGTGCTTATAAGCAGATGGGGTACCAGGCACATACCAGCTCATTGATTCTCTGATCAGACCATTGATTGACTGACTAATCACACAAATCAGTATTTCAGTAACGGTACATGAAGACCTCTTTCCATTTCCTCGGCAACAGTTCAATTACAACTTTATTATGCTATAAAGGAAAACTCGTGTTCCTCTTTTGCTTACGAAGACATATATGTTGAAAGTTTGTGCTTTTGAACTTATCCATTAATTAAAAAAATAAAATTATTCCTTTCCATTTACATGCACGTGATTGCAGATTATATGCAGATTATGCATTAATTTGAACACAATTTGAGGTCTGCTAAGACTTATTCCCACCATCTTTATACATGCATCATGGTCACCTAACAGGATTACTAATATGGCGTTCCTTTTCAGCGAAGGCACTCAGTTCCTTCAAATTCAATTCAATTCAATTCAAATAGATCAGGATCAAGTACGATCCTCATTTTCCCAGGTGCCAGATAGCTCACGTGGTTATAGCACTGTGTTGCAGAGCAGAAGCATCTGGGTTCAAGCCCTGGTCAGAGTAGCAAACAATTGGCTATTATGCTACAGGGATGCAAATTGTGAAGGGTAATATTACATGGTTGCCTTATTTGTCGCCTTCCAGATTTGGGTGGACTTCAAGATGCCAAATTAGAAAAAAAAAAAACAAAACACTTCTACAAGAGCTGTTCCATAGAGATTTTCTATCAAACGTTTTTTCTATAGGATTCGAAGTACTAAAGTTCTATAGAATTCTATTGAACTGTCCTATAGGATTCCTATAGCACATTTTTGCAGGGTTGTGCATAATCTTTTTTGTCAAGTTGACAAATTAATCTGCTGTAGTTAGTTGCCAAGCAGAAGTGAGCTGACAAGGACAAGCATTTACATTTGCACCAAAAGATTTCTGCAGTTTTCCTTCTGGTGAGCTAGGGAGCTGCCTGAATCTACCCCAGCTGTGACATTACAGAGTCTTCCCATTTTAAGTATGTGTGTGTTTGTGTGTGGGGCATATTGTTGACTTAGTTTATGACTGTGTATAACATGGAGGCAGCAAAAGTCAATGTCCTCTTTCTTTCAGATCAATGGGTCTGCTGAATTTCCATGGCATCCAGGGTCTGTTATTTACGTTGTACATGCAGATGAAATAAAGATAATTCTTATTCATAAAAATTACCTGTTTCAAATTGCATTCGGATGAACTAAGGTGTTTTCATGCACCTCAGCCAAATATATTTGATCTTAGTTTTTTGCAATTCCTGACATGACGTGGTGAAATAATTGGTCTATAAACAATTGATGGAAAAAATACTTGTCATGCATAAAGTAGATGTTCTCACTATCTTGCCAAAACTATAGTTCAACATGAAATCTGTGGATTTTTAGGGGGAAAAAAGACAGTGACTTCATCCTAAGTGTATGTAAACTTTTGGCTTCAACTGTAAATTTGGATCAAAAATTTTGCCTACAATTTTTCCTATCTTTTCATTTTACCTGATGCCTTCACTACTCCTCAGAAAAAAACCCAGAGTTATATGCTATTTCATTTTTGCTACCTCTATACTGCTGTGTAACTGACAGACCATGCCACCAAGTTTTGCCTCACTATACACTCAAGTCTATGTATGGGTCCCCCAATGTGTGACTGTCCTCCACTTTGTTCTTAATGTTGACTGTTTGCAGAATGCTCTGTGCATCTGTTTTGGCATGCCACTGGTTTGTATCAAAGATATTGTAGCTTGTGTCTTGGTATTTAGTGCTAATAGAGTCTGTTTAATATAAAGCAATTTCTCTCTTCAGTTCCAGAGGATTTGAAAACTGGGCACAAGAGGTCCTGCAGGATGTACCTGTGGGATAATCCTGCTGCATTCCACATCTAAAACTGAGGTTGAAGCTAAATATGTGTGCAGGACTAGGAAAAGGGGTCACTTGAGATTTTTTTCCACTCTGAGATTAGCGGGGTATCTCAGTGATATCCCACTGATACATATTTACTACTGTACTGTCAATTTACAGCACTTTGATGTGCACAAATTCACCCAATTTTTTTCCTCAAATGAAAAACTTGAACCACTCTTTGATTTTCTTGGAAAATCTCAATTTTCATAAAATGACCCAAGTGACCCCTTTTCCTAGTCCTGCACACATATGGTCGTCTTTAATGAGAATCAGAAAGAATCTGAAATTTGCCTAGAATCAGTTATTGCAACGCTTAACAATAATTTCAATACTAGTCCTTGAAGGACTCTGATGAAGATGTAGTTTTACATCGAAACGTTAGTCACTTATTGTTATGCACCTTTATTAATAAAAAGTTAGAATTAAGCAGATATCTGTGCTGTACCGGCTTTCTTTTTACTTTAGATCATCATGCATATCAATGAGCAGGTTTCTTCAGCTTCACATTATTTCTGTCACTCCGCATGCATAATGCCCAAAATACTGGATGGTAGTGTGCCTCCCACAAGCATAATGTCTAAAATAATGGACAGACAGACCACCCACTTGCACCCCCCCCCACACACACACGCACACGCACACACACACACACACACACACACACACACACTAAATTTTGCACCAAATCACAGCAAATGGTTCAAGGCATTTGTATGTACTCGATGCATCAAAGGGTGAAAATTAGACTGTGCAGGTTTTTAGAATTTCTCATCTTTAACCCCTTTGCGCGAAGCCATGTTACCTTTTTTAAGGCTTTATATTTCAGCTTCACAGAGAGGAAGGGAATGGCTTAATGAGTGAGTCGAGACACGTGAAGCATTTAATATTACATCGTATTTCATTTAATTTCCATGATTTTGAAAGAGAAAAAGGGCTGCAAACCTTTAAAATCTTAATGAAAATTCAGCATTGAAGTAAAAAAAAATACTGAGAATTGAAAAATGGCTGGGGTTAAAATGATACATTTCTGGGATCATAAACTCATTGACCACAAGTGTAGTTCATCTCAGCATTACATTCTAAATTATCTACTCTCTAGGAGCTAAATAAGACAGCTATCCAGGTGGCTTCCCGAACTCTAAGATCCCTCAAAATAGTGCACTGTCAAATCATAAAATAATCATATCTTTAACACAAATCAACTTCTGAAAAATCAACTTCTTATATGAATGAATGATTTTCTGGTTGAATTTAGCATGAGTTTATCCATATAGGTGCAGTTGGACATCAGTGGTCACCAGATACCACAAAACATGCCTTTTCTTCATGATAAAATTTAAAATTTTGTCAATTTTTTTCTTCAGAGTCCCACAAGCCAGCACACATACTCATTAAAGGAACTGGTTATTTAAAGGTAATTCACCCTGCAGTTAACACCAGCAGTTCCCACTTCTCAGCTCGCAACCTAATATAAACACTTTCCACACCTTATGAGGAACAAGTATAACTCACTAACTCAGTAATATCTGAAATATACCTCATCATAACAGAACAGACATCCCACTCACAGGAGAAATCAGGCAATACTTTACCCTGGATTGAACAGTATAGTGCAATGAAGTTACCAGGGGGTCTACCGAAGTCCTTGAGCTTTTGGCATAATAAACAAGCCAAAACATTGGCCTCCGATTGAGTTGAATACGGTATAAATTCAAAAACAAAAAGCCACATTGAGCAAAATGCAAGCGCAGTAGCATTGGTTCATCATTAAATCCCTCCTCCAGCGACAGATGTATTTGGTATAAGGATCCCTCTAGTCCTGTTTCATTCGGAATAATTCCCATTGACCATGTCTTTACCTCATCTAAATCCCGAAAATGTTACTGAACATTTCAGGCTGGTTTTGGAAGTCTTTTTTTTTCTCTTTAAATTGCGTCATTTTCAGCTGCGCAACTGTGCCTAACGTTAATAATAATGAATAATAATAATGTATTTAATTTATAATGCACTTTACATCCATCAGGATCTCAAAGTGCAACAAAGGCAGGTACATGAAAAAAAGAAAGTAAAAGTCACAGCAGTAACAGTAAAAAGATTAAAAAGACATGGAGTTTAAAGGCATACAAGCCAGTGCAGTTATGGGAAAGCTTGACTGAAAAGGTGGGTTTTGAGTCCGCTCTTAAATGATTCAACTGACTGAGGTGATCTTAGGTGGGCTGGAAGAGCATTCCAAAGTTTGGGGGCGACGGAGCAGAAAGCCCGGTCTCCCATATTGCATAGTTTAGTCTTTGCAGGCTAAAGGAGGCAGGTGTTTGAGGAACGGAGGTTGCGGGATGAGGGTTGAAGAAAGACAAGTTCTTTGAGGTAGGAGGGGGCGTTGCCATGGATACATTGGTGGGTGAGCAGGGAGATCTTGAACTCAGTTCAGTATATGATGGGAAGCCAGTGGGGAGATTTGAGGATAGGTGTGATATGTTCACGCTTTTGTACTCTCATCAGGATCTTGGCGGCGCTGTTCTGGATGTATTGGAGCTTTTCGAGGCTCTTGCCAGGGATCATGATGAGAAGTGCGTTGCAGTAGTCCAACCGGGGGGAGACGAAAGCATGGATGAGTTTTTCGGAGTCAGCTAGGGTGAGTGTGGGACGGAGTTCTGAGACGTTTCTGAGGTGGAAGAATGAGGTTTTGTATAGGTGTTTGATGTGGGCGTCGAAATTCAGGTGGGGGTCCATTTTTACCCTGAGGTTGGTAACAACTGTTGAGGGTGGAATGTCCTGTCCTGAGAAGGTGATGCTGGTTATGGGGGATGTGCTTATCTGGTGTGGGGTGCCGATTTGCATTATTTGTGTTTTTGAACTGTTGAGCTGCAGGAAGTTGATGGTCATCCACGCCTTGATCTCCTCCAGGCAGGTGGTGAGAGTGGATAAGGGAGTTGGTGAGGCTGAGGATGGGTTGAGTTTGAGGTAGAGTTGTGTGTCATCAGCATAACAATGGAAGGAGATTCTCCACATTCACAGAATACAACCTACCTTGCTCTTGCGCAAAGGCTTTTATACTCTTCTCGTTGTCCAATCAGTGTCTTTCAGTTACTGTGGAAAGTTTAAACAATCTGGCATTGGATAAGAAATTAGTCAGTCAAGACATCATTATCGGGAAGCTTCAAGTGGGCGTGAACTATAAGTGTGCAGTTACGCAGATGAGCCAAAGTAAATCATTGAGTGATTGGGTAGCAACATGAGTACTTAGGAGGATAGAATTTGTTGATGGAAGAATGTACGCGTAAATACACAGTAGGGAACTACGCTTTTTTGGTATGTGATGACTATAATTGATAGTAGAATGACATAGTATCAATACTTGTCAAAATCTTGTTTCGGAAAACGTCTATTTCATCACTACTAATTGGGATACCATTACCTTATTGCAGCTGAAGTGCCTAGTACAGAGGACAACAATTTTTCCTGTCGCTAGAGTTAATTTTTCTTAACTGCTGGATAGATACTATGGGCAAGTTTATTGAGCAGTTTGCACATCAGGTTTTGCTGAGGAGTTCAATTCATGTAACTCTGGAAAAACAGGGACGGGACAGAACTTGTTCATATTCTAAACCATGTTCAAGCTTGGCTTGCTTGTAAATATTCAATAACTGATCCGGGTGTGCCATCAAGTGAGAAAATATTGTAGCTACGTGCATGAATTTGCAGTCCATGTCTACTGGTGGGCACATCTGCACGAGGAGTTAATAAAAATACTGAATTGCAGTGTGTTTGCCTCTCTTTGTAAAAGCGAGTGCAAATTGATATAACCTGTGGATATCTGGGATTAATAAGTCAAGACTTATGAATAAAACTAAGAAAGAATCTTGAATGTGATAAAGTGGTATCTGGTTTTGGTCTACAAATGGGTGTTGATTCATAATTCAGTGCAACTTAAGAAAATGTATGGAGAATAAGTCATAATCTGAAAAATAAGACTGTCTGAGGAATAAATCATAAATCCAGCAATACACCTTGCCAATACCGACAAAGTACCAAGCACAAAGGTTGTATGCAAAATCAGGTCCTACTTTAAAGGGATAGTTCGGGATTTTTCACATGAATCTGTATGGCATCACGGTCTTTAGTCTCGTGCACCCACACTGACTTTCCCCCGACAGTGTCCTGTGAGCCGAGTTCTGTCCAGTTTTGGTCAAAGCGAAAGTAGTTCCGGCAGGTTTCCTGGGGTCTGCAAAGTAAAACGTTTTTCTTCTCAAAACAGTATGTGTTCGAACGAGTGATTTATTTGCATAACAAAACCCTGGTAATCCAAAAAGTCACATCTTGTAATTGCTTGGGGCTACTTTCTCTCAATAGCGATCACTGCGCGCTGTCACTGCTAACAGCTGTGCGCACTAGCCAAATACTTTCATCAGTTGTTCGACAGTGTTTACCGACTACAGACCCACGACGCTAACGAGCTAGTTCGAGAGCTAGAGTGAGAAGTTCATCAGCTTCTCCAGAAAATACTTTCCACAAATAATAACAATGACAAATATGTTTATGTACAATTATTCCACTAAGAAACATTCTCTGTTATAGAATACCAAGGCAGAAAGCGTAAGCTTCGACTTTTCATGTCCTTTTTTGACTGATTTCCAAATGACACGGTCACTGACCATCCTCGTCATTTGAAAACTTCCATACAGCTTACATATTCCAGCCAGAGTAGGATGTCTCCTTACGGTCGAGGACGGCAGACTCGAGAGAAACTAGTACTTCTTAGCGAACTGACCCAGGAATAACCGGAGCACTCGGAGTAACTTTCCAAAGGATTTCATTATTATTTCGGGAAGACGCTGGTGCGTCAACATCTAAATAAATATGTATGCTGGGTGCTGTGGTCATGTTTACTCAAGGTAAACTTTGTAATTTTTTGCAAATATTAGCTCATTTGGAATTTGATGCCTGCAACATGTTTCAAAAAAGCTGGCACAAGTGGCAAAAAAGACCTGAGAGAGTTGAGGAATGCTCATCATACACTTATTTGGAACATCCTACAGGTGAACGGGCTAATTGGGAACACGTGGGTGCCATGATTGGGTATAAAACCAGCTTCTCTGAAATGCTCAGTCATTCACAAACAAGGATGGGGCGAGGGTCACTACTTACTGAACAAATGCGTGAGCTGATTGTCAAACAATTTAAAAACAACATTCCTCAACGAGCTATTGCAAGAAATTTAGGGATTTCATCATCTACGGACCGTAATATCGTCAAAACGTTCAGAGAATCTGGAGAAATCACTGCTCGAAAACGACAAGGCTGAAAACCAACATTGAATGCCCGTGACCTTCGATCCCTTAGGTGGTACTGCATCAAAAACCGACATCAGTGTGTAAAGGACATCACCACAGGGCTCAGGAACACTTCAGAAAACCACTTTCAATAACTACAGTTCGTCGCTACATCTCCAAGTGCAAGTTAAAACTCTACAATGCAAAGCGAAAGCCATTTATCAACAGCACCCAGAAATGCTGCCGGCTTCGCTGGGCCCAAGCTCATCGAAGATGGACTGATGCAAAGTGAAAAAGTGTTCTGTGGTCTGACGAGTCCACATTTCTAATTTTTTTTGGAAACTGTGGACGTCGTGTCCTCTGGACCAAAGAGGAAAAGAACCATCCGGACTGTTATAGGCGCAAAGTTCAAAAGCCAGCATCTGTGATGGTATGGGGGTGTACTAGCGCCCAAGGCATGGGCAACTTACAAATACGTGAAGGCACCATTAATGCTGAAAGGTACATACAAGTTTTGGAGCAACATATGTTGCCATCCAAGCAACGTCTTTTTCATGGACGCCCCTGCTTATTTCAGCAAGACAATGCCAAGCCACATTCTGCACGTGTTACAACAGCACGGCTCCGTAGTAAAAGAGTGCGGGTACTAGACTGGCCTGCCTGTAGTCCAGACCTGTCTGCCATTGAAAATGTGTGGCGCATTATGAAGCGTAAAATACGACAACGGAGACCCCGGACTGTTGAACAACTTAAGCTGTACATCAAGCAAGAATGGGAAGGAGTTCCACTTGAAAAGCTTCAAAAATTGGTCTCCTCAGTTCCCAAACGTTTACTGAGTGTTGTTAAAAGGAAAGGCGTTGTAACACAGTGGTAAAAAGACTCCTGTGCCAACTTTTTTGCAATGTGTTGCTGCCTTTAAACTCTAAGTTTTTTTTTTTTTTTTTGCAAAAAATCATTAAGTTTCTCAGTTTGAACATTAAACATCTTGTCTTTACAGTGTATTCAATTGAATATAAGTTGAAAAGGATTTGCAAATCATTGTATTCTGTTTTTATCTACGATTTACATTACGTGCCAACTTCACTGGTTTTGGGTTTTGTATGAGAGAATCAGCTGAAAGAACATTTAGCAAGTAATTAAGTTAACTGGCATCAGGTGTGTTACATGATTGGCTATAAAAGGGATGTCTTAGAGAGGCTGAGTCTCTCAGAACTGAAGATGGCCAGAGGCTCTCCAACCTGCGAAGGCTTGCGTTAAAAAATTGTGGAATACTTTAAAACCAATGTTCCTCAACTTCAAATCGCAAAGGCTTTGAAGGTCTCATCATCGACAGTGAATAATATCATCAAAAGATTCAGAGAAACTGGAAAAATCTCTCTAAGTAAGGGACAAGGTCGAAGACCTTTACTGGATGCCTTCAGGCGCCCCTTCGGATCCTCAGACACCACTGCATCACTCACCGGCATGATTCTGTCATTGACATCCCTCAATGGGCCCAGGAATACTTCAAGAAACCACTATCTGTAAACACAGACCGCCGTGCCATCCACAGATGCCACCTAATGCTCTATCATGCAAAAAGGTAGCCATTGTTGAGCACGATCCAGAAGCGGCGCCATGTTCAGTCGGCCAAGGCTCATTTAAAATGGACTGTAGAATTAACAGGTCGTCACACCTCAGAAATTTGATGTCAAATTTCAGGAAATTTCGGCTTTTTTAGGATTTTGCTGTGTATTTTCTGGACAACCATAAAATTGACATGCTTGCTGTTTATTGTACCAATAGCACTATGTGAGGAGAGCTTGGCCAGAAAAAAAAATCAGCTCTCTACCTGCAAAACTTTGGTCATAATTGGCCTTCAAAGTTGGTGTCGCAGATAACTTCATCAAATAAATTACCAATTTCAAACAGCGACAGCTCCCTAATAAAAACATATTTGCCATTGAAAATGTGTTTCACTAGCGTACTGGGTATAGATGCTACACTGATGAAATTTTTGAGCCCATGGCATTGATTTAACTAGAGATATTGCCTCCAAAAAATCCACTTTTATTTGACGTTGCAAAAAAGAGTGTGAAAATCAGAAAAACATCGCCATCTTTATTAATTTTTTTTTCAAAACTGAAGAAGAGATTTAACTGAAACGTTACATATCCTATTAAGTACATGGCCTTGGTGTGAGAATTTTTAAAAATAAATCTGAGATGGTCCGGTGGGGAAATTTTCAGAAATTTGTTGAATTGACATGGAATGACCCATATGGCGGAGCTTGGCAGGTGTGGGCTTGGTTTGTATTTGCATGGGAGAGCACCTGGGAAAATGAAGATGGCTGCTGGAAGTAGAGTTGGTGGACCGGTAAGTGGCACTTTTCTCTCTGGTCAAATAATCCTCGATGCCCCAGTGTAGTAATGGGCCCACTGTACTGTAGGAGATCCCATATTTCAGATTAGACTTTAAATGGAGGTACTGACTGACTGCATTCATTAAAGGTGATCTACTATGCTATTTTTCCAAGTTTATATTTTGGTCTTTGACTCGCCTAGAGTACTCCTGATCGCACAAATTGAAAAAAAGGGTATTTTTTTCGCTCACACTGCCATCCTCAAAAAACTGCATTTGTAGTACATTGTTGTCTCTGCCTAAAACGCCTCACTTGGGTGGCTCTTCTGCTATGACCCCCCATCCCTGTTTGCCCACTTTCTTCTGACTGGCCAGCTCTGTGGAGGGCGGATCTAGGCGGGACAAGGCAGAAGAATGCAGTTTTCTGGGTCCGCCTGCCCAGACTGTGAACCTGAGACGCAGCTGCTATCTGAGAAGGACTTGACGGGCGAATTCTGCAATCAAAGGCAGTACATGTGTATAGATCTAATGAACTTGTTCGAATAAATGCAATGGCGAAAGTGGAGGACGCAGTGCAAAAGTCTGGCAGCTCAAGCTCGAATTTGCTTACTACCTACGGCTATGGTGAGTTACACCGGTGTTACTACCCTAGCAAGGATTGAGGGAAAGCTAGAATCCACCCCATACAGACACGTTTGTAGAACGGGTCGACATGCCCAAGTGTAGACTGGAGACCGTAGATATCTGGTGGGTCTGAGTTATGAGGGAAACATGGACAGGGAGGAGCAGCTAAATGTTGACCAACAGCTTATCGGCTGCTTCGGTGTGTAATATTCTAATAACCTGCTGGTTCGTGGGCATAACTGTGGTGTGTCGTTAGCGTGGAGTAACAATCAGCTTCTGTGCTGGTAACTTATATGACGGAGCGGCGAAATAGGCGAAAATTTTTTGCACAACTGATTACATTCAAAGTGAATGGCAGACAAAAATTTGTTTCCCGTCTGGTGTGAATGCTGCTTGACACGCCCATAAAGCCTGTATTTGCATCTTTGCTTTGTCTTTGAATGTAGCTAATCAGTCGCGCGAAGAATTAGTTTCGCGTCCGGTGTGAAAGCTGCTTGATACGCCCATAACGCCTGTATTGGCATCTATGCTTTGACTTTGAATGTAATCTGTCCCGCGAAAAATTCATTTCGCGTCTGATGTGAAAGCAGCTCTATGGATAGTACGTGACAGCTAGAGAGAGCTCGGTTGCGTTATGAACATAATACAGGTTTTACAGACCGTGAGTTCCATTTGCGTGGACAAGTTGCTTGTGTGGAGCTAGTGAATCAATCACTTCTACAGGAAAGAATTTCCTATTTAATCTTCGCCTTTTTCAGCTTTTTATTAGCCAGAAGAATTTCTAAAGGGGGATGAAATTATGTCATGGTAGTACAGAGAAATCGTTTGTTATACCAGAGAGGTTACAGCTTTTGCGTATCGCATTGCTTTCACAGTAGAATCAGAGAGCTAACTCAGATATTTGTGAAGTATTCGGCTGATCCAAGTCATGGATAAGTGAAACGTAACAAACCCAAACACGTACCCCAAGCTCAGCAAAACCTACGTCTGGTCTAACTTCAGCCTTTTACAGCACCGCTCCGGTTAGCTTCAACTGTAGTGGCTAAAATCGGGCAACGTTATGATGAAACTGCCACATTGATGCTTACCGAAGTAAGACAAGCATACCAATCAGAATTGCTGCATATAAGTTAACCAGGAGCATTTTAATTAGCACGGAACGCTAACTAACATACAATAGCTGGTAACCGAGCGGTCATAAGGGTAGAGCTAATCTGCTGAAAATATTCTGCTGAATCATTCTTCTGAAAATTAGCAAATTCTTCTTTTTTTCATCAACTCAAGTAGATATTGATAGATATACATCTCAAGAATAATTGGTGAAAATGTAATAACAATATATTAAGAAATAAATAAATGATGAAGGAAAGTATGGTTGTAGTTTTTCAGAAAAATGTTTCAGCAGATTAGCCCTACCCCGGTCATAGCAACCACAGAGACAAACCCTTGCAATACAGGTTTTACAGACAGAAAGTTCCGTTACCATGGACAGTTGTACCAAGAATCCAGATTACCAACAAGTATTAAAAGTTAGCTTCAAGTGAGGTTTATGTTCACACTCCTTCTGTAGAATTTCCCCTAATATCACTCTTGCATATTTAGGACACAAACATTAGCAACAGTAACTTGGCTACATTAGCCGCAGTGCTACAGCCACAGTCAACTGGCCATTACGTCAGGTTGGCTTATGCAGTAAAAGCAACTTATAGCTTCTATGTCTGAGTCATGGACAGTCACGACCAATACAGGCTTTATCTTCAGATATTTTACAAAGCCTCCGTTTGAGGCCAGATGTTAGTTCTACCTATCGATAGCGATCCTGCTAGCCACCCGTAACACATTAGCTTCACTTACATTATTTGCTGTTATATATTTACTTACAGCATGTGGTTCCTATCGCTTGATCATGCAACTGCTTCAGGTTTGAGAAGCAGCTGAAACGCATATCCAGAGTCGAATTATCCTTTACTGACAAAACTGTCTTTGGTGATATGCTGAGCACAAGCAGCAAACGTTCCCTTTGGCCGTGGCTGTTTGCTGCCAACAAACAAAAAAAAACTACCCACTGATTTCTGGTGGCATCATCCTTTGGAGTTTTTCTTCGCGTCCAAAAGTAAATGGACAAGCAGCTTTGAGAGAGATACTGACAAAACTGCACCTCAAATGATCTGCGGTTCTTCTTTTCTATTTCCAAAAGTGTAGATGCTACTAAGGCATAGTATGATCTGGTGTTGTTAGTGCCTGCTAGAATCGTTTCCGGTGTGGGCAGGTCCAGCACTGCGATTGGCTCTGGCTAGGTCTGTACTAATTGGACGGCACAACCTGACGTCAGGTTTTACCCAGATCTCGTAAAGATCTCGGGAGGAGCTGTTCAGAGAGGAAATCATGTTCATGAAATCACATTCTTGGATTATGGCAAAACCTCTGAATCTTATGTTTAGAAACTTTTCAGAGGTTGAGTATGGACAACCAACATTATAACATTACAAATATGTATTAAAAGAAGGATCAGCTTAAGAGAGCCCATGACACTCTTCAGCACGAGTAGGGGATTCCCTGTGCCCTGGCTAAATTCCCAAGCTGACTCTTTCAAGCTGCCTCCTGATCATCCCCTGATTTAATTGACTATGCAAATTATTCTTTTCCTCTCTATCTCAGCTGATGTATGTTAAGCGTTCTGGTGCAAAATGTCTGCTGTGCACCACCCATATGGGTGTTATGCATTTGTGGTGGCAAGGTGATATTCCCCCACATGACAGTAAAGCACTTTGAGTGTTTATGGGAAGGTTCTATGAAAGTTCAATCATTTATAAAGCACACACATTACACAGTATTTGCAGTTTATAAACAGCATTATGAAAAGTAAATAAAACGTTGAAGGAACTTAAAGGAGGAGACGGCACCCCGGCAAAGTATATTTCAGCGGAGAGTAGAATTCTTCAAGTGTCTAAAATGCATAGTGTTATACGTTTTAATTTGGTAATGATCCAGTGCGACACATTTTTAAACCGAAAAGTCTTCAAATTGGAGTCAAAACCAGGTGGCAGACAGACAGCGTTTCGGAATGCACACGTGTCCACTCACTCACTCAATCTCTACATTGTTTTCAATGTAGAACATTCACTACACAGTGCCCTATATAGTGGGTGAGTGTGCATTTCGAACGCATCATCCAATCAAAAACTAGTGCTGCGGTGCTTATGCATCAGTTATTCTCTTACGTGACGTCAGTTGTTCTCTTTCCTTTCATCTGGGCCATAGAGTTGTTCAAAGGGCTTTCAGTAAGCTCTCCCTTCATGCCTGGCTGCCTGCAAGCTGTTTTTAATTAAACTATCCTGATAAACAATCAAACAAGTTATCGACAGAGCGACCAAGACCAATACATGACCTACAAAACCCAAAACCAGTGAAGTTGGCACGTTATGTAAATCGTAGATAAAAACAGAATACAATGATTTGCAAATCCTTTTCAACTTATACTCAATTGAATACACTGCAAAGACAAGATGTTTAATGTTCAAACTAAGAACCTTTTTTTTTTTTTTAATTTAGAATTAACTTAGAATTTAAAGGCAGCAACACATTGCAAAAAAGTTGGCACAGGGGCCTTTTTACCACTGTGTTACATCGCCTTTCCTTTTAACGACACTCAGTAAACGTTTGGGAACTGAGGAGATCAATATTTGAAGCTTTTCAGGTGGAACTCTTTCCCATTCTTGCTTGATGTACAGCTTAAGTTGTTCAACAGTCCGGGGTCTCTGTTGTCGTATTTTACACTTCGTGATGCGCCACACATTTTCAGTGGGAGACAAGTCTGGACTACAGGCAGGCCAGTCTAGTTCCTGCACTGTTTTACTACGGAGCCATGCTGTTGTAACACGTGCAGAATGTGGCTTGGCATTGTCTTGCTGAAATAAGCAGGGGCGTCCATGAAAAAGACGTTGCTTGGATGGCAACATATGTTGCTATAAAACCTGTATGTACCTTTCAGCATTAATGGTGCCTTCACGTATGTGTAAGTTGCCCATGCCTTGGGCACTAATACACCCCCATACCATCACAGATGCTGGCTTTTGAACTTTGCGCCTATAACAGTCCGGATGGTTCTTTTCCTCTTTGGTCCGGAGGACACGACGTCCACAGTTTCCAAAAATAATTTGAAATGTGGACTCGACAGACCACAGAACACTTTTCCACTTTGCATCAGTCCATCTTAGATGAGGTTGGGCCCAGCGAAGCCGGCGGCGTTTCTGGGTGCTGTTGATAAATGGCTTTCGCTTTGCATTGTAGAGTTTTAACTTGCACTTGCAGATGTAGCAACAAACTGTAATTACTGACAGTGGTTTTCTGAGGTGTTCCTGAGCCCATGTGGTGATGTCCTTTACACACTGATGTCGGTTTTTGATGCAGTACCGCCTGAGGGATTGAAGGTCCCAAGCAGTCAATGTTGGTTTTCGGCCTTGTCGCTTACGTGCAGTGACTTCTCCAGATTCTCTGAACCTTTTGACGATATCACGGACCGTAGATGATGAAATCCCTAAATTTCTTGCAATAGTTTGTTGAGGAATGTTGTTTTTAAACTGTTCGACAATCAGCTCACGCATTTGTTCACTAAGTGGTGACCCTCGCCCCATCCTTGTTTGTGAATGACTGAGCATTTCAGGGAAGCTGGTTTTATACCCAATCATGGCACCCACCTGTTCCCAATTAGCCCGTTCACCTGTGGGATGTTCCAAGTAAGTGTTTGATGAGCATTCCTCAACTCTCTCAGTCTTTTTTTGTCACTTGTGCCAGCTTTTTTGAAACACGTTGCAGGCATCAATTTCCTAATGAGCTAATATTTGCAAAAAATTACAAAGTTTACCTGTTCGAACATTAAGTAACTTGTCTTTGCAGTGTATTCAATTGAATATAGGTTGAAAAGGATTTGCAAATCATTGTATTCTGTTTTTATTCACGATTTACAGAACGTGCCAACTTCACTGGTTTTGGGTTTTGTATAATTAGAAATGGTAGGCTAATGAAATGTGAATTCCCATTGACTACATTTATATAATTGATATGGCATTGTAAATTAAAAACTTGCTTACTTCGCAGCATTAATTTTCGCTGTCCTTGGGATTGTCACTCAACTGTGCAATCTTACAGCGCCCTTTAGCTGTGACATTCCCACAGCCACGCAAACTAATTTCCGCAAATCTGTGCCACTTACCGAGCGCTGATATTATGAATGCATATTGATATTTTATGTCGTCATTGATGCGCAGGAGACGCCTCATAATTTTGTGGTGCAATGTATAACAATGCTATCAAAAGTAAATTCGACTGTCGTCGGTTTTTACCAATTATTCTGAGCAACTGCCGCTAATCGGGAGATGAAAACTGCAAGAGGTTAAGGTTATTAAGCATTTTTAAAGGTGAGGTTTCCGAAGCTCAAATTCAAAATCAGAAGATTCCCCAAGTAAAAATGTCTGCCCCCTGGTATTGAAGCCAATTTGAAGACTCGCTGGTTTAAAAATGCGTTGCAAAGGATCATTACCAAATTAAAATGTTTTTTGGACACTTCAAGTAGGGGAGCGCCAGTGCGAAAGTAACTCTGCACGAAAGTAATACGGCGATTTACTCACAGCCATTCGCACGTCGATGCGTCATACTAGGTCAGCACGTGCAGCTCGCGCCCCTCTCCAGACCCACGAAAAATCTTCAGGCGTCGAGGCTTCCTCGTGGCACGAGACCAGGAAGACTGTTTTCCACAGCGGTGAGTTAATTCAAACAAATGGTAAACTTTTTTGATTTAAAGATTGTCTTTATCACTCCATGTGTCATATTTATGATGAAATGATAGGTCATTTAGTTTTGTAACATATCCTGAAGTTTGAATTGTCAGACTTTTTCCACTTTAGAAGCAATCCTGGTTCAAATGTCAGGAGTTACTGTCAGGACTGAAGTAGCAAGGGTTACGTTCGTCCCTCTCTGCTAATGCGGCCGCATTTTGTGTTTTAAAGCTCAATAAAAATGTGTGTTATGTTTTACCGACAGAAAATGCCAAGAGTTAGGGTCAGAACTATGCAGAGAGGAACGGATGACCAACAGGTTTACGGAAGGGCCTTTTCTGATTTCCAAAGACGTGAGAGTATAAAGAGGGCAGCAGAGGTGCATTGCATTTGTCATGTCACCCTTTTCAGGTACTGCAAGAAGAGGGCAGAGGCAGGAGGGCAGCAGACCAGAGCCCCAGGGTACAGGGCTCACAACAAAGTCTTCACAGAAGAACAGGAGAAGAGACTGCAGGCATATATAAACAGAGCAGCTGATATATATATATTTTGGCCTGAGTCCTGTGGTGGGAGAAATACCACAGACAGAGCTACACCACTACAGCCATATAGCAAGCACCTCTTCTCCGGATCTGCCCCGGCTCTGAGCCGGATCAGCTGGAGCCAGGGCAGATCCGGAGCGGAGGTGCTTGCTATCTGGGAATTAACCTCTTTTTTTATGCTGTTTTAGGGGCGAAAGTTTGCATATGAGCTGGCCTAAAATATTGGCCTCAAAACCCCATGTTCATGGGAGAAAAACTAGATGGCAGGGAAGGATTGGCTCACCTCCTTCCTCAAATGCAACAAAACCCTGTCCATCCGTCGACCTAAAGCCACCAGCATGTCCCGTTCCAGCTTCAACAAGACCAACGTGACAGCGTTTTTTAAAAACCTAAAGACTGTCTTCATCTGCTATAATTTTGAAGCAAATTGATATGGCATTGTAAATTAAAAACTTGCTGACTTCGCAGCATTCATTTTCGCTGTCCTTGGGATTGTCACTCAACTGTGCAATCTTACAGCGCCCTTTAGCTGTGACATTCCCACAGCCACGCAAACTAATTTCCGCAAATCTGTGCCACTTACCGAGCGCTGATATTATGAATGCATATTGATATTTTACGTCATCATTGATGCGCAGGAGACGCCTCATAATTTTGTGGTGCAATGTATAACAATGCTATCAAAAGTAAATTCGACTGTCGTCGGTTTTTACCAATTAGTCTGAGCAACTGCCGCTAATCGGGAGATGAAAACTGCAAGAGGTTAAGGTTATTAAGCATTTTTAAAGGTGAGGTTTCCGAAGCTCAAATTCAAAATCAGAAGATTCCCCAAGTAAAAATGTCTGCCCCCTGGTATTGAAGCCAATTTGAAGACTCGCTGGTTTAAAAATGCGTTGCAAAGGATCATTACCAAATTAAAATGTTTTTTGGACACTTCAAGTAGGGAAGCGCCAGTACGAAAGTAATACGGCGATTTACTCACAGCCATTCGCACGTCGATGCGTCATACTAGGTCAGCACGTGCAGCTCGCGCCCCTCTCCAGACCCACGAAAAATCTTCAGGCGTCGAGGCTTCCTCGTGGCACGAGACCAGGAAGACTGTTTTCCACAGCGGTGAGTTAATTCAAACAAATGGTCAACTTTTTTGATTTAAAGATTGTCTTTATCACTCCATGTGTCATATTTATGATGAAACGATAGGTCATTTAGTTTTGTAACATGTCCTGAAGTTTGAATTGTCAGACTTTTTCCACTTTAGAAGTAATCCTGGTTCAAATGTCAGGAGTTACTGTCAGGACTGAAGTAGCAAGGGTTACGTTCGTCCCTCTCTGCTAATGCGGCCGCATTTTGTGTTTTAAAGCTCAATAAAAATGTGTGTTATGTTTTATCGACAGAAAATGCCAAGAGTTAGGGTCAGAACTAACCAGAGAGGAACGGATGACCAACAGGTTTACGGAAGGGCCTTTTCTGATTTCCGAAGAGGCGAGAGTATAAAGAGGGCAGCAGAGGTGCGTTGCATTTGTCATGTCACCCTGTACTGCAAGGGGAGGGCAGAGGCAGGAGGGCAGCAGACCAGGGCCCAGGGTACAGGGCTCACAACAAAGTCTTCACAGAAGAACAGGAGAAGAGACTGCAGGCACATATAAACAGAGCAGCTGATATATATATTTCAGCCTGAGGCCTAGGCCTGAGCCCTGTGGTGGTAGTAACACCACAGACAGAGCTACACCACTACCGCCATATAGCAAGCACCTCTTCTCCGGATCTGCCCCGGCTCTGTGCCAGATCAGCTGGAGCCGGGGCAGATCCGGAGCGGAGGTGCTTGTTATCTGGGAATTAACCTCTTTTTTATGCTGTTTTAGGTGCGAAAGTTTGCATATGAGCTGGGCTAAAATATTGGCCTCAAAACCCCATGTTCGTGGAAGCAATGCCAGATGGCAGGGAAGGATTGGCTCACCTCCTTCCTCGAGCGCAACAAAACCCTGTCCATCCGTCGACCTCAAGCCACCAGCATGTCCCGTTCCAGCTTCAGCTAGACCAACGTGACAGCGTTTTTTTACAACCTAAAGACTGTCCTCATCTGCTATAATTTTGAAGCAAATGACATCTGGAACATGGATGAAACAGGTAAAAATTTATATTTAGATAAATTTAAAAGCAACAGTGATTTGCAACAGCAATAATTCATTTAATTTATTATTTCAGGTACCACAACGGTTCAAGTGCCAGACAATAACATTGCCACCAAGGGGCAACGCCAGGTCAGTGCTGTGACCTCTGGGGAAAGAGAAACATTGGTGACTGTTGCCTTTGCTGCCAACGCACAAGGCAACTTTGTTTCCCCTTACTTTATCTTCCTCAAGGAAGAAGTTCCAGGACCACTTCATCCAGGATGGCCTCCCTGGCTGCACTGGTTCTGCCAATGGATCGGGGTGGATGGAGGAGACAGATTTCTTGGCCTTTTTACAGCATTTAGCAAGAAGCACCCGCGACCTCAGAGTCAAAGTTGCTGCTACTCTTAGACAATCATGCATCACACCTCCCTGTGGTAGCTATTAACTTCCGCAGGTCACATGGCATTGGACTCCTGTCTTTTCCACCCCACTGCTCCCACCGTCTTCAGCCACTAGACCGAAGCGTTTTTGGTCCTCTGAAGCACTACATGTGCTACAGTGCAGCAGACAATTGGATGCGAATGAACCCTGGAAGAACTTTGACCTCCTACAACATCCCAAGTCTTGTGGCTAAACCTCTGTCTCAAGCTGCAACAGCAATTAGCATTTCATCTGGGTTTGAGTGTACCGGTATCTGGCCCTTTAATCCAGATATTTTCAGTGAGACTTTTCCAGCTTTTGTGACCGACTGTCCTGCAGCAGCACCAGCGCTCTCTTCATCACCAGCGCCTGCTCCATCACCAGTGCCCTCTTCATCACCAGCGCCTGCTCCATCACCAGTGCCCTCTTCATCACCAGCGCCTGCTCCATCACCAGTGCCCTCTTCATCACCAGCGCCTGCTCCATCACCAGTGCCCTCTTCATCACCAGCGCCTGCTCCATCACCAGCGCCCTCTTCATCACCAGCGCCAGCTCCATCACCAGCGCCCTCTTTATCACCAGCGCCTGCTCCATCACCAGCGCTCTCTTCATCACCAGCGCCAGCTCCATCACCAGCGCTCTCTTCATCACCAGCGCCAGCTCCATCACCAGCGCTCTCTTCATCACCAGCGCCTGCTCCATCACCAGCGCCCTCTTCATCACCAGCGCCAGCTCCATCACCAGTGCCCTCTTCATCACCAGCGCCAGCTCCATCACCAGCGCTCTCTTCATCACCAGCGCCAGCTCCATCACCAGCGCTCTCTTCATCACCAGCGCCAGCTCCATCACCAGCGCTCTCTTCATCACCAGCGCCAGCTCCATCACCAGCGCTCTCTTCATCACCAGCGCCAGCTCCATCACCAGCGCTCTCTTCATCACCAGCGCCAGCTCCATCACCAGCGCTCTCTTCATCACCAGCGCCTGCTCCATCACCAGTGCCCTCTTCATCACCAGCGCCAGCTCCATCACCAGTGCCCTCTTCATCACCAGCGCCTGCTCCATCACCAGCGACCTCTTCATCATCAGCGTCAGCTCCATCGCCAGCGCCCTCTTCATCACCAGCGCCTGCTCCCTTTAGACTTCACCCAGATAGCAAGCTCCTCCACTCCGGATCTGCCCCGGCTCTGAGCCGGATCAGCTGGAGTCGACACGGAGCCGGGGCAGATCCAGAGCGGAGGTGCTTGCTATCTGGGCACCAACCTAGCCAGATCCCATTTGAGCTGCATCCTCATGAGTCTGCCATTCCTGTATATGGTGAGAGTTTGTGTCGGTGTGTGTCTTTAAATGTGCATGTTGAGCCTTGCCAAGCATTTTTTTAAATATTATCTATCCAGGTATGCTGGTGGTTCCAGGAACATCTAGTGGCACGCCAATACAGAGGTTCAGCCCAAAAAAGGTTTGCCCATATCCAAAGGCTGGCTCGAGGAAGGAAAATAAAAGGAGAGGCAGAAAGAGGTGAGCATGGTATCGTTTTTTTAACTCGATTCTCTTGCTTGTGTAAAAACAAGCTGATTCTGACTATCATCTCATTGAATGTTGCTGGTCAACAGCAATACTGACCGACACCCCAGTAAAAAGCTGTTTTAGAGGAGAAGAGTCAGCAGAGGGGCAACAAAAAACCGTTCTCTTCAAAACTCCCAAAGAAAACTAGGTTTTGTGGACACACTGCAACCACAGTTTCTCTGGACAATGATGAGGAATGTCTTGTTTGTGGGGAGACATTTGCCTCATCTTTGCCTGGAGAAGTGTGCGTGCGGTGCATCTTTTGTCAGCTGTGGTCACATGAAGCATGCACTGAGGGTGCTGCTCATTATATCTGTCACAACTGTGATAATGAGTAATTGCATCCCAGATAGCAAGCTCCTCCGCTCCCCATCTGCCCCGGCTCTGAGCCGGATCAGCTGAAGTCGGCACAGAGCCTGGGCAGATCTGGAGCGGTGGTGCTTGCTATCTGGGATAATTTTTATAACTAGACCAATTGCACATTAAACATGTTCACGTTTACTTTTGAAACATTTGAAGCCAATTAAAATGTTAAAAACAAATATCTGGTTGTTTTTGCTTCTGTTTTAACAACAGAAATTTTAAAAGATTCCAGTAAATTTGATCATGTTACTTTTGCCCTGCCCGTGCATTACTTTCATCCAGACTGGAGGGGTTGAAAGTTGCAATGCGCAACTTCCATTCGATGTCAAACTTTGCCGAAGTCAATATATATTGGGATGATTTAGCACCTGATATTGACAGAGCACACACTAAAGTAGTTAATCGCTCCGAAATTTTTTTTCGGTCTGTAATGGTATCTTTTAAAATGACGTCCATGTGAAAAATGTTACTTTCATACCAGCTCTCCCCTATTTTACTTTCTGCTGAATATACTTTGCCAAGATGCTGTCTCCTCCTTTAAGGTATGAGAATTGTCATACACCAGTGATCCACCGGTGTCCAAACAGAAGTTTCAGAAAACTAGTTACTAAGTAATCACAAGCCCAACATGGCAATAGGGGGGAAAACTGCTATTCCCCAGCACACTTTTGTTTGGATCTTTCCAGAGGAAAATGATCCCAAGAATACTAATGGGTAATTTGTTCTTTGCCATTGCAGTCTCCAGAAGTGATCAAATGTCAAACATGTGCTTTGATTTAAAGCGCATTTTCCACAGGTTTCAGACGCGGAGGATCTGATGGATCTTGATTTCAGATCTAGAAAAAATAAATCTCCTTGCTTGCTTTAATTACACAGAGCATACTCTGCCTGGCCAAAAAAAAAAAGTCGCACACTCAAATATTTAGTAGGAACCCCTGTAGCTTTGATTACAATGCATATTCGTCTTGTCATTGTTTTGACAACTATATGCAATGCCAGAACATTTCTTTTCGATCAGAAATGCCATGATTTTTGTCCAAGATCTTGTCTTCTCGACATAATGGTTGAACCAGTCGGTGGTCTTGAGTACATCCCAATAACTTTTATTATGTTCAAGGTCAGGACTTAGTGGTGGAAAATTTGTTTGTGAAAATGATTCTCCCTGCTTGGTTTTGTCATTCATGGTTTTCTTTGCTAAATACAGGCCAATAACTTGCCCGTTCTGAAATACTGTATCATCGTTTCCACCATCAGGGAATGTGTTTTTCGACATGATTTTGTAAGAAATGAATTGCGACGCGCTTCATCAATCAGGGTTAAAATGATTATTGCCATCTGAAACATATTAATAACCGCAATAATGATCCAATTTTAGAATTTGTTCATTAACTTCCAAACGGTGACTTTTTTTTTTGGCCGGGCAGTGTATTACTGCAAACAAAATAAATGCTGTTAATATAAAGGCACAGGTGCATCACTAAAGAAAATGTCTTAGTCTCCTAGTTTTTTAGGAAATAAAATTATTAAGCATTATTTTCTTTTTTAGTAGTCTGCAATATTGCTAATTTTTTGTAAAGTCTCTTTTTTTTGCCCATCGTCATCAACCAGTTCTGTTGAGGCGGATTAAGTACATGAATAGCCTACATGATTTTGAGCAGCCGATAGGTCATTAATTCATCATAACTAGCCTATGCCACTACTCATAATATCCTCACGCTGTCGCATTGTTTTGATTTTTATATTCTGAAAATTTCAATAAAATTATAAAATCAATCGAACAGATTACCGCTTTAAGATGTGAACTCTGCACCCTTGGAAAATGACTCAAATGCGTACATGCTCCGTAAATACAATTTGTTTTCGTAAATGCCCCTAGTTTTAAAATATGAACCATAATTGCTTTGTTGTTCATGTGGCCTAAAGATTATAAATGGTATGCCGGAATAGCGACACATTTTCATCCCAACTCGTCATACACTGACGCTACCTGACTAGGCGACGATATCCGACGAAAGAGGAAGCCTCTCGCGTCTTTATTTGATGCTTAGGGTTAGGGTTAGGGTCGGGATAAGGAGTAAGGGGGGTGCGGTTCTTTTAAATTGGCGTCAAATAAGGACGCCAAAAGCATCCTTTTGATCGCATGTCGACGCTCGTGCTGAAGGTAGCCTCAATTTATGACGCGTCGAGATGAGACTGGGCTCGAATAGCGCGAACGGTGGTCTAGCCTACCTAGCGTTGGTGGACAATGAAAAAATATTTAATTTCAGATATAAATGGGAACTTTTCCGGAATTATGACAGCATCAATGTGAAAGTTTTCTATTGACCCAAAAGCTTCTCAGAATAAAGATTATTTTTTTTCAACAGTTTCGAACGGACTCTGCCTCGGGCATGGAGAGATGGTTGACAAAGGCAAGCAACTAAACGTTCAGTAGTTACTCTTATTTTTCAGAAGGCTCAGATAATTCGTTTCATAGCTAGCCTTATTTAAATTAATTTAGATAAAAAACGTGTTATTCTATCGTTGTTGCATGTTTCCACGAGAACAGCAATCACATCGTTAAAAAAGCTTTTGTTTTGAGTTTACATTCCTGCTCTGCACCTCCAATGACCGAAAGATAGATAGAAGCCATATAAAACCGACAAATTACCAGAAAACAGAAACACATCTTCGTAATATTTGAA
The DNA here is from genome assembly GCA_029721435.1 of Gymnothorax reevesii. Classification (NCBI taxonomy): domain Eukaryota; kingdom Metazoa; phylum Chordata; class Actinopteri; order Anguilliformes; family Muraenidae; genus Gymnothorax; species Gymnothorax reevesii. Next base: position 86,871,019 of record CM056575.1, read on the forward strand.
TGTCGTGCATAAAAATAAGCAATGCTGGAAAATCAGAAAAATACGGAATCTATATCAGAAAATTAACTGTTCCTTCATTGCCGTCCGCGATGAAAACGTAGGCGGGTTGACAAGCGCACAGGACAGTTTAATTAACCTGCAGGTTAAAAAAATGTATCATCCTTTTTCAATTTAAGCACAATAATGAGTGCACTTTAAAAAACTGCAGCCATTCACATTATATGTTTATCTGGCAATATTTCATAAACAAACAGGCCTATACTCCATGCGCAAACTGTATTTTGATGAGGAGAAAAGATGTTTGTTTTAGTGATATATTTTTTTCACATTTTGAATTTCCCCCATTTAACAGATGCTCTTACCCAGAACAACCTGGTTTCATTGTGCGTGTTTATTTATTATTCATTAGGTCAAACGAAGGTTAATATCTTCTGATTATTCATGTGAAGCATTGAGCCTATGCCCTATCCTGCTAATGCATGGTTTTTGTTAAAGTGACAATCGGAGGCACAGACCAGAATGTTGAATTTCATCCCTGATTAATTCTATGTATTGACTGAGGGGCAGTAAAGTCAAATTACAGTTGATACAGAGGTGGCAGATTTCCTTCTGCTGGAACATTCAAAAGTACAATGTACCGACCGGGGGGGGGGGGGTCATTATTTAACTCCTACAACTGCTTACAGAAAATACATTATTAATCAAAACTTTGTTCAAAAATAAGTTGCCTGACCATTCCAGAAAATATCTCCAACTCAACTAATATTGCTGTCTGGTCTCGTAACTCGGACTCACTGCTGTTTTGACAGCAATATTCAACATATCTCGAGATACAACCATGTAGCTAAATATTACAGCTTAAATGTAATTTATTTTTTAAAAACATTTAGGAAAATTATTAAGGAGCTCTTATTGCCCTAGTTTTGTCAGCATAGACGCTAGTGTATCCACATTCTGTATACAATAAAATAAGTCAGGTGAAAACAACTCTTTTGGTCTATTTAAGCCCATTCTGTCGAAAAGAATGAATTATATGGAACATTTAGAAAACATTCCAAATATTTTACTGTATATTTCCTATGTTTATGCTAAAAACTCAACACTGTTACTTTCAACTTGCCACTGATTTTTAAGGTTGTTGGCAAAGAAACCTTTCAAAATACTGGTTTATCATTACTGAGAAAAGATAATAAACAAAGTGTGTCCCTTCAAAGCCTCTATGTTGTGGGAATGGAAACAATAATAGAAGAGGGATTACCTTGCTGCCCTTCAAACAACAAGATAACATGCAGAATTGGGCAGGGGTCACCAACCAGATCTTATGGTCATTGGAAAAAGAGAAGTTAGTTCACTCACTCTTTTTTCCCTTTTTTCAATTATTACTGATATTGTGATACTGAGTGAGAATATTACTCTCGAGATACAACCATGTGGCTAAAAATGATAGCTTGAATGTAATTTATTTTTAAAAAACATTTAGGAAAATTATTAAGGAGCTCTTATTGCCCTAGTCTTGTCAGCATAGAAGCTAGTGTATCCACATTCTGTATACAATAAAATATGTTGGGTGAAAACAAATGGTCTATTTATGCCCATTCTGTCGACAAGAATGTATTATATGAAACATTTAGAAAACATTCCAAATATTTTACCGTCTATTTTCTATTTTTATGCTAAAAACTCAACAGTGTTACTTTTAACTTGGCACTCATTTAAAAGATTGTTGGCAAAGAAACCTTGCAAAATACTGGTCTATCATTACCCGAGAACATATTTTTCGTGGCAAATACATTATATCTTGATTTAAATGTAGAAAAATGATAAAATGAATATGTCTAAAGTGTTCAGGAACAAGAGCTGAATGTTCACATTCAAATACTGTTGTGACAAATATTACTGGTAACTAAAAGCAACAATTAGATCTCTAGTTTAGAATCATGATAGAACATTGCAAAAAAAAAAAAAAAACTAATACGAAAACTAATTGAGTTGGAAATTGGTGAAGAGTTTTGAAAGCAATTCAAAAATTGATAATGGCACGGTGGAATCAGATCAGCAATTAACATTTCTATAAGATGTTTACATGATTTTGTACAACAAAAAAAAAGGGTGAGAGACCCAAAGAAAGTGTGTCCATTGCATTGTCAGTGGTATACAGTACATGAAAAGGAAGACCTTAAAATACCATCAGCAATTACAAATTTGATGATCCTGGACAGGAATGGAAGGCAATGACAGTGAAATTTACCACAGTTCCAGATCTTTTTTCAATAAATCATCTCTTCGTGATTTTTTTTTTTTTAACTTAGCCTGCAAAGCATTGTCCCTGGTCAATTTGTTTTCACTAATCATATGACAGTATCTTAAATAATTATGTTTTCAGAGAGTACCATTACTTAACTCTTTTTTAAATTTTCGCCACAATACTTGTCCTAAATTGCCCCTGTCCCAACTTTTTGGAATTAAAATCAGGCCTGAATGGCAAGAATGGATGTATATTTATGAATGAAATCAAGTTAAAAAATATTAAATATTTTGTCTTCATCCTGTCTGCAATGAAATACAAATAAAGGCACATTAATATATCACTATCTGTTTAAAAAAAATGAGGAAGAATCACTTATTGTATTTGCGGAACTGAGTGATCAATGAAGATTGTACTTGAAGTTTTACTTCTCTTTTCATAAGATGGACAAACTTTGGCACAAGGTTTGATGGCCACACCCTTTTCACTTCCGCAGAACATTTTTGTAGAGTGCTGTGCAGTAATTCCAAGTTATTACACTTAATGAAAATGCAAATACAGTCAGTTCCATTGTTTGCTTGTTTACTTGGGCAGCACTGCCAGTCAAATGTGTTTGAATACAGTGAAATTTTTAAAGCATCTTTTTTTAATTTTTGAGTTATTAAAAAAACCTATATTTGGTTAATATATTCATTAATTAATTAATTTATTTATTTCATCATACAGCAAGGAGGTAAAATTGATCTAATTTGAGAAGTTTGTATCGGAAGAAATTGATTGAATAATCATGAAGACGCAACTCACATGTCCAGCACCTCCATGGCAATTTCCACAGTCATGTTGAATGTTTTCTTTCAGGGTTAAATGAACGTTACTATGTGTTCTTTAGATAAATTGGCATTAATATGTTCAGCACTGACACTACAATCCCAAAAGTTTGTGGACAATTCACTTAAACCTCATTGACGCACAACAGAAACAGAGGATTTTAAATTCTAAATACCTGATATTGCAATTGAATTTCAAAGTGGTCGGTATGGCCTGATAAATCAGACATTCAGCTTTCATTTGAGAATATGGCAATTCAATCCATTTTTGTAGAAGCTAAGAGGAGTTCTGAAACATGGGTGGGGGCGTTGGGTTGGATTGGAAAAGCATATATGGGACGGGCAACATTTTACAAATTTTGTAGCAGAACTGTAAGAAAAATACCCTCAAATAAAAGCTGAAAATTTACCTTATCAGCCCATACTGACCAATTTCAATTCAATTAAAATATCAGAAGTATATCATTTAAAAATATCAGTTTTCTATGTATGTCAATGAGATTTCCACAAAGTTTTACTATACACTGTATTATGACAAGTTGCTGTTTCAATGAATTTATGTTTCAGATTTTTTACTTTTAAATATGTTCTAAGTCATTGCATACTTAGAAATTATGGGTGTGTTAAAAGTTTTAACTGGCTGTGTAAATTTCTTTTTTAGTGCCTCCTTTTCCAATATAGCAATATGTTTCCAAAACAAATTCCTCTATTACATTTCACTTGAACCGACAACACGACCAGTGTGCCTTACCAGATAAGGCCAGAAATTACCCAGGCACGTCCCAACATTTCCAAGACATAGGGAATACACCGGTCACCACTTTCCATTTTTATTTATCATGTAACTATGCCCTAACCAGATCTAAGTGCGCTGGAAATTCTTTGGTATCATTGTATTTTGGAACTAAGAGGTGGTTGCAGGTAACAATCTTATCTTCCAAGAGGAGACCGTTTCCTGGGTTTTTATATGTATACTCCAATTAGGAAGCACATACTGAAGTGTTCTCTGATGTCGTTATTTTATCATTTTTGACAACGGCCACTCTCTCCACAGTTTGAATTGGGCTGGTGTAAAGGATTCTTGTTATGTCTTGCACATCATTTCACTTCATTTTGAAATGTTTTTGAATTCTAGAATAAAATTCAAGCAATATCTGAAAGTATTATGCTCCAATCCTCCAAGTAAAGAAGCAGGAAGGTGATGCTGGATCCACAATATTGCACATATGATTTCAAATTCAAATTAATCTGAGAGCATTTCAAAAGGTCTTCATTTTGCTTGTAAATACAAATAGCTTAAACATGGGTGGGAAAATAGCTAATCAATGAATCATGTATGCACTCCTGAACAAGAGCAATCTTGTTGAGTGACTCATCCCACTGAAAGATAATTTTACTTTACTGTTGGACAAATATCAAAAAATGATTCAAATCACACTAATCGCAAAATTGCAACATTCACAAAGGTTCTTTACGAGGCCCTTATTCCTCATAAGGTTATGATTCCTTGAAGAATGAATTGTAGTAGAGTAAGAAGACAACGCTACATTTTGATTTACATCGCAGTAGGCCAGCCCTAAACGTGAACACCCAAGCACGTGCATTCACACGTAGTCAAACATGCATATATACACATGAACACACACAAAAATATTTTCCACTAACAATTTAAAATAATGGTTTGATTTACAAAAAGAGGCGCAATCTGAGATTGCAAACCTCTGACAAATTTCAAATCATTATGTATTTGTGAAGCTGTGACTCCAGTCCCGTACCCAAATCACTCTCAATATCTAATCACATCTAAGTCGGGCTAAGACGATCCACCTCTGGTAAAATTCTCATGCAAAGGCTTCTATTTGGCTAGTTGATCCTGCTGACAGACTGCAAACACGACAGATCACATCTCCTCCTCGGCAAAGGTAATAATTCATGTAATAAACAATTTTAGTCTGCGTAATGAATTTATGCCGGATGGAGTAAAATAGTGTAGGCCTATATGCATAAGTTTACTTCATTCAATAACATTAAGAAATGCCGCAAAACAAAGCATTCCATTTTCCCATCCGTACGCACGTCACATAAATGTTTTAATTCAAAACATTGCGGCTATTGTGTAGATTTGTGAATAAAATAAAATACCAAAAATAACATGCACATAACTTATATTCCGCCCATAACTTAAACTGAACAGAAGCCATTTTACACAAATAAATAAACTTTGACAATGTATATCAAACATTTATCATTTTATTTGAAAGCTGGGACACAACGTAAACCTCTAAATGTACAGTGGGCGAAGTTATTTAGCAAAGCAAAACATGACACGTTCAAAATGAAAGCAGTACATCCAAAGACATTTATTGCGGAAGATATTTTTGCCGTCATTATCGGTAAGGGACTTTTGATATTCAAATCTGCAGCAGAAATTGCGCAGAAAAAATGTCTTCAGGCTTTTGTGAAGTTGCTCCGACAATAGGTCTGTTTAAAGCAATGCCCTAAGTCAAAGCTTATGCAACCCCATGTTCCATATGCAAACTTTCCAAATGTGCAATGTGAAGGTACTCCGCCACATTTTCTAAAATCAGACAACAATCATTTACATGCATGCAGCATCTGAACATTTCTCCGAAGATTGCTGAATTGTGAATAAGACGTCATATGACGAAGTCAATGTTTTATTCTGAGACAAGTTTTCATATGCTTTATTCATACGACTACTGGCCGAAGCAGCTTGTGGAAAAAATGTCATGTTAACCAAGGGACGAGAAAGTGAAAGCAACTGAATGCAATGACGGAAGTTAAATCCCGCAGCGCCAGGAACATAGGCCTACTATTACGCTTGGATACATCACTGTAGCGTGGGAAAAACGGAATGAGAAGGAAAAGATACGATGTAACTGGACAAATACAACTGCCCAAAAATTGGTACTACAGGACTGGGAATTTTCCGTTCCATCAATCAGAGAACATGAATCTAAAATGACAGATGGTAAGTAACATACTTTGGCAAGTTGAATATTAATCTGTGACGTACTACCCTATTAATGCGAATGGTAACCTTAAAAATCACAGACATATTGTCTGTATGCACGAGTTTGTTCGAATATGCGTAGGCTATGACTGTAGCAAGTAATGTTTCGCCTTAAAAACCTACCGTTGGTAAGTGTGTTCGTAGCAATTTCCCGCTAAAGTTAGCTCTATTCTGCATGCTGCTGCCGGTTTCTCCTGAGTATGTCTGTATGACAGGGTATAAGCTCCGCTATGAATTTATACACTCCTGTAGGGGATTCCCAGTTGTTCCATAATCGTTTCCTTCCAGTCAAATGGAAACTCAGTCAGTTTCCAAGAAATGACTACAATTAGACTGGCCTTACCGAAAATCCCATCTGAAGAGTAAATACAGGCTATTCAAAGATCGGGATATGCTACGTTGTATACGGGATGATGATCAGTGGTGTAGTGGTTCTTGGAAAAGAGGGTAGACTATATACTCAATTACAGTGGTTCCCTAACTCGGTCCTGCTGGTTTTTGGCCCAACCACAATGGCAATGCCAGCTTTTAATGATTTTATAATTTTTATTTTTTTTTTTAAATTGAGCGACCCATGATCATAGATTGCCCGTTCAAGCGAAATTATGTCATAAATAGCTATGCATGCCATGAGTAGCTCCACGGGATATTAAAACTATAGCCTACTATGTTGCCAAAGACTTTTTATTGTTTAAAAAGAGGGAGAAATTGTGACACTTTCCACTAAAAATTCAATTAGGTTTCTAATTGTTGAAATTTTGGACACGTTGGTTAAACTTACAATTTATTGTGTGATTAGGAATTCAAATACAAAGCCAACTACAATGAGTCATACCTGTCTGGTGTTTATTTATTTATTTATTTAATTTTTTTTGGGTTTGGTTTTTTGGAAAACATTTGGAAAGAATTAAACACCTGATTTCAGAAGCCTAATGTGCGGCCCTCTGATTGAACAGTCTTGAATTCGATCAGTTGAAGCATATTGGCTCCTTGGCTTCACTTGCTTTCTTGGAATATTGGAAAAATGAACACAGTATGAACACTGGGCATTTAAACATCATGAATTGCATAATGATTCCTATCAACAGGGTTTAAGGGGATGAAATGTCTCTTGCCTGAAAAGCAACTAATAAAGAAAAATTGAAACTTGATTTATCCAGCAATTGTAATTGTGATTGAATCAAAAACCTGCATACACAGTGACATGCACATCAGGTTAACTGGAGACTCTAAATCGCCCATAGTTATGAGTGTGTCAGCAAATGGCGTGTGAATGGTGTGTGCACCCTGCGATGGATTGGCGAGCTGTCCAGGGTGGGTCCCTGCCTTTTGGCTGTAGTCAACTGAGATGAGCTCCAGCTTAACTGAGATGCTATAGCTAGGAAGAAGCCGGATGGATAAATGATGGATGAATTATTCATTTTGGTTTGAATCGGTGTTACATTTACGCACATTAAAATTACATATTTAGCTACCTAGTTTTATTTAATTTGTATAATTCTTGGAGTGCTTCACAAAATGGGCAGATTCATTTTTGTCTGAATTTGTGTTTCATTTATACTCATTAAAATGACATGTTTAGTTACCTTGTTTTATTCATTTTGTGTTGATACTGTGAAAACATAGTTTTCAAAATACAAGTATGAGGCTTATTTGTACACTGCGGCTAGTGAAATATTTGTCAAAAGTGTCAAACCATACCCTTTTCCCCTACGGTGGGTAATACTATCCTCGATTTTCAACTGTTAAGAAATTAAATTAGTCCGTGTTTGGTAAAAGCATCTACTCTTGCTTGGGGCTTATATCACTTCCCTGTATCCATTGGATTAAGAACAGTATAAACCAATTTGAAACATCATCAACACCACCACCAACAACAACAACAACAATAAGCAGATGTGATGGCACACTGTAATAGCCTTTTCTGTAAAAGAGAAACCAATTTTTGAAATCTGTCCATCAATTGATAAAGCCATTAATGCTTGGTCAAGTTCAGGGTGATGCAGCCTGAGGGGTTTCCTCTGAGGGGAGATTAGTTAGTAGTGAGGTACGTATGTTGAGCCAAAAGTCGCAGTTTTCAATGTCTCTACAGAGGCTCTTTACACCCTGCCATGGTAACGTATGGTATCTGACTGAGAGTTTAGGGTTTGTTAGCTAGCTAAGGCAACAACAAAAAAAAAAAAAAAAACCCTGGATAATCTTGGACTTGCTTCATAGTACACCCCTCTGGAGCCAATTTCATACACCCTGGCAGCTTACATACCACTCACTCAAATTTGGGGAAGTTTGGAGTCCCCAGTTATCCGAACATGATCGTCTTTTTACTCTCAGAAGAAATCCAAGCAAACACGTGAAGAACTCACAGATTCCATTCAAAAAAATCTGGCCAATATTCTTGCTTTGTAGTTATTGATTACAGTGATTTCCAAAATCAGCAATGAGTGATCAGCCATCTAATCTTTTGCCGGAAGTATGCTGATGATGTATGTCAGTTCTGAGAGTCTGACAAATGACTTAAGTGTTATAGCACTACTCATACACAGACTGATTTGTGCTCAACTGGCCTAGCTATATACCTTTCCATATGGTCTGAATGCCATGACAACTTCATTATTCGGGATTATTTAAGTAAACTATGTGGATAAGACTTCATTTCACATTATTTATTCATTCATTTTACTGTAAGAAGACTCGGCATTCTTGATTGTGATCTACTACAGTCATTAGCATAAGCTATGAGCTGTTTTTTGTCCTGTGGAATGAATGGGCTCTCTGACATGTGTTGTGTGTGTGTCTCTGGTTGCCATAGATACACTGGTATGATGGGAATTTTCAGTTGTCACATTGAAAAAAATTCATAGATAAAGTTGCTCAACTGCATATAACCTCAGCATTAAGGTAGCTATTTTTGGAAGTTCCTGAATCCTAGTTGCACAAGCTAGCAACTGTTTGCAGGGAACTATCAGCACAATGCAGTACAGAGATTTTTTCCCCCCCACCGCTGTCATTAACTGTAATTTTTTCACATTCTATAAGGCTATGTGGAGGCTCATTAATGTTTATTCTCATTTAAACACATTTTCTCCTGAGTGAAAAAAAACCTCTATGTAAATCAAATCAATTATGTGAAAGTCAGTTGTCAAAGTTCTTAGCCTCCTCATGCAACCGACATTGTACAGAGCTGCGAAAAAAAAATATTTGCACCCTTCTCGTGTTCTACTTTTGCTTATTTGTCAAATTTGAATGTTTCGGACCATCCAACTATTTTCAAAGTGAGACAAAGACATAGTGAGTTTAACACAAAATTCAGCGTTTTAATTATCTTGTAATTCATTAAAGGTAAAATGTTATTCAAATCCAATATCACTTGTGAAAAAAATTATTGCCCACTAAAATTAATTCCTGGTTGTGTCACCCCTGGCAGAAAAAACTGCAGTTAAACTGTAGCAATAATTGGCAATGAGTTCTTTACATTATTTGTTCATGAACTGCCTGTTTAAGGTCATACCACACCTTCGCAGTCGGACTCAAGACGGGATTTTGACCAGCAACTCCAAAACATTCATTTATTTTTCTTTGGAGCCATTCAGCGGTGGACTTGCTTGTGCACTTTGGATTATTGTCCCACTGCAGAACCCAACTGCGCTGGAGCTTTAAGTCACAAACTGATGGCTGGGCATTCTCCCTCAGGATTTTCTGGTCAAGAGCAGAATTCACAGTTCCATCAATTATGGAAAGTCGCCTGGGTCCTGAAGCTGCAAAGCAGCCTTTCCTTAGACCATCACACTACCATCACTGTGTTTGACTGTTGGCATGATGTTCTTATCATGGAATGCTGTGCTTGCTTTAAGCCAGCTGTAATGGAACCCATGTCTTCTGAAAACTTCCACTTTTGACTCTTTAGTGTACACACAAGTATCAAAAAGGCTCTGGTCATTGCTAGCTGGACTTTTGTACACCTTCACAGACTGATATGTCAAACATTATGTTTCTTGTGATGAATTTCTTTAGATTTCAGTGTCATGTGCTACAATTTACCTACTTGATGTAGCCAGGTTCTTTTTAAGTGATGTTTAGGTTCAGAGCTGACAGTAATCATGCTTTGGCATCTCCAGTGAAATTGAACCCTGTTATCAATTACATTAGTTAAATTGTTAGATTTATTAACATGGCAATTATGTCTTCATATAGGGCCAGGTAGGATTGGAAAGCTTTTTTCTCTCAATAAATAGAACCATCATTTAAAAACTGCATAGTTAACTAATTTTAAAATTAGTTTGATGCTCCTAAACTTTTAAGTGTGGCAAATATGCTAACATAGAGGAAATCGAGATGGGGCCACTACTTTTCTATGGCACAGTATGTTTTATGATGTAGTCCTTTGAACAGAGGAGGAGTAAAGTGTTAAAATTAAGGAATGTTACGGCAATCTTTGAGCTAGATTTGATGTCCAAACAACTCCCAGATATTGAAGCCTAATTTCAAATGCTTTTCACTCATGAAATTGAAATTTTTGCTGGAAATCTAAAAAAAATCCTGTTTGAGGTGCTTGTGCTTTTGTCATAACGTTAACTGCATGACAAGACTATTAAACCACCAAACTTACCATATTGTAAGGTTTTACGATAGGGACCACAAGCAAGAACCAGTAAAATACAAAAAGCAGGCTTTATTTCTGAAGGGGGAAACCCCCCAACAGAGCAGGCAACGGTACAGAGTCCAGAATCCAAAATCAGAAACCAAAGGGCGAAATCCAGAATCGTAACCAGGGCACCAATAACAAAAATCAGAGTCGTACAAAGAGGGTTCAGCAAACAAGAAGGCGGCGAGGTACAGGCAGTAGGACGGTCCAGTCAGAAAGATAATCACAATGAGAACGAGGCAAAATGAACGTGGCAAAAGTAAACATGAGAGAACGATCTGACAAGGAAGTGCTGTGAAGAGATACCTATATACATTTCTGGGAGGTCACATGATAACAGAACACAGGCGCAAGAAGTCAGACTGATACAAGGGAGCAACACATTAGGGAGAACCTGATCACATGAAATTGGCAGAAGCCAAAATGCAGACAGGGATCACGGGACAATCCTATTGACAATTATACAGCTCCAGTCAAGGAGTTCTACCGTGCATAGATACTAAGAGAAAGGAAAGCATAAGGTATGAAGACTCCACTGAAATATAGCAGCGAAGATTAGGGAGAGACAAGAGGCAGAAACTAGAATAGGGCGAGTGCTGAGAGCTTGTTAATCAATTAGTAAGTGCAGCTATACAATACTGAGTGCTTGTTAGTAAGTTAGTCTTATATACAATGTTAGTTTTGGTTAGTAAATTAACAAAAACAGCAACTGTTAGTATGTGTTAGTAATATAGAAAAAGCAAGGTGAAGGAAGTTTGAAATCCAGAAACCATTAAATCACCCGAAGGAGTGGCACACATTACTGGGGCTGTGAACAAAGACAAGACCAAAGACCAGACAGGGGGAGACAAAGTGCAATACATGGATAAATCAAAACATGGACCGGGGTAAAACTATGGCAATAGGGAAAACATGTATAAAAACAAAACTAAGACAATGCATGAATGAAAAAGCAACCAAATCAGAAAACACATTTCAAGGAATAGTCAGACATGGCCAGAATCCAAAATACACACATGGCAATCAGAACAAAAGCATGGCAAGGCAGAAACAAAATCATGGCAAGACAGAACCAGAATCACAACACATATAGCTCATGAAAAGGGAGTAAATGATCATACAAAACACCACATATTACATTTCTCACATTTTCCTTCCTATACAAATGCTATTAGTATTTAATTTCCTGCATTTGCAGAACAAAACCCAGAACTAGATAGTGTTAACATGGGGTATGATATGGGTGTCGCAGGAAGACTGAACCCTGGTGTGCATATGGTCCAATATCTGTTTAATAAATCAAATAGATTCCATGATTTGGTGAATTGTCTTCAACTTAACCAGCTTCTTTGCAAATTCATCATTTGCTGATATAGTAATATGGATAAAGCAGCAGAAAAACTTGCCAATTGTTTTATTCAAGCCAAACTTCCTATGGAATATTTCTGCATCTTTCTGAATTGAAAGAATTATCAGTAATAGGCCTTTGAATTTTCATTTTCAAAAACAGCTTCCATTTCAGATTATGCTTTAACACTTGATTTTTGGAAATGTTCAGCCACTGCTCTGGGACGGAACACTTTTACATGTGAAAAGTAACGCCATGACTGTGTGGGTGCGAGAGATGCCAGAGTGGCATTTCAGCTGAGATGCGTGGACCCAGGAGAGTACATGGCTTAACAATCTCTTGGGAATGAAGAAACAATTGGGTAGCATGTTCAATGGTGGGGGACATAACCGCAACGCCTCTTCAACTTCGCACTCCAGTTTGAGCTTAGTGGCTGCCAGAAGACATTTACCTGGGAGGATGGTTTCAGGATGAACTTTGGGCACTGGGGAGTAAAAACAAGAAAACGGGTCAGGCATGGTATCCTTTGAACCAGGACAATTAGTCAAGATGAAATTGGACCTTGTCAAGAAAAGGGAATAATGGGCTTCTCTGGGGTCGAGCCTCAGAGCAATTGAAAGGTACTCCAGGTTGCGATGATCTGTCCAAACGAGAAAAGGGAGCCTGGATCCCTTCAGCTATGCCTCCATTCCTCAAAAGCAAGCTTCACCAGCAACAACTCCCAGTTGCTGATGGAGTAATTTGTCTCAGCAGAAGACAACCAATGAGAGAACTTGGCCTATGGATGTCATGGTTCTGGATGTTTGTGTGTGTCTTTTGGACTTTTCTTTGTGGCTCTCGTCCCGGGTTGATATCATTTCCTGGGCTATCAAATTCTTTGCCCAGCTGGCTGATTGACCTGGGCCAACGCTTCCCCAGAATCTATGTAAGCATGCCTCCTTCGCTAGAGTGTCTGTTTGTAGCTAAGCACTATAGCCAAATATATTTATAGTCAGGTTTTGTTGACTTTCTATCTTCTTATAATAGGATTTTCGTCTCCCTCTTTCAATCTCTTTGCTTCTGTTGTTAGGACTATTATACGTCCTTTGGAAGCGCAAATACTTTCGTTTGGTCTCGTTTGTTCTTATTCTCTGTGTTTGTTCTGTGTCCGTGCTACTCTCTCTGGTCGTTGCACCGGGCCTCCGTATTCCTCCGGCCGTTACAATGGATGTATCTTTTCATTAGCTGCTCACTGGGAGAGGACAGCCCCAGCATCAACATTGAAGGTATCAATTTCAGCCTATCAGTGGCGCTGAGGATCTGGGAGCATGAAGGTGGTGTCGTGGTTTTCATTCAGAAATATTTTCATGTTATGAGGCTGTCTCTCTCCAATTGCTTGAAGATGGGGGAGAATCTTCAGGAAATCAGGCTTTATTGAGGCGTATTGATGAATATAAAGCCACTTTCTTTTTGTACGAGAAGAACTGACATTCTGCTTTTCACACCTAGTTTGTATACCTTCATCACAGGAAATATCTTCCAAATATGGTTTTTCCACCCTCTCTAGCTACAATGGTTCAATCACTTAATGTCTGCTTCTTACTTGTTTTTCAATGGTACAATCATGAGGTGTCTGTATGTTACTTTTTCTCTCTTTTATCATTAGTTGGCATCCTTTGCAAAATAACAACTTCAAGGCCACTTCATTGTTTAAGAGGACTTTTAGTTGGGTCACAGGTTGTCCCAGAGACATGCAAACCAAAACACTGCCAACTTGCCTTGCAAACTGCAACAAAAAGATAACAACCCTCGTCCAGTGTAATACTGGGGCCAGGGTTGGGTTCAATTACTTTTTTCAATTACAATTGATAATGATAATTACTTTCTGGACAGAATGTTAAATTACAATTATAAAGACTTTTCGATAAAAAAATTTAAGTAAAATTAAATTACAAATACAAAAGTAGTTGATTACTATGGAAGCCCATAGTGGACAATATTCAAATGAAAATGTAATTTCACGATTGCATTACAGTGTTCCACTTATGAACGAGTTATGTAAGACAATATTAATTTGAAAATGCATTAATCAAATTATCACTTTCATTTTCACATGCACATATGGGAAATCTATGACTATATTCAAATGATAATGAAATGTTTGACATTTAGAGACAGCTTGTTGGAGGAGATACTGTGTTTAGTTAGCTCACATAGTAAACGACTTGTTTATTTGGTCTGTTTGAATTAAATGGTACCGAAGCTTTGCTCTGTTTCGGTTACCTTTGGTTGTATTTGTGGCTAGCTAGCTAGATAGTTCCTGTTTGCATTTTTGACTTGGGATATGAGATTTAGTTTGTAGGGCAACAGTTACTTGAGTCATCCATTTGGTTTGGTTGGAATTATAAACGGTAAGGTTTACCGGAGTGCCCCCTGATATTTTTAGATTAGTACATTAATAGTTCTGGGGCTATATAAAATCAAGTCGTCTCATAAAGAGTGCTTACTACATATCGAGTTTGTCTTAATTTAGTAATTCATATTTGTTAACTGAAACTAAGCCCCTGCTAAAAGAGGCTTGTTTTCTTTTAAAATAGTTTCACCATGGTCTCTATTGGAACTGCTGCTTAAGGCTTCTCAGTTTAATAAATTGTGGCTCCAGAGCTTCTGTCTTGGCAATAATAATTTTCTTTGTTATCTAGGGTGAGCAAAGTCATTAGGTAGGGGGTTCAAAATGTGGCCAAAACTACTGTATGTGACGGCAGCAGAGTGCACTTCTGGAAAGAGATTTCCAGGGTGGGTTTGTCTGCCACTAGTCCCAGCTAATTAAGCATCTGGAGAGCTAGATACTTGACCTTCAGAGCCAGTTAGCAGCACAATATACCTACAGGAACTAAGTAGTATGTCATTTAGAGAAATGGTGTGTATGCCAAAGCAGGGTAGCGGGGATACCACAGAGCAGGCAGGGAGAGAAAGTTGAGTGACAGTAGGACGTCAGCGCAGGAAAGTGCATGCACCTTGTACAGCGACAGCTCCTCTAGTGATTGAGGAGTCCAACCGATTCTGGCCCTTGCAGGAACTCGACTTGGCCCCTGAGCCTGAGAGCGGGGGGGATTGATGAGCATCAGGGCATCCTGTTGGCCTCTTCCCCTCAGAAAAGGGAGTTAGTGATAGTGGGGGACTCAATCATTAGAGGAATAGACAGCTTAGTCTGTTCGCGCGACAAGGAGTCTCGTATGGTGTGTTGCCTTCCTGGTGCCCAGGTAGGAGACCTCCTGGAGTGTGCAGACAAGCTCCTGGCCAGAGTGGGTAGGGATCCAGTTTTCATGGTCCATGGTGGGACAAATGACATAGGTTAGGATAGGTTTCTAGGTTCTGCAAGGCAAATTTGTGGAATTAGCTGAAGAGCTTGGGAGCAGGTCCTCCACATTAGTTTTCTTCGGGATTCTACCGGTACCACGTGCAAGCAGACGGAAGTAGAATTTTATCTGGAGGTTTAACACGTAGGCACAGACCTGGAGTAGGAAAGAGGGGTACAAGTTTATGGGGCACTGGAACTTTTTCTGGAACAGATGTGACCTGTTCAAGCCGGACGGGCTGCACCTGAACCGGAGGGGTATCTTTGCACTGGGTCAGCGTATGTTGAGGGTAGCACAGGATTATTTAAACTAGGGACTTGGGGAGCAGGGAGCATAGAGAGTGTTACACAGAGGGAAATGCAGACCGCCCTGATGGAAGCTGACAATGTAACGTGCACTATTGACAATGTATTTTTAAAGCAACAAAGCGTAATGGGGGGCATGGAGCAGCAGGAACATGGGAAATCGAAGGGGGAGAGCATTAGTAATAGCCTAAAATGTTTTTATTTAAATGCAAGAAGCATAAAAAATAAATTTACAGAACTTGAGGCCTTTGTGATTAGTGAAGGCTATGACATAGTTGGGATTACATAGACATGGCTTAGTGAAGAGGATGGAGATGAATATTATATAGAAGGTTATAAGCTCTTTAGGCAGGATAGATGTAATAGGCAAGGAGGGGGCGTAGCACTCTATGTGAATGAAAACATAAATGTGCAATAAATTCCTGAAATTGAACATTCCTTGCCCTGTGAATCTCTGGGTAAGGCTCATTGGCAAACACGAGACAGGTTTAAACACAGCAGTATGCTATCGACCACCAGCTTTGGACAATAATGTTTATGAAATGCTCTTTAAGAGGAATAGGCAAGCTTATGGAGGAGGAGGGACTATTATTATGGGAGACTTCAATTATCCTGGTATCGATTGGGAAATGGTGAAAGGACAGTATAAAGGAAGGGGAGGAAGAATTTCTAGATGTTATAAATAACTATTTTTTGGTGCAGTTTGTTAATAAACCTAAGAGAGAGAGGGCAATTTTAGATTTAGTGGTTTGTAATGACCCTGTTTGAATTGGCAATGTTGAGATACTGGAGCCTCTTGGGACTAGTGATCACTCTGCTGATAATTTTGATGTTTCATGGGAAGTTCAAAAGTAGAAAATTTTCAATTTTAGGTGAGCAAATTTTGACAGGATGCGCTCATATCTAAGCGAAATGAAATGGGAGACATTTCAGAGAAGGGGGTTTACTTTTTTCACAATGCAAATTCATTTCAAAGGTATCCAAAAGTAAGCTGAAAATGCAGAATCCTCCGTGGATGACCACAACTATTCGTAGGACTTAGAGGGAAAAGAGGAATCTTTGTAAGATGTACATAAAGGATAACAATGACAATACTAAGGTTGAATACTGTAAAATGCGAGCTGAGGGATGCTAGAAGACTGTATGAAAGACAAATTGCAGAAGGGGCAGAAACTAATCCTAAGTGCTTCTTTCAATACTGTAGCAGAAAAAGGAAAGTCGAGGAGGAGGTTAAGTGCATAAAGAATAAATATGGATCGCTGCTATATGATAACAAGGATATTGCGGATACCTTAAACAGTTACTTTGTAAAGAGTTTTACCTCAGAGCGGATTTTTATTCAGCCAGAGGGCATGTCCAATGCTGAAGATTAGCGGAAATTGACGTAAGGGATAATGAAGTATTAGACAAGTTGCATAAACTTAAGGCAGATAAGGCTGGTCCTGATGGCTTATATCCTAGAGTACTCAGGGAAGTTAGAGAGATCATCTTTAAACCGCTCTCAGCCATCTTCAGACGGTTTTTAGAAACGAGAAATACCAAATGATTGGAAGCAGGGCAATATAATACCAAGATATAAGAAAGGGGACCATACTGAGCCAGGAAATTACAGGCCAGTCAGTTTTAACTTGCATTGCATGCAAAATACTGGAATTTATCATGAAATACGAGCTGGAATTACTTCCTAAACTTAATAATATCTTGAGGAATAGCTAACATGGTTTCCAAAAGGGAAGGTCCTGGAATTCTTTGAAGAGGCTACAAGACTTATGATCAGAGCAGGGCTTATGACATCATATACTTGGATTTTCAGAAAGCATTTGATACAGTACTGCATAAGAGACTAATTTTTT
Organism: Gymnothorax reevesii; assembly: GCA_029721435.1. Classification (NCBI taxonomy): domain Eukaryota; kingdom Metazoa; phylum Chordata; class Actinopteri; order Anguilliformes; family Muraenidae; genus Gymnothorax; species Gymnothorax reevesii. The sequence continues at coordinate 86,888,611 of CM056575.1, forward strand.
TAAATTTATTTTGGCATCTCCAATCCCACCCGAATCTGGAATGCCCAATTGGTGAACTATGAACAAGGCTTGCTCGTATGCAACCCCTTGCTGCCAACTCAGGAGAGTGTAGACAGTTTGCGGCTCTCCTCCGAATCACGCTTCTGTCATCTACTGCTTCTTACACACTTATTGGTTGAATCTTCGCAAGTTCAGAATGAGGGCGAAGGATACCCGGACATGAACTGACTTTGAATCTTCCTGACAAGCGCCCGTCAGGCCAACAGGAGGCGCTTGAGCAATGCAAAAAGGTAACTATAATTTTCCCTTCCCGGCAGTCCCTTTCCAATTTGCAAACCTGTAGCGCAATAACCAATTGTGCCCTACTCTGAAAAAGCTACCGATCACTGCCGGCTGGTACGAAGCGGGGCTCGAACCCGCAATGTGATAGTCACGTCTGCTTTGCAACGCAATGCTTTACCGAGTGAGCTATCTGGCAGCCCAAGAGTGTAATTTTCAAAATGAGCTCCATTGGAGTTACAAGAGGTATTCTGGAGTGGATTCAAAACTGGTTACAGGACAGAACACAAACAGTGGAGCTCAGTGGTATCTTATGTGAGCTAGGTATGGTGGGGAGAGGCGTCCCTTAGGGATTTGTGTCTGGATTCCTGCTGTTCCTCATCTACATTAATGACCTTGATAGGAATATTGAGACCAAATCAGTTAAATTTGCAGATGATACTAAATTGGGAGGTTAAGCTGATAGTTAAGAGTCCACTAAAGTGATTCAAAATGATTTGGATAGAATCCAGAATTGGCCATAAATGTGGCAAATGAAATTCAATGTAACAAAATGTAAAGTTGTACATGTTGGTAATAAAAACTTTAGATAGGATAACTTCATGGGAGGTTGAAAACTGGAATGTGCTCCACATGAAAAAGATCTGGGAGTGATTGATGACCAAACCCTCACAGGTTATAGCTATTGTGCTGTAGCAATTAAAAAAGCCAATCAGATGCTGGCATACATTGCCAAAAGTATTGAGTACAAATCCAAGGTTGTCATACTTCTCTGGTACAACACATTCGTCAGACCAAATCTGGAGTATTTTGTACTGTTCTGGGGACCATACTTTAAGAAAGATTTAGAGGCTCTAGAAAACGTTCAGAGAAGAGCCACTAAGCTGATTCCAAATGTAAAAGATAAAAGCTATGAGAAGAGGCTGAAGATCCTTAATCTCTTTAGTCTTAGGTAGAGGAGACTCAGGGGCAATCTGATTAAGGTGTTTAAATATGTTAAAGGGATTAACAAAGTGAATTATGTAGGATTCCTTCGGCTAAGTTTTGTTTGTAGAACTCACGGTCACAAATGGAAGTTGACCAAGGGTAAATTTAGCATGGATATTAGGAAATATTTTTTCACTCAAAGAGTGATTTCGATGTGGAATAGCTTACCTGACCATGTTGTTGAGGCAGAAACCTTGGGAATTTTCAAGTGTGGGCTTGACTTAAAGCTAGACACCATTGAGTCATTGGGTATTTGAAGTGATATATTCACAACAGTAAAAAGAAACTGGTGAGCCGAGTTGGGCTGAACGGCCTGTTCTCACCACTCATGTTATGGTATGTACAACCCCAATTCCGAAATAGTTGGAACGAAGTGTAAATTGTGAATAAAATTAAAATACAACGACTTTCAGATAACATGAGCCAATATGTTATTTACAGTAGAACAAAGATAACATTTCAAATGTTGAAACGGAGAGATTTTACATTTTTATCCACAAAATGAGCTTTTTTCAAATTTTCTGTCTGCAACAGGTTTCAGAAAAGTTGGGAGTCGGGGACAGAGGCAAAAAAGAGCTGAAAAAGCAATTAATATGTGAGAATCAGCTGAAGGAACTTTTAGCAAGTAATTAAATTAACTGGCATCTGGTGTGTAACATGAATGGCGATGAAAGGGATGTCATAGAGAGGCTGAGTCTCTCAGAAGTAAATATGGCCAGAGGCTCTCCAACCTGTGAAGGTATGTGTAAAAAAAAATAATGGAATACTTTAAAAACAATGTTCCTCAACATCAAATTGCAAAGGCTTCAAAGGTCTCATTATTGACAGTGCATAACATCATCAAAAGATTCAGAGAAACTGGAAAAATCTCTGTGCATAAGGGACAAGACCTTCACTGGCTGCCCGTGATCTTCAGGCCCTCAGACGCCACTGCATCACTCACCGGCATGATTCTGTCATTGACATTGCTAAATGGGCCCAGGGATACTTCAAGAAACCACTGTCTATAAACTCAGTCCGCCGTGCCATCCACGGATGCCACCTAAATCTCTAACATGCAAAAAGGAAGCCATTGTTAAGCGTGATCCAGAAGCGCCGCCGTGTTCTGTGGGCCAGGGCTCATTTAAAATGGACTGAAGCAAAGTGGCAAAGTGTCCTGTGGTCAGACGAGTCCAATTTTGACATTCTTTTTGGGAAATCATGAGCATTGTGTCCTCCGGACTAAAGAGGAGAAAGACCACCCCTCATGTTATTAGCGTACAGTTCAAAAGTTCAGCATCTCTGATGGTGTAAGGATGCATTAGTGCATACGGGGTGGGACACTTGCATGTTTTAAAAAGCACCATGAATGCTGAGAGGTATATAAAGGTTTTGGAGCAACACATGCTCCCCTTCAGATGACAACTATTCCAGGGAAGGCCTTATGTATTTCAGCAGGACAATGCAAAACCACATACTGCAGCTATTACAACAACATGGCTTCGTATTAGAAGAGTCCGTGTGCATAACTGGCCTGTCTGCAGTCTTGAACTTTCACCGATCAAGAACAATTAGCGCATAATTAAACGAAAAGTCCGTCAAAGGAGACCCAAATCTCTCCGGCAGCTGGAAGCCTGTATTAAACAAGAGTGGGATCAAATTCCAATGGCTAAACTCAAGAAACGTGTCTATATAATAATAAGTGCGTCTACCAAGAATTTTGGTCATTTAAGTGCATCAAAGCACAAAAATTAAGTGCGAATAGTCACTTCGATTTATTAATGAATTAAATAAAACATCTGCTGCACTCCGGTTTTCCACCCCAACAGTGTTTACTACTGCAGCAGCAATAGTTTTCCAAACTGCAGCCTTCTGGGCTCCCTTTATGCCACTCTTAAGACTTCCAAATAAAATAATTTTGTTTTTCTCCATCTATCGTTGGCCTGCTGATAAAACCTCGTATCTTCAAAATGATCAATTTTACAGGAGAGCAAAAAAATAAATAAATAAATTTTGCATGTAAGAATGCAGTTGAGCTGTGTTCGGGTAGGATGACTATTTTTCCTCCAAGAATGTATCCAATCAATGACATTTGGTATTTTGCAATGTTTATGCTATTATCGTGGACATACAAGTTTTTGTTTCTCATCAAATTGTAGATACGAGGTTTATCAGCAGGCTGCCGATATTTCCTCCTCAGTTAGGTTCTTTCTTCTTTGCCGTCTTTCGAGAGTTCATGTTGTAAAGTGGGCAGGGCTGTGCCTCCCGGAGCATGAAGTTATAGGGGCGTGTCATGTAAATTACGATGGTTTCTGGCGCCAGATTTATCAACGCCACGGCAGTTCTACACCGAAATCTGCAACGTACACACTTTTAGTAAATCAGACGTGACACTTGGCGAACGATGATATTTACACCAGAAATCTACACCAGGTCCTACGCAAGTTTGATAAATGAGGGCCATGTCCCAACTATTTCAGAATTGGAGTTGTATATTGCCTGAATCAACTGAACAGATTTCAATTAAATCTACAGAAGCCAACTGCTTATGTGTGTGTGCATTGCTCATGCGAGTGTGAACTGCTTGTATGTGTGTGTGTTGTGTGTGTGTGGGTGTGGGTGTGCGTGTGTCTGTGTGCCTGTGCCTGTGTGTTACTACTATATACATAATATGGTTAATGATTATGATTATTGATTATGGTTGTTAATTATGGTCATTGATTTACTGATGAATATGATGAGAGATATTGAAATATAATCTTCAACATTCCTTCCCTTGAGGCCATCCCAATCATGGCCTCAAATTAATCCTGGTCGAAAAATAGCACAGCATTGACCACCCATGGTCTATGAGCCCCATGCTTCACACGAGTGAATGTCTAGTGAGTCTGAACATAAAATATGTCTGGTTGGTCCTTTCTGACTGAAACACTTCAAGTAAAGACAGTCTGTCTTGTACGCCAGCATGTGAACTCCAGTTGTTTTCGTGTCCGAGTTTCTCAGGGCCTTCTGTTGCTCTGGTAAATGAAGTCCCTGTCTAATATCCCACTTGAATCCAGTCATTTTGCTTATAGGTAATCAGTCCAAAGTTAGTCCCAAGTCCAAGTCCATAATATATTCAACATTGATTTGCGATTTTTCCATCAGATTGTTTTGGTAAATGAGCCTCCGTGACTGGAACAACTGTTTCACCATATTCATTCAAGGCTTCAGGGGATTTGTTCACCTCATTTGGAATAAAAGTTGGACTTCATGTTACTCCTTCGTTGGGGAGAGCTTGTTAAATGTATGAAGAAAATTTCATCTGCAATCACATTGCGTAGACCCCCCATTCTACCCTTCTGTTCTCTGACTTCTGCTTGTCGACGTTCCATCATGTTTTCCCTTATTTGTCTTGGTCCCCAATTCTTCCATTCGCTGTATTGTTTTGACTCAGTGCGCTTTTATTTAAAAACCCATCCAGTCTCCAATCCCTCAATAGTTCACTTGATTTTATTTCATTCTTTTAAAACCCAAACATTAATCATTACATTTCATGCTATATTTTATGTTTACGGCTACTTTTCTAATCATTCAGCTCTAATTTTTAACCCTCAAATTGTTTCCAATACTTGATAGAGAAACCTCTGTATCAGTTAAATTTGCTGCACACTGTCTCCTGCTGTATCTTGTGTTTAACAGTACTTTGGCAAATTTTGAACACATTTGTTTCTGTAATGGATGGCATTGAGGCCAGGAAAACGGGGACTGGAGAACAAATGCAAAGGTGGATTTGGTTGTTATATTTATTGTTGCCAACCGCACAAGTGGAAACGAGGTTCCTTCTAAGGAATTACGATGTGCTAGAAGTTTAACAGCACATTTAGCAAAGATTAGAGTTATACATGATATCGCGAATACGGAGAGGCACAGCAGCTCGAACCTGCTTTACGAGACGTAGCAAAGAGCTATAGTGTGGCTCTGGTTTAAATAGCCACTGTGGAAGCTCAGGAGCAGATGAGACACAGGTGGGTCTTACTCAGCCGGCGTGCTGCTCCTGGGAAGGCGAGACCTGACAGTTTACAGCGTTTACAGTGTTTCAGTGTTACTTTTCCTTCATTTTATTTTCAGAGAAATGCTTCTAGCACTACAATCTCACACAGTCTAATTATTTACAGAAATCTGCTTAGATTTTCAAGCTCTTTAGAATTTTACAAATATTTAACAAATTCGAATAGTGTTATTACTTTAAGTTCATTGAGGATATTACTGGAAGTTTTCTCTGCTATGCATTACTGCTGCCAAATGTTTGGGCATATACTGGCAAATCCTGCATCAAATGGTGCATTTTTGTTTTACTACCTATCTTATATTTTGATCTCACTTATGTCCATCTACAGTACCTCACAAAAGTGAGTACACCCCTCACATTTCGACAATTAATTTATTATATCTTTTCAAGGGACAATGTTACAGAAATCAAACTTGAATATATTCCAGAGTAGTCATTGTATATTATGTTTAGTGGTGTAGATTTACTGCACTGTTCAAATAATTGAACAAATCGTCACCATTTCCAAAATAGGTGGCAACAAAAGTGAGTACACACCCTATTTGGTAATGGTCAATCAAGCAATGAAACGTGTTTTATTCATTATGTTCATGCCTCTGTCTGTTCGACTGGGTTATATGAGGTTGTATAACGTGTTGAAGGATTTAATTGTGGTGCTTTGGGTGCAGTGCTCTCATTCTGTTGTCATGGAGGAGTGGAGGAGGATCCCAGCCACAAACTGTGCAGCTCTGGTGAATTCCATGCCTTGGAGAATCAAGGCAGTGCTGGACAACGATGGCAGTCACACTAAATGTTGACACTATGGACACAATTTGGCAAGTTTACGGTGAGGTGTACTTACTTTTGTTGCCCCCCATTTTGGAAATAGTGACTGTTTGTTCAGTTATTTGGACAGTGCAGTAAATATACACTGTTAGTACAAGGACTATTCTAGAAAATATTTAGATTTCATTTCTTTAACATTGTCCCTTAAAAAGATATAATAATTTAATTATCAAAGTGCGAGGAGTGTACTCACTTTTGTGAGATACTGTATGTTGTTTCTTATGTGAAGCTCTCAATACATGCAATTACTTTATTTTAAAGGACTAGGCAATGTATTTCTTTCTCATACATTCATCATTTTCCCCTCCTCACTTTTTACTCAAAGCAATTCAATTAGCCACAACATTAAAAACACTTGTCCACGGTTGTGTAATTGATGTTTAATTGCTACTTCCTGTAAACTTCCCTCTGTTTATAGTTACTGATCGTTCAAGAAGGGCATAATTTTATTTTGTAAAGAAACTGGGACTTTTATTTGGTTTCATAAGTAATAAATGTTCTGTTCACTTCTGCAACTTTGTCCTTTTACAACTCTACAGTCATTAAAATGGCTAAACTCCCGCTTTGTTTGGCACCCAAATTAATTCCACTTGCCCTAACCTTAACCTGTCATGGTTATGGTTTTTTGTCATGTTTATGCTCTTGTTTATGTTCAGGATCAGGGTTCATAATTATGTCTTTTATTTATTCATTTTGGTTATTGTAATTCTCAGGTTTTTAGTACATTCCATTTCTCAGTTCCATTGCACTTGTCTCCCCTGTCTTGTGATCTAGTTGGTTCAGTCTGTCTTCCCGGTTTGCGTGCCCACTGACTTCGGGTGATTTAAATGAAATCTGGTGTTTAATATATTCCTTCGATTCTCGTTTACTTCCTTCGTCTTTCTGTTCTGATTACTAACAAAACTAACATTTGTATTCAGTATCATAGTCTACTAACACAACAAATCCACGTACATAGATTACTAACTTACTAACGAGCACTCTAGTTAAATCTGTTAAGTTGCACGGCTACTAATTAATACTAATTCCCTCTCAGCAATCGCCCTGTTCTAGTCTCCGCCTCTTGCTCAACTGTTCCTGTCTTCCCCTGAGTTTCAGTGAGATCTCTCGCACGTGCTTAATTACTTTTCTGCACTCGTTATCTGTGCACTTAGAACTCCTTGACCGGAGCTGTTTAAATGTCATAGCTGTCTGTGTGATTCCCATCTGTGTCTTGGCTTTCGACAATTTTCATGGTGAGGGTTTCCCTCATGTGATTCTCCAGTTGTAATTAGTCTGAGCCAGCTCACCTGTTCCCTGCTTAGCATGTGACTTCCCTCCCGTCTATTTAAGCAGTCTTTTCACAGCCAGCTCCTTGTCAGAACGTTGATCAATATTTCTTTGTGCAGAGTGCCGTGTATGCCACTGAATATTGTTTTTTTCTACTGGTTTGTACGACTTCGATTCTTGCCATTGCCCTTCTTGTATTGTTTTGTCTTTTTGGATTTTGACCCATTTTTGTATGACCACGATTTCGGTGTTTGGATGCCCTGTGTATGACCCTTGGCTTTGTTCATCGATTACGACTTTTTGCCTATCGTCTATGTACCTTGCACACATTGCTTCCTGGTTCTGACCCCTGCCTGTCTAGTCAACACTGTTTTTGGATTTCATATTGTGGCTTGGCAATTGTGTTTTTTGGCTTTGACTCGGACTTCATTAAAGGCATACGTTTTTTTGGATTTCCCTCTCGCATGAGGTTCCTGAACGCACAGTCACATAACCAACATAAAATGACTAAACTCCTTTTTCTCTCTGTAGCCTCTTGTTTTAAAGGATATTGTGGTCTATAAGGGCCTCAATACTGGTTTCAGCAAAATTTCAACCATATTTGCTGATAGCATTCTCCCACATCTGTATCATGTTGAGACCACAGTAGTTCTGGTAAAGTCTGATTTTGTCTCAATTTGTTCTAAGTTCACTTCTGATTCTTCAGTAGGAATTCTCATTTGCTTTATCTTTGTCATCAATTGATAGGAAATCTTAATCATTGCTTTATCATCTGTGAACCAAACTGAAAAAATTGCATTACTTCAGCCCTCTTTACCTTTGGCCCTAGATCCCAAGGCTGATAACCCAGACTTATTTTAAGTGTTATATGAGGTGCTGCCTCTTTCAGTCCAAACCATTGCCTAACCCATCTGTTTTCTCTACTATGAGTGCTGCTGCCTCCTGTCCTGTAAGGAGCACTACTGATTGAATGTCCTGTTCCAAATCAACTGATTGAATATCCTGTTCCAAATCAACATTAAGGGCCCATTTTTTTTCTAATTCTTGGTCCTGAGTGGGGTCGAATATCATTGAACAATGCAGTTCAGTTTCTGGCCATGTAGCCTGGGGTATTTGGGCCTCTATATATTTTGTTATTATACCCATCATTTTTTTCACATATTGCAAGATCACATGTTCCCTCTTCTGGCCACTTTGTTAGTGTGTTTTTAGCTCTTTTTGCCCACTTATTTAACAATTTTTTTAATGTCATTCTCCATGGTAGGAAATTGTTCTCTTAATTCCCCCACAGGTGTTGCCATTGTAATTTATTTATTAATTTAAATTTTATTACTTAGCCTAAATATCTTTCCCCACATGTTAAATGACAATATGTCTACTTTAACAGTTACACTGCTTAATTAACAGTCTATGTTATAAACACGCTTATGCTGATTTTTCCTCTTCCTTTTAGACAGATGTAATAACACTTAAATAATCAACATTTAATGCGAGCAATTTACTACTTCTTTTAATCCGCCAAATAGTAATGACCATTAATAATAATTTTAACCCTTATTGCATGCAGATTACGGGTTATGCTGTTGTATTTTTTTATATTTTAGCGCACTCCTAACACTCCTAACTAATGCAATACGCAACAAAACCACTGTTCACATCCTCCGCCCCTAATACACCTTGACACCAAGGATGAATGGAATCGGTCAAACCGTTCTTGAGATATGATGTTGACAAAGTATTTGTAAGTGGTCAAATGGTTGTAATGACCTTGAGAAAAGTGGCAAGGTCACGTCAGTCGAGTGGGCTGTGAGCACTCCCGTAATACACCTTGGCACCAAAGATGAATGGAATCGGTCAAACCATTCTTGAGATATCATGTTCACAACAAACGGGACATGACGGACAGACGGACGGAGCAGAATACTATGTCCCCTGCCCCTAATACACCTTGAACCAAAGATGAATTGAATCGGTCTACACATCTTGAGATATCGCGTTCACAACAAACAGGACACGACGACCAGAAGGACAGACGGATGGAGCTGAATACTATGTCCCCCACCCCTAATACACCTTGACACCAAAGATGAATGGAATCGGTCAAACCGTTCTTGAGATATCGGGTTCACAACAAACAGGACACGACGGATGGACGGACGGAGCTGAATACTATGTCCCCCGCCCCTAATACACCTTGACACCAAAGACGAATGGAATCGGTCAAACTGTTCTTGAGATATCGCGTTCACAACAATCGGGACACAGCGGATGGACAGACGGACGGACGGAGCTGAATACTATGTCTCCTGCCCCTAATACGCCTTGACACCAAAGATGAATGGAATCGGCCAAACCGTTCTTGAGATATCATGTTGACAAGGAATTTGTCAAGGTCAATAATGACCTTGAGAATAATGCCAAGGTCACGGAAATCTACCGGGGTTGGCGTATCACACCAATATACCTTAACACCAGAGATGAATGAAATCAGTCAAACTGTTCTTGAGATATCGCGTTCAGAACAAACAGGACGTAACTGACGGCCGGACGGATCTGAATTCTATGTCCCCTGCTCCGCTCACTATCATGGCGGTGGGGGACAAAAACCCCTTTAAGAGTGTGTTGCAGGTATTTATGTGGACCTATTTTGCCAGTGTAATGGTTGGACAAACATGATGTATAGTCTGATTTGTGTTATGTTAGGGTATTTTGTGCATTTATGGCACCCCCTACTGGTCGATTTGATTGAAACTTTCCGGCTATGTTTCAGGTTCTTATGTTGACATATCCTGTGAGTTTTTTATTGATTGTAAAAACTATTTATGATTTATAATCTGATTTGTGTTAGAGTCAGAGTATGTTTCAAGTACTTATATGAATATATCCTGAGAGTTTCATGGCTATAGGACGAACAATTGCTGATTTATATTCTGATTTGTGTTATACCACGCTGCTTGGTTTTGCATTTATAGCTCCCCCTATCAGTCAATTTGAATGAAATTTACTGGGTATGTTTCAGATCCTTATATGAATATATCCTGTAAGTTTTATTGCTATAGAACAAACAATTGCTGATTTATAGTCTGATTTGTGTTATACCATGCTGTTTTGTTTAGCAGTTGTAGCGCCCCCTATCAGTCATTTTGAGTGAAACTTTCTGGATATGTTTCAGGATTTTACATTAATATATCCTGCGAGTTTTATGGTTATAGGACAAACGTTTGCTGATTATATACCTGAACGCCGAATTCGGGGATCTTATATTTTTGGTCCGGCTGCCGCCACTCTACATTTTAACGCGATAACTTCAGTAATATTTCAATTACAAATTCCAAATTTTGCATATAAGTTAGTATCATAAAGAGGAAGAACTGATTCGATTTTGGACAATTTACAATTTCTAGATCGGCCACCAGGGGCCAAAAACTGAAAAAATCACTGTTTTTATCATATCTCTGGAAATATTTGTCCGATTGACCTCAAATCAAGTGCAAATGAAAGGTCATGACCTGAGAATGTGTCCTACGATGACATTATACCTGTTTGGTTCAAAATTTTGACACAAGGTGGAGCTTTGTCACATAAAATTCACCATTTTTGCTATATCTTTGGAGCTATTTCTCCAATTGACATGAAACCATGTGCAACTGCAAGGTCATGACCTCACAACGAGTCACATGATGACATCATACGTGTATGGTTCAATATTTTCCCACCAGGTGGCGCTTTGTGATGGAAAATTACCATTTTGGCCATATCTTCAGAACCATTTGACCGATTGACCTGAAATTAAGTTCAAATGAAAGTCTTTTCAAGGTCTATTCAAGGATCGGGGAATTGAAGGATTGGGGGCGTTTGGGGATATACCCTTAGCCGTCGCCTCCGACGGCATAAGCCTAATTTATAGTCTGATTTGTGTTATACCATTTTGCTTTGTTTAGCAGTAATAGCGCCCCCTATCAGTCAATTGGGATGAAATTTTCTCTTTATGTTTCAGGTACTTTTATGAATATATCCTGTGAGTTTTATGGCTAAAGGACAAACAGTTGTTGATTTATAGTCTGATTTGTGTTATAGCGCCCCCTATGGGCCAATTTGCATGAAACTGTCAGGGTATGTTTCTGGCAATTATATGGACATATTCTGCGAGTTCTGTGATGATTGGCCCAATGGTTGTTGAATTTTGTCCATTTATGTGCTAAGCCACGCCCCTGCTGAAGTTCATTGGTCAATATCTTGGAGACGAAATGAGATTTCAACAAGCTTTATGCAATCTTTGATAAGCTTGGCCCACTGATGACCCACGGGCTTGAACACGCTCTGAATTCCACACAATCACTCACAGTTAATTGTTGCGCGCGCATTATTAGTAGTTGCATAACAATTCTGCAGATTCTGTCCCTCTCCTTTTAATTTCCCCAAATTTTTTGGCTAGATTCTTTGAGTTTGAAAGATCACTTGTCTCCAGTGCTCCAGATCAGGGCTGGAATAACACAAAACAACATCCCTACTTATCTATCTGAGCAAGATAATTAAATCAAATTACATTAAATAAATTGCTCACCTTGTACTTAGTTTGCCGGCAGCTTAGGGTGTGTGTGTGTGTGTGTGTGTGCGCTCCCCGCACTATCTCTGAGCACCGGAAGACCGCCCACCCTTTTGAGTGTAACTGACCTTTGCCAACTTTGTCGTGGTTTTCATTGAGAAATATCACAGGAAATATCTTCCAAATATGGTTTTTCCACCCTCTCACGGTACAATGGTTCAATAACTTAATGTCTGCTTCTTACTTGTTTTTCAATTGTACAATCATGTGGCGTCTGCATGTTACTTTTTTCTCTTTTATCATTAGTTGGCATCTTTCGCAAAATAACAATTGTTCATTGTTTACTTCATTTACTATACTTCATTGTTAAGGAGGAATTGAAGTGGGGTCACAGGTTGTCCTAGAGACAGGCAAACCAAAACCCTGCCAATTTGCCTTGAAAACTGCAAAATATAACAACTCTCTTCCAGTGTAATTCTGGGGCATGAATAACTATATGATTTCTGATGAATGATGGTGAATAATGCTGATGACTGAAGAGATATTTCTTTACTTAACTGAACCGATACCAATCAAAGCTACAGAAGCTAACTGCTTATGTGCGTGTGCGCTGCTCATGCGTGTCTGAACTGCTTGTATGTGTGTGTGTTGTGTGTGCGCATGTGCCTGTGCGTGTGTATGTGTGTTACTACTATATACATAATTTGGTTACTGATTATGATTACAGATTATGGTTATTAATAATGGTCATTGATTTACTGATGAATATGATGAAAAATATTGAAATATAATCCTGAACAACGGGAGCAATGGTGAACTTATATTAGTGAAAGGTAGAGGCCGCCACGGGGTCCAGTCAAAGGGAGTCCTGATGGACGTGAGCGCTGTCAAAGGAGCTACTACTGTGGAGTATGCTTGAATAAACCGTTAGCAGAAATTGGCAACCCCAAGGAACCTCTGCAGCTCTTAATGGTCTTAAGAGGCTAACCAATCCAGCACTGCCTGTACTTTCTGGCAATCTATCTTCAAGGTGCCTTGGGTCACAGTGAAGCCCAGGGAGTCTACCGCAGAATACAGCTGGTTGCTTGAGTGACCATGGCAGAATCCATGGAAATATTAGTAATATTAGGCTCGAGTTGACTGGAGGGGGCTCCAATGAACTGGTGTAGCTGGTGGAGTCTGTGCTCCCTAGTACCTCAGGGCGTCGATAGGGCTGAACATCTCTGCTGGTTGTATTCCAGGCTGATGGCACTGCTATGATGGATACAAGGAAGCTGATGCAGGTGCAGAGTATGATCTAATAGTAGGGTTTATTGATGGGAATACAGTAATGACCGATTGCAACAGAACCCTATGTGGAATGGGACTGTTCAGTTCATGTGATAATGAGCTTGGGTAACCAATCAATGGAGACAGTACATCTAAATGACATGCAAGCTGCTGGATGGGAGGAGGAACAATAGGGATTCCCATGTGGGCTGTGACACCCTTGCACACTGTTTTAGCGGCTCTGTGTGTTTGTTTGTTTGTTTGTTTTTTGTCTGTTTGTGTTTCAGCACTTGCCAGTGGGTGAAGTCTGCCCTCTAGTGGCTCTGCGTGTTTTCCAAATTTGCCAATGGGTGAAGTCTGCCATCTAGTGGCAGTGCATGTTTGTTTGTGTTTCCGCACTTGCCGATATTTGCATGAATGGGGTGAATTCTGCCATCTCTGATTGCCTTGTTTGAACTTAGTTTTGGTGGAGAGTGCCAACTGGATGCAACTTTTTGCATGTCTTTTTACTCTTGTCAAAAAGCTATACATGTTCATTTCTACCTCCACAAACGATCATAATGCATTTGTACAGACCCAAGTGTCAATGTACCAAAGGTGCCATGTTTTAGAATAATAATAATAATAATAAAAGCTGCCGGACACCTTTAGGCATATAGGTTATTCATTTTCTTAAGGTGTCATACTCAGTAGATTCCACGTAGACTGCAGTATTTCCCATGGTGTGTTTTTGGTAAAGGTAAACATGTTTAACTTTACATTCCCAGTGATTCCAAAACACCTCTAGTGGGTTTAAATTAGGTGAACAATATATTGTAAGTGATTGTTTGGATGCATCTTCGGGGTCCTTGTCTAACTGCAATACAAACTTTCTCTGCTGACAAAAAATCTGTTGTGATTCTAAACTTTTTTGTAACTGTTTGTAACAGTGAATTTTAAATGATAAAATAATAAATAATCCCTTGCTGCAAATGTATTGTGATCTGCCTTTGACGAATAATTCACGATTGTTGGAGCACATCACTGGGCCCTTGAGTCAGGGGCTATACTGGGTCTCAACATTGTATCATACTGCATCATCACATCTGCTAACCTCTGCTCTTGTATCAGCAGGAAAAATAGCACAAACTTCTGATCAAAAGTCTTGTTAGAACAGGATTTTTATTGACCTGTATTTTTTTAAAGGAAACCTATCACTTGTAAAATTATTAGCCATTTTGAATTGATTTTACTCCATTGTTCATTGGTGACTTGCATGATTATGTGTAATATTCAATTATTTTTTGACAAGTTTTCAGTTGATGCTTCCATCCTTGCTGTTCCATGGGGCTATAGTCTTCCAAACTCTGACACAGGAAATTATTTACCCAATCTTTAGTCAAATTATTTTAATTTTAATTAAGCCTCACTGCTTTCCCCCCTTATGTTTAGCTTCCCAACAGACTCTTTTATGTTCATACTTCTTGGCTTTGCTCCTGCTACCTGTTGCCAGTTCCTGTGAAAGCAAAAAGCCAGTGGCAGAAGTTAAGAGGGATTATTTATATTCTATTCATCCACTTCTTCAAAATATTGTAAGTATGAGAGACCTCTGGAGATTGGGAGTATATTAAAGATAAGGGCCTTTAACCCAAAGGAACCCATAATGACACAAGTGTCACAAACCCTTTTCAGAAATGTGTTTCATGTAGTCCTTTGCTCTGTTTTATATATCCCATGATATTACTTTATGGAAAATGGGTCAAGGGTCTTATGGGTTAAATCTTTTAAAAAATGTTGCGATTTATTATTGACAAAAATTCAGCATAGATCATTACCATATCCTTTTTCACAGGAGAACAACATTACTAACGTGTTAGGGGACCAAACCAAATGTGGGGAAATTAAGAAAAAATATACCTGCGAGATAAATAATGTAAGAATACTTTTCTTATGGTTATGACTAATGATCCCAAACAGTGCTTGCATCATAGGTATAGCGCACATTGGCCCTCATTTATCAAACTTGCGTAGGATCTGGTGTAGATTCTGGTGTAAATATCAGCGTTCGCCAGGTGTCACGTCTGATTTACTAAAAGTGTGCGCGTCGCAGATTTCGGTGTAGAACTGGCGTGGGTTGATAAATCTGGCGGCAGAAACCATCGTAATTTACATGACACGCCCCTATAAATTCATGCTCCAGGAAGCATAGTCCTGCCCACTTTACGATATGGACTCTCGAAAGACGGCAAAGAAGAAAGACCTCCACTGAGGAGGAAATATAAATTATCACGTCTGAGGTGGAGTGTAATATGAATATAGGCCACTGGATGGCAGTATTTACCTTTTTTTTTGTTAAGCCCAGACTGGAGCTAGGTTTGGACATGCATGTCTGGGGCAAGTCCCAGATAATTAAAAAAAAAGAGGTCTAGATGTGGGTGGGGTCTGCAAAAGAGTACATAAGGGGGAGAATTGAGATAGTCAAGTAGTAGGAGAAATTGCAAGGAGAAGGATACATGTGACCAAACCTGTCATTTTGTTTAAGACCTGTGAAGCTTATAGTGAATTTTTGCCTGTGTTAGAGCATTTTCCTCGCCCAGGACATCACCAAGGAACCCAACCAAAAGGGACTGTAAATATTTCTGTTTTTCTTGTTAATCAATCTTGGTCTTTAGATTAGTCAGTAGATTAGTTAGTTGTTAGATGTCTTTGTTAATTAAATGTGTTTAAGTTTTAAAATTGTGTCTGTTGTCCCTTGCTGTTGTGGATGTTGTAAATGTAATAACAAATTGGGGCCATAACAGGAGAAAAACAAAATAATTTTATTTGGAAGCTTTAAGAGTTGCATAAATGGAGCCCAGAAGGCTGCAGTCTGGAAAACTATTGCTGCTGCGGTAAACACCGTTGAGGTGCAGAAGTTTGATTGAATTCATTAATAAATCAAAGTGACTATTCACACTTATTTAAGTGCGTCCAAGCAGAAAACTCGATCGAAATTCACGTTAGACGCACTTATAAGTGTGGCCAAGATGCGCATTTCTCCATTTCCCACACTTAATTTAAGTGTATTCAAGGCTAAATTTTTTTTCTTGGCCAACTTGTTTTAAAGAGATAGTTCACTTTTTTTAAGTGGGGTTGTATGAGCTACAAATTGCCACTACTTACATTAGATGCAGTAGAGAGATCTCCTCCAGGTAGCCGCATCAGGGCATAGTGCTGGGTGGAAATTTAGGCGATACACCGTTGTGAACGGGCCCACAGAAACAGCTTATTTTTGCTGCCTAAAAGAGGTTCTACCTGAAAATAATACACCATTTCAATTGTACGCCATATTTTAAAAATTACAGCACTTCAGCTGCTCGGAAAAAAACACAAATGCTCTTGAACTAACCAACTGACGTATTCCTCCGCGAGGCGCATCGTAGTTCACTGCATCCTGTAGCAATCAGCTGTTTGGGTCAGACTCTGAGTGGTTTGCAGCAGGGCCGGATTTTCAATGGCAAAGAATCACTTCTCGAATTTAAAACAAAAAAAATCCCTACAATAACCAGCAAAGCAGATACACAGTATGTGGCTGCGTAGACTCAATGCAATATCAGTTTGTGCAGCAATGTTACATTAGACTTTTCCACAGGTGTTTCACTTTTTTACCTGATGCTTGGGTACAGCAGTGCTCTTCTGTGTGCGCCGTTGAGATTTCCCTGAATGTAGCCTAATGAAATCCTCTTTGGAAAAATGAATACTGCAAACACAGAGTTCTTTTAGGGATATGGATGGCGTATCAATATCCGTGTTGAGGCAACAAGGCCACAGCTACAAGTCCAATATTCCGCAGAGGAATGCGGTGGAAGCTGTAAGTGCACCAGGATACAGCTTTGCTTTCACGTCCAAGAAAGCAACACACGGACCATTTTCAAAATATTAAAACGGCCGTCCGACCTCGCAACTGCAGTTAAGCCGCTTGCACACTGGACACGAAACAAATGTTTTGCACACGTATTACATTCAAAGTCAATGCGAAGAGGTGAATACTTGGGTTTGTGCAAGCAGCTTTACTGTGACCAGAAACAGCTCTCATCGCTACAGCGCGCAGTGAAATACAATACGCCTCGCGCAGGAATACGTCAGTTGGTTAGTTCAAGAGCAACTGTGTTTTTGTCAGAGCAGCAAGTGTGCTGTAATTTTTTAAAATATGGCGTACAATTGAAATGGTGTATTTTATTGAGGTAGAACCTCTTTAAAGGCCTCAAAAATGAGCTGTTTAAGTGTTTCCGTTCACAACAGTGTATCGCCTAAATTTCCACCCAGCACTATGCCCTGGTGCGACTACCTGGAGGAGATCAGAGAGCTTTCTACTGCATCTAATGTAAGCTGTGGCAATTTGTAGCTCATATAACCCCACTTCAAAAAAGTGAACAATCCCTTTGAGCGGTATTTTCTACAGTAAGCTGCACTGGAATGGTCAACTGCGCACTTATAAGTGTGGCCAAGAAAATAATTCAGCATTGGCCACACGTATAAGTGCAAATAACATCGGCCTTAATAAATTGAATTTATTGATCCATGATATTTCATGTTATACAGCCTACATAATTGACAATCCAAATGCTTTACATGTAGGTTTAAAAAAAAAAGTGCTCCGATTTTAAGTGTGGTCCGGCTGCGGCGCTCCGGCGCAGCAGCGCACGGACTGGTGGAAGGCAACCAGACTTCCAGCGGTCACCGTTCGAGGAGCAGGGCTCCCCCTCCATCATGGGAATACGAGGCGGTGGGGAGACGAATGAGTCCCCACCAACTTGATTGGAGCTGCATGAGGGTAATTGTTAAAATACAGTCTGCAGAGATCTCTCTTCATTGTACTTTTATTAGTAGGGTATTAGTCCATAACATTTTATTGGGTGCCAGGCAAAACGAGCAGCTACTCGTCACTTTCGTGGAGGAGATCTTCTCTGTGCCGAAAGTTCATCTCACGTTGGACAGAGGCTTATTCCTCTAATAACAGCAGATCTACCATTGTCAAAATGTGATCGTGGTCAAAGTGTCCGTAGGCCTATATATACTGAGCAACAAAAGAAACGCAAGTTAGCTAGTTAGTTAATGTACTCTTATGGTTCCTCAGTCAAAGTGAATGCAAAATAAAGAAAAGTTTGATGAAATTAGTGTAAATATGCACGCGGTAGTAATAAATTTGATTGTCTAAATACGCGCAAACTTATTTTCCAGTCTGCCTTTAATTAACTTGCGTTTCTTTTGTTGTTCAGCATATATCTGACTGGATGAGCATCTGACATACCACACTGCATATCTGCCAAGCCACGCATTGTGCTTAATCAAATTGATTGTTATGGGCAGCCATCTGGCCTGACAAGCAGGTTCTCAAAAAATAAGTTTGATTAATTTTTTCAACACAGGTGTCTTATTTATTCATTTATTTATTAATTCAGCCTATTTAGCTTATTGATTAATTTTACTAACAAGAGCAACAACAGCATGACGTCCGCATCGCTGCATATGGTTTATTACTCATTTTGACAGCTGCACTTGTTCCTGCATGTTGTTCGCTGGTTTCAAATCTGCCTACACTTGGTCAGACCTGGCCCGAGATTTTCGCGGACCGTTCTACTCTGACTACCAACGCGTGAGTTAGTACAACCAACATGCTCACGTTCAGATCGATAACTGCCGATCCTTGTGGGAGATTTGGCGTACACCCATTTTTTTGGTGTACGCACGTTTGATAAATGAGGGCCATTATCTTTCTTTTTATGTCAGAAATGCTCTAAAGGGTTTGCACCATAAATTAAAGTGGTGTGGCAATATCATTTTATTTATCTAAGCATGCATTATATGACATTAAATTGACATTATATGACATTAAATTGAGTTAACTATATTAGACTTTGAGTAATTTGATAAATTATGAACTTGGAATATTTTGCTTTCCATTGGAACAATCATGTAACATTTAAAATCAGTTGCTTTTAACTGCACTTGTCAATGCAAACTTTAATTGACTTGTGTTCATTTCATTGATATGCTTTCAGGAGACACAGTCCATTCATAGAATGGTTTGCTCCATACGATTTAAAAAACCGAAGAAAGTTATGAGAAAAATTCAGTGCGACATGTGGAAGCTCACAGTAGATATCACTGATTCACTTGAATGTAACTGCTCCAGAACTGAGGTAAGAACTATTGACAATAACATTTGCTATTCATTCCCATGAGAATTTTCAGTTTATACATGTTGTTTATTCTTTTTCCTCCCTGAAGAAAAACCCATCAATGTTGAACTGCGCACGCCCTCATCGCCGGAATTTGAGCACAGAAAGACTGTGCAAACTGCAAAGCATCATCAGAGATATAAAGTCATGCTACATTGTATTAACTGAAAAGGACAGCTAGCAAAAGGAAGAAAGAATCCTTTTGTTGCAATTATGAACAAATTATTTTTCTGAGGGTGACTGTGAGACATGTAGAATGCTTTGCCATACAAGATTGCATTTTTGGATCAGGAGAGATGACACATCTTTGTTTCTGATATAATGGGCCTTCAGCAGGACGTCCTACTCAATGGGCTCATGCTCTCACCATACACAGGTTTGCATTCTTTGCAGATTGCTGTGGCTCGTTGGAAGTATACCACTGAAGAGTTTGCGCAAATGTGACAAGCCATTCTGTTTCATCAAAAGCTTGAGGCAAAACTCCCTTAAATGGTTTCCAGTGAAGTGTTGCTTTTGGGTAAAAGTGAGCTTGTACTCCGTAAGAAGATCCAGCTACATTTGGTCACAGCATGTTGAGAATGTGGAAACTCCAGGAGGCATAGGTTTCCATGAACACGGAGAAAAATAAGTGATGGCTCTATTACTGAATTTTAAGAACTATCATCAACTTTTTTATGTAACTGATCCACTATTGAAACTTCAGCAATGCATTAATCAATTTTCATGACTTACTCAAGTCATGCATGAAACCCTGGCATTTTCATTGTTTGCTTAGTGGGAAAGTCTGTATTTCCCTCTACTTTTGTACGACATCACTTTACTTATATTGAGAAATGTATATACATTTATTCCATGCAAAAACTGTATATTTCACATAACGTCACCTGTATTAAATGATCTTTTATAGTGAACATCTCACCTCACCTAAGGGGAAAATGGCCCTGGTCAACATTCACAGTAAATGGTGCTCTGCCAACTTTTTGTCTCAAAAATGTGACGGACGCTTTATAGACCCAGCACACTTGCTCTCATTGGCACACATGCAAATTCAAATGCCTCCTGCTCACTTTCAGAGCCCTGTCCTTACATGCTTCCTCAGTATGAATATTCGAGGATCAGACATTTCACAAAATAGCATTACCTGGGCTGCCATGTGGCAAAATCATTTCTAGGTGCCCAGCTGATCCAATGTTCTCAGTTTGAATTCTGTATTGCATGCAAGAGGCCCAACTGTTGTAATTCAGATTACAACTGAATTATGCCAGTTACAGTGGTTTCAAAGAGCAAAGCCCACTTGATGATTATTTTATCATTCAGTTTAAGGTTTGCACTTCTGGATCAAGCGGCTTTTGACTGCATGTCAGAGTCACATATGAACTGTCATCATGCAGCTTAATTCTGTGTGATCTTGTTGCTGTGAGCATTGTGAAAAACAGCACATGGATAACAGCATGGTTTTCTAGGGTAAACCGCAAATATCTTTTCACTGAAATGTAGCCAAAAAATAATCAGTCGATCAAATTGGACAAATTTGACCACACATAATTTTAATTTAATGAACAAAAGGAGCAAAAATGGCAACTTCATTTGCTTATATTTTCCTGTCTGCTCTGGTCATACTCATCAAGAAGCCTTGGAATAGTCTAAAGTTCTAGTTTAAAGGTCCCCTCTTATGCTGATCCTTCTTTTAATACATACAAGTAACGTTATAATGTTGGACGTCCACACTCAACCTCTGCAAAGTTTCTAAACATAAGATACAGGGGGTTTGCCGTAATCCGAGAACGTGATTTCCGGAACGTGATTTACCCTCTGAACAGCTCGTCCTGAGATCTTCACGAGATCTGGGCAAAACCTGATGTCAGGTTATTGTGTCCAATCAGGACAGACCTGGCCAGAGCCAATTACGGCGCTGGACCTGCCCACGCCGGAATTTATTCTATCAGACACAAACGAGCCCAAATCATTTAACATGTAGATTTATCAGCATGTCTCTCAAAGCTGTTCGAACATGTTCGTTTTTTGGATGCGAAAAAAAACCAACTATTTTCTCCTCCAAAAGACGGTGCCACCAGAAATCAGTGGATAGCTTTTTTGTTTGCTGGCGGCAAACAGCCACACTCAAAGGGAACGTTAGTTGTTTGTGCTTGGCATTTTACTGAAGACAGCTTTGTCAATAAAGGATAATTCGTTGCTGGATATGCGTCTCACCTGCTTCTCAAACCTGGAGCAGTTGCATTGATCATGCGCTCGGAGTCACAAGCTGAAAGTGGCGATAAACCAGCAAATAATGTCAGTGAAGCTAACATGTTACGGGTGGCTAGCAGAAACATTAACTGGCCTCAAATGCAGCCTTTGTAAAATATCTGAAGATAAAGCCTGGATCGGTAGCAATTATTCGTGACTCACAGACCCGGAAGCAGTAAGTTGTGCTGCTTGTGTTGCTTTACTGCATAAGCCTACCTAACGTGATAGCCTGTGGAATGTGGCTTTACCACTGCGGCTAAAATAGCTAAGTTACTGTTGCTAATGTTTGTGTCATAAATATACAAGAGTAACATAAGGGAACATTCAACAGAAGGTGTCTGACCATAAACCTCATTTGAAGAAAACTTTTTATACTTGTTTGTAATTTGGATGCTTGGTACAGCTGTTCATGGTAGCAGAACCTACAGTCTGTAAAGCCTGTATTGCAGGATAATGTTTGTCTCTGTCATTGTTACGAACACTCGGTTAGTAGCTACTGCATGTTAGTTTATGTGCCGTTCTACTTAAAAAATGTTCCTGGTTAACTTATGTGCAGTAATACTGATCAGTATGCTTGTGTTACTTTGGTTTGCATCAATGTGGCGGTTTCATCATAACGTTGTCTGATAGTAGCCACTACAGTTGGAGCTAACTGGAGAGGTGTTGTATGTGTCTGCAAAGCTGGGCTGTAAAGGCTGCAGTAAGACCTGACGTTGGTTTTTCAGAGCTCAGGGTATGTGTTTAGGTTTGTTTACTGCTACTGTGAAATGATCTTTTTACTTCTCCATGAACGGGGTAAGTCGGCTTCTTTGCCATTGTGTGGGCTTGCGCTCAGATGCTACCGTGGTGTCAGCAATCGCGAAGTGCTCTATAATGTGTCTGGTATTACAAAAGATTTCTCTGAAATTGCCGTGGCAGAATTTTATCCCCCTTTAAAATTGTTCTAGCTAATAAAAAGCTGAAAAAGAAGTGGAGGTCAGATACGAATTTCCGGTAGAAGTTATCAAATCGCTAGCACCACATAAGCAACACTTACACATTTTGTGTGTTTTTGCTACAAACTCATTTAGTAGCTTGGTGTTGGAATCGTATTTCATTTTGGAAAAAATGGTAAACAGGAGCTTTTAGCAAAGTTTCCGGATAGCTAAGTGGGTATATAACATGACTATATAACAGTGGAGCTACAATGAAATACATGCAAGGCGAGACAGTACGAGCAAAGCCTTAAAATTTCAACTTGCCACTAATTGACATCTTGCTGTAAACTTTGCTGCAAGACTTTAATTGCTTCCTCCTCCCGTTTGGGGTCGGATTCAAGATCAAACAAGTACGGTCTTATAGCAATCAATGCCGCGGAGGGCTGTCCTGCAATACCTGCCATCTTGGTTTTCTGGTTTCTCGGCTCTGCACCCTCCCCCGGAATTGAAGCGCCCAGACAGCCAATCAGAGCAGCGCCTCAGTAGCACAGTCTTCCAGCCCACTGAAAACAGCTTGTGTTTCAGGCCACCACAGATGGGCTGGGAGAAGAGGTCTCACTAGGCCTGAATGTGTGTGGGTTTTTTTTTTTATTTTGTAATTGAATTCTTAACATTATTTTAAAGACCCATTGGACATATTTTAAACAACTAAATACAGCATAATAGGAGACCTTTAAATATCAACTCAAACAACAAAATTCTCAAAGTTGTGGAGAAGTTCTACATTTTTAAGCCCTAAAACAAAATTTTAATAATACTGACAATACATATCATGGACTGTCAGCACACTTCAACCTTGATCTTTCACCATTAGCCCCAAATACAGTGCATGGCAAAAGGATGTAGACGCTCTTCCAGAATTTCATCTCGAAAATATTGGCAATCAAATTGAGTGAATCTTCTTTGTTGCTATAAGAGCTTCCACTTTTCTCAGAAGGCTTCCCACAATTAGAACATAAGGATTTGCCGTGATGCCTTCCAGAAAAGCATTTGTGAGGTCGCACAGTTATGTACAGTTATTTGGCCTTGCTCAACCAAGCTTGGTGGTCCAGTTTATAACAAATGGTGTTTTATGAACATAGAAGTTTGAGCTCAATACAGGCTAGTCAAATTTTTCTACAGTTATTGACAAACCATAGATGGACTTCGATCAGAACATCGTGGTAGTGCCATTTTGAAACAGGAAGAGGCCTTCCCCAAACTGTTATAAGCGGAGCATTTATTAATGGCAAAATATGGCAACAAGATTTTATCTTTGTGAAATCAAGAGTCTATCCCAAACCATAAAGCACATCCCCAGACTATGGAATGTCCACATAATTTTGGCTCACCAGTGTATGCTGTGAATGCAATTTCTAAAAGCTTTACGGCCCGCCGTGAATACAATTTCTAAATTCTATACTGCCCACTGTGAGTAAAAACTTTCAAATGATTTTTTTTCATCTAAAAGCTTAATTTACAGGTGGATGTCAGCATCTGGACTGGATACATATCTACACACCTGAAACTAGATGTGTTACATTAAAGATGCTATGTGCCGCTCTCATAAATTCCTTACTGACACCCTAGTGATAAAGTAATAATAATGTGATTAATTTGGAGATTTAATTCTACTGACAGAAAAAAATAAATGTCAGAACAATCTATCAAGCACAGAAATTAATTTCGGATGTTCAGCTCCATTTGTCTTGTCCAACATAATGCAACTGCATTTTCTTCTGTCCAGCTAAGTATTCAAATTTGTGGGATTCAAAGGTTGTTTTGGATTCTTTATACTTGTATCTTGTACCAATACTGCCAAATCTGAGCAATAATTTTAAAGGTATTGAGAAAGAGAGAGAGAGGGGAAAAAACGGCCAATTTGGACCATTTATTTAAACAACTGTCCCATAGCAAAGCCTCTCCCTCAAAAGTGATGAGCCAATCACAGTGCGTATTTTCTCCCCGTATACTCGGACATTCTGAGCCTGAACTTCCGTTGAAATGCATTACTGAAACTCCGAATAATTCGCTTACATGGGGTTTTGAAATGTTTCTAGGTTTAAAACAATGGCCAAACGCTGTGCTTGGGGTAAATGTAACTCCGATACGAGGTATCCCGAGAGGCTGGGCGATGGGGTGTATTTTATTCCCTTCCCAAAGCCACATCATAACCGAGAGAAGTGTCTCCTCTGGATGAAGCTTTGTGGAAGACCCCACTATCGGCTTAATGTAGCTAACAAAGGTCAGCAAGGATGTCTACATTTGTGTCAAGTCAACATTGTGTTTAAGGCGACATCTTGTCACTTCGCTGGAGATTAATGTAAAGTTATCTTTTACATCGCTAAGTTAGCTAAAGTTAGTAAACTCTATGGCTAACTTCAGTACTGACAGATGTTGTCTTGACGTGAGCTCCTGGCTGCGCTGTTCACCATGTCACCTTGTTCACACAGTCACGTCAGGTTAGATTTCTTAAATTTCGTAGCAATAATAATATGTAAATTAAATTTACTACCCTGCAGTGCACGAACAATGCTGAGCCTCGATCTTCTTGTGTGAGAGGTTGACGGAAACGAGATGCGGCTGATCGCGTTTAAAGCATAAAGGACAAAGGCAGGCGATACTCTCCCCACATGCATAGACAGGGTATCTTTTTTCTTTTGAAATCAAAGGCATGCAGATTATTCAAGGCATTTTGCATATAAAGGCTTTTTGCTCAATAAGGCGATCTGTTTTAGAACTTACACCACATTCAACATAATGGAAACGGTTTATGCTTCTTTATTATGTGGACAACTCGAGGACCGTCGTATACCCGCTGTTAAGTTCAATGCACCAATTTCTGTTGAATCTGGAGTAGAACATTGCCTGCTTTTCCCTGAGGGTGGAGTTTTGTGAGCATAGGGTATGTTTCTGATATTACTGAGTTAGTGAGTTATATTTGTTCCTTTATAGGGCGTGGAAAGTGATCACACAAGCTTACTGTTTGCTTGTGCTCTAGGTGAACTCTAGCACGTCAACCAAATGGGGCCAAGTCACGGTCACACCGTACATGAAAAGGTCATTGAGGGAAAGAGGAACTGCATGTTTCGCGGCAGCAGGAAGACACTGAACAAGACCTTCCAGAAGTGTCATTTTTGTGCTGTCCCTCTCAGCACTGTGGCAGATTGCATCTGTTTTACCGACCAACATAACCTGCAGAGGAGTAGGGCACTGCAGGACCGAGTTGGCAGTCCAGTGCTTCTAAAGTTTTCAGTTTCCTGCATTTTGCATTCCGTATCTCCTGAAGTCCAACCCTTCATCCACATCGTAAGAGGTGGAAACAGGCTGGAACACAACTTGCATGCAGTGTAAAAATTCTGTCACAAAAGCAATATTTATCATTTTCAAATGAGTTTGCATGCTGTCTACTGGGACTCTGGTGAAAAGTCACCAAATGTCAATGCTTGATGCTGGAGAAAACGTATTTTTTGGGATTGGAGAGATTTTTGGAGACCATTAATGTCCACCCCCGCCTATTGATAGACGCAGGCCAATTTCTACCAACAAATCATGAATTCCTATTGAACACCATGATGCAAAATGGTTGATTTGTAGTTAAATAGTCTGATTTTTATGATTTCCTTGAGCAACAGTTAGATATGTTGAATATAACACCAGAGGTGACACACTAGTGGTCAATTACTTTGTTATCCTAGAAATATACTGTTCTAACTCCAAGCCATTTCTTGATTCTCAGAATTTTTGTTAAAACGTCAATGCTGAATTTTCATAAACATTCTCTGTGTTTGCAGTCATTATTCAGTATTAAATTGAATGGAAATAAGCTGGTATTCAAACTGGTAAAAGTGTCTTGTTTCATTTCAAGGGACCAATAATGCTGTTAAGTTATAATATTTATATATATTTCTAAGTTATAATATTTTTGGATGTTAAAAAGGGACATTCATCAACTTTTTAGCAAAAAAAAGGAATATTTCATGATTTATTCCTAACCCTCTGAATACAGGCTGTTCTGAGTGGGCGTCCCCTCTATAAAATGAGCCTTGTTCTAATTAGTGAACAAACTGTGACTATTTCCAAAATGGTTGTCAACAAAAGTGAGTACACCTCACCATCAACATGCCAAATTGTGTCCATAGTGTCAATATTTAGTGTGACGACCATTGTTGTTCAGCACTGCCTTGATTCTCCTAGGCATGGAATTCACCAGAGCTGCACAGGTTGTTGCTGGGATCCTCCACTCCTCCATGACAACATCACGGATGTTGGACACCTGCTGCTCCTCCCCCTTCCTTGCGGATGCCCCACGGGTGCTCAATGGGATTGAGGTCTGGAGGCATACTTGGTCACGCCATCACCTTCACCTTCAGCCTCTTCAGGAAGGCAGTTGTCATCTTGGAGGTGTTTTTCGGGTCATTATCATGTTGGAAAACTGCCGTTTCCGAAGAGAGGGCTGCATGTTTTGCTTCAGAATACCACAGTACATGTTGAAATCCATTATTCCATCAATGAAGTACAGCTCCCAGGACCAGCTCATGCAGCCCCAGACCATGATGCTGCCACTACGTTGGACTGTAGGCAGTACACACTTGGCAGTACAGCACTCACCAGGGCACTGCCACACATGCTGGACACCATCTGAGCCAAACATGTTTATCTTGGTCTCATCAGACAACAGAACATGGTTCCAGTGGTTCATGTTCTTGGACTGATTGTCTTCAGCAAACAGGCTTTCGGGCTTTCTTGTGGGCTTCCATCTTGGCCGAAGGCCAAGCAGACCGACTTGGTGCACTGCACAGCGTATGGTCTGAGCACTGACAGGCTGTTTTCCCACTGCTGCAACCTTGTTAGCAATGCTGCTAGCACTCCTGCATCTGTTTTTTGTAGCCAACTTGTGTACTTGACGCAGAGCACGATGACTCAACCTCTTCGGTGGATCCTGCTGAGGCCTGTTCTGAGTAGAACATGTGTTGGGCCCCATTTTGTAATACCGACCCATTTTGTAATACGTGCCCATTCTGTAATAACAGTAGGCCCTTTTTTAAAAATAAATATAGGTCTCCATTGTGTAATAACAGTGGGCCCATTTTGTAATTATGTCAGATGTGCCTATTTTGTAATAATAAGAGGACCATTTTGTAATAACTACACATAGGGATGTCAACGTTGGCAGCAAAAACAAAACACTCTTTTGGCTATCAAGCCACATGGAGGAAAAAATTACAAATCATCACTGATGATCATTACTAAAATGTAGGAGGCACCACATTAGACATACATGTAGCGGTATAGAACAGACATGAGTATCCACAAAAAATCTTTAAAACTAAGAGTGACCATAATGCATTTCACCCTATATATATCTTTTTAGGCCCTCACTGATGCATATATGATTCATTATTGTGTAACTCCATATGGCCCTACTTGTAACATGTATGGAAACACTTAACTTTCCATTCCTTAGTCCTTCATAAAAATTTCTGATATATATTTCCTATGAATAGGTCATAATTTTTAGAAAAAAACTCATAAAACAGAATGAATGAGACTCAAAATGGGGTAAGATGCCTTCCTGTGGGGGTAGGATGTGGGACTTCTTACCTCACACCAAAAAGGGCATCTTACCGCCAGCACTACATTGGTTTTGGCTCATTAAACCCAATTTCTCCTATCATCACCACACATGACCCCCTTTTATACATAGAGAATTCATCAGAGAGTTACACTGGCGTGTCCTGCAGACTCCTGGAGCATTCAAAGACTTGTGGCAAAATGATTAATTTGGTCATTGTTTATAAGAAAGACAGTCGAAACACAAATACTTTGAGTTCTCACATGTCACTTGCTCTGCTGAATCATCGGTTGCTCAGGTGGCAGTGCATTTATCTAAGTCAAGAGCCACATGCTGGGCACAGCTGAAATTGAATTATAAGCAAAGGGCATCTTACCTTCAGGGGCGTCTTACCCTACTCTACCCGACTTAAGTACCAAAAGTATCTTAAGTACTATTTTTCATAGTATGCAACTATGCATAGAAAGAAGCAAAAAAAACACACATTGTCCTCTTTTTGTTCTCTTTCGTCAACTTTGAGGTGAATGAAAGCATTAAAAAAAAAAACAAACAGGCAGTCCCTGCTTTATATACCTCTTTGAGTTTACTGGTGGTTAAAAAAAAAAAATATTTGACTATAGTTAATAGTAGAGTGACATAGGAGCAATACCATGTCGAATTTTTGCTTCAAATTTTTTTCTTAACTACTAATTGGGATACCGTTGACTCACTGCAGCTGAAGTGGTTGCTGCAGAGGACAATTGTTTCTGTAGCAAGAAATAATTTTTTGTGAACTGCTGAATAGATACTATGGACAAGTGTATTGAGCAGTTTGCACGTCAGGCTTAGCTGAGGAGTTAAATAAAGGCAAATCCTGAAAAACAGGGATTGGAGTGAACTCGTCCATGCTCTAAGAGCTCAGCTTGCTTGTTAACATTCAATAACTTGGTGTGCCATCTAGTGATAGAATATTGTAACTGCGTGCATAAATTTGCAGCTCCGTGTCAACTGGCGGACACATCTGCACAAACACACCCAACCGAGCTGCTGGATAGCTCACTCGGTTAAGGCACTGCGCTGCAGTGCAGAGGTGACTATCACGTTGCGGGTTCGAGCCCCGGTCGTACCCACCGGCAGGGGTCGGCAGCTTTTTCAGAGTAGTGCACAATTGGCCATCGCACTACAGGGTTCCAAATTGGGAAGGGACTGCCGGATTTGGGGATATAATAATAGCTTTGTTCGTTGCTCCAGCGCCTCCTGTTGGGCCAGACGGGCGCTTGTTAAGAAGACTC
The DNA here is from genome assembly GCA_029721435.1 of Gymnothorax reevesii. Classification (NCBI taxonomy): domain Eukaryota; kingdom Metazoa; phylum Chordata; class Actinopteri; order Anguilliformes; family Muraenidae; genus Gymnothorax; species Gymnothorax reevesii. Next base: position 86,918,065 of record CM056575.1, read on the forward strand.
TGGGTTTGTTCATGTCCGGGTATCCTCCGCCCTCGTTCTGAACTTACGAGGATTCAACCAATGAGTGTATAAGAATCAGTGGCTGACAGGCACGTGCATCGGAGGAGAGCCGTGAACTGTCCTCACTATCCTGAGTTGGCAGCAAGGGGTCGCATACGAGCAAGCTTTGTACATAGTTCACCAATTGGCCATTCCAGATTCGGGTAGGATTGGAGGCGCCAAATAAAAAAAAAAAAAAAAAAAACACCCTGCCGAGCACCGCAGTTCTTCTCGAACACGTCAAATCCAGATAATCCTTAAATGGTGAATTACATTCATATTTTCATTTGTAATGAGTAACGAAGTAAAAGTATAATGATAATGTTGAGATTTTTCCTAGTTTCTGTAATTGTAATTGAAATGAATGAATGGTTGAAAACAGGTCATGACCAATCATTTTTTTTAAGGGATGGGTTTCAGCCTCCCCTATTGCCAGTTCACCAGCCGCCACTGATATATACACACACACAACCCCAATTCTGAAATAGTTGAGACAAAGTGTAAATTGTGAATAAACTCCAATGACTTTCAAATAATACCAGCCAGTATTTTATTCAAAATAGAACAGAGATAACATAGCAAATGTTGACACTGAGAAATGTAACAATTTTATCCAGAAAATGAGCTCATTTCAAATTTGATGGCTGCTACCGGTCTCAAAAAAGTTGGAACGGGGACCTGTTTACCGTGCTGTAGCATCCCCTCTTCTTTTTAACGCAGAGTGGAGGCGTCTTGGCATTGAGGAGATAAGTTTCTTGAGTTTAGCCATTGGAATTTGATCCCACTTGTTTAATACAGGCTTCCAGCTGCTGGGGAGTTTTGGGTCTCCTTTGACGGACTTTTCGTTTAATTATGCGCCAAATATTCTCAACTGGTGAAAGATCGGGACTGCAGGCAGGCCAGTTCAACACTAGGACTATGAAGCCATGCTGTTGTAATAGCTGCAGTATGTGGTTTTGCAGTGTTCTGCTGAAATACACAAGGCCTTCCCTGAAATGGATGTCGTCTGGAGGGAAGCATATGTTGCTCTAAAACCTTTATATGCCTTTCAGCATTCATGGTGCTTTTTAAAACATGCAAGTGTCGCACACCATATGCACTAATGCATCCCCATACCATCAGAGATGCTGGCTTTTGAACTGAACGCTGATAACAGGAGGGACACAACGCCCATGATTTCCACCAAGAATGTCAAATTTGGACTCGTCTGGCCACAGTACACTTTGCTACAGTCCATTTTAAATGAGCTTTGGCCCACAGAACACGGTGGTGCTTCTGGATCATGCTCAACATTGGCTTCCTTTTTGCATGATAGAGATTTAGATGGCATCTGTGGATGGCATGGTGGACTGTGTTTACAGACAGTGGTTTCTTGAAGTATTCCTGGACCCATTTAGTAATTTCAATGACAGAATCATGCCGATGAGTGATGCAGTGGCGTCTGAGGGCCCGAAGATCACGGGCATCCAGTAAAGGTCTTTGGCCTTGTCCCTTACGCACAGAGATTTTTCAAGTTTCTCTCAATCTTTTGATGATGTTTTGCACTGTCGATGATGAAACCTTCAAAGCCTTTGCAATTTGACGTTGAGGATCATTGTTTTTAAAGTATTCCACAATTTTTTTACACAAGCTTTCACAGGTTGGAGATCCTCTGGCCATATTTACTTCTGAGAGACTCAGCCTCTCTAAGACATGCCTTTTATAGCCAATCATGTTACACACCTGATGCCAGTTAACTTTTTTACTTGTTAAATGTTCTTTCAGCCGATTCTAATAAATTAATTGCTTTTTCAGCCCTTTTTTGCCCGTGTCCCAACTTTTGAGACCTGTTGCAGCCAGAAAATTTGAAATATGCACATTTTGTGGATTAAAATGTAAAATGTCTCTGTTACAACATTTGAAATGTTATCTATGTTCTATTGTAAATAACATTGGCTCATGTGATCTGAAAGTCAGTGCATTTTGATTTTATTCAGTTTACACTTCCTCCCAACTATTTCAGAATTTGGGTTTTTTATTTATATATAAATTGATTTTCAGTACTACAAATTTACTCATTATACACCACATCATTGACACCTTTGGTATGTGTGTTCATGTATCTGTAATTGTTTCAAAATAGGCCTCGTTATTACAAAATGGGCCTACTGTTATTACACAATGGGTACCCACATTTTTTACAAAATGGGCCTACCGTTATTACAGAATGGGCACATATTACAAAATGGCGCCCAACAGATGTGTTCACACTGTTGTTTTCCGTGATGGTATCCGGTATCTAGGTCAAGACGCATAACTAATCGGAACGTTCTGAAGACGTTACGTTTAAGAAAGCTTGGATACCAACAACAACATGGCAGACGCAAGCAGTAGCGAGGAGGAACTGCTGCTTTTATGTACTGCGACACGAAATGTCAGAAAGAGAAGACGGCAACAGCAGGTAAATTACATAAAGACACGGTTTTTTTCCACCTCAATAAGTTCGGTCCGTGCCCCTGAGCGGATTCAGGGCCTAGTGTGAATGAAGCTTAAGAGGTTAACAAAGTTTACTCTTTAATTCAGTTTACCAGTCCCAACTGGAGGTAAACTGTATTACTTTGCAAAGATTAATGATATGCATTATAGAAACATTTAACTGTATTTAAAAAGTAATTTTTCGGTCTTAGTCGTAGATACATTTCATGGGTGATTATTTGGTGCCCCAACTGCTGGTGTCACTACCAACTCTACTCGGTCTAAATTCTTCGCTTTAACTCATGGCTGCCGCCAAGGCTATCCCTTGTCGCCAATGCTCTTCGCTGTAGCAATCAAACCGCTCTCCTACTCTCTACAGAGTTCACAGCTTTTCACTGGCATCTATAGAAGAGGGATTGAGCACAGAGCTTTGCTCTACACTGATGACTTGTCGCTGTATGTTTCGAATCCTGTCGCCTGCGTTGATGGGATTCTTGGCATTTTGTAGACATTCTGTTCTTTTTCAGGTTATAAACTGAACATTGGCAAGAGCGCGTTTCCACCTTGATGCTGCTGCGAAACAGATTCCAGCTGAAATTTTATCTTTTCAATTGGCCTCCTTCTAATTTCAATACTTGGGTATTAACATCTCCCATAGCTTCTCTCTGCTTTATAAATACAACATTGTTAACCTGGTAAAAGAAATTAAGTCCAAGCTTCAGTGTTGGAACACTCTTCCTTTGTCACTTATAGGAACAATCAACTCAATTAAAATTAATGTTTTACCCAGGTTTTTATTTATTTTTCAATTTATACCAAAATTTTTCTCCCAAAATCCTTTTTAAAAGGACCTTGATAAGATAATCTCCTCTTTTGTTTGTGCAGGGGAAGCCCCTAGAGCCAAATATTCTATTTTACGAAGATCTAAAGAAGAAGGTGGTCTTAAATTACCTAACTGATGGCATACTACTGGGCGGCCAATATTAAAAAAATTTACTCTAGGCACAACTGTCCCACAACAGATTGGTGTGAGAAGAAAGCTAGATCCATTTGCTCCATTTCATTATCAGCTTTACCTTGTGCTCCGCTTCACTCATACCCTAATAATTTCATTTCTAACCCAATTATTTTATCAACCATGAAGATCCGGAGGAAGTTTAGACACCAGAATTGCATCTCTCTCACGTCTGATGCCCATTTGTGATAACCATTTATTTCTACCTGCAATACTTGATCCTCTCTTCTCTCTGTAGAAGGAGAAGGGCTTGGTCTGCTTCAAACAACTGTATAAGGATAAGGTTTTTGCTTCTTTTGATGGTCTTAAGACTGTTTTCAACCTGCCCTCTCATTTATTTAGGTACTTTCGAATCCGTAACTTTGTTCGTTGCAACTTCCCCAACTTTCCTCACCAGCCATCAGATTCTTTTGTTGATACAGTTTAATCAAAGCTTGTGACCCATAGAACAATATCAGCCACGTTGAATTTAATCCCATCATCACGGTTATCGCCACTGACAGATAGAAATACCTGGGAAAAGGAGCTTGACACTTTTTTCAGATGAATGGTGGCAGAGGGCCATGGTCAGGAAAAATTCCACTTCATCTTGTGCCAGTTTGACATTGATTCAAATCAAAGTCCTTCACAGGACACACTTGTCCAAAATTAAACTTAAGAAACTGTTTAATACAAGTGCGAAGTGTGACAGATGCTCCCAATAACCTACAAATCATACAGGTTTTTCTGCTGTCCAATGCTGAGCTCATTTCACTCCCCTTTCCATCATTCCCTCTCAAAAGCCCTTCATAGGCACGCGGCTCCTAGCCCTTTGATTTCTGTTTTTACTGTCAAGGACATTAAAAGCTCGCAAACATATTTTGTTTCATTGGAAAGATGAAAAACCACCTCCTTCTAACTCTTGGCTGAAAGACTTGATGTCCTTGACGAGAAAATTAAGTACAGTATTAGGGGCTTCTCTGAAAAGTTCAACAAAACTTGGGACCCTCTTCTTTCATATGTTAATGCTATTCCATCTCTGAAAGATTTAAATTTTATTTTATAGTTTTGGGGGTTACTTATTTCCCTTTAAATCTTGTGTGGTGGATCATGCATTGTTGTTAGTTCCTCACGTAATTGGGGGGGAGGGGGAGTTAGTTTGTCATTTTGTGTGTTTAATGCTTCTTGTTTTTCTTGAAATTGAAAATGAAAATTTGGGTGAAAAGTCTACTTTCGGAAAACAATGTGCTGTGCTAACCACCCAATAAAAAATACGTGTGGAAAAAAAAAAATTTTTTAGTTTGCGAAAGACAGAGTAAACACTTGTGATATATGGTTTTTATTATAAATGTAGAATTACTCCAGCATCTGCTATAAGGCTGCGTTTTTATTTCGGCAGCAATATCAACAATACCAGTTCTCAGCCAGTAGGTTAAAATGACATCAACCAGTTAGGACACCAGATTGCAAGCTATATGAAAATGAAAACTCCAGCGCCCCTTTTTTAGATTAACAACACTGACTTGTTTTATGCATATGCAAATGCATCCAGTTTTGCATTTGTTTTTTGTGGTATGGTACCAGTGCTCCAAAGTTAACATCTGCATTTCTATTCCACAATTAATAAATCGTTGAAAGGCAATCGCTGAGCAAACTTGGAAACATACTCGAAAAGAAAAACAGAAAATAAATGCCAGTGATGAACAGTGCACAATGACCAAAAAAAGAGAGATTGTTTTCCAGTAGGAGTTAAATTTACAAGTCAAAGAAAAAAAAAAATACATTATATAAATTCATTTCTAAAATTTACAAAAAATAAGTTAAAAAAGCAAAATGAGTGTCATTCAAATGATGTTATTCACAAATTAATAGTCATTGTACCATATGGTAAAGTGAATTATTGTAATTATGCTTTGGCAAAACATTCATTTTAAATGTCATGCCAATAAAGCAAATTAAATTGGGGAAAAAATTGAATTGAAAAATCTAAAGTTAGCTTGTTGATCACATTCCAACTGCATACTGCCTTTTTTTAAATGAAACAATGAGAAACAGTTTGAGGAGCAGTTCTGATGTAGAATGTACATGATAACATATAAATGATTAAGTGTAATTGGACTCAACATCATTTCATATCACTGACTTTCACATTTCTGTCATAAAGGTCCAATTTCTATGCTGCGATTGTGATCTGTGGTCCAATTCAAAGAAATTGTTGGTCCCAATATCCGCAGACAAGTTAGAGACAAGTTTTCAATATATACTGCATACTCAACAAGTAGTTAATCATATTGCACCTTAAACACGTTTTTCTGTTGAGGCAAAAGGTTGGAAATAATATTCAAGCGCCTGGAATTCCATTTGATAAGCTAAACAGGAGCAGGAGCTCTGCAGCAATGTAACACTCGTTTAAATGAAAACAGCATATCAGTCTAATATCCTCTCTGCTTAAATGCACATCCTCTTCACACCGCACTCACAGCAGAACTTTGCCCACTCCACAGGATACTTGGTTCCACATTCATGACAGAACTTGGTCTGCTGAGCCATGGGGGCATCAACTTCATTTCCGCTTTTGGCATGATTCCTTGGAAAAGAGAGTCAGAGTCCACAGGATGATGATTCAGAGCTTTGAGAGTTCTGTGGAATAATCAGTTCCGTTTCATATTGCCCCACCCATTGAATAGAAAGCAAGAGCTACAGTGAGCATGCATTACCAAAACCTACCACTAAAAAGCGCAGAGAAACTAAAGACATTTGCTCAGGATACTCTTCATACGCCCAGCATTACGCAGTGGGCCAATGTGTGTTTACATTTACTTGGTCCTATGAGCCCAGGTCATACTGAAATATACACAAGTAGCCAGCAAACCAAATACCTAGAATTGCAGCCGTCCGCACTGTAGACATTCTTTCGATTCATTCCAACCCCAGATGAAGTATTCTTCAAAGATCCAGTTCCAGATTTCAAACTTAAACAAGCAACAAAACACAAGGATAAAAATTAGACATGAGACATAATATTTATCATAATATTACAATTAATAAGCAAGTACTGAGTCAGATGTGAAAGAAATCCCATAAAACTGCTGGTTCCCAAACCTTTCCTAGGGATCTCCAGCCAGATCCAGGAATGAGACTTGTTCCACTTTAAGCACACCAGAGGCAACGAATCCCACACTCCATTATAGTATCACACGTAGTGTAGATATAGTATATCATATTTCTGGACTGCAGCCACGGAGACCCTGACCAGTGGTCTTCAGCATCGTTCCTGGGGACCCACTGCTTATGCTGGATTTTGTTCCAACCACAGTTGTAATATCAGGATGTTAACAAGCTGTTCATTTGTCAGTGCATTTAATGTTTAGAGCAGTTATTTGCCCTCGTAACAAGTTAAAAGGTAGGGTCTGGAGTTTTTTGCGCAAAAATAAACACTAGACTTATGCAAATGAAATGCGGGTTAATCATCACCTATGGGCCTCTAGTCCTGTGTGGTGGTGGCTGTGTCTGCAGCGCCCCCTCCCCCTGCCTGTATTTTGGTCTTTTACTTTGTTTTCTTTTGGACGTGGATGTTTCTGGGTGGAGAGTCGTGTGCTCTCTCCAGCCAATGAGAGAGCTCAGAGCATGTCGCTCTGTGGGCCTGCATAGAGCATAGCAACTGGATCAGTCACTGCCGAAGTAATGGCGGACCCTGCCAAAAAAAGAAAATACACGGAGACGAAACGTGCAGCGGACAAAGTATGCTCGAAAACCAGAGTGAATATCAGCCTGGCTTTCACCTGCTTCCGAGCCCTGAAGGAGAGGCTGTGGCTGAATAGCGATGCGGAGTCGGCCTGAAGGAGTGGCTGTGGCTGAATAGCGATGCAGAGTCGGCCTGAAGGAGAGGCTGTGGCTGAATAGCGATGCAGAGCTGGGCTGCTTACTGTTGGACTGGGATGAGCCAAACACGGGTGTTAGCTGCTTATTTAGCAACATGCTACGTATCTTGTCATGGAGGTATAAGCAGTTTATGTCCTCAGCACACTAAGTCCGAGTATGAAACATTGCAAACACCTTTACATTTGCGCTGCTAACTCGCCCCCTCGCTCTACCTCTCCCTCGACCTCCGGTCACTCGTCCTCTCCCTCGTGGCTGCACTGGTCCGTAGCTGGCATCAGAGTCTCCGTCAGAAGCTCTGGAAGCTTCAACAAATTCTATCTGGGCATATTACAGTCATAAAATTATCTGTTTTCTTGATGAAGGATGGAACTCGGTATAACTAGACATTGTAAGTATGTTATCAGAACACAAATACTTTTATTTGTGAACATTTGCGAACTGTCAGTTAGCAAGCTAGACTGAACATCTAAACTACGACGGTCAATAATTAGCATTACTTTTAGCATAGCTGTTTATTCAAATGCACAAACAATATCACGTGGACATGATAAAACATTTGATACTATATTTGCAAGATACCTCATCCTGCAGGTAGCATGGTGCTCAGATCCTGATTCAATACGATACAGCAAGCCTGGTACTGGGCTGGGTGGGTGTGTATTGGCAAGGCTAGCAGCAGCAGGGGGGGCGTGCATCGCTGAGCCTGAGAGGAGGGGCTCAGTTTGACTACCGTGTTTACAAACAGCAACGGACAAAACTCCAGACTCTACCTTTAACAGAAATATCTATGTTTGCCATCAAGAATAAAAAAAAACCATACCCACATTGCGATGTATTGGAAATAACAGCATAAAATGAGAGAAAACAATGTAACCAGTAAAATTAAAAGATGTAGGTGGCTCCTAACTGGTGAAAACTAATTGGCACATCATGACAAATTTATTCAACAAGCAAATGGTAAAGAGTCAAATCAGTTTTGTTTTATGTTAATCTAATTAAGGTCACCTGAAGTTTTTCAAAAGAACTTGAAACAGCTCTGTCCAGCAACATTATTTGGGGTTTACGGATTTCCTCACGGTCTAATTTGATCTGTTTGAAATGCTATATTACTTGAAATTTCTTGCAGTATACAAATAAACACTCCATCTTCAGGGGTACTTTGTTCTTCATGGCATGTACAGGTGTTTGTATGTAATATTTGGCTAAACACGAAAAATTAAGAAGCATGGAAAAATCCTGTGATTACAATTGTGGTCGGAACAAAAACCAACATACACAGAGGGTCCCCAGGAATGACGTTATAGACCACTGACTTAGACAAACACTGAGCTAACAGAAAAAAACAAGACTGATTAAGCCCCCATTCATAAGTCTGTTTCAGATCTAGAATCAACAAAAAGTCGAAACAGCAGAACTGGTGAGGAGGAAAACATTTCTTTTTTCTTTTTTACAATTGACCAACAGCATTTAGCGGAAATCATGACTAATGCTCACTCAGCTCGGCCCTTCTCAGGCAGACACAAATGATAAGCGTATGCAGAAGGGCCCCTGGAATGTCACCCATTTCACCAATCCCAAGCCTCACCCAGAAGGAGGGGTGGTCAGGCCAGCAGAGTTGGTGCGAGACTGCGAGTACCCTGAAGATGTGCTCTTCACACACCCGGCCGAGGGGGTTCTGCTGGTGGGAATCCCTACTTTCATAAAACAGAGGAAAGGGGATTTTGTTAACTGCTTTTACATTTCAGCATTCCTAAGCCACTCGACTCAAATGATTTCTCAGTCGGAGTAAGGTGTCATTTGTTCGAACTGAAAGGCACAAGTAGTGGGCCCACAGGCAGAAGGATGTGCAAAGCTTTAACTCTTTCCCAACTGGCCAACATGAAGAAAAAATTACTAAGGAAAAAAATTGCCAAACAAAAAAAATTATTCAATTATTTTATGGGCGAGCTGTTAATGCCATGGGCTGTTAACCTTCTGAGAAAATATCACTGCTTTCTGAAGAATTTCACTGAAAAACTTTTCTGGACGACCATTTTGGTACAATTCAACTCTTCCTCAGAATCCATAACAGATACCATTTAGGTGTTACTTTCTGTCATTTTGACTGATGTCTTTCAAGTGATAAGCAGCAAAAAAAATGGGATACAATGCATACACAAGGTTTGCCATGAGTGAGCAATCATCAACATAAAGATATTTCTCGAAAATGACATGTGCTTCGAGGAGCTGAACTGTTCCAGCGATAAGCAAACATTTCTATATTTGTGTATCATCGGAAGGAGCAGATTCTCAGGTTTTGTTGGATGTATAACAAAGTAATCTGTAATATGGAAGACGTATGATCACAGAAAGTTTGATCACATTTCTCACCGGGAACATATCTGACCCGGATTAGGCAGCGCCGTCAGTAAGACTTAAAAACACCAAGCTGAAAGGACAGCTTGTTTACACGAGTCGCTGAAGCTGCACATATTGGCTTTTAGCCTCAATAACAAATGGTAACTACTGCAAGTTTATTATATTTTAAAATTACATTGTGTTATTTACTCTAAGAAAACCTATAAGACAAAAGGAAAAAGACAAAAATGGAATGGAATTTTTTTCCTTTAATCATTTTCAAGATACCATTGCAGTTTGCCAATTAGTTTTAGGGATGTTACAGGTTCTTTTTGATCGCAGCACATAACAAATGTGGCCGATGCGAAATGGGAGGCATCTGCAGAGAAACTGGATTAGGGCTGTCATGACCTTGTTCCAAGAGATGTCCCCAAATCCTTTCGTTTCAACACACTTTGTCAGTCCTTATCCTTCCATTAAACTCTTGAGATCCCTGGCTGCTGAATGAGACAGGCTTTGTTGAGGTTAAAGTGAAAACCTACAGAACAGGATTTGGGGGTTTGAGTCTTGGCTGTAACTTTTACCTCCAGCAGGCTGCCCAGTCGTGGAGCGCTGCGGCAAGCGGGACGAGGAGGAGGAGGGCCCAGTGGATGCCGCGGGGGAACCTGCCTTCTTCAATGAAGGAGGCTTGTACTGTTGACACAGGAAAACAAGTTGGCACATAGTTAAGACGCCCTGGGGCAAAGAGAGCTCCACAGCCTCTGTGTTGCTCATCTCTGTAGAGCTGCACCGACCTGAGTCCGGGCAGCAGGCTTCCCTTTGACGTCTCCGGGAAATTTGCCCCTGTTGGACAGTCGCGCTGCTTGCTCCTTGCAGAACTTGATGTGCCTGTCCGCTGCATTTTCACTGAACCGCCTCTGACAATATGGACACTGAATGTAATCTGGGTGGAGGCATGAATCAGGACGTCACACTCAACATCGTCTTCTACTGAGATCCTCAAGCACAGCACAGCTCAAAGCTCATCTTACCTAGCAAACATCTAGCTCAGTAAATGGAACTAGTGAAAACCCATACAAGCAGGCCACACTACCAAACAAGAACATTTTTAACAAATAATGAATTGTGAGTATGAGGAAGGAAAATGTACAGTTTTAAATATTACGAGTTTTTGGTGTAGTAAGCTAGTTACCTGGGTCGTAAGATGGGGGTGGGGGTGGGGGAAGTGGACCCCCTTCTTTCATAACTTGAGTTAACCCCTTAGCAGCTCGGATGGTGGCAATGAATTCTTCATGCTTTCTGCGCCAGTTGGATTGCTTCTTCGGGGGTTCGGGCTGTTGGAATTTACATAATTATAGAGTGTAAACACTTAATTTCTGAGTGAATCAAAATTGACACACATACTGACAAACTTTCATTCCCCTAATTTCCGATTTAAAGACATGAATGGTTGAAAAGCATCCAATAAAACAGCAGGCATGTACCAACACATTACTTGGTCGTGTTCATGGTTTTCAACTTCCTTGTTGCAAATATACTGTGCCACCAATGTACTACCTCAATTACTATAAACTATGCAGAGTGGTCAGCATTTCATAACCGATAATTAAACTGCAAATAAAAAGTTGGCAGTGACCTGAAGGAGTCACCTGCTGTCTCATAAAAGACAACAAAAAAAACAAAAAAAAAAAAAACCTGACACTTCCAGAGGCAGGGGCAAACGTCACACCGCAAACAACATTTGCAGTTTATAACAAGAAGTCAAACATCAAGAACTAGAACGGGCACTCGGTAGAGCGCATACCTTCGCCGACGCCACTGAATCCCTCGCCACATAACTCTGAGGACCAATTTTTATTTTTTTAAAAGATCGATGAATGACAAGAGTACGATATATTTTTTTTTTACATCAATATGCCTTTAAGTTCGAAAGGTAATGACCCCCCTGACCTTTGACCCCCTACCGCTAAGAAGGGTATTGACCCCATTGTACCGTGTTTCACATCACAGGATCGGGTATATAATTCTGCACATTTTGGCGTTGGTTTCATGCCGATCGGATAAAAATTGACCGAGATATGGCCGAAAGTCGGTTTTGACCTTTTCGTGGCCTTGACCTTGACCTTTGACCCGATCACTCCCAAAATCTAATCGATTGATCCTCAGGTCATGCCAAATCAACCCACCAAATTTTATGAAATTCCGTTTGGTACTTTTTCAGTTATTCGATACACATACATACACACAGACAGACAGACACACAAACAAACTAGAACGGGCACTCGGTAGAGCGCATACCTTCGCCGACGCCACTGAATCCCTCGCCACTGGCGTTGGTTTCATGCCGATCGGATAAAAATTGACCGAGATATGGCCGAAAGTCGGTTTTGACCTTTTCGTGGCCTTGACCTTTGACCCGATCACTCCCAAAATCTGATCGATTGATCCTCAGGTCATGCCAAATCAACCCACCAAATTTTATGAAATTCCGTTTGGTACTTTTTGAGTTATTCGATACACATACATACACACAGACAGACAGACAGACAGACACACAAACAAACTAGAACGGGCACTCGGTAGAGCGCATACCTTCGCCAACGCCACTGAATCCCTCGCCACTGGCGTTGGTTTCATGCCGATCGGATAAAAATTGACCGAGCTATGGCCGAAAGTCGGTTTTGACCTTGACCTTGACCTTTGACCCGATCACTCCCAAAATCTAATCGATTGATCCTCAGGTCATGCCAAATCAACCCACCAAATTTTATGAAATTCCGTTTGGTACTTTTTGAGTTATTCGATACACATACACACAGACAGACACACAAACAAATAAATACACGGGGATCAAAACATTACCTTCGTCAGCGAAGTCGCTGGCGAAGGTAATAAATACACGGGGATCAAAACATTACCTTCGTCAGCGAAGTCGCTGGCGAAGGTAAAAATCAAACCCTACAAATATAATACCCTTTAATATAATTTTGAAACCGCTCCATTCCAGGAAATATAAGTTGTTGACCATTTCAAAACACTTTTCGCGGTGTGAAAGGTACCATTTCATATTACAACCACTTTAAGGAATTCAGGTGTTGGAGAACAGTCTTCACTCAAGAAATGAAAAGGGCAATAAAAATTGTACTTGTGACATTAACATGTGAGATTAACATGCAAAAATTTAAAAAATTGGAGGGGGGGGGGGGGGGGGGAATACCAAGGAACACCTGGTTGGGGTTTTGAATTGGGGAAGAGGGGTACTTAAGGAGCGAAGGGTGCGTGTCAGAGGACACATTTGTGCTCTGATAGTCCCCTGACCGATCTGCGCAGCGTAGCTTACTTTAGCAAGTACAAAAAAACTACAAAGCGCTCAGCCAGTGTGTACAGGTACGGTGCAAAGTATTAGAATCACTTGAACGTGTGGGGTGTAATCTTTTGTACTGTTGCATTGTTAGCAATAACTCTTTATTGACATGTACCACAAAAACATATACTTTATTCCCTGTTAAGTGAACCCATAAGCTGACAACCAATATTTATTCAGCATGATTTATCAAGCATTGAAACAAGAGTTGTTAGAAAGACAACAAAGCTTGCCGGGGCAAGGTTAAAGTTTTTCTGCACTCTGACGGACGCGGACACAGACGCGGACGCCGGGGGTACGACAATAGCTCTCTGGACGTTACTCGTCCCGGCGAGCTAAAAATTATAATCAAAGCAAAAAAAAAAGAAAAAAAGTGAATCACAAAATCTTTGGTGCAAAAAAAGAATCAAAAAAAGTTTGTTACACATTGTCCAAGTAATATTTCATTTTAATCAATATTTGGAGGCTCTGCCTTCTGCATTGATTGCAGCTCTAATTCTACGCAGCATGGAATGAACCAGCCTTTAGCACAGCTCTCTGGTTACAGAATTCCAAGATCTTTGCACACATTCCTTCAGTTCAATAAGATTGCTTGGCTTCATCGAGACCAACTTTTTTTTGGCAATGTTCCACAAGTTTTCAATCGGGTTGAGGTCAGATGACTTCGCTGACCACGGCAAAAAACCTCAATGTTTTGAGCCTGATACCAATCTGACTTACTCATGGCGGAATGAGCGGGCGCCAAGTCCTGCCGGAAAGTAGTGTCTTCAGATTCAAAAAGATGTTTGGCAGTTGGTGTCATGTAACTCTCAAGCAACTCTTGGTAAATTCCTGCAGTGACTGTAATACTATACTATTATACCATAATCCCAGCTGCACAAGGAAGAGTGTTAAATTCCCTCACAGCGTATTGGTTTGGGGAAGTATGAGTGCGGATGGCGTCGAGCCTCTCAGTAATCAATTCAACAGTCACTGCAGGAATTTACCAAGAGTTTCTTGCGAGTTACATGATACCACCTGCCAAGTCTAAACAGGCAAAGATGGAGAGGGTTTTAAAAGATTAACGTTGATGATCATCGAAAAAGCATTACAAGCCAAACTATTACAGCTAGTCGAGCCCGCATTTATTTTGTGTTACTTTAACGAGGCCTGAATAAGGAGGCTGCAGAAAAATGCAGTTGTGGGCTACTCAGGACTTCTGTGATCACAAAAATGATTTTGTCAATATTTTACAAAATTATTTGTTTAGCGAGGCCTAAATGGAATAATTGTTTGTTCCACAGAGGTCTAAAAAGAAAGTAACAGCGGCATGATCTGCTCTGCGCCGCCCTGGTAAATTGTGCAGCCACAGCGCCGCCAGGGTGAAGAAAACAAATTATTAGCTATATGCATAGGCTACAGACAGTATGCATAGTTCAGAAATCACCATGGCAGCGTTTTTTCTCGGCCCCCAAAATATCTTTCTGATCTATTCAATCCGCCATCAATTCTCAGTTGAAATGACAATCAACCAAAGCCTAATATCTTCATAAAAAATGTTAATTGTTGGAAGGATTTTTTTTTTGTAAAAGAAAAAAAAAAGCCAGTCCTGCGTTATACAAAAACAACCACCTAGGAGAATGAGTTTCTTTGATGCAAAAACCCCAACAAAATCACCCACACTGCGCATAGTTATTGATTTTTGATGAGCCAAAACTTTTCCTCTCATGGCGAATCATGAAACAGAAAGGGGCTAGAGCGTCACAGGGGGCAGGGTTACACTCGACTTTTCAATGTGTCTTATCATCCCATCATTCCAGGATGCATTACTTATCAAGTCTGGAGTGCTTTGAGAATGGATCTTGCTCACATTGAGATCCGATCAGCCAGACCACATGCTTGAGTGGAGTTTGGAACTTCGGATCTCGGTGAGGTGTGGACAGCATGTGGGTAAAATACTGACAGTTTACTTAATGCAGGCGTCACGTTATCTTCCTGCAACAAGGGAATTCCTCTCCCAAGTGTGTAAAGCAAAGAGTACATATCCAAAGATGGAGGAAAACCAGGGCTAGAGCACAGCTGAGACCCGCTGTATTAGCACTGTGGTCCAACACCAATGAGCAAGCTGCGCTTAACTCAAGTTACAGAAATGAAGACGATTTTCAGACAGTTTCAGATGATCAAGCTGTGAGGACCAGTCATGTTAATCACTTGTCTCCGATGCTCTCCCCTCAACAAAGCAAGTATCACATCGGCCCTGCCACGGATGCAAAATAAATATTAAGAAAAAAAGGCTTTCCTGCAACATGAGTCATTTAGGGAGCACCTATTGCATGGGAATATATCTGAGCTGGCATATATCTGATCAATATCCGATCAGGCAGGCATCGCTGAAAATGTCAAGACACAGCAGAGTTCTAGAAAGCTGCTGGATAGCTCACTCGGCTAAGGCACTGCGCCGCAGTGCAGAGGTGACTATCACGTCGCGGGTTCGAGCCCCGGTCATACCCACCGGCAGGGGTCGGCAGCTTTTTCAGAGTAGCGCACAATTGGCCATCGCGCTACAGGGTTTCAAATTGGGAAGGGACTGCCGGATTTGGGATGCAAAAATCAGCTTTGTTCGTTGCTCCTGTTGGCCAGACGGACGCTCGTCAGGAAGACTCTGGGTTTTTTCATGTCTGGGTATCCTCCGCCCTCGCTCTGAACTTGCGAAGATTTAACCAATGAGTGTATAAGAATCAGCGGTTGACAGGCACGTGCTTCGGAGGAGAGCTGTGATCTGTCCTCACTATCCTGTGTTGGCAGCAAGGGGTCGCATATGAGCAAGCTTTGTACATAGTTCACCAATTGGGCATTCCAGATTAGGGTGGGATTGGAGAAGCCAAATTAAAAAAAAAAAAAAAAAAGACAGCAGCATTCCGATCTGGCATACTCAATCACAAAAGTAGTATTGAATAGACAAGTGTAAACATGGCCAGAGTGTAGAAAGTGCTTAAGGATAAACCCATCACCAATGCAGTCCCATACATTCTGTGAAGCTTACGTAGCCAAGGTTATAAAATTCTCATCAGTTGTAGCTAGTAGTTATACATGAAGTATTTCAACCATAGCTATAACCAATACAAGCCTTGACTAAGTGAGTGATCTGTTTGGCTAAATATTCATTTAGAAACAGATTTTAAATAAGTTGAGATGATGCAAAGTTATGCAAAAGGAGCATTACACCGTGTTAGAGTGACAAGGGCAAGGAAAGTGTTTAATTGGGCACTCGACATAAAGGCGCTGTTACCGAAGCCTCTGAATCCAGGCTAGCAGCAGCTAAAATATCATTAGCCGTGCCATTCTTATGTTCACTATCCATAAATTGGTAGGTACTTGGATTTTTTTCCCCCCATAGTGCTCCAATAGCAACATTATTCATTTTGTTGGATAGAGCCTGAGAACACAAACAAAATGACACATCACTTGTCAAAATCCGTTAACCCACTCAAGAAATATTCAAATTTCAGGGCCTTTACGAGTGGCCCAAACCTTGGTCCTGGAGGCCAAATGTATATGCTGGTTTTTGTTCAAAACAAAATCACTATCCCATAATTAAGATGAGGTCAATTTCCCATAATTAGTTGCTAATCAGGGTAGAGACACAGTTCACCCTCTTAAACCACACTGGCAGAAATAGCAATGCGTTTCATGACGTTTAAATCCCAACAATCATATTGTATTCATTTTGCCATATTCTAAGAAAGCAAGTCAAGGTGGAAATATGTTTTTACATACCTGGGATACATACCTTTCCATACCTACAATTTTTGTCCTAAACATTAATGAAGGCAGGCTTGCTAAGAAATTTGTTTGACCAATGGCCTTGCTTGTACCCTGTTGCGTTAATAGTCTAAAAGCCGTTTCAATGACACGAGATCAGAAGAAAATGTAAGAAAGCACTGGAGAGGCGGAAAAGCCAAGAGAATGAAGTTAAAACATATTGGTTCTCGACCGTAAGGAGACATCCTCCTCTGGCTGGAATATGTAAGCTGTATGGAAGTTTCTAAATGACGCGGATGGTCAGTGACTGTGTCATTTGGAAATCAGTCAAAAAAGGACATGAAAAGTCAAAGCTTACGCTTTCTGCCTAGGTATTCTAGGTCGAGGACGGCAGACTCGAGAGAAATTACTACTTCTTAGCGAACTGACCCAGGGATAACCGGAGCACTCGGAGTAACTTTCCAAAGGATTTTATTATTATTTCGGGAAGACGCTGGTGCGTCGACACCAAAATAAATATGTATGCTGGGTGCTGCGGTCATCCCTCGCTCTAGTAGCTGAGAAAGGTAGCCAAGTCTGTCTTGATTATGCTAGCCAACGCTGTGACTGGAGTCATGGACTTCTCATTCAAACCTAGAAACCATCCACACCCGTCCACGTAGTTTCTGACGATTGTAATAACAGTTCAGCAATAACAATACATATTATGTTTCATAAGCTTCACTGGTAATATGACATCGATAGATGAATCGATGTTGCGCTTACATAGCCCTCGGTGCATCGCCAGAAGGCTATGCACGGATGCTATAGAATATAGTAAAACACTGTCGAACAACTGATGAAAGTAGCTGGCTAGTGCGCACAGCTGTTAGCAGTGACAGAGCGCAGTGATCGCTATTGAGAGAAAGTAGCCCCAAGCAATTACAAGATGCGACTTTTTGGATTACCAGGGTTTTCTTATGCAAATAAATCACTTGTTCGAACACATACTGTTTTGAAAAGAAAAACGCTTTACTTTGCAGACCCCAGGAAACCTGCCGGAACTACTTTCGCTTTGACCAAAACTGGACAGAACTCGGCTCACAGGACACTGTCGGGGGAAAGTCAGTGTGTGGGCACGAGACTAAAGACGGTGATGCCATACAGATTCATGTGAAAAATCCTGAACTATCCCTTTAAGTGTTCCCTTTATTTTTTTTGAGCTCACACACACACACACACACACACACACACACACACACACAGAGTATAAGTTCATCCACAACCCCAATTCCAAAACCGTTGGGACAAAGAGTAAATTTTGAATAAAATCAAAAAGCAATTACTTTCAAATCACAACAGCCAGTATTAGAATTATAATAATAATAATAATATTATTATTATATAACAAATGTTGAAATTGAAAAATTTTACAATTTTTTCCACAAAATGAGTTCATTTCTAATTTGATGGCTGCTACAGGTCTCAAAAAAGTTGGAACAGGGGCCTGTTCACCATGGTGTGGCATCCCCTCTTCTTTTTAACACAGAGTGGAGGCATCTGGGCATTGAGGGGACAATTATCTTGAGTTTAGCCACTGGAATTTGTTCCCACTCTTGTTTAATATTGGCTTACAGCTGCTGGAGAGTTTTGGCTCTCCTTTGATGGACTTCTCGTTTAATTATGCGCAAAATGTTCTCAATCGGTGAAAGATCAGGACTGCAGGCAGGCCAGTTCAGCACATGGACTCTTCTACTACGAAGCTATGCTGTTGTAATAGCTACAGTATGTGGTTTTGCATTGTCTTGCTGAAATACACAAAGCCTTACCTGGAACAGATGTCATCTGGAGGGGATCATGTGTTACTCTAAAACCTTCATATACCTTTCAGCATTCATGGTGCTTTTTAAAACATGCAAGTGTCCCACACCATATGCACGAATGCATCCCCATACAATCAGAGATGCTGGCTTTTGAACTGAACGCTGATGACAGGTGGTCCTGCTCCTCCTAAGCCCAGAGGACACCACGCCCATGATTTCCAACAAGAATGTCAAATTTGGACTCGCCTGACCACAGGACACATTGCAACTTGGCTACAGTCCATTTTAAATGAGCCTTGGCCCACAGAACACGGTGGCGCTTCTGGATCATGCTCAACAATGGCTGCCTTTTTGCATGATAGAGTTTTAGGTGGCATCTGTCGATGGCACGGCGGACTGCGTTTACGGACAGTGGTTTTTTGAAGTATTCTTGGGCCCATTTAGTGATGTCAATGACAGAATCATGCCAGTGAGTGATGCAGTGGCATCTGAGGGCCTGAAGATTCCAAGCATCCAGTAAAGGTCTTCGGCCTTGTCCCTTACGCAAAGAGATTTTTCCAGTTTCTCTGAATCTTTTGATGATGTTATGCACTGTCGATGATGAGACCTTCAAAGCCATTGTAATTTGTTGTTGAGGAACTCTGGTTTTTTTTTTTAAATACATTTTATAAATTTGGCAACTCCAATCCCACCAAAATTTGGAACGCTCAACCCAAGAACTATGTACAAGGCTCGCTCGTAAACAACCCCCCATTACCAGCCTAGGAGAGAAAGACAGTTTGCGGCTTTCCTCCGCAGCACACGCCTGTTCGCCCCTGCATCTTTACCCGGCAGCTAGAAGAACAGTTTAAGTATTCCATAATTTTTTTAAGCTGGCCTTCACAGGTTGGAGAGCCTCTGGCCATCTTTACTGATTTACTTATCTCTAAGACATCCCTTTTATAGCCAATCCTGTCACACCTGATGCCAATTAACTTAATTATTTGCTCAATGTTCTTTCAGCTGATTCTCATATATTAATAGCTTTTTCAGCCCTTTTTTGCCTGTGTCCAAACTTTTGAGACCTGTTGCAGCCAGAAATTTTTAAATAGGCTCCATTTTTTAATAAAAATGTAAAATGTCTCAGTTTCAACATTTGAATTGTAATCTATGTTCTATTGTAAATAACATATTGGCTCATGTGATCTGAAAGTCAATGCATTTTGATTTTATTCACAATTTACACTTCGTCCCAACTATTTTAGAATTGGGGTTTTAAACGGTTACTGTTTTTTCATTTATTTAAATTTCTTTTAATTTAAACACATTCTATAAATCAAAGTCTACTCTGCACCTGTGCTATTGAATTTCACATGATAGTCTAGTCTTTCAGTCGGACTTGTAAAATATTCTGTGGGCGAGTGATTTTTTTTCGGTCACAAGCCCGACTGGCTAGTGGCAAAAAAATAGAAAGATTGAGCCCTGCACTGGCAAACTGAAATTTCTGCACAAGCTGATGTCTCTGGCCAGGTATTACTGGGAATGCCCTACACAAGACTTGTGTTAAACTGTATGTCTGAACTTTATTCTGTCCAACCAACAAATCATTCATCAATTGCTGATGCGCCTCCAAGGCATTACGAGGGTGAAATAAATAATCATAATTGTTTTTGTAAATTCTGAATCAAGCAAAATAAACAAGTAGGGTGGGCAAAGGTAAATTGTAGGTGGGCAGTGCCCATCATTGCCCAAGTCTTGGTCTAGTCCTGTTGCTTCACTTGCTACAAAAATAATACTGAATCATATTTCACTGGAAGAGTAAACAAAAGCATCAATACAAATGTTTAATTTCACTGAAAATTTACTTTTAAGTTACTTTTATTGCGCTTAAAAATGATTGCAATACATTTAAATCGCCCAACTCTACATGGGAGCTAATCAATGAACTGCCAAGGAAGCAGCAAACGTATTTTAACCTCATACAACTGTACTTGGATACAAATCCATTCACGTGCTGCCCCTTTAACAAGCCCTCAGTATGAGAGGAATTAGTCTCAAGTCTCAGAACAAAAGGCGGTGTTGAACTCCAACAGTAAAGCGGCCTACCAGGAAACAAAACTTCAGGTGATGTGCTTGCTACCACTAAGTGGAACAGGTGCATGGGTGGGACCTTTATACTGTAGCTCAACCGCCCAATCACTGCTGCGACTCTGGCTCCAAATGTGCAAGATGGCAGCCTCAGTACAAATTATATTTTGGCCCCAATTTTATATAGTGCTGGGAAGTAGAGACATGTCGTCCATCATAAAATACAGTGAGTCTATGGTTCACAATGGTACCACAGTTGCAAAATCCATAAACAGCATATAAAATATCCACAGACACAAAACTGACTGCAAAGATGCATATCTGCAACATATACATGAACATATAGTACCAATGGATGCAATTTCTCTGTGATCATTGTGAAAAATGCTTAAAAATAAATAAATCAATAACAATAGGAATTTGTTTGAAAAGAGGAGTAAATAGGAACTGCTCCAAAAAATATGAAAAATTGGAATTTGACGCCCTACAGTTTTTATAACTATCGATATAAAGAGGTACTCCCTAGCCCCGTGTAAATTAATCTTGAATAATAGTAATAACTGAAGTCATTTATTACCTATATACCCAGCCGAAGGACCATCAAAGAACAATATTTAAAAAATAAATTAAATTCTACCTCAACAAAACATTGTGAGCTGGCACTCTACAAGAACAGAAAACCTTGCAAATAATGAGTGCTACAGACGGTAGCAGTGAATGCGTCCCTTTCTGACGCTTCACTGAATGGGCCTCGTGTCTGAGTACATATGTGGCAGTATGCTTTCTGCTGGCAAAATTCTGCTCCTCGCTTCAGGACAGTACAATGAGAGATTAATCCTGCCTTTTCCACAATGGACACACTGTTGTACCCACTGAATGATCCTGCAGAATTATGAAATTTAATACTGCCGAAATAAGTTCAACCATACATAATACACACATTTGTCCAATAAAACAGTCCACAGGCTACATTTTCTTAAAGTATGACTCCCACATGTACCAAAAAAGCACTATGTATACTGCATGTTGTA
This sequence comes from Gymnothorax reevesii, assembly GCA_029721435.1. Classification (NCBI taxonomy): domain Eukaryota; kingdom Metazoa; phylum Chordata; class Actinopteri; order Anguilliformes; family Muraenidae; genus Gymnothorax; species Gymnothorax reevesii. The sequence continues at coordinate 86,939,776 of CM056575.1, forward strand.
GAACCAAGACAGATATTTCCAAAGCACAGGCACAGTTTATGTGCAGAGCTTTATGTCACACAAAAACACAAACTGCTGCCACTTTAAACAGACTACCAAACATAAAGAATTTATTCAACTCACTTTATCTGACTTGCAGGAAGCACTGTGCACCTAAAATGTAATTAGAGGTGGTTTCAGTGTATACAATTTTATTTGGAAAAGAGGGGTAGGGGGAGCAACACACATTGCATGAAGACATTTTGATGGGTCAGTTCAAGGGTGGGATGACCAGCATTGCCATCAGATTTCCTCCAACGCCAGGAAACAGCCTTACAATTTCAACAATGACTCATTACCTTGGGTTTCAAAGGCTTCACATTGGAGATGTCCGTGCCTTCTGCCCTCTGTCTGCTGGAGTCAAAAACCTTCCTTTTTTTTGCAGCAGATTTTTGGCAAATAGGATGGTGTTTTTTCTGCAAATAGAAATTGAAATCCATCAAACAACCATGCTGTGAAACATGGGAACGGGCATAACACTTAGATAGTAAGAAGGCTGTGTGTCCAGTTGCCATGCAATCAATAAGCTAAGTGCTCGCAGGCACAGCAGTTCCTTCCACCACACCTAACTACAAGACAACATGGGAGTGCAAACCTTCTGCTACACAACTATCCTGGCAATGACAACAGGACTTATAGCAAAATGCATATCACACAAACATTAAACAAATATTAAAAACTTAATATTCTGACATCTTTTGTGGACTTTACATTAACTATATACCATCAGTCACAATATTTACAAGACAATTGCTGATAACTGTAGTACTTACGAGAACACTCAAGAAGAAACATCTCCCACATATTTTGCAAGCAATTCTATCCTCGTTTGGAGGCAGGGCTTCCATATCTGCAAGCATTAGTGACAAAATAATTAAATCAATGCACACACATGCACACTAGTATGCACGCACAATATCGGATAGATTCTGAAAATCACTATAATTGGGGATAAAACTCCAAGTGCACAACATTTATTTACCAGACATTTTAACCAAAAGGGGCAGACAGTAAGGTCACAGGAACAGCAAAACAACATAAATCAGAGATGTACATATAATGTAACATTGATCGGTTAAACACATGGTCACAGACAGCACAGCTTGGATGAGAAGGTAGATATAGCCTACGGCAAGTCAACCAGCACAGAGTGCTGATAATTAACAACAAAGACAAACCAGGGAGTGATTATTATGAATTAACAACTACTACCAAACAACTCTGGTAACACATCAATTCTTGCATAAGTGCCTAGATACCACTTCAAGTCACAGACAATGAGATTTGATGGGGGCAGGGCTCCAAGAAGAGCAACAAGACCTATCTCTGGTGCTGTCTGAAGAGAGGAGTGCTCAGGCCACAAAAGAGGATCTGCAGTGACTAGCAGTAATGAGCAATACATCAGGCCAATGAAGCCTTGCCAAGACCTTGCATATTGAAGTCCAAGGGCAAGGAGCCCTGCTCCAGGAGTGCCATAGGCTCATGTACGTTTGATGTCGCTCTTCTCAAACAAATCTGATTGAAATAGCTGGTCATGTGCTTGATATGAGCCAGTCTTTTGAATCAGGGGAGTTTAGAAAAGAGATACATTTAAAAACACGCAGGGCTATGGGTCTCCGGGTGCAGAGTTCCTACCTCTGCAATTATCTGGCTCAAAGTAGCTCACAAGGTTTTTTGTCAAACGAACCTGTATTTAGTCTTTCAACTTATTAATTACCATGACTTGAGTCGCTAGCTAATTTAGAAGGCCAGCTGGCTCCATTAGAATTTCTGCTTACACAACGACACAAAACTAGCTAGCATGGTTACCTGGAAGGCATCCTAAACTGGGGTACGAAATGTAAAAGTAAGATATGCAACTATGAATTCAATACCTTGATGTCAACAAATCAAGTTTGAACAGATGTATCCTAACGCACAGTCATAACGTAATGTTGATCCAACGTAAAACAATGGTGTTCCTAGCTCGCTTTTCATGATACTAGGCTATTATAGCTACATTTCCTGCAATGCACCAGGTTATAAGCCAAAATAAATAAATAAATAAATAAAAATCCTGCCACTAGCAAGCCATCTAGATATGTAAAGTGCTTTGATCCCGAGACGACGCAAAGGCTCCCAATCAAGCCAGATTTTGTTTTTACCTTTACGCTTCATCACAATAACAATAACAATGGGTCGGCAGACTGGACTAAAACCAGGGCGTCGTTCTGCTGAGCTAATAGCTAACTGGCGTGAGGCAATTAGGCTGCCAGATTTCATTTACATTAAGTTTTAGATACATCTGTTAGTACAGAGTGCATCCAATGCCCCTAAATAATAAGTAATGCTGGCTATATGACTGAACGGTATCACCAGCTTATAATTTAGAACCCAAGCAAAGAGTAAGCTTACCCTCAAAATCCTCCATCTTTCTTGCTTCCTCGGATCAAGCCTTCAGTTGATGCTGCTGTAGCAACAGAACACGGACACCACCTGACAACCCAATATCCAGAACTTCCATTGGCTATTCCCTCCGTCCACGAGAGAACTGCCGATGGGCGTGGAATGCCAGCGGCTGTTTGCTTTCATCACACGTGTATACGGGGAAATGTCTTGCAGGTATACATCAATTGTATGACCTTATTACGTTTAAATTCTCACTGAGCTCAAAAACGCTTAAAGACATTACACCAATGATCTCCAACCCCGTTCCTATGTACTTACATCCTGCCGGTTTTCACTCCAAGCAAAGCAAAGCCCATCTTACAAGATCTGGATAGACTGTGAAATAACTGATTTAGATATGCTGAAAAAGGTTTGAAGTAAAAACATACTGGATAGTAGCCCTCTTGGACCGAGATTAGAGATTATTGAAACTCATGCCGTTATAAACCTTTCACAAACAGGAATTCGTGCTCGAGCTTCGCCCATTGACAATCTGCGGTGGGTTTGCCGAAAGGCTCTTAACGCGAAGGACCTCTTTAAACCACTCTGACGATCTGGTAACTAAAGCGTCTCTTTAGTTCACTCTGAAATAACAAGGGATCCAGACCGCTCGTTCACAGCAAACAACCGCTTCAGATCCCTCTCGCAGCCGTCCGTTTCAGCAGAGCACACATTGCGCATGCGCTTTCGAATACACTGCTTATTTCATGGGCAAATACTTGTATTTTTTGCACTGATTTGGAATTACAGTGTATTGAACTAATTTGCAAATGATGATATAACTTTGATAATATTAAATTCAATTAACTTAAAATATTTATAAAATGATCATGTAATTAGTTCTATTAATGACAAAAATGGGAGCACCCGAATAATCTTATAAATAAGATCTTATAAATTAAAAACCACGACCCCTGCAGTCAGTCACGCCCTCTACCCTACCTTGACCGATTGTCAGACACCATATTCCCACAAGCCAATCTACTATATCATCGAATAACGATGAAATGAGAAGACAAGGTGAAGGGAGTTTTACTCCATTATTTGGCCTTTTATTAATTTTTTTTATTCCTGTAATCTTTAGTTTTAATATTTTTTTAGGCTTATTAAATAAAAAAATACAATCTGAATCAATTCAGTTATAGTATGATAATAACACCGTGTCTTCAAAACCATTTTATTTCAATATTTAATGGTTAAATGAGCGACATTTACCTCACAGCAATGATTTATCAACTAGGCTACCAATGCTTTAGCGAGGACGCGGTTTGCAAAGAAGCTATCATACCATCAGCTGCAGGTAAAATTAATTTGGTCCTACTTTGTACCAGCAGTATAGATCCAAATGACTGGATCTTAATTAATGCACATGCAGAATAATCACAAATGCATATGTTTCAAATGCAATAATTTTTTTCACAGCTAGTTCAAAAAAAAAAAAGATAGTGAAAAATAGGACCAAGTGTCCTGTAGCTTTCCAACAAGCAATTTTATAGTTTTATATAGCGATGCAAATAATAAAAATTTCATGTGAAGTTTGACCTTCAAATCATTGTGGGATTGTAGCAATTAATGTGTATGAAATGTAGTGTGTGCAACACTCCGATGAAGAAGACCTTGATCTTGTGTCTCGGTAGCAAAACTGGATTCATAGACAAAATATGTTTACGATTTGTTGCACTTGTTTGTTCAGTACCCTCCTAGTACTACTGTTGCACTTTAAAGTTCATTCTTTCAGGCAGGCAGATGCCCACTAGTGGGCTGCAAAGTCATATGGGCCACAAAGTATGATGAATGTTATGTTCAATGTTATGAAAGCGTGTCATCTTTACAGTATTATTATTTAGATGCATAACTTATGTTAACCATTATATACCAGGGCCTGTTCTGTAAATATGACTGATGAATGTTAAAATAATTTTACAAAAGCATTTCCTTTTTAAAGTATCATGTAGATACATGGCTTCTGTTACCCATATTTACCTGGATCTGTTCTTTGAGTATGACTAGGTTTGCTCTGGAGTCAAAGATCGAAACTCTGTGCTTTGGTTGAAATGACACTTTATTGCCATTCTTTTTTTATGTTTTCTTTTCTTTTGATTATTGCAATAAAAGTCAAAGCCAATAAAAACTTTGCGGCCTGAACAAGGTGATGTTGCAACGCACCTTAGCTTAAACATTGATCATGAGGGTCAGTCCAGTGAACTAATAAGGGAACAAGGTAGTTTAACTGAAAAAGTCCTAATGTAAACAATGCTATGCTGTATCTGAACATACAGTAGGTACATTGATCTATTATATACAGTGCAACTGCAAAATATTACAAAGTGCAAAGTGTCTTTGTAGACCCAGTGTTCACCTAGCTGTAGAGAACGTACAGCTAGTTGTCTGCTACTTTGGACATTGTCCACCTGTCTAGTCTTGTCCAAAGGCCATTAGGGGTCAAGGTATTTGGTGAGGATTCTCCTCACTCTCTTTCCACTTGCCTCATTGCAGTCGGTCAGGTAGTTGTTTGTTTGAGTGGGAGGCTGCAGATTCCTGTCATTCTGTATGACCTCCTGCTCAACACGGGGATCCACTGTGTCATTCCAGGCCTCACAGTAATTGTGGAGGACGAAACAAGCGTAGATGACACTTGGCAGGTCGGCGAGATTTATGTCCATTGGCCGTCTCAAGGCTGAAAACCTGGCCCTGAGCCTACCAAATGAACATTCAATTACCATACGGGCCCTACACAGACAAAGCCCAAAGTATTGCTCTGATGGGGTAGAGCCTCCACTTATGTATTCTTTCATGAGGTAAGGGAGAAGGGGGTAGGCAGGGTCTCCAATCAGAAAGACAGGTATTGGCTCCTCATCTTCCACGATCTGCTTTTCAAGTGCAGGTATCTTGCCAGTCTTGAAGTAGGTATTCACCTTTGAATTGGCAAATACACGCGCATCATGTACGCTTCCAGGCCATTTTATGACTACATCCATGATTCTGTAAAGCAAGCCAATAGCATATTTTAATTCAAAGTGCTTTACTTGTGTACAATAATAAACTGAACTTTTAGACCATTTCATTGCACTCATAGGACTTGTAATAGTTGTGGAAAGTCTGTGTTCATGCCTACACTAACGTTATATCTTTGCAAACCAGCTGAGGGCACAGGCTACCACCGCAGTGGCACTGCATTGTGTAACTTGCAATAACCTATTAATGGTGCATGTGAAATATTGGCGATCTGATAGAGATATTACATTGGGGGGCAAGATAACATTACATGGCGGGCCTCGAGTTTGACAAGTGTGATAGTGAAACCTAAATGGGCTATAGAAAAAGCAGAAAACCTTTAGCCTACCTGTATTTGTGGTCACAGGCAGCTTGTACATTCAGGAAATACTTTCCCTTCCTGTTAATGTAGTCAGTGGCATTGATAGCTGGCTGTTTTACCTCAATATGAGTTCCATCTACTGCTCCCAAACATTGAGGCATTCCATGGTCCTTCAGGAATCCAGAGATGAGCTGCTCTACTTCTGGCACAGTTAATGGTAACTGGATATACTTTGGACCGAGGTAGACTGTTATGGCCTTGCATGTTTGCCTGATGACTACGGACACAGTTGACCGCGATAAAGCGAAGGCGTTCGCTGTTTTTCTTAGCCGGCCCTCATCACTCAGGTAATATAACGTGCAGGCTACCTTTTTCAAAACGCCAACAGGTGCCCTCATGTTAGTTGTCTGACCCTCAATGTAAGGCCGAAGTTCCTCACTAAAAGCCACAAGGGCATCTTTAGACATGCGGAAGTTTTCACGCCACGCATGGTCATCTATGTCTCCTTCCACAAACTTGTCCCACCATAGACTGGTTCTTCCAGGTCTGGTCCAAACCCGTCTCGCTCGCCTCCGACGAATTGGAGCATCCAAAATTTGCAAGAGTTAACAATAGATCCTCCTCTGTTCGCCAATAGCATGTGTACATGCTGATTCTGTACATTTGTAGTAATGATTCCTGTACATTTATTATGGCTGCCAGACTAGCCTGAAGGTCCGAAGCATGGATGTAATCCAACATGTTTGTTTACTGCGTGACGTAAAAGCCTACGCGACGTGAGCAGAACAGCAGATCTGAGCCAGTTTTGCGTCTTGGCCAGTTTAGACGGAAACGCTACGCCGGAGCGTATTCAAGATTTCCACTTTCAAGGGTGGTTTGAGATTTTTGCGTCTTCAAGCCCCAAAAACGCCGTCACCATATAAACAAAAGGCACTTCCGTTAAAATATTTTGTCGTCTTTACTCGCAAGCGTCTTTGTGTAAACTGGGCCCAAATGTAATATTTGTGTCTCATTTGTTTAACTGGGTTCTCTTTATCAACTTTCAGGACTTTTGTGTGAAAATCTCATGTTTTAAGTCATATTTATGCAGAAATAAAGAAAATTCTAAAGGGTTCACAAACTTTCAAGCACCACTGAGTGTGTGTGTATATATATAAAACTTCCAACGCAACACATACAATTTTGAAATATTTGGTGTACATAAAATGGGATATTGGTTTTGAGCCATGATACATCAGCTACAACTTAAAAGCTCAGAAAATTGTTTTGATTTTGTCGTGTGGGCAGCTCGTTCCACTTGGTTGCACATTGTTTAGAATTTTGCCTATCCCGTCAGGTTGAGAAGACCTCATTGACCAATCCTTCGAGAATTTGGTCAATAAATAGCCGTAGCAATGGACAACTTAAATATTCCTTTGCATTATCCTGGGTCAACGTGTGACCATGCCGCGCCTAGGTCAAAATCTGCAAGAGTGAGCCGTTGGTATGCTCATTGGTGGAATGTTGCAAAGACGGGTTGCAAGGAACCTGGGCGTCCACATGTCGACCATATCACGTCTCTGGAGCCGGTATAATGAAACAGGAAGCACCGGTGATCGACCACGTGCCCCCAGACCACGTGTCACCACCCCTCAGCAGGATCACCATATTCGCCTCCAGCGCCTCCGCAATCGCTTCCTGCCTGCTACAGTCACTGTTGCTCAGACCAGAGGTCATCACCAGAACTGCATTAGCGACCAAACCGTACGCAACCGCCTGCGTGAAGCCGACTTGCACAACCGACGTCCCCGCCGTGGTTTGGTGTTGACTCCTGCACGTGGCCGCGTCCGTCTGCGATGGTCAAGGGCACATTTGGGCTGGAATGCTCTCAGGTGGAACAGGGTGCTCTTCTCCGATGAATCGAGGTTCAAGTTGAGTGTGTCTGACGAAAGACTGCGTGTATGGCTTAGGCGACGGGAACGTTATACTAACATTACCATCCTGCAGCGTGACCGCCGGGGTGGACCCAGTGTGATGGTTTGGGCTGGAATAAGCAGTAGACACAAGACAGACCTCATTTTCATCGATGGAAACCTAAGTGCGGCCCATTACCGTGACGACATCGTTACCCCATTCGCAGTTCCACTCGTCCATCGCTATCGCCTAACGCTGCAACAGGATAACGCGAGACCACATGTCGCCAGAGTCTGTCAGGACTACCTGAGGCAGAATAATGTTCAGTGTCTTGATTGGCCTGTGTATTCCCCAGATTTAAACCCAATAGAGCATCTATGGGATATTCTGGATCGCCGGGTGAGAAGGCATGATCCAGAACCAGCCACAGTCCAACAGTTGCGTCAAGCACTGCAGGAGGAATGGGACCGCATCACACAGGCTGAAATTCGGCATTTGATTGACTCCATGCATTGCAGAATCCAGGCTGTGTGTGACGCCAGAGGAGGCCATACAAGATACTGACTTCGGTGATCCAGAATTGCGCCTTCAACTGATGCAATGAATTGGAAACCAGGAAAAATCTGTTCTTCATTCCTGACTCTAAAACAGTGTTTTTGATTTGAATCTTAATATTTGCTATGTATTTATCGTAGGAAAATGAAATGTGTTGCAATAAACCTGAGTGTTGTGTTGGAAGTTCTTGCTTTGGTTCTATGAAACAAATTTTTTGCACGACTGATTACAGTCAAAGTCAATGCAAAGACGCGATTACACATGTGTATTCACGTTTTTGCATAAACTTGCGATGTACGCAGTGTCTACGTGTCCGAAAGTCAAACAGGGTTTTCAAATATCTCCGTGTCCGACAGTCGGATGGTTTCAATGTAACTCCGTGTTCGACAGTCAATTATCGTTTTTTAATTTCTTCAAATCTACTGAATCGTTTAGATATTAAAGGTGCATGTTTTTAAAAGAGGGCTCAGTTCTTCAAGATGAGTACCGAGAATTTCAATCAATGTTTCTGTTTAAGTTCTGCTCAATAAAGTGAGTCGACATTGGCGTGGGACTTTGTTCATTTATGACGAATTTAGCGACTGTCGGACAGATATCCTAAAATACTCTGTGTCCGAAAGTAATAAAAGTTCTAATTTTTAGAGTATTCCAGGAATTATTAGACGCATAAACTTGGCCATGTTTGTGTTCGACCTTCACAAAATGCAAATTAATAGCTATCGACTTTTCTTGGTCTTTTAATTCGCCTGTTTTCTTCCGTTGAAGACAGACAACAGTCTTTATTCGGCATCTCTTTTGAAAATTAGTCAGATGGATTGAATAGATTCCCGCTTTATTTCCACACCAGAGATAAAATAGTGCTTGTAGTCAGTGACCAAATCAATTCCATGACCATTGACATTGTGAATTAAATATCGCAGGCACGATCAAGACCGTCCGACGCAAAATGCAAAATACTCCATATCCGGCAGCCAGCAAAAAGTTAAAGTAACAGATATATTACGAAATAAAGAATATAAAAACATATCACCAACAAACAGAACATCCAAAAAAGATGGCCCGGAAATAAATAAATCGCAGTGTTCATTGGATGTTCTGTTTGTTGTTAAAATGTTTCTTTTTATTATTTATTTCGTTATCAATCTGTTCTAATTGTCCTCTTTTTCTTTCTTCTTTTTGGCAGTCAGACACAGAGTAGTGGAGAGCTAGAGGGAAAGTAACATGGGACGGAAGTAATACAGTGATTTACTCGCAGCCATCCGCACTTGAAGCATCAAATTAGGTCAGCACGTGCAGCTCGCGACACTCTCCAAGCCCGGGAAAATCTTGAGGTTCATCACTTCCGTGCGAAACAAGACCAGGAAGACAGGTTTCCACAGTGGTGAGTAATGGTCAACTTTTTTGATTTAAAGATTGTCTTTATCTAACCATGTGTCATATTTATGATGAAATGATAGGTCATTTAGTTTTGTAACACATCGTCGGATTCCGTGGATTTCCTCTTTCATTTGACATATCGTTGATACATGGCACAGATCCAGTGGAAATGCCAGCGATAGTGCTCTAATATTATGTTATCCTATGTTTTGCTTGATGCATATGTACTTGACTGGTGCTTGAATTGTGTTCAGTTTAGGAAACTGTCATAATGAGCTTTATCAGAATTCATCCCTTGAGCGTATGCCGAAAGAAGGTGTTGCTATTAGGGAATGTGCTGCATTTATTATGCATATTATTTTCCCTTGGTTTGGGGGCGCATTGGTCATAAGAGGTTGCTATTGTTTTGAATTTATGTTTTCAACTGATTCACGTATTTCCCAAAAGTCTGGTGCCCAATTCCCATCTACTGCGTTCGGCATCCTCCGTGCCTAAACTGCATGACGTCATATCCCTGGATGAGGGCCGCCGCCCGATTTCAAATTCTGGTCAAGACTATCGACTCATTGGATTGGCATAACGTTTTCTACAATGTGGTTTGTTCCTCCAATTCTCTTCAGTTTTTGCCTATGCTGCCCTTCTGTCGGGGTCAGTGGTTATTTTCAAGGTCTGTGGTTTGCATGTAAATGGCCTCAGTGTTGCCTAAGCTCCAATCCTCATCACTGCACGAAATGTAACCATTGCCATGGCCTGTTGCATTTGGGGCATGTTCTGGCATCGCAAACGTATTGCAGTTCTGTGCGATAATGAAGCCTCAGTAAGCATCATTGTCAAAAGTCAGGGCAGCACAGTGGTTAGCACAGCAAGAAGGTTGAGGGTTTGAATCTGGCCTGAGGCCTTTCCATGTGGAGTTTGCGTTGTTCTCCCCGTGTTTGCGCAGGTTTCCTCTGGGTCCTACAGTCCCCTCTGTAGGTGTAGCTTCCCCTTCCCCCTTATTTAGATTTCACTGGTTCTACATGAGAAAAGGGTCTCGCTCTCTCTGCTCTAAAACTGCATGATATTGCTGGGGGATGTTTTGTATTTCTCTGCTTTTGCCACTAAAACCTGTTTAAGTCAGTGCTGTCGGTGCATCTATTGCAATTATTTGTATATTTACCTCCGCCAAGGAGGTTATGTTTTTGCCTGGGTTTGTTTGTTTGTTTGTTTGTCTGTTGGTTTCCAAAATAACTCAAAAAGTCATGGGCAGATTTTGATGAAATTTTCAGAGAAGGTGGGTATTAAGTCAAGGAACGGGTGATTAAATTTTGGCATATCTAGGCCAAAGTACTGCTGAGATATATGCCAAAGTTCAAGATTTCAAGTCTTTCCAATGGGCCGGAGTTCCAATCGCTGTGCTTTGGGGTTTTGCTGCCCCCTGGCGGAGGTCTGCGCTCTCTGAGTGCTTTTCTAGTTGTAATTGTAATATGTCTGTCCGCTTGCATAACTCAATAACCGCTGATCAGATCATCTTGGAGTTTTTTTTTTACAGGTCATGGGTGTCTACCATTGCAAGGTCCTCCTCTGAGATGATCTGGATCTGGATCCAGATGGGATTTGGGAACCATTTTCTGAATTTTCGCCTTATGTCTATTTGTCAGCACGTATTACTCCAAAAAAAAAAATGTACTTATCGGTTTAACTTGAAAGTTTGCTCATTGTCACCACTGCTAATTCCTTAAGGGGCGAGGGTCTGCAATCTTTCATTGTCTTGTTCGTCATTGGTTGATGTTTGTCACTTTAAACTCCACTATATAAGAGGTCTAATAGCTGGGGTTCAGTTGGTGCAAGATGTTTCAACCCATCTTTTCCAAGCCTATTTCTAATAGCCCCCAAGCAATACCTAGATCATTTGTTCAGAATAAGTGCCACTCTTCAGCGGCTATGTGAGGTATACGTATGGCCTCTCTAACAACTAGGCTGCTGGTCATCTTCAGCATACGCATCCTACCTTCCCACCGAAGCATCTGCAATCATCAAAGCCCAAAGATCTCTGAAGCCTTTTGTTGGCTATCATCATGCCTAAATAAATAAATAAATATTTTTGCAGGGTCACACAAATTCCTTGTCACAATTTAATTTCCAGGTTTTCAGGAGCCTTAGCCTAAAACCAGCTCATCACCGGATGCAGTCCCTTCTCTAGGTTCAGCCTCCCATGCAGCCTTATTTGAATTCCGCTAGGTTCTATATGAAGAGTTTCGCTCTCTCTGCTCTAAAACTGCATGATTTTGCCAGAGGATTTTCGTTTGCGTTTGTTTTGCCACTAAATCCTGTTTCAGTCAGTGCTGTCTGCGCATTCAGTCTGTCCTTCTATCTGTCCACTCACATAACTCATCAACCGTTGATCGGATAAACTTGATTCTTTTTCTTTTTTTACAGATGAGCATCTGCCGTTTCTCGGTCATCAGCTGCAATGATCTGGATCAGGATCCTGATTTGGATTTGGGAACAGTTTTCTGTATTTTTCTCCATATGCCTATTTGTCAGCTCATATTACTGTATTTCAATAAAAAAAAAAAAAAAATTATATATCTGTTTAACTTGAAATTTTTTACTCATTGTCACCACTGCGAATGCTTCAAGGGGCGAGGGCCTGGAATCTTTGATTTTCTTGTTGTCATTGGTTGTTGTTCGTCACTTCAAACTCCACCATGTATGAGGTCTATTGCTGGGGTTCAGTTTGGAGCTAGATGTTCTGACCCATTTTTTCCAGGCCTATTTCTAATACCCAAGCAATCATCAAAGCCAAAAAGATCCCGAAGTCTTTTCAGTCCATGGTAAGCTTGCAAATAACTGGTAGTCAGTGGTTGTTTTATCTGTAATCTTGTGGTCACTTGCTAATCGCACGCTGGTCTCTGCAGCCCTAGTCATTGCTGGCTATCATTACCCCCCCCCAAAAAAAAATGCAGGGCTTTGCAGCCCTTAGCCATTGTTGGTTATCATCATGCAAAAAATTCAGAGCTTTGCAGCCCCTAGCCATTGCTTGCTAATGTCTGGGTAGTATAGTTCTTTAGACCTCATTCGTGTACCATGTCATGCTCATCATGTTTTCATCTCTCGGCAGCCCATGCCTCTCGATCATTATGATGTTCCTGCTAGGTGAGTATTCCTTCCTTTCTTTGGGGGATTCATCAGGCTGCATTTTCGGGGGGCTTCCGCCCCCTATTTTTGGGGGGATTTTTCCAGCTGCTGCTCTGAGCCGTGCTCCTGCTCTACGAGTCTTCCCAAAGAGTCCAAGCGCCAAAGACTTGTCTGATTTTAAGAATGTTAATTCTGACTGCTGTCTTCCTGCTGTCCTGATCCTCTCATCCCTAATTTACCATCAATTTATTATTCAGTCAGTGGTACCAAGCTAAACTCTTCATTTTCAGAGAAAACTACCTGTGTGCATCACAATTCAAAAACAATTTCTTTGGTACTTCGCTGGGGATGGCCAGTACTTGCATCCAGCCTTCAGTGCCCCCTGGAGGCGAATTTTTCTGACATTTGATGTTTAAAATGATCTACACTGAAAAGACTACCACAGAGATTTTACTAATGCTGTAATGTACCCCAAAGGGACTATGTATCCAGAGAATTTTGGATCTTGATCTTGCTGGGTGAACGAAATAATGCCACATAAACAAAGGCACAATCTGCTATGAAATGGACCATTTTGAGTTTTCCTCCAACTTTGGCTCCGTCTAGCTTGAAAGCATGGATACTACCAAAGAAATGCTCGGCATTCCTGAAAATTGAGTTCCAAAAGCACAACAAACAGCATTTACCCTCACAGTACAAATCTGGGTTACAGAGAAAATATACCGCAAACATGAACCAAAAATGAATTTCAACCATCTTTCTGGCCTTCCATTGCACAAACAAAGCAAGATACCATAGTACTATTCACTGAAAATGATAGTCTTGTTGTGTGTAAACACATAATAAAGCATTCTAGTTTGGTATATGTCTGGGGTATTATTTTATTCCCATTCCCATTTTCAATTATTATTCTTATTTCTCAAATAATTCTGGCTCGATAGCGTAGTTACCCACCTTAGCGCTGATGTGGTGCTGAAGTCTAAACAGACTTGAAGTGTCACAGGTTATGATAGACATATACCATATTTGGTACTGTGTACCCTTAAGTCATGATAGTTGATGCAAAATGTGGTGTCAACAGCAAAACTCAGCCACTTATGTGGCTTCCAGGTTGGCAGGCAAAGTGAAATACGGACTGAAAAATTTGGCTTTTTCTGTGAGACACCGATATTGACTTATGTGTTAAGTTTAATTCAATTCCAGGGGTGTCAACTGCACACAGAATGTCAATCTTTCGTGGAATGGCTCTTTCAATTTTCAATAATAATATCCTAACCCCCCTCTCAATAATAAAACCTGAAATATATTCAACGCCTCCTTTTAAAATTGTACTGGGAAATAAAAAGCTGAAAAAGTGGAGGTTGGAGACTGAAAGCTCTCCACATAAAAGTTTACTTATTCTTTCTGTATATTTCCCCCATTTAAAACCACCTATGTGCAAACTGCAAAATGCTGTGTTGGAATTTTGACATATGCAAGTGTACTCGGGTATGGTACAATGTTACTAGTGTGAAAGCTGACCAGTGAGAGGAGAGGGGAGGGGGGGCAATCATGCTGTGGCACAGTGCGGAACAAACATAACTAGTTTGAAAACGCCCTAAATCTCACAAGACGAAGTTGACGCGGGTTTCATGATTGGACCCTACTCTGAGCCACCTTTTCCAGTCTTTTTAATCAGCGCTATCGGAATAGCTACCCGTAAATACCTGAGGAAAAAAGCAGTTAATAATTGACTTATCATCCCCTTACTGTTCCACCACGTGGACCACGCTATCACTTTTACCCGCCTCGCCGGTCGTGGAGCCTGGTTAGCGAAAGCCGAAATCACAAACGCTTTTAAGGTCGTCCCACTCAACCCACCTTTTTGGAGATTTCTGGCGTTTCCTGGAAGGGGCTCTACTACTTCGCTGTTTGTCTCACATTCGAATGCAAAAGCAGCCTCAAGATTTTCTATTACCTCAATGAAGTTTCTATCATGAGCCTCATTTTGTACATTCATTCCGTACATCACGTTCGACTGGCCTCAATACAACTCTATTTTAGCGGCATCAACTTCTTTGTCAAACTAGCCACTGGTTATCCGTGCCCTTCAATTTCCCACATTCACGTGCAGTCAGAACTAAAAGTTTTACGTAAACAAGAACCTCTCGCTCCGGCCAAACGTTTACCCCAAACGGAAGACCTCCCATCTCACTGCACCCAGATGCTGCGCTCAGGGTACCACTCTCTTCCCATGGATTCCACTCTAGAAGTCATGTTCCCACTAGCCCTCTTCGGTTTTTTGAGATGCTCCGAGTTCGCTCCGCTCTCCACTAATTACAATCCTTCTCGCCACGCCAACCTAAAGGACATCGGGAGCGTACCTATGTTCCCCGGGTCCTATGTTCCCTGGGTTCTATGTTCCCCGTTTTTTGTATGCCTGGTATCTGAACATGGAACATATAGACCCAAAGGGAAAATTTCGGATTGTTGATGAGTGAGACCAAATGGGCTTCGGAGAAACAGTCCCCGTGTTTCGGACCCTTCTAACCAAATTGTCTCCATTTAAAAAAAAAAAAAAAGACTATTTCTTGCCAATGTTTTCAAGAAGCTAAGAACGGTGCCTACATACATACAACAACAGTGGCGTTATGGCACAAGTAGGTTGGCTATACACGCGCATCGGAGCTTCCCGTCTATGCACGCAGCTCTGAACCGCTATCCCTTTAGGCCTACATTATGCACGCATAGTCACTTGCACCCCCCCACCCCACCCCCAACTGCTAAAATGTATTGCTGACTATGTGGGTGCGAAACAACAACAAGCAACGCCTATGCGTGGCCCACAGTATATTTGGATTGAGCGGGGAACATAGGACCCTCTTTTCAAAAAAGGGTCCTACGCTCCCCGATACCGGGGAACATAGGACCCGGGGAACATAGGGATGACCCCACGACATCTCATTCTACTCCTAAGACTGCCTTACATTCAAGATAAAGAGTAGTAAAACGGATCAGTTCGGTGTTTGTCAGCCCATATTCATATTTCGCCTAGACTCTGCCCTCAGTCCATTCGAGCCAATATCGAACTAAGTCACCTCAAGATTCAATAACCTCACTTCTCCCCAAGACCCACTATTCACAATCGACACGGGGGCTGTAGCCATGCGCCACTGGTTCCTCTACCATCTTCGTTGAGTTTTAGCTAGAGCCAACAAATCAACATGGTCTACAACATTCTTGTTTTCGAACTCGATCAAGGCCTTTATGGTCTGAAGCAACACACCAAATTTGGTTATTGTATCCGTAGTAGTTTCTGAGTAAAGCTGTCCCCTTTATCTCGGACGGACGGACTGACGGAAGGATGGACGGCCGGAGGTCAAACCTATATCCCCCTCCCACTTCGTGTTGGCGGGGGGTAATAATCCGCCCAAATAATTTTCTGGGCATTCTTTTCTCATTGGCGCTGCCACCACAGCATCCAAGTGAGGAGTGCCAGACCACGCATTAAAATCCTCAGCCGTTGGACATCAAACTCTTACACCAGCTATATTTGCAACAATTTCGACAACGCACGTACAGCCCACCACTCACTGATCCATTAACACTTTTGGGTGGTTTGGGAGCCAATACGGAGTCCGATGAGTGACGCGAGCCCCACCCTGAGTCTCGCCACCCGGAGGTTCCCAACGTTCGCACAATCACAGACCAAGCACATACAACATCACATTCGCCCCAATCTCCTGTCCGAAGTTCCTCCCAATACTCTCCTCTACTTTGGGAGTGGTCCAGAGTTCATTAACTGGTTTGTTTTTAGTATTTTCAGTAAGATTATTCGCAAAATATTCAAAAGTCATTTTCAAAGTCTTTTCTGACAGAGAATCCCTGTATTAAGCACAAGCACTAAGACAGGTGGCAGTACAAATGCTAAACTGCGGTGCATGACATGTTTTCTTGACTCACTTTTTATATCGCCAGTTTGAGGACTGGGTATTGGTCAGCTGTTGTAGCTTAGTGGTTACAGCAAAGTGCTTTCATTTTGGAGACCAGGATTCAAATCCCAACGTGGCATGCACCTATTTTTATTTATTTTATTTTTATTTAGCCTTTATGTAACCAGGTCGATCCCATTGAGACACAAAGATCTCTTTTTCAAGGGAAGCCTGGCCAAGAAAGCAGCTTAAAAACATCAATTTACAGCAGGACAACACAGAATCAAACAATAAAATAGACAAAACACAATCAGGTCACATCATAGTTATTTTGGGGCTTTCATGAGCAGGAACAAGAACGATATGAGGCTGATACTAAGTCGCTTATAAGGTTTTTAAATGTTCCAAGAGGAGTTAGCTCCCTCAAGTTTATTTGGATGGTAAAAGCATTATACTTGTATACATAATTACTGGGGGTTTTGTTCTTTTTACTTTTTACCATTTTTATCATATCTTTGTATTTATAATTTTGTTTATTTGCTTGTTTTTTTTATAAACCTGCTCTAGTGCAGTCAAACTTCATTTTCTTTATATGTATTCTGTGAACGGGAAAATGTATACAGGACTTAATAATAATTAATTTTATTCTAATCAAAGAATAATGATGAGATTCTGTGCTATAATTTTTTGAGGTTTCAGACTGTAAATAAATAAGTTCACAAAGGATAGAAGGAAAACTTTGTGAGGTGCAAACAAGATCTTTCATTTATTCTGTGTTCCATCTTCATTCAGTCTGACTCAGTGACATATATACTGATTTCTACACCACGCTAGAAATCCCAAATGGTGTTACCTTTAGTAGGATTCCAAGATTATTCAAATGGGGCCAGTAGTTGCAGAGATATATTAATTTCATTTTGGGGATGCCATTTTGAACCAGGGGCTCAGGGCTTATTAACATTGAAAGCTACAACCAACTTATGGTTATGAGTAGAGCATCACTGAGAATTAAGCCCTGTTATGGTTCACCTGGGTGAAACCTCTACACCAAGAATGGAGCAGGCATAAGTCAGAAAGCCAAATGGTAAAAAATGACATGAAAAATTCGTAATTGTCTCGACAGAACCTGAGGGGGAAAATGGCGATGGCAGTGTGTTTTGCTCACAACATAAATAATATTATTGGGCATACAGACAAGATGGAGCTGTCCGCGGTTGGACAAACCCACTGCGCTTCTGTTGAGACACTGAACTGATCAAAAAGTTTCAGCACTTCTCGTAGATAAAACAGAGACATTTGTACATGATCCATATGTTTATGTGATTGATTGGATTCTCTAGAGTTGTAAACAGTCTCGTAAAATCAATGAGCCATAACTTCTGGAGTCGAAAGACGCATTTCTTAAGGTGCATCTATGGGCGCGTTTACACTTGGTTTTAACATGCGTTTTGGGATCACAAGTGGTCAGGAGAGACACATCGTGGTTTACACTTGGTATTAAGCTGACCACTTGTGATTGGATTATGTTGCTCACTAGGTAGCTTCTGCCAAGACCCAGCGCGCAGTTAGTACGTCATATAACAACAAGAGGAGCCCTTCCCGCCAGAGGAAGGTGAGATTTTGACCCCGTTTTACATTGTTTCTTGGGCAAGCTAACATGTTTCTCCCTATAATTTACATGTTTGGATTGCTTCAGTTATTGAAATTAGCCACAGACAGACATACTTGCAACTTGCAACAGCACGCAGGACCGCATGGAAGAGGAAATTTTATCAGAAAGTTTTCCCTTTCACCACTGCTATGATAGCCACAAGATCTCAAAGAGTGGCATGATGATACGTCCAGTTGCGTCCTTGTTTGGGACGAATCAGGATGGATTAGCATTTACACTACCAAACATATGTGGTCAGATGCGTCCCAGACCATCTCCATAAGTGGTTTGAGTGATCAGATCTGAATGTGTCTTAGAGCCCTTTACACATGTATTTAGCTCTGACCACTTGTGATCCGAGCACCCAAAATTCAAGTTAAAACCAAATGGGGCCTTTGTTGATTAATTCTGTGTTGTTTGAGGCTGTGTTGCTTGTGCGGCTGAAATTAATCTACATAAAGACAGACAGAAAATCAACTTTTTACAGAATCAGCGGCACAATCGCAATTATATTATAACAGCTATTCTAAATATTAGCCAAACATTGGCCAAGCAATATATTTTGGCGGGGGGGCTACAGACGCCCATGTGAGTATGACCATCTAACTCCTTTGAACTGACAGTTGTTTTGTTTTCTTCATGGTGTTGGATGACAAAGGGATATTGCACGTGTGTTACCTCATTTTTATACCCAATGAAACAGGAAGTGATGTAATTGCTCAACAGAGTTCCTTACCACATAGATAAAACTTAAATAAGCCGTCAGTCAAGATCGGGGTGTCCATTTATATTTGCCTTGTTATGCTTTTGTTGTAAGACATTACAGACTGTCAAGAAAAAAAAAACACTTGCCTTTTAGTTTTGACATCTTGATAATGTATGGGATAAACACTAAAATTCTATCATTGATGATAATTATAAAAAAGATGCCTGTTTATGGGATGGAAACAACACAAATTATCGTGTGATGCATTTGCAATTTATCTCACCTGCTTTTTGGCAAAGCTGTATAATATTTTAAAGGCATACTCCGGCCATTTTGCACTTTAAGCCTCATTTCTCGTTGGTTTACCATGAAATAAAATTGATCAGGTGCAAATTTCGACGAAAAGCTCTTGGAGAAGTTTGGGTCATTTTGTTAGCCCCCATCAGCTGCCAATGTAATGTCAATAGGCATGGCTAAATCTGTCCTAAAACAACATTAAATGTTAATTTTAAAAGACGTAAAACTCTTAGAGTGGTCATTAGTGTTTGTTGATGTTGTACAGAAAAAATCATGGAAAAGTATGCTTTCCAGCTGGTGTTTGACGAATGTGGAACTATTTCTTTCAGCTGAACCACATCTGTGTGTAAACTTCCATCGAATTCCATTTTGCTTCTTTTCGTGGACTGAACTCCTCCAGGACCGCACACAGCACCACTGCCATAAAATACTACAAACATGACGAAAACAATCCCTTTTCTGTTTCCGGGGGCGGATTAATACTGAAAAATTCTGAGGCATCCTATTCAAATCAATGGCTACAACAAAATGACTAATAAAACCTGTGGAAATGATTTTTTTCTGTAGATTATATTGTAATGTCCGCAGTGTTTCCAGTGACAAGGTCAAAAGATGTAACCGCAAACCATTTTTATGTATCCATGATAGGACTCATTTGTACCTATTATATGATGTTTGTTATTTTTCTCTGACAGATTTTATTTACATACATAATCCACATTGATGCAAACATTTGTAGTATCCGAAACACATGTAGTGTCCAGAATGCAGGTAGTGTCCAAAAGGCCAATTATAATAATTTGCAGTTACTTATTAAAATAACACATTTCTGATTTGCAACTGAAATTAAGTTAGTGGATAAGAGAAATGGCCTCTGTGTCACGTCATATTTATACCCCAGGGAAACAGGAAGTGATGATTTACTAATTAAATGTTCCTAGATACTCTGATCAACTTTGTAAACTACTGTAGAAATGACAGAAATACTTCAATTACATTTAATTCCTAGGAATTGTTAGGGGTGCCAATAATTGTGGAACAGGTGATTTTATGAAAAATAATTATTTTTTAGTCAGGGATTTTTTTTCCCCCTTAAAATTCACTTGAGTTTAAGGTTACATTTTTCTACTATTTTCAGTGTGAGAGTATGCTTCTGCAATAAAATTGAATTTATTTTAAAGCTTTTAACCCATCTTAACCAGGGGTGCCAATAATTATGGAGGACACTGAAGACATAACCCCGTAACCATCTGGCCAATCATCACGAAACTTGCAGGATGTGTTTAAAGTAGGACATGGAACATAACATGAAAATTTTGATTAGATCGAACAGTTGGGGCACTACAAATACACAATATGTGTGTAGCACTACACAAATGAAACTACAAATCAAACAATTTTTGTTTAATCATTACAAAACTCAAAGGATATTTTTCATCATGCTTTTGAAATGGGTGTGTTAAATTATTTTGAAATCGCCCAACAGGGTGAGCCACCAGCTCCAAACATGTCCACAGGCCTGCCTCAGATTTGGCTATGAATAAATTACATCTTGCCCATACATCACCAAACTTGGTAGATCATTTTTCACAAGCGTTTAAAACTTGTCCCTAAAAATTATGACATTAAAAGATATTCAGTGTCAGAAGATTTGTTGTCATTCCTTCCACATACACAGTACAGAGTGAAACAAGATACTGTTTCCCCAGGACTTGATACTAAGACACATGATACTTACCATACTACCCTACTAACAGGCAACCAAGCTACAACTAACTAACCAGCACTAACAAGGCCTACAGATCAGCAAACAAAGTGGCGAACAATACTGGAATATAGGGAGAGGAAAAAAGTGTACTGTACATAAGGACAAAAATACTATTCTATATTACCTTATATGGAGTTGGAGTTACAGGAGGTATTCTGAAGTAGGTTCAAAACTGGTTGCAGGACAGAACACAAAGAGTGGTGGTCAGTAGTATTAATGACCTTGATAGGAATATTGAGAGCAGATTAGTTAAATTTGCAGATAATACTAAATTGGCTTGGCAAATAGTTTAGAGTCCACTAAAGTGATTCAGGATGATTTGGATAGAATCCAGAATTGGGCACAAATGTGGCAAATGAAATTTAATGTAGCGAAATGTAAAGTTGTACATATAGGTAATAAGAACATTAGACAGGATTACTTCATGAATGTTTTTAAACTGGAATGTGCTCCACAAGAAAAAAGATCTGGGAGTGATTGTTGACCAAACCCTCACAGGCTGTAGCCATTGTTCCATAGCTGTTAAAAAAGCTAATCAGATGCTGGGATACATTGCCAAAAGCCAAAAGAGTTCAAATCCAACGAGGTGATGCTTCTTTTGTACAACACATACGTCAGACCACATCTAGAGTATTGTGAACAGTTCTGGGGACCATACTTTAAGAAAGACATAGAGGCTCTAGAGAACGTTCAGAGAAGAGCCACTAATTCTGGGTATAAATGATGAAAGCTATGAGAAAAGGCTGAAGATCCTAATCTCTTTAGTCTTTGGAAAAGGGGACTAAGGGATGATCTGATTGTTAATCCCTTTAACATGTTTAAAGACCTCAAAGTAAATTATGTAGGATTCCTTCAACCAAGTGTTCTTAGCAGAACTCGGGGTCACAAATGGAAGCTGACCAAAGGAAAATTTAGCACTGATATTCGGTTATATTTCTTTACTCAAAGAGTAATTTTGATGTGGAACAGCTTGCCTAACCATATTGTTGAGGCAGAGACCTAGGGAGTTTTCAAGAGCAGGCTTGACTTAAAGCTAGATACCATTGAGTCATTATTCACAATAGTATAAAGAAACTGGTGAGCCTAGTTGGGCTGAACGGCCTGTTCTCGCCATTCATGTTATTTATGTTATAATATGTTCAGTATCTGTACATGTAATGTAACAATCCTTCCTAAAGTGCAAAAGAACTCAAAACAAACATAACAGTGGTTGACAAACATTGACCAATAGGGGGCAGTGGCATTGCCAAAATGCACTTCGCGGAGGCAACCACCCTCTGCTTCACGTCGGGTGGTTATTTGCCTCCGCGTCGTGCATTAAAACCGTGGAATGCACACCTCCTCGTTAATTATCCCTTACCTCTCTCATTATATGCTGTTATTTCCAATACATCACAATGTGGGTATGGTATTTTTTTATTCTTGATGGCAAACATGATATTACTCTTAATCATATATAAAAGTACTTCCTAATAAATACAGGGAATCTGCACCTGTGATACAACCGCAAGGCATAATATGAAAATGCCCATATGATATTCTCTATTAACTTGTGAGTTAAGAGGGCAAACAACTGCTCTAAACAGTAAATGCACTTAAGACCAATTAACAGCTTGTTAACATCCAGTAATAACAATTGTGGTTGAACAAAAACCATCATATGCAGTGGGTCCCCAGGAACAACGTTGAAGACCACTGGTCTAGTCTACCTTTTACTTGTTCATTATTTGGGGCGACTACTCTGCTCAATATGGATTGTACTGATGTGGTTCGCATTCAGACATGATTTCTTATTTTTGAGGTCCCTTTATCTTCAAATAATTGGAGACAACAGAATCACAGAAGCTTGAGAAAATTACCTGACTTTATTCCAGGTCATGATGATACAATGACCGAAAGTAGTAGTCTCTGCATGCAAAGAACACCAAATACAAACATTCCAAACTGCCATTTTTATTATATCCTCCTTCCAGTCTCATTACACTGGTTGTCTCTTATCTCTTTCCCTTCCCCTATTGGTTGGCATGTTCTCTTTGGGATTTTCTGGAAAATATTGGTGGCACAAGAGGGAATGGTCTCCATAAAAAAAGAGAGAAAAATACACTAAAAATAAAGAAAAAAGCTACTGAAAATAAGATACAAATATATACATAAACGGCTCAACTGATTAATTTTCTAGTAATATACAGTATCTCACAAAAGTTCGTCCAACCCCCACATTTCGACAATTTATTATATCTTTTCAAAGGACAGTGTTACAGAAATGAAACTTGAATGAGTAGTTATTATACAATATGTGTAACAGTGTAGATTTATGTTCATGTTAATGCTTTTGTCTGTTCAACTGGGCCATATGAGGTTGTGTAACATGTGTTGAAGGTTTAAATTGTGGTGCTTTGGGTGCACAGGAGCTTTACAATATGATAACGGCCTCCAAGATGACAACTGCCTTCCTGAAGAAGCTGACGGTGAAGGTGATGGCGTGACCAAGTATGTCTCCAGACCTAAATCCCATTGAGCACCCGTGGGGCATCCTCAAGAGGAAGGTGGAGGAGCAGCAGGTGTCCAACATCCACCAGCTCTGTGATGTTGTCATGGAGGAGTGGAGGAGGTTCCCAGCAACAACCTGTGCAGCTCTGGTGAATTCCATGCCTTGGAGAATCAAGGCAGTGCTGGACAACAATGGTGGTCACACTAAATATTGACACTATCGACACAAATTGGCATGTTGACAGTGAGGTGTATTCCCTTTTGTTGCCACCCATTTTGGAAATAGTGACAGTTTGTTCAGTTATTTGGACAGTGCATTAAATCTACACTGCTACACGTATAGTACAATGACTGCTCTAGAATATATTCAGGTTTCATTTCTGGAACGTTGTCCCTTGAAAAGATATAATAAATGAATCGTTGAAGTGCGAGAGGTGTACTCACTTTTGTGGGATACTGTATAAAACTAATGATTTGACTAAACAGATATAGATTAAGTCAACTGAACGGATATTAATCAAAGCAGAAATCAACCAAACAGATATTGATTGAATCAAGGGAACATATATTGTACAAAGGAAACAACAACTAAACAGATATTGATTGAATCAATACAACCAAAGCAGAAATAAAGAGAAAAACAAATATTGATTGAATCAACTGAACAGATTAACCAAAGCAGAAATAAACTAAACAGATATTGATTGAACCAACTGAACCCAAGCAGAAATCAACGAAATGGATATTGACTGAATCCACTGAACAGATACAAATATTGACTGAATCAACTTAACAGATATTAACACTTAGACCCCCGAAACACCACTACAGAAATTTAATGCTTTTGTGTGAGAACTGCTTGTGTGTGTGTGTGTGTGTGTGTGTGTGTGTGTTTTACTGCTGCTTAGAAAATATGTTTACAGATTATGATTGCTGATTTACTGATGAACATGATGAGGAATACTGAAATATGATCCTCAACAGTACCTTGTCTGGTCTGTTGAGCTGCGGTGTCAATGACCGAGTTCTATGCACTTACTGTAAGTTGCTTTGGATGAAAGTGTCTTCCAAACAAATATACAGCGCCCTCCATAATTATTGGCACCCCTGGTTAAGATGCGTTAAAAGCCTTAAAATAGATTTAGTTTTTATTGCAAGCATACTCTCACACTGAAAAATGTAAAAAAATGTATCCTTCAACTCAAGAGAATTTTAAGGGGAAAAAAATCCTGACTAAGAAATAATTATTTTTTATAAAATCACCTGTTCTACAATTATTGACACCCCTAACAATTCCTGTGAAATAAATGTAATTGAAGTAATTCTGTCATTTCATCAGTAGTTTACAAAGTTGATCAGAGTATCTAGGAACATTTAATTAGTAATTCATCATTTCCTGTTTCCCTGGGGTATGAATATGACGTGGCACAGAGGCCATTTATCTTATCCACTCTTCAACATGGGAAAGACAAAGGAACACACCATTCAAGTAAGGCAGATGTGTGTCGACCTTCACAAGTCAGGCAATGGCTACAAGAAAATAACCACTTGCCTGCATCTGCCCAAATCTACTGTCAGAGGAATCATTAAGAAGTTTAAAACAACTGGAACAGTGGTAAACAAGCCTAAACAAGGATGCAAGGTTATTTTGCCACCACGCACAGTGAGGAGGATGGTAAGAGAAATAAAAAGTTCTCCAAAGCTCACTGTTAAAGAATTGCAACAAATGGTAGCATCTTGGGGTCACAAAGTCTCCAAAACAACCATCAGGCGCTATCTACATGCCAACAAGCTGTTTGGGTGGCATGCACGGAAAAAACCTTTTCTCACTCACAATCATAAACGCAAACGTCTGGAATTCGCGAAGCGGTACTGGGACTTCAACTGGGGCCGTGTGCTTTGGTCAGATGAGACCAAAATAGAGCTTTTTGGCAACAAACACTCTAAGTGGGTCTGGCAGAACACAAAAGATGAGTATGCAGAAAAGCACCTCATGCCCACTGTGAAGTATGGGGGAGGATCGGTGATGCTGTGGGCCTATTTCTCTTCCAGAGGCCCTGGGAACCTTGTTAGGGTGCATGGCATCATTAACGCTTTGAAATACCAGGACACTTTAAATCAAAATCTGGTGGCCTCTGCCTGAGAGCTGAAGAGGGGTCGTCACTGGGTCTTTCAGCAAGATAATGACCCTAAACATGTGGCCAAATCTACACAGAAATGGTTCACCAGACACAGAATCAAGCTCTTCCCATGGCCATCCCAGACCTCAACCCCATTGAAAACCTGTGAGGTTACTGTTATGGAAAAATGGGAGAGGGATTTACAGATTGAATATGAAAGGGATACTTGGTATTCATGTATCCAATCATCTCATTTTATTTTCTTGGGTAACAGTTATAAAGAAATGCAATATTGTATTCTTCATAGGAAACATATGACACCATACTTCTTGAATAGACTTGATTCTACTAGGTCCCCATTATGTATTAAATGTAAGAATAGGGTTGGAACATATATACATTGTTTCTGGGAATGTCCCAGAATAGCTAGGTTTTGGTCATATATAATACAGGAATTGAATGCAATTTTTAAATGTAAGATCTGCAAAGACCCTGGGCAATTCTTGTTAAGTCTTCCATCCAAACCAGGGGAGTTAGACCCTCAGAGGGCAAACTGTTAAATAAGCTTTCCTTTTGGCTAGGAAATGTATATTATTTAATTGGATCCAGGAAAACCCACCTTCGGTAACACAGTGGTATAAGGAAATTTTTAGAGTTCTCCCAATGGAAAGACTTGCTGCCAAGTTAAAAGAGAAGGATGATAATTTCCTGATTATATGGTGGCCATTGATAAGTTATTTGCCCAGGGACTTAAGTGTCGTTATTAATAGGGGCACAGACTCCCTGGATTGGAAAGCCCCAGGGGCCTTTTAAATTTCTTATAATGGTGTGTTACCTGTTATAGGTGTGGAGCTTGTGCTTTGGTGTGTTAAAAGTATCGGTCAAGGTTTGTTGCACCAATGTATGAATTAATGTTTTACTATTTCCTCTGCAGTGGTGGGAATGTGTGTTTTATTTTTTTTCTTTTTCTTTTTAATTTTACTTATTTTGTAATTATTATTGATATTATAATTATTGACTCAATTATGAATAACTTGTTATGTAAGTCGAAAATAAGGAAAAACTTCAATAAAATTTAATATAAAAAAAAAAGAAAACCTGTGAAGTGAGCTGAAGAGGAGAGTGCAGAGGAGAGGACCCAGGTCGCTGGATGATTTAGAGAGATTGTGCAAAGAGGAATGGTTGAAGATCCCTCTTTCTGTATTCTCCCATCTTGTGAAACATTATAGGAGAAGATTAGGTGCTGTTTTGTTGGCAAAAGGGGATTGTACAAAGTATTAACATCAGGGGTGCTAATAATTGTTGCACACATGATTTGATGTAAAAGAACTATTTCTTAATGTGGGATTTTTTTTCCCACTGAATAAACCCACTTGAATTAAAGGTTGGATTTTCCTACTTTTTTTCATTGTGGTCCTATATTATTTAGAAAAAAACTGAATTTATTAGAAGCTAAATCTTAACCAGGGGTGCCAATAATTATGGAGGGCGCTGTATGTAATGTCTTTCATGAGAATCAGTCAAGTCAGCCATTACCATTCCTGGTGCATAGAAGAAGAAGTTATTGATACTGTCAGTTCTGAAATGTTCCCTGAAGTGCCACAACGCGGCTAAATTAAAAGTTTGCAAATGCAGAATTATGTCATACATTGCGTGATTTTTTCTCGTGAATTCAGAAAAGGTGTTACTGAGCATCACACTGCATCAACTGGCTAAGCCTCTTCCCGTAGTGCATCCTGGTGCCATGTCCTCCCCAGGTAAGCGACACACGTGCATCCGACCATCCACATGCTGTAAGAGAAAATGTGATTCATCAGATCAGGTCACCTTCTTCCATTGCTCCGAGGTCCAGTTCTGATGCTCACGTGCTCATTGCCGGCTTTTTCAGCAGTGGACAGGGGTCAGAATGAGCACCGTGATCAGCTTGCGGCTACACAGCCCCATAGGCAGAAGACTGTGATGCACTGTGTGTTCTGACACCACCTCATCAGAGTCGGCATGAATTTTTTTCTGCAATTCGAGCAACTGCAACTCTTCTGTTGGATCAGACCACACAGGCCAGCCTTTGCTCCCACTCACCTTCATGAGCCTTCCCTGCCCATGATCCTGTCGCCGGTTCACCGGTTTTCCTTTCCTGGACCGCTTTTGATAGGCACTGACCACTGCAGACCGGGAACACCCCATAAGAACTGCACTTTTGGAGATGCTCTGAACCAGTCGTCTGGCCACCACAATTTGGTCCCTGTCAAAGAAGCTCACATCCTCACACTTGCCCATTTTTCCCGCTTCCAACACATCAACTTCGAGGAGCAAATATTACCTTGTTACCGAATGTATCCCACCCACTGATAGGTGCCGTTGTAATGAGATAATTAATGTTATTCACTTTACCTGTGCGTGGTCATAATGTTATGGCTGACTGGCGTATAATAGTTTTTACCACGTAACGCGTTGGAAGTGCCGTAGTACAGAGATAACTGCTCATGAAATTTGACGAGCGGGAAGTTTTCCCCAGCTTTTGTAAAGAGCGGGTTCATACAACACTTAGCCTGAAGGCGATCATGCAGAATCCTGTCACACCACCCCGACCAGCTGAAGTAACACCTTGAACTGGTAAGTTATCATTGAATATCTCTCATCAGCTCCACGTAATTTAAACGCAAAATTGATCGCCGTTTAAATGCACGCATATCTTGTTGCAGGTTCTTGGGGAACCTGTTCGTACTGAAGTGTGTCTTACATCATAATTAAAGTCACAATATCACTTGGTTATGTTGCGATCTAGAATTTACGGCTGATTTTCTAACACTTCTCTTGTAGTCTGCCGACGAAGTTTTGTTATTACAATAACGAATTACATTGCTTGCGGACAAAATCGGTCAGCAGTGAAGGCATGGGTAAAAGCTGAGTCATTTGTAAATGGATATTGTGGCAGATTTGTGTCTGAAATAGGCCACCCGCTCAGTCTGAAACCTTAGTTCATACCAACGAGCTTTCCGCTGAGCCCTGGAGCCTTTGGATATCACTCGCCGCTCTCGACGTTAAATCAACTAGCCTATCGGTATTTTTTTCAGCTGCATGGACATTAATGCGACTGAAGTAGCTCAAATTGCGAAAGACCATTGAGGCAGTTGGCGTATTTCTTTTTATACGTTGAAGAATGCGCGCAGATTGTCATTTCACAGTATCAACATTTGGCGTCTTCATTTGTTCGTATAATGGCACTGAATCGATTGTGGCTCAGTAAGAATAAATAAATAAATGGATGAAAATTTGAGAATTCGGTATGAGTGAAAACGCACTGTAGTATTTTAAAGTGTTTGGTGAAAGGATACGGGACAAGTTGGTGTCTGTCAGCTGTTGGCTGACAGACAATTAAGCTTAGGCAGGCTGAAGTTGGACAATCTCAGAAATAAATATCTAAATATTTATTTATTTATTTATTTATTTTTAATCCATTCATTAATTTAACCATTTATTTAGCCATGAGTCCCCATGATCTTTAGCCACACCTTTTTCTGTTTAAGTAAATGATGAATTTAGCAACAATTATGGAAAAAATAACAGCCTCACGATATTTTTGAGGATTTATTGCAACTGTACAGCAAATGACAGTGAGATGAAGGTTTCTGAGGAAATTGATGGATTGGTAGTCATTTTCGCAGTATTTAGGTGCCCGGGTTGACCGCTAGAGTAGCTAAATTAAGTGCTAGTATGAGCCCATTTACCTGGGTTCTGTGGTGGCTGTTGAAAAGAACTGCCTTTCGTAGACAGTGGCACTGATAGCAACGATTGTCCAGATTTTTATTTGCCTTATATGGGCTTACTGCCCATTATTTATTTGTTGTACAACCGGTGCAACATTAAAACCTGTGTGGTGAAGTACATAACATTAATTTTCTCATTACAGTTTCACATGTGAAGGGGTGGGATATGCTAGGCTGCAAGTGTACTGTCAGTTTTCAAAGTTGATGTTTTGGAAGTGGAAAAATGAGCAAGCATAAGGATGTGAGGGACTTACAATGGCCAAATTGTGATGGCTAGACAGTTGGGTTGGAGCATCACTCTAATGGCAGGCCTTGTGGGGTGTTCCCAGTATGCAGTGGTCAGTACCAACTAAAAAGGTAAGAAAGGCTTCAGAACATTCAGCAAATCGCAGTTTGCTGTGTATGGCATCGCATAGCTCCAGACCTGTCGCAGTGCCCGTGCTGACCTCTGTCCACTGCAGAAAGGGCCTATAGTGGGAATGTGGGCAGCAGAGCTGGGCCATGGAGCAATGGAGGAAGTTGACTCGGTCTGATGAATCATGTTTTGTTACATCTTGTGAATGGCAGGGTTTGTGAGCGTCATTTACTTGGGGAAGAGAGGGCCATGGGATGCACAATGAGAAGAACGGAGTGAGAACCAGAGAGAGGCATTACCTCCAATTGGTGAAAACTGGAGCCGTAGTGAATCTTCCTATTCTTGAATGAGGCTGGCCTGCAAATATTCTCCTAGAGTGCACTGACCACTCAATTGGGGAAGTCACAAAAAACCCTGATGAACATCTCAGGCACTGCAAGTCTTACTCGCCTCAGATGTGGTCAGCGTTCATGATTTCATTATTAGAATGTGGCTAGGCGAAAATGGTCTTCATGGGAGAGTTGCAAGGAGAAAACCACAGCTAACCAAGAGAAGCATAAAGGCTCATCTCATGTTTTCCATGAAACACCCTGATGTCCCCCTGGCTTTTTGGGATCATATTCTGAGGATTGATGAGTTGAAAGTGGGACTTTTTCTTAGACATGGGTCCCGTCACATCTGGCTGAAGCAGACTCAGCATTTCATCCTGAAAACATTGCACCAACAATCAAACATGACAGTAGTTGTGGGGCAGTGCGGTGGGGATGCTTTTCTGCTTCAGGGCCCATGAGACTTAAGTGACAGGATCAAGAATTCTGTGCTCTGAAAGAAACTCAGAGAGTAGAATTTTAGGCCCTCAGTTTGTGATGTGAAGCTCTGTTGCAATGGGGATCTGAAGCAGGACGACAACTCCAATCACGAGAAGAAGTCTACTTCTGAATGGCTTAAAGAAACAACATAAAGATTTCTGATTGGCCTTATCAGAGGTGCAGTGGCAGGGAGCATAAAACGTTTTTTTTTGCTTAAAATCCTCCAGTGTAGCTGAATTAAAGCAATTCCACAAAGAGGAGAACACCAAAATTCATCCACAGTGATGTTAAAGACAGATGTCCAAACATTAGAAACATTTGGTCACTGTTGCTGTTTGAGGGTTGCACAACTAGTTATTCAGTGTATGGGTGGAATACCTTTCAACTTGGATGATAAAGGTTTAAGATAATGCCTTTCCTTTAATAAATTAATTAATAATTTAAAGACTATTTTGTGATTCCTCATCATGTTCTCCTTGTCTTGTATTGCATTTTGTCATGCATATCTGAAACTTTCTAGCATGACAGACACGTATAAATAGAGGAAATTGTGGGATGAATACTTTCTTTGCGGTATTGTTGCTATTTCAGGCTATGCTATTTGAAAGACCGTTTCAAAATTTATGTTTTGACAGAGTTAAAGATTTTTGCACCAAATATTTTGTTTGCATGTTGGTTGTGCGATTGTTTGTACATGG
Source organism: Gymnothorax reevesii (assembly GCA_029721435.1). NCBI lineage: Eukaryota > Metazoa > Chordata > Actinopteri > Anguilliformes > Muraenidae > Gymnothorax > Gymnothorax reevesii. Next base: position 86,971,072 of record CM056575.1, read on the forward strand.
GTATTGTTATTTTGGGTGATGGGACTATTGTGTATCTGTCTTGTTGAATTTTATTACCTGCATACGGTCAATTTCCCTGGTTTGAATGCTTCATCAGTTTAAGGGAAGTATTTTGAAAGCAACAGCTGATAGTGACTGAGGCAAGGTGATGGCATTAACCAAAAATAGCACTGCTTCGGTCATCCTGGTAAATAACTGCTGCCATACAAAATATATTACAGCTCTTCATAACATGTCTCGTTTTTGACTGAATAGTGGAATTAACTGCAGAAACTAACTTCCTTTTCCTTGCCTTCACAATTGTTTTTATGGAGTCAAGAATACACCAGAGGGGACTGTTTTCTATGCTTCCACTCTAGTGCAACTTGGCTGGCTGCGTAAGATGCCTATTGACTTACTGCCTCTCGCCAGCTGTCTTGAATGCTCCATTTGGAATCTAGTACATGAGCCACAAGCCTATTTTTTTCAGGCACCGCTCTATTGCATTACTTCGCTCTAGCTGGATAGTCACTTCTTCAGAGGAAACTGTAGTGACAGTCTCTTTCCCTAATTATTCAAAAATGTGATGAAATGAGACATCATGTAAACAATGAAACCAGTATTGACTACTTTTATATTTTGTTGAAATTCTGTGTGTGGTGTTATTATCTGAAAGCCTTTGTTGCAGTGAAAATGCACTCCATACTTACTCAAGTAGCATGTGGTTTTTCTTACACATTTAACTATTCTGTGCATTAAAAATGTATTTTCCCCCTTTCCCCATGACTGCTATTTTGCATATTTATCACACTTAAATGTTTAGATAATAAGACTAATTTCAGTATCAGACAGAGATAACTTTTTTAAACACAAAATGCCATTTCTAAATCATGATTTCATTTATTGAAGAAACAAAGCTACCCAACCCTGCCTGGACCTATATAACCTAAGCAATTGCATCAACCAATAAAATTTATTTGGAAATTGGGTTCAGTTTCATTTGACACACCCAGGCCTCGAGGTCATTCTTAAAATATATCTGTCGGGCATAACCCGACCAACCTATCAAATTGCAGCCGATCGCAAAGTTAGTTTTTTTTTTATTTTTTGGGGAGTTTATGAACCTTATTTTTGTCCTTGCGGGTTTTCACAAGCAGATAAATTGTAGGCTAAAACTTTTCAGAAGAAACAGTTAAGTAACCTCCGTCACTCACGTGTCAAAACGGTGGCTCTCTATTTATTTATTTATCATTTTTGCGGTGGTGCTGTCATTGTCATTTAATGATTGTCTGTCTTGAGCATCAACAAGGATGTCTGCAGTTTTTTTTTTGAGTGTGTCAGCGTAAATGCGAAACGTGGCAAAACTGTAAAGAGTGTCATGAAAAACACAAGATTTAAAGAATATTGCAATAACATGCAGTGGAAAGAAAATGACTGTTTGATGGGCCACACGATTGAATACGTTGCGGTGGAGTATCTAGTCCGTGCATCAATGTCAGGTTCTAATTCAACTTCGACCGAAATTTTTGAAGTAGAAAAACAAAAACACTTGAAACTGTTTCGATGTTTATTAGTCTGTTGGTAAAATGTGACACATTTACAATTGGTGCTAGATCGGCTTTCGACGTGATGTTGGCAACCAGTGAAAGAATTCGGATACCCAGACGCAATAAACATGAAGTGGAATTTGCTTAAGGTAGGCTACAACGAAAGATGACTGAATTTTGCATTTGCTGACAAGCCCAAAATCTACACAACAAGTTTCATAGCTTTTACGACCGAGAGTATAAGGCAGGGGTCCTCAATCTTTCCCAGAAAGGGCCGCTGTGTGTGCAGGCTTTCATTACAACCAAGCAATTACACACCTGATGCTAATAATCAACCCCTGGACTCTTTGCTAATAAGTTTGATTTGTAGCATCAGGTCTGTAGCTGCTTGGTTGCAATGAAAGCCTGCACCCACACCGGCCCTTTCTGGGAAAGATTGGGGACGCCTGGTATAAGGGCTCTATCCCTCACACTACCCTACCCGTTGCCACTACCCGCAACCCGTGAATTATGCATTTAGCTGCTTCCACCATCCCTAAACGGTATCTTGCGGCCATACTACCTGCTACACAGAATTCGTCATTTGCGCCACTGCTGTGGTACTATTTTTTTATGCCAGTGGGTCATTCCAACACCCACTCAGCTCAATTGGGCGGCATGACCCAATCATGGCGAAACGCATTTTTTTCTTTTCTTTTTTTAAAGTTTCCATCACAAAAGGGGTTGGCTTCATGTTTTTTTTTATTACATACCAAACATTAACCAATATGCCAATGTCAAATAATAATAATAATTTTTTAATCATGAATTGTATTATTATTATTTACAAAAACAGATCCTCCTCTGTCTGGATTTGACCTCATGCACAAGCAATTTAACTTTGTCTGCGGAAAAACATATGCGATATTCCTCTGTCCGTCACAGGTTTCGGTTTGAGGATTTGGGATTGCGCAGTCTGCTCCTAAAGGCAATGGCGACTGGCACACTGATTAGTTTAACTGGTGTAACACCCAAACCACGCCTATGCATAATATAACAGGTAGCGTTGGTGTTTTAGAGATATAGGCAGGTGTGCCAGATAGCAACTTTTGCGGGGGAACACCTCTTTCGCAATGCTAAATCACCAAATTATGGGTTTAGGGACTCTGGCGTAAGATAGGGCCCTATGTTTCATACTGAAACCAATCATTTATTAGACAGCAAACTTAATTTCCATTTGCACCTTAACTGTAATTCCCATAATATATTGACATAGAGCTAACTCAATCACTCTGCTAGTCAGATAGTGACGGTCTCTCAATTCAGTCAACTGAGTCACTAGCTACCGTTAGCTCGCTGAACAAACTGATGTTACATAATTGTTACGAATTGTCAACCAGTATGGGACCAAAAGGCAATAAGTGAAGTCTTGCTGTATGGGAGTCCCATATTCCTGTACCGCCAGTCGAATCGTATGGGAGTGTTGTGGATTATTTTTCAGTTATTCATTATATTTACTAATATTTTTCAGTCATTCATATTTCTAGTTATTCATTATATTTATTAATATTGATTCATTGTATTTACTAATAAACTAACAATTAGATTTAGCTCATATTTAGCCATCAATAATCATAATCAATAACCATATTATATAAGCAGCAGGAACACACGCACACAGATGAGCAGTGCTAATACACATACACATGACATACATACAAGCAGTTTACACACACACACATACAAGCAATTCAATTCCTCATGCATGAGCAGCTCACACACACACAAGCAGCGCGCTTTTGTAGTTTTGATTAGTAAGCAGGCTTCTGTTTAGTTGATTAAAAACATAATCAGAGAGAGTATTTGATTTCTGTAGCTTTGATCAATATTTGTTCAGTAAAAATCATTAGTTGTTACTGAAAAACATAATCAAATGAATCATTTATGTATCTGCATGTAACATATTCATCTGAAAGTGTTTTCCCGCTCATAAACTGTAAATTCCAGACCATTTTAGTATATATTCCTTTTATTTTTTTTAATCCTATTAAAAAATCTTCCACCATGATTTAATGAAAACAAAAATGGAGGGTAAAAAAAGATGGTTACAGCCCATGTATTGTGATTGGAGCAGAGTTGGTTTGTTTTTCCCAATAAATATTGCTCAGTAAAGAACGCTGAGTTGGTACTTCATGGCCAGAGGCTACCCTCCGGATTTGGATTATTGCACGATTCAAGGCTGGAATAAATGATAACTTCTGAGGATCTCGTCTCTCTCCACTTATTTCCCAAAACAAGAGGACTGTTAGAAAAAGCAACTCTCTGAGTCCATCTGGTCGGGAAGACACAACAGGAGTCCGTATGCAAATAAGCAGCTGTACGGGAGGACTTCGGAGTAGCTTCTCCATTTTTGTCATTCAGTGTTTGTTCAGTGCACGAAGCACAGGGTTTGTTGAATGCTGTTTAAGGCGCCATATTTGTGCACATAATGGCTCTCATTTATCAAACTTGCGTACACCAAAAAAATGGGTGTAGGCCAAATCTCCCACAAGAATCGGCATTTATCAATCTGAACGTGAGCGAACGGTTCGCAAAAATCTCACGCAAGCCCTGACCAGGTGTACACAAATCTGAAAACAGCCAACAACATGCAGGAACGAGTGCAGCTGTCAAAATGAGTAATAAACCATATGCAGCGATGTGGACGTCATGCTGTTGTTGTTCTTATTAGTAACATAAATAAATAGACTAAATAAATGAATAAATAAATGAATAAAAGCAGGTTGTTTGCAAATATAAGTGTAATTAATTTCTCTACACAGATGTCACTATTTATTTATTTAATAAATAAATAAATTGCACCTGTGTTGAGAAACTAGTTACTCTTATTTGGAAACAACCTGCTTGTCAGGCCAGACGACTGACAATTACAATCAATTTGATTAATAGCAATGCGCAGCTTGGCAGATATGCAGTGTATGTCAGATGCTCATCCAGTCAGATATATACTGGACAACAAAAGAAATGGAAGTTAGCCTAATGAAAGGCAGACTTGAAAATAAGTTTGCGGGTAATTATTTTTGAAAATCAAATTTATTACTAGCACGTGCACATTTACAGTCGTTTCATCAAACTTTTCTTTATTTTACGGTCCCTTGTTAGTGGAATAAGCTTCTGTCCGAAGTGAGAGGAACTTTCGGCACAGAGATCTCATCTGGGAAAGTGACGAGTGGCTGCTCGTTTTCTGTGGCACCCAATAAAATGTCATGGAGTAACACTGATAAAAGTACAGTGAAGAGTGATCTCTGCAGACGGTATTTTGCCAATTACCCTCATGGTGCTCCGATCGAGGCGGGGGGGGACTCATCCATGTCCCCAACGGCTCGTATTCCAACGATTGAGGGGGAGCCTATCAGTGCTGTGCTGAGGGTTCGAGTCTGGTTGGCCTCCACCGTTCCGTGCGCTGTTGCAACCCGTTTTTTGGAGGCGATCTTAAAATCGGACCCCTTTTTTAACCTGCATGTTAAGCATTTCGATTGTCAATTATGTAGGTAATATAACATGAAATATTGTGGATCTATAAATTGAATTTATTAAGGCCGACGTTATTTGCACTTTTACGTGTGGCCAATGCAAAATTTTTTTTCTTGACTGCACTTGTAAGTGCGGAAGTTGATGACCATTCCAGTGCTGCTTAGAAAGTACTGTTTAAAATAAGTTTGGCCTAGAAAAAAAATGTAGCTTTGGACACGCTTAAAATAAGTGTGGGCAATGGAGAAATGTGCGTCATGGCCACAATAATAAGTGCGTCCAACAAGAATTTTGGTCATTTAAGTGCGTCCAAGCACAAAAATTAAGTGCAAATAGTCACTTAGATTTTTTAATGAATTAAATAAAACTACTGCACTCCGATTTTCCAGCCCAACAGTGTTTACAACTGCAGCAGCAATAGTTTTCCAAACTGCAGCCTTCTGGGCTCCCTTTATGCCACTCTTAAGACTTCCAAATAAAATAATTTTGTTTTTCTCCATCTATCGTCGGCCTGCTGATAAAACCTCGTATCTTCAAAATGATAAACTTTACAGGAGAGCAAAAAAAAATTTTATTATTGCATGTAAGAATGCAGTTGAGCTGTATTCGGGTAGGATGACTATTTTTCCTCCAAGAATGTATCCAATCAATGAAATTTTGTATTTTGCAGTGTATATGCTATTATCGTGGACATGCGGGTTTTTGTTTCTCATCAAATTGTAGATACAAGGTTTATCAGCCGGCCGCCGATATTTCCTCCTCAGTTAAGTTTCTTCTTTGCCGTCTTTCGAGAGTCCATGTCGTAAAGTGGGCAGGACTATGCCTCCCGGAGCATGAATTTATAGGGGCGTGTCATGTAAATTACGATGGTTTCTGCCGCCAGATTTATCAATGCCACGGCAGTTCTACACCTAAATCAGCGACGTACACATTTTTAGTAAATCAGACGTGACACCTGGTGAACGATGATATTTACACCAGAATCTACACCAGATTCTACGCAAGTTTGATAAATGAGGGCCATTGTGACTAACTGAGGCATATCAATGATCAGGATGTGTGTGAACAGCTGGAAGCTGCCAATAATGTGAGGTTCAAAAAATTGTAGATTTTGTATTACTACCCCAAGCTTCCATAATTGGGTCAAAAATGACACGCATGCTTTTCCTATGGAATCACATGGGAACCTTTGATGCTTATCTACCGCAGCTGTCAGGAATGTATTTACTGTGGACCACACAGATTATTTCAGAAGTGTCACCCCTCATGAAGATCATTAACAAAGCAAGATCTGTCACTATTATCTTCATTTTTACTTCAGAAAATATTGGATGTCAAATTAATTACATCCCCGAACGCTGAATTGCGTTTTGGGGGATATTATGTTTTTGGTCTGGCCGCCGCTGCCGCCGCACTACGTGTTAACGAGATAACTTCAGTAATATTTCAATTACAAATTCCAAATTTTGCACATAAGTAAGTATCATAAAGAGGAAGAACTGATTCGATTTTGGACAATTTACGATGTCTAAATTGGCCACCAGGGGCCAAAAACTGATTTCAGTGTTAACGCGATAACTGCAATAACATTTCAATTAGAAATTCCAAGTTTTGCATATAAGTAAGTATCATAAAGAGGAAGAACTGATTCGATTTTGGACAATTTACAATTTCTAGATTGACCACCAGGGGCCAAAAACTGAAAAAATCACTGTTTTTATCATATCTCTGGAAATATTTGTCCGATTGACCTCAAATCAAGTCCAAATGAAAGGTCATGACCTGAGGATGTGTCCCACGATGACATTATACCTGTTTGGTTCAAAATTTTGACACAAGGTGGAGCTTTGTCACATAAAATTCACCATTTTTGCTATATCTATGGAAATGTTACTCCAATTGACATGAAACTATGTGCAACTGCAAGGTCATGACCTCACAACGTGTCACATGATGACATCATACCTGTATGGTTCAATATTTTGCCACCAGGTGGCGCTTTGTGATGGAAAATGACCATTTTGGCCATATCTTCAGAACCATTTGACCGATTGACCTGAAATTAAGTTCAAATGAAAGTCTATTCAAGGTCTATTGAAGGTCTATTGAAGGATTCTTTCAAGTTTTTATATTCTTATAACTTTCAGTTGGTTTTGTGTTTAATTTGGAGAGTGAATGGATAGGTACTATATGAGACCCCCTCATTTTCACTGCCAAAAAAGTTTAAAAAGCAATAATATTCATTTGCATCTGATGCAAAGTTTGTCCCATACGTGAAGACAGTTAGTTGGTGCTATAACATTGCATTATTTATCATTCATACCAAAGAAATTACAGTATCTCTCCATTTTTAGCTGTTTAATGAATATCAGACCGCACCAAAAATAGTTGTTAACTGCCACTGTCTTTTTCAAATTTCAAGTGACTAAAAGCTCACCTAGAAATTCAAGGCGAGCTTTTTTTGCAGCCCTCGCCTCTCATTCCAAGGCTGGGACGACCAGAAGAATGAAAAGATAGGATCTCCACTTCATTTTTCACATGGAGCTTCTTCGCTGTGATGGACATGCTACTCCAAGACAGACTCATTCTGAGGTGCAGGGCCCATGCTGATGCAAAACAAACTTAGTTTACCTCTTACACAAAACATGCTGAGATTTTGAGATGCATCCTGAACCTATTCTCCAGTATAAGGTTAATGCAGTTGCATGGGCTAAACTGAGGTCTCTCCTGAGAATAAGGAAACAAAGTGCAGATTGAAAAATTGGCATTTTTAATTCAAACTTTTCATCTAAAAATAAAGTAGGAATAAAATGAAAACAAAATCATCAGCAGTATGAAACTGCCAGTTGCATCACAGGGGTTAACCTCAATAGCTGCTTAACCTAACATGGCTCAAAAGAATCAGTTAATCACTATCAGAAATGGCAGTTCACAAACCATTCTCGTGGACTCAGTAGCATGAACTGACCAAATGTGGAAACCAAAACAAACGTCACCGTCTAAACCTCATTCATAGTACCCAGTGACGCTTCAGCCAAGTAGCTATGCATGTCCACAGAAAATATATGTCTGGGAACTGGTATCATTAATGTTTTGCACATATCTGCAGTAGACAAGCATTCTCGAAAGCTGTGATTCACCTCACAAATGAAACATAGGTGATTAGTTCAAAAAGGGTCACTTGGTACCGGTTTGCCAACCAGAGAACGGTATCTCTCGTTTTTGGTCTCCCAGTCTCTGTGAAAACTTCTCATCTTTGCCGCTGCAAAAAAATGTTGGTGCTACCATTCTGTATCATCCGGAATGTCTACTAGCAGAGTGTAACAGTAGTGATGGAACCAGTGCAGTTTCCACAAGGCGCACAGTTTTTTTCCGCTTTGTTTTTGTGATATGCGCGCTTTTTTCCTCACCTCAATTATTTTAGACGAGCTATGGTGCATGTGCGCCTTCGCGCGCCTTAACCCCTTAAGACCGGGGCGTAGTATTACGCATTATAAATACAGCATTTTTCCAAATCGCGACATTGTCAATCGGCATATCCACATTTCGAGAAGAAACTCGGCCAAAAGCTCATGTAAAACATTTTTACCTCAACCGAACACAATTCAAGCACCAAGCAAGTAAATAAGCATGCAGCAGAACATAGGATAAAATCATATCAGCGCTGAATCGCAAGGATTTCTGCTGAATTCGTGCTATACATAAAAATGATGTAAAATAGTAAAGTCCACAGAATGCAACGATATGAGCCCTGTCATTTTAAACCGACACCACATTGAAAGAACAGCAGGCAACACTTTACAGTCTACAGAGATGAGCAGAAAAAAATTCTTCCCTTTGATATTTTGCAATAAAAAAACTGCTCAAGAGTAAATCTGCGCTTGCTATTGTCGTATCTTCTATTTATGAAGATTAATGAGAGCGCGGAACAATCTGTGTTTAGACATTGCAAACACTTTATTTTTCTGCCCCCTAGTCCGTGTGTTCCCCTACATCACGTGACCCCCACACATACAATGCCATTGGTCTAACGAAAACAACTAACGTAGCCTGCGTAAAGAATTAACCCTTCATATACTATATTCAGGTACACCACGTCTCCCTTTTTTTTTCCAAGAACAAGTGTAACATTTTCAGAAAAGTCCATTCAAACCTGTGAAAGGAAAAACATTGTTAAACACAATTCTTAATGAACTGATTCTCCTTATTCCTCTATAACCGTTTCTAATAAAAATAATTTTTTTCAAACTTAAAATTTTCTGTAGTAAATATCTCTCCTGTAAACTGATACATTGCCAAACAACATTGTCAGCTCAACCTGAACATTTGACAAAATATTTTCTTCTCTTTTTTTTCACGTGTATTTTTTCTTTTCTCTCCCACTCATAAGTTCAGTCTAGTGGGTTGTTTAATTGCTCTCCCGGACCTGGTTCTCGGAGTGGAAACCCCGGGAGAGGGAACAGGAGACCCCAAAGCAGGTGGTGTGTGACCCTGCTCTATGACTGGCAGTGGCTCCTGTAGCTGCTGTCCAGCCTCATCTTGCGATGGAGACTGGAGTGGTATGAGATGTAGGCGGTTACGTCTTACCACCCCATGTGGCGCATCCACAAGGTAAGATCTCGGCGAGGTGTGATTCTCGATCACTGTCCCTGTTGTTTTGCTGTCAGTTATCCACACCTCCTGACCTGATGACAGGCTGCTGAGTGGCTTTGCGCCATGTCGCCTGTTGTAATTTGCAGCGTCTGACATCCTCTTCTCCCTTTCTTTTTGGACCAGCGTGCAGTGGTCGGGCAGTACAGGACGTAGCTCAGAGGGATGAGTTGGCAGTGTGGTGGGGAGACGTCGCCCCATGAGCAACTGAGCCGGGCTGAATCCATTCTGAAGAGGTGTGGCTCTGTATGCGAGAAGAGCCATGTACGGGTCAGTGGACTTCTTCAGAAGATTTTTAATGGTCTGAACGGCTCGCTCAGCCTCGCCGTTGCTTTGCGGGAATTTTGGACTGCTGGTAAGGTGTTTGAACCCATAAGCTGTGGCGAAGGAAGCGAACGCTTGACCGGAGAATTGAGGGCCGTTGTCAGACATTGAAAACTCCGGGATACCGTGCCTGGCAAACATGGATTTCAGATGGTTAATCACATCATTGCATTTTGTGTGTGTTAACCAAGCAATTTCGACGTACCTGGAGAGGTAATCGATGACAAGTAAGTATATTTCCCCCCCCCAGTTCAAAGAGGTCGGCCCCCAGCTTTTGCCATGGACGCTCGGGGCAGTCTGATGGCATGAGTGGCTCACTGTGGTTGTGACGCTCCTGCAGACACGTTCTGCATCTTAGCACCATGTCAGTGATTTGCTGTCCGAGTCCAGGCCACCACACAGTTTGACGGGCACGTGCTTTGCATTTCACGACACCTTGATGGCCCTCGTGCAGTCTATCTAGCACGTCGTTCCGCATTGTTGCCGGAATGACTAGACGTGTGTCTTTCAGCAAAAGTCTGTCTTGCACTGTGAGTGTAGCCTGCTCGGGCCAAAAGTGTTTCAGCAGCGGTTCCTGCTTTGCGTGCTCTGGCCATCCATCTGCACACATTTTCATGACACGAGAGCATACACTGTCAGCCTCCAGCTCGGCTTTGAGTGTGTCCATGAATGTGGGACTGACAGGTAAGTTGCTGACAATGCAGTCCACGTAAATGTTTGTGCTCTCCATCAGTTCTGTGTCATTTGTAGTCATTTGTGTTTGTACGGGTGAGCGTGACAACGTGTCGGCAGTCCAGAGTGATTTTCCAGGAACATGCACGATGTCATAGGAGTAGCGCATGAGTCTCATTCGAAAGCGCTGCACCCTTGGTGGCAACAGGTCGAGTGCTTGTGCGCCTAGTAGGGAAAGGAGCGGCTTATGGTCCGTCTCTAGGCAGAAGTGCTTTCCTAACAGGAAGTCCCGGAAGCGTTCACATGCCCAGGTTAGACCCAGGGCCTGTCCCATTTCTGGAGGAGCACACCTCCCAGTCCATAAGACGAAGTGTCTGCCGATACTTTGGTGTCCCTGCTCGTGTCGTTCATGGCCAGGACTGGTGGAGAGGTAAGTGCTTCTTTCAACACCCTGAAAGCCGCCCCCTGGTCAGCACCCCACAGCCAACAGTTCTTCTTTGAGAGAAGATCGCGAAGAGCTTTGTCTTTCTCGGCCAGCTGGGGTATGAATTTTCCCACCTGGTTTACCATCCCCAGGAAGCTCCTTAACTCACTCACATTTGTAGGCTCTTTCATGTCCCTGATGGCCTGTGTCTTCTCTGGATCGGGTCTGATACCTGACGTGGTGATGACATGCCCGAGGAAGACCACCTCACTCCTGGAGAGCTCACACTTGTCCATGTTCAAGGTCACCCCTGCTTGCTTGAGCTTTTTCAGCAGGGCATGGAGACGAGCGTCGGGCTCCTCTTGGTCTTTCCCCCACACCAGCAGGTCATCGAAGTGGCAGACCACACCGTCCAGTCCCTCAATGACCTCTGCCATGACACGCTGGAAGTGTTCGGGCGCAGAGTTGATTCCAAACAGAAGACGTTGGAAGTGGAACCGTCCGAAGGGCGTAATGAATGTAGTGTATTTAGCGGACTCCTCAGCTAAAGGAATCTGCCAGAATCCCATGTTCGCATCTAGCTTACTGAATACTCTGGCTCCAGCTAGCATTCCTAGACTCTGGTCGACTGATGGCAGAACACACTTTTCGCGACACACATACTGGTTCAAGCTGGTGAAGTCCACACACAGACGTAGTCACTGGCTGTTCTTCTTTGGTACAACGACGATGCTGGCGCACCACTCTGTAGGCTCTTCGACGCGCCTGATGACTCCCATCTCTTCCATCCGTTGGAGCTCCGCTTTCACCTTTCCCATCAGAGGCCGGGGAATTCTTCGTGGTGTTTTCAACGAGAATGGGACGGCGTCTGGCTTGAGCTTGATGTTGTATGTATGTTGGATGTCGCCTAGGCCCTTGAACAGTTTTGGGTAGGTTGCCTGTAAAGAGTCCATTGTGACATTGTCAGCTCGAATGAGAAGGCCCAGAGCAGTATTGGCTGGCAGCCCGAGCAAAGGTGTGCTCAGGTTTTTGACCACATACACTTTCTCCTTAGTCTGCTTGGATTTGTAGGTCAGCTGCATTTTAGTGAAGCCTGCTACCTCTAGCTGAATCTTCCCTGGACCCAGCAAGGGTTTCTCTGGCTTGTGGAGGACAGGAATTTGTGCCCCTATGAACAAGTCTCTCATGCCGCTTTCAGAAATGGGGGTTACGTCTGCGCCAGTGTCAAGTTTGAATTTCAGCTTTTTCCCTTTAATCAGCTGTCCACACATTGTTCTCACATGACACAGATCCCAAAAAAAAGCTTTTCTCCTCTTCCTCCTCAATGCACGTTACTACAGCCTTGTTTCGACAGACACGCTGATAATGCCTTTTTTTCCCACAGCCCCGACATTTCGCATTGTAAGCGGGACACTCTGCTTTAGAGTGAGAAGGGCCTCCGCATTTGTAGCACTGGGTGCTGTGCATCCCTCTGTCTTTGCTACGCATGTGCTGGTGCGACCGTGCACCACTGTTTTTCTGGTTTGTGAATCTCTGCTTTTTATTTTTCTGTCCTTTCTTTATCAGTCTGTCTATGGAGCTAGCCTCCATCTGCATGCGTTCAGAGAGTTTGGTGTCTGCCAGCCCCACGACGATCCTATCTCTTATGAGTTCATCATGCAAGTCACCATATTTGCAATGCTCTGCTAAAGCATGTAGGGCAGAAATGAATGGATTGACGGACTCGTTAACCTCTTGTTTTCGCATATTGAAGCACGCATGTTCGAACACAACGTTCTTTTTCACAATAAAAAAATCGCGGAATCTGTCTTTTACTTTGTCATACATTTTCTTATCAGCGTCACTCAGCTTCAACCCCCTCAATACATTGTCGGCTTCGTCCCCCATACAATATATTAGAGTGTTAACCTGATTCTCCTCGGAGTTCGTCGTCAAGTTGCTCGCTTGCAAAACCTCTCGAACCTCCGGATCCATTTAGTCCATTCGAGCGGCTTGCTGAAATCGAAGGGTTCCGGTGGCTGAATGTTGAATGTTGCAGTGGGTGCGCTAGCCGCCATGCTCGCTTCCCTTGGCTGCACGACAACCTGTGGCTGATCGTTAACGTTTTACTCACGTTGTTCAGACATAAAAACATTCACCGCTTTTTTTTCATAAACACAGTACTTCTGACACCATGTCGTATCTTCTATTTATGAAGATTAATGAGAGCGCAGAACAATCTGTGTTTAGACATAGCAAGCACTTTATTTTTCTGCCCCCTGATTCGTATGTTCCCCTACATCACGTGACCCCCACATATTCAATGCCATTGGTCAAACAAAAACAACTAACGTAGCCTGCGTAAAGAATTAACCCTTCATATACTATATTCAGGTACACCACAGCTATTGTTAGCCCAATGTGTTCGCGTTATAAAGAAACTAGATCTGCCGGGATCCTAGCATGATCTTTCCCAGGCGTTGCTTCAAATATCTCAGCTCTGTGGCATTCAGCTTCCTTGCACTTCCTTCGGCTTGTGATGCTGTCAGTAAGACTATGCCAGTAGGAATTTGATTGTATGAGTCCTGATGATTCTAATGAACTCTAAACCACCTTAAAGGCAGAAACTGAGCCTGAGCTACAGCCTTGCGTTTCGAGTGCGTCAAGCTGAGTCCATGGGACATATGCATGTTCTTGAATAGCACGACAATATAAACGCATAACTAGTTTGTTTGAGGTATTGTCCGAATAATTATCTGCTAAATATTCAACATTCATTTTCAAAGTCGTTTTCTGACAGAATCTTTGCACTATTCCGCACAAAAACCGAGACTACAACAGTACAGTGCGTATTTTCCTTACCCATTTGTTGGATGGGCAATTTGAGCATAGACTGTTGTCAATTGGCACAGCCTCTTGGATAAAATGCCGCGCTGCTGAAAGGAAATTGTGAAGGTACGATTCCTGATCAGGGTCCCTTTTTTATTTTTTTATTTATTGGGAAATAATCGCAGTTGCCTTCTACAAATAATCGCTGGGGTTTTTGTCATTTTTACTTTTCTTGAACATTTTTTCACATTGCCTTTGTATTTATCATTTTAATTATTTGTTTTGTTTTTTAATAAATATGCTCCCGTGGCATCAAACTTAATTTCCATTGTATGTATTATCTTTGAATGGGAAATTGTATTGGCAACAAAACTGGCAGAAATAATTATAATTTTTTTAAAAATTAATAAAATATTAAAAAATAATAAAAATAAGAAAAATTTAAAAAATGTTGTATTTGGATGGAATGGATGCCTGTAGTGATATATAAGTGAAATTTTATGGGTTTTACAGCTTGGTATCTGAGAAATCTGAAATGGAACACAAGGTACCTAAATTGCCAAAATGGAGAAGCCACCTAGACATTCCTCTCTAATTTTGCTCTGATTCACCTGATCAGAATAAACTTTGGCACAGATAATAATGATATTTGGTGCTGTAATTTTTTAGAGGTTTCAGGCTGCATCTTAACAAATCAAAGTACAACTTTGTTAGGCGCAAAATGAGATCTTTCATTTACACTGTGTTCCATCTCCATTTACTCTGACTCAGTGACATATATAGTGATTTTTACACCAGGTATGAAATCCCAAATGGTTTTACCTTTATTACGATACCAAGATTATTCAAATGGACCAAGCAGTCGCAGAGATATACTCATTTCATTTTGGGCTTGCTATTTTCAAAAAAGAGGCTCAGGGCTTAAGGGGTTAAAAGACAGTGACTGTGTTAATGATATTTATTGAATTGAATAAGCATGGGAATTTGCACGGATGAGGGACGGCAGAGATTTGAACAGTTGCAGACTAGTGCAGGATAAGGAGAAGCCCCAGGAGACGAGACTCAGGGTGGCAGTCGCATCTCTTCTTGGAGTCATAAAGGCCCTTTCAACTCCCTTGGGGTTCCTATTGAGTGATAGATGAATATAAGGGAGTGGGAGGGAGGGGCATCAAATAAGATAAACAAGGATTGTAGAATGAAGGCAGTATAATATAAATATGCTGTTTGGTTAGAACATGGGTGAATAACGTGATGTTCTGAGGTGGTGTCTGGTTCACTAACCTACATTCAGAACTTCATTCAGAGAAGTAGGGGGCAGTTGGTCTTATGCATTACAGATTAAATTACAGATTTAGCTGACTTCTGGTCAATGAGCTTATGATCCACAAAATGTATTGTTTCACTTCCAAGTTCTTCTTTGTTTTTCAGTGAGTCAGCACAAAAAGACTTCAGCATTGAATTTTCATGAAGCTTTCTTGTGTTTGTGGACACTTATTGTCCCAAAATTAAAATAAATACATGGACACAAGCTTTGTTTCCGAATTATATGTGTCTTGCTTCCTTAAAATAACTTTTCCAGTCTCCATGATACTCAAATCCTGAGTTTTTAAGGCTTAAACAGGGGTCATGTACATTTGGCAAGATTTTGCATCTGCACAAACAGTAATAAATGCCATTTTTGTGGAAAAATACGTATGCAACACCTTTCAGGAACCCATATTGATGTAAGTATTTTCATAATTATTTCCATAAAAATCTGATACTCAGCACCATTAAAAACGCACCGGTGAGGTATGTACTGTATTTGCGACAAATTGAAGAATCAATTGATTTTTATTGTTAAGAGGTCAGGGGGACACCAGATGGAGGAACTGAAGTGTTTATTGAAACACAACACACTAGGAGAAAATTGGCAGACAAGCCAGAAATAAAATATCGTGCACATGCACTGAACAAATGGGAGAAACTAAGGTACACTGCCAAAGGCAGGGGGAAACAGAAATACTCACTCCAAGAGTGGCTAAACTGGAAAAACAAAAACTGGACCCAACTAGACTGACGGACACACTGGGAGACTAGACAAGGGGCAGACAAGACGTGGGCGCAGCAAAATACAAGACTCGGGAATCAAACAAAGGAAATACTTGGAAGGCACAAGGAGCTGAGATTTCACCATGCAGAGTCTAACAGTTCCGTCTGATGACTCCTCCCATGTCTGCCACCTTTATAGATACACATGGCGTAGTGTGGAAAACATTGGTTTGCTCTCATTGAATTCCCATGCATTCAGCGCAGTTTTTGAATCCTATTTTCAAATAAAATAGAGATTTTAAAATGAATATCAATGGCTTACAACTGACGCTTTATTGCCAGCCAACAAAGAATGCTACCTGTCAAAGTTGACCAAGATTGGAATTGATCGTTGTCCGTATCTCGTGAAGGACTGGAGAGATGATCCAACGTAATGGCCTCCGGTCGCGTACGGAGATATCTACAACTATCTGAGTTGCCTGGTAGAGACACTATTACATTTTCTACTGCTACGTTCAATTAAACTTACCTTAATATCAAATAGCAAGAGCCAGTAATGAATGAATCATGTTGATGGAGCTCATTTGAGTGAATTACAGGTAGGCTATTTGTCACTCATACAGGTCCAAGAAGCAAAATGCATTTTTGCAGTTGACAAACTTACCGTTAATAAAGTAGAGACCGCAGACCCAAACATGTGGTGTGGTTCCACTGACGGCCAGATTAATCCTCACGGCGGATGGCTTGCAACCATTATGTCCTTCTAATGGGCTCTGTTTTTATATTTGGCAAACGTATGAACTAGAATTTCGCAAAAAATCCGGAATTAAATGTGAAAAAACGTCACACAACAGCCCTTAACCATCGTCCGCTTGTTGTTTTTAATGGTTGCTAAGGCTTTGTTTTCCACCCAGGCTAAAACCGGATGTAACGTTTGTGGGTGTTCCTGTCTAGCTCCGTGTGTATCTATAGTAACGAGAGGAGGCGGGGACTCAAAGCAATCTTGACTGGAACAGTAAATTTAAAAAAAAAAAAAAAAAACCCCCACACACACACACACACACCACTAACAAGGACTGGGTAAACCATAATGACTCGAGACCAGATGCTGAGACCATTAATCAAACTAGACAGTTTACATTTAAGGTAATCTAAATGTGACGAGTAAAAAGCACCGAGAGAAGCGAAGGCACAGCTTTAAACGGAGTGAAGGGAAAGCTTAGGCAGGAATACAAAAGCTAGAAACACTTGCACTCGCTAATGAGTTAAGGTTAAAACTACGTGACGAAATATTTTCAATCTCCCTCAAATAAGTGCTGTTTAGTACGAGTTAGTAATTATCCTAGAAAGCGCATTCACTCAGAGTTTAGCGAGACTCAGAATTAAACACTGGTGGAAGCAATGAATGAAATACCAGTCGAAACCGAAAGAGGAAACGTGATTGGACAACGAGGCGCAGGCAACTGAAGGCTGTCACTGGAGATAGGCAGAGAGGGAATCAATCAGACGGAAGAATAAAAGCTGAATAATAAAACGAAAGTAAAGCACAAGCACAAATAAGCATGAAGACAACACAAGGCAGAACCATCACATTTATTGCTGTTCCAATGAGCTACGAGAGGAAAGAAAAGCGTGAGGTTTTGTAATCCTGATGCGCACCACATGCACACGCCAAGCACACACAGTAATAACAAACATTGAGCTGTTCGTGATGTGAGCAGTGACACTTCACTTGTTCTTTTTGGTGTGGCCAACAGCCAACATAAAGCCAACAATAGAAAACCAAAAAAAAAAAAAAAAGGGAACGGCTTTGTGAGGTACAGTTCAATAACCACTTGCAAGAGACAGGAATCCAAAAATCGTATGCCTTTAATGGGGTCCGAGTCAAAGCCAGAACAGGAATCGCCAAGCCACAATACGAAATCCAAAAACAGTATCGACTAGACAGGCCGGGGTCAGAACCAGTAAGACAGATGGGCAGAAGTACAAAAACGAAAGGCAAAAAGTCGTAGTCGATGGGCAAAGCCAATGGTCATACACAGGGCATCCAAACACAGAACTCATGGTCATACAAAAATAGGTCCAAAAGGGCAATGGCAAGAATCAAGGTCGGACTATCCAGTAGAAGTAAAACAATAATCTATGGCATACGAGGAGCTCGGCACAAAGAAAATATTGATCAACGTTCTGACGAGCTGTGAGTGAAAAGACTCCCAATATACACACAGGAAAGGTCACATGCTATACAGAGGTCAGCTGTGGGGAATGAGGCTAATTACATCAGGAGAATCACATGAGGGAAACCCTAACCACGAAAATTGGCGAGAGACAAAATACGAACGGGAATCACACAAACAGCCTATGACATTTAAACAGCTCCGGTCCAGGAGTTCTATGTGCACAGATATCAAGCGCAGGAAAGTAATTAAGCACGTGCGAGAGATTCTTGCTGAAACTCAGGGAGAGGAAAGCGAAAGACAAGGGGCGGAGAATAGAACAGGGCGATAGTAGAGAGGTAATTAGTCTATTAGTAGCGGTGCAGCTTTACAACTTAAACTAGTGCTCATTAATAATTTTAGTCATCGAATATATAGACATGGTTAGTTGTGTTAGTAGACTATAATACAAAATACAAACGTTAGTCTTGTTTGTAATCAGAACAGAAGGGTGAAGGAAGAAAACGAGATACGAAGGAATATTTTAAACACCGGACTTCATTTAAATCACCCGAAGTCAGTGAGCACGCAGACAGGGAAGACGGACTAAACCAACTAGATCACAAGACAGGGGAGACAAGTGCAATGGGACTGAAACATGGAATGAACCAAAAACCTGAATATTACAAAAACCAAGAAGAATAAATAAAAGACAATGATCAAGAACATGAAACCAGAACATAAAACATGACCAAAAAACCAGAACCATAGGAGTGAGAAAAAGAGCCTTTGGCATGTTACGGGCAGGTCTCAGCTGCTGAGAGGTGGTGCGTCATTTGCACTGTCAATGTGCAACAATCATTCAGCTCTCTATGTGGGCAACACGCGTGCACACGGGCCCTACAGAAAACCCAGTTTTTGCCCATTTACGCATGGCTGCCCTTACTGTGGTCGGTCAGCGATAGTCCCTGTTTTCCATTCTCAGACAGAAACAGGGAAATAAAGTGCCACAAAATGACACAGAGGCAGGTGCCCACAGTCAGAAGTGAAAAGTTCCTACTCCTGTTGATGAGCAAAAAATTGGTTTTCTGTTGGGGTCGTGTGCACCCATGTTTTGCTCACGTAGGCGGCATCATTCACAAATGACTGTTCAACCCCTTCAGGAAGACATGGAGGTGGGAATATTATGGTTTGAGGTCCAGTGTGCTTGAAAGCAGCCAGTGATTTCATAAAAATTGATGGAAGTATGGATCTAAAAGAGTATTGGGACATCCTTGTGAGGCATGCTTTGCCCTCTGGAAAGCAAATGATTGGTTGCGGATTTTATTTTCAACAAGATGATGACCCTAAACACACTTCTAAGTTGTGCAAGAATGATCTCCGTCAGAAAGAAACATCTGGTGAAATAAAAGTTATGATTTAGCCTGCTCAAAATCCAGACTAATCTGATTGAGCAAATCTGCTCTCACATTAAAAGAATCTCTTTGGAATGATCTTAAAAAGATATGGAGTGGTTTAGCAGGAGAGGAAATAAAAGAGGAAACTTTGCCTGAAAGGTTAAATGCTATAATCAAAGCAAGGGGTGGCCACACTAAATATTGACCTTTTCTTTCAAGAAGAGATATCAATATACAGTAAAAACAAAAATAATTATCTGTTCACTTACTTCAATCTATATGATCCAGTATTTAATGAAACAAATACCTGAATAGTACTTGTTTTCTGATTAATCATCATTTTGTTATCATTGCGCATTACTGTATGCCACGTGTGGGAAATGCTAAGCAACACAGCATCACCAGTTTTATTCATTAGCATGGGCATTGCAGAAGAAATTCCACGCATTTTCAACTCTACTCTTTTCTACATTGGGATTGCAAAAGAAAATCTACACATTTTCAACTCTGCTGCTTTCATCATGGGAATTACAAAAGATAAATGCACACATTTTCAACAGCTCTACTCTTTTCAACCAGCAGCTGCATGCTGAGCTTGATTTTTTGAGGTGTTAAAACAAGAGCTAGCGCATTTGACTTCATATGCTTAGAAAATGACCCTCACCATGTGATTCCATCCTTGCCACCACTTATTGATGATTGTTGCTCAGAAAAGTGTCTTAGTGTGCTGTTACTCTTGTGGACGTTTTTCACAGGTACTGGTAGTCACCCATTATGCTCTTTTCTCCCAGTGCTAAAATGCTTTGAAGAGCAGTCTCGTACCACTAGCTTTGGTTCTTATCTATTGTCTTAAATATTGTCAAGCCTTCATATAATCAAAGTTATGCTTTGGCCCAAACACAATAACCATGATTTATGTATTTGTTTCACCAATGAAATGACCAGTTCCACTATGGTCCTCGGCTGTTAAGCACTGACTCCATTCTTTCAAAGCTAGAAAGCAAAAGGGAACAGTTCTTTTATTTACCCCAGTTCTGTCCCTCTCTGACTTATGATCGTGGTGTCAATAGCTGTACACACTTTAAAGCACACTTTAACATCTGCCAGGCTCCAGAGAGAGATTCAACTGTGACAATTAATATTTAAAATTAATGCTTAATACCAATGGAAATTTTGAATTATGACAGCAAAGATGAAAAAATTATTGAAACAAAACAACCCTTTTTATTTAAAATTTACAGTCTGCATCTGATTAAGTGGTGGGTGCATGGTAGTCCCCCGCCAACCTTAGTTTCTCATGATTAACAATGTTATTAAAGGAAATTCAAAGGAACAAAGAGAGAGATTGACACAGTTGTCTGGAAATTTAAAAAACTTGTGCCAAACTTTAGTGGGAACAGAATTGGACTGGAAATGATTGTGTTGGCAGCGTCATTGTAAATGCACATTTGGTGTCTGTGCTTCCCACGGTTTTGCGACAATCTTGTCAGCAATGCTTCAGCTATTGATTGGTTGGCAGCTTCCTTGCCAGTTGAGCTGTTTTCCCTGACTGTAAATACCGTTTCAAAAGTGGGTAATGTCTCCACCTGCTGGTTGATTTGCCTGCATGCATTTGATGCTTCCAATATGCCATTTTTTCAGAAATTGTTAAGTGGGCGTGTTTTCCTTTCTTTTCTTTGTAAGTGTGCAGCAGATCCTCCAATATGCTATTTGATTTGTTGAAAGCTGCCAATGTAATTAACATATTGTGATGTCGAATGCATTTCCAGTGGGGGTAAAACAATTTCTCTGTTCTTGTTTTTTAGCCAGTGCTGTTTAAATGTGTCAGCAATGACTGATGTTGAATCAACATATGAAGAGTTCATTGCATCAGAAAGAAGCGGTCGGAGAAATGCACTGCATGATATACTTGGCGCCTCAGGTGATATGAAACCCTGTGACATAGCCCACAGATTGTCCGAACTTAGCGTGAGCAAAACAGGTGAGCATGACACTCGACGGTCTATAGCAACATTTATTGGTGTATATGCAATGGCTGGCTTATCAGTCTTAATTGATCATGACTCTGATGCAAGTGCAATGACTTGGCTATCAGATATCTGTATAGATAGATAGATAGATATTGTTGTCTTTCTCAGGATAATTGTTTTCACTTCTGTACAGGCACGAGAAATTACAATCTTACAAAACAACAACACTACTCCTACATTACAAAAACATTCTTACAAAAAAAAAAATACTATTACAGACGTATACCTGCCACTATACACATATACATTCCCCAGCATTTACAGTCTTTTCATTCTCTTATTTAGTTCCGTTATGGCATATGGGATGAAACTTTTATTGAATTTTATTTTCTTCCAAGTCAGCGACCTGAATCGTTTGCCAGAGGGAAGGAGTGCAAAGTATGAGTTGAGTGGATGACTGAGATTGAGAGCTATGAAGTGTGCCCTGCGTACAGTGGCTGTGCTATTGAGGTCTGAGAGGTTGGGCCTAGGGAGCCCAATGATCTTGGCAGCTTTATATGTGATTTGTGTTAGTTTGTTCCTGTTGGGTGCTGACAGCATGTTGAAGAAGCAGGGGGAACAGTAAAGGAGAATGGGTTGAATGATGCTTTTATAAGGTAGCAACAGGAGGTGGGGGGCAACTGAGAGTGCTCTGAGTGTGCAGATGGCAGAGCCTTTGTTGGCAGCGTTTATGCATGTCAGTGGTGTGTTATTCAAAGCTTAGTTTATTGTCCGGGGTGAGTCCAAGATATTTGCGGCTCTCCACCATCTCAACTGCTTTGCTGTTTATGCTGATAGGGTTGTGGGCGGAATTTGGGGCTGACCTGCTGGGGGAGTTGAAAACCAGTTCTTTTTTTTTGGAGACATTTAATTGTTGGTGATTGTCTGTGCACCACTGTGAGAAATATGAGATGAAGTTGTGATAGTCCACTTCTGAGTTATTGTCCTTTAGTAATGCAAGTACTGCAGTGTCATCTGAGTATTTCAAGTAGGTGGTGATGGGTGAGGGGCTGATGCAGTCATTGGTGTATAGCCTGAACAGAAAAGGGCTCAGGACACAACCTTGTGGCGCTCCCGTGTTGGTGATGGCGCGTAGGGAGATGGAGCTGCCCACTCTGGTGCATTGTGGGTGGTCACTGAGGAAGCTGTGTTTCCAGTGGATGAGAAGGGGTGGGACATTGAGTTGAAGGAGTTTCCTTATCATCTGGTGGCGTTGGATGGTATCGAAGGCTGAGCTGAAGTCGATGAGGAGGAGTCTGGCGAAATTACCTGGGGATTCAAGGTGCTGTAGGAGGGAGTGGAGAAGACATGCCACTGCATCTTCAGTCCCTCTCTTGGCCTTATATGCAAACTGTTTATGTTAAATTTACTTTCTGAGGAATGTATATGTCGCTTGGGAGCATATTGATGACTTCATATTTATAATTGAATCATATGCTACTGTTGAACAGCTCGTACAGTAAGCACCATAATCACTGGACTGTGACACCATTTTGTTGTTTTGGATCTGTTGGTTAAGTCCATCACCTGATTGGACTGCAGCTGAACCTCCCTTCTACATGCTGAAGAAGTAAGATTGCAAAAAATTCTTGGTAGAAGCAGTAACTGAAGAGCAGTCCAGGCCTGGCACAGCATCACCACAGAAAATACCCAGTGTCTTGTGATGTCTATGCACCACAGACTTTAAGAAGTCATTGGATGCAAAGAGTATGTGATAAAATTGTAAAAATTACTTTGTTCCACAATTTGCTGAACTGCCCAATATGTTCTATGTGCCCAAAAAATGGGGGCAGTCTGCACTTTCAAAGTGCTCAATCACAGAAATAAAAATACAAGATGTGTTACCATTCAATATATTATGGTGCTTACTGTTTACCAGTGTGATATGCTGAATGTGATGAATGGTCATCCTAAACTTTTGTTTTGTTTTGTATCCTTTAAAGGCGACCTATTATGCTGATCCTTCTTTTATTAATAAAATACCATCCATCACGCGCCTTTTTTCCACGAGTAAACAATGGTCATTGTTGCGTTCGCTAGCTTGCGGGTGAGACACGGGAAAGTCACGGGTGATTAGTGATTAATTACGCGCAGGTGAACAAGTGGGAAGTTCACTTACCTGATTGAAGCACGGGCCAGTAAACAATTGAAACGTAGACCAGTAATCCCATAGCGGCAAGTTAGAATCCGGCAATGAACGAGCACGGGCTATAAGCGGGAGCGAGCACTAGTTTTGGCATGTTGTTTCGTCAGGAGAGATGCGCCACCGGTTTATAACCTGCTATTTGTGGCTGTTATCTGTGGATTAAACAACTTTATTCAGAAATCAATCAAAGTAAATAAAGACTACAAAGAGTTATAACAACGTGTCCTCTCTTGGCGCCCCGTTCGGTGGGGAGAATCTTAAAGAACCGAACAGTCATTCAGGCGCAATAAGTAAAACCATTACCATGGGAAATTTGCAAAGAGACCGTTTAGCCTGCAGCTTTCGCCCCTCTGACATATACCAGTGTAGAAGCTGTTCATTACTCTACGCTAACAACACACCAAAGTTATGCACACGGACCAGCAGGTCCTTAAAGTACACACTGAAGCAGTCCCTAAGTTGTTGGTCTACTTTTTGCTGTTCCTCACTGTCCATGTTTCCCTCTAAACTCAGACCCACCTGATTTTTACGTTCTACACTTGGGTATGTGGACCCGGTCTACAAATGTGTCTATATGGAGTGGATACTACCTTGCCCTGCATCCAAGCTATAGAGCAGAAACACTCTAACTCCCACAGTTTTCACTGCGCATAAATATTTTTATATCCAAGCAGTAGCAAAAGTTGTGTTGATCACCAAAATTTAACTATGGAAGCAAATGGACGGATTTGGCTGTATGAGCCGAAAAGCAACAGGACCGCTTACCGAAGCTCCATTAACTCCTTTGTTAAATGTGGCCAGAAAATGCAGCTTGCAAAGGCTAAACGCACAGTGTCTGGAACTGTAGTGGGGAAAAAAACATTTCACCTCCTGCGAAAGCACATGGAGTGCGGGAACGGAGACACTTTTTGCTGGATGCGTACAAGACAACACGTTACAGTAAAAATGGCAAAGCAGAAAAACAATAGATCGAGATCCTATTCCAGCATGTAGCTACCAGCAACTGTTTTCTTTCTCTCTGCTCAGTTTTCTGTTTTTTTAATAAACATTCAAGTATTCGACATAATTCAAATATTAGATTTTCATGGGTGCTATTCAGTGTGGCGTCAGCAAACATTCAAATCATTCAAAACTTTATTGTATTCAACACAGCATCGCAGTTTGGGTTCAGAGTGCAGCATTCACACTCGCAATTTCTTCAGGAATTTCCTCTCTAGTTATTATTATTTCTTTTCTTCTTCAGAATTGTTTTCACAAATTCCCGTGAGATGGAAAATTGGTTGGAATTTGTGTGTAAATACTCACCAAGGCATTATTATTAACTCAATCGGCCTGATGGTGGTGTTATAATTCAAGAAAAACAGTTGTTTTTTTTCACTTTAAAGGTCATAACTCCGGCGGCACGGTGGCACAGTGGTTAGCATTGCTGCCTCACAGCAAGAAGGTTGTAGATTCTGTGTGGAGTTTGCATGTTCTCCCCGAGTTCGCATGGGTTTTTTTCGGGTATTCCGGTTTCCTCCCACAGTCCAAAGACATGCATATCAGGTTAATTGGAGACACTAAAATTGCCCATAGGTATGAGTGTGAGAGTGAATGGTGTGTACGCCCTGCGATGGATTGGCAACCTGTCCAGGGTGGGTTCCTGCCTTTGCCCGTAGCCAGCTGGGATAGGCTCCAGCTCGCCCCGTGACCCTAGTGAGAAATAAGCGGGTATAGATGATGAAGGTCATAACTCCTACGCTGTAAGTCCGACACAAAACTTGGTACAGATATTTCTTGGTCCAAACTTTACAGCTCTCCTAAAAGGACCCATAAAGTCCGCCATATTAAATTTACCGCCATTTTAAATTTTTTGAAAAGCACATTTTTGTAATCTACTCCTAGGCCGTAGGTCCAATTCCTTCGAGATTGACTATGGATTGTCATTGGACCAAGGTTATCAAAGATTGCATAAGGCTTTTTGAAATCTCATTTTGTTTCCAAGGTATTGACCAATGAACCTCAGCAGGGGCATGGCTTAGCACATAAATGGACAAAATACAACAACCACTGGGCCAATCATCACAGAACTCACAGGATATGTCCATTTATGTACCAGGAAAATAACTTCACAGTTTCATGCAAATCGGCCCCTAGGGGGCGCTATGAATGCAAAAAATGGGCATGGCATGACACAAATCAGCAATTGTTTGACCTATAGCCATAAAACTCACAAAAATTTTATTCAAATTGACTGATAGGGGGCGCTTTAAATGCAAACAGCAGCATGGTATAACACAAATCAGACTATAAATCAGCAATTGTTTGTCCTATAGCCAAAAAAACTCTCAGGATATATTCATATAAATACTTGAAACATGTCTTGAAAATTTCATTCAAATTGACTGATAGGGGGTGCAATAAATGCAAAACAAATCAATGTGGTATAACACAGAGCAGACTATAAATCATAAATAGTTTTCCCAATCATAATGAAACTCACAGGATATTTCCACATAAGAACCTGAAATATAGCCTGAAAGTTTCAATCAAATCTACCAGTAGATGGCACCACAAATGCACAAAATATCCTAACATAACACAAATCAGACTATATATCATGCAAAAGAGTATATAAGGAGAACAATGGAGCGAGTACAGTAGTAGGAGAAATTGCAAGGAGAAGGATACATTTGACCAGACCTGTCACTCTTTTCAAGGCCTGTGAAGCTTTTTGTTTATTTTCCTGTGTTGGAGCATTTCCCTTTTCTAGGACATCACCAAGCAACCCCATCTTAAGGGACTGTAAATATTTTTTTTCTTGTATATGTCAATCTTGGTCAGTAGTATAAATTGTAGGTTAGTTGTCAGTCTTTGTTTATTAAATCTGTTTAAGTTTTAAAATTTTGTCTGTCATCCCTTGCTGTCTTAGATGTCATAACAAATTGGGGCCATAACAAATTGGGGGCTCGTCCGGGATAGACCATTGTGTGAGTCATTTATTAAAAACCTAAAATTTCAGATTGTGAAATTGTTTTTTTTAAATTTTCCTATATATACAGTGGCGTTTGAAAGTTTGTGAACCCTTTAAAATTTTCTTTATTTCTGCATAAATATGACCTAAAACATCATCGGATTTTCAGACAAGTCCTGAAAGCAGATAAAGAAAACCTAGTCAAAGAAATGAGATAAAAATATTATACTTGGTCATTTATTTATTGAGGAAAATGATCCAATATTACGTATGTCAGGAGCAAAAGTATGTGAACCTGTAGGATTAGTGATTAATCTGAAGGTGAAATTAGAGTCAGGTGTTTTCAATCAATGGGATGACAATCAGGTGTGAGTGGGCACCCTGTTTTTCTGCTAAATAGCCTTGTGGAGCTAAGAAGCCTGATACTTCCTCCTGTTAGGGAGAAATTTCTTCCATTTGTGTCAGAGGGATTTGTGGCTCTGAATGAGCATTCTCCTCCTGTACCCATATATATCCTAAGGGATACCGGAGCTTCTCAGTCACTTTTGTTGATGGACTCCTTGGAGTTACGTGATGAGACCGCTTCTGGGGATTTCATACTTGTACAAGGTATTGAAGGGAGGACTGTATCTGTACCTCTGCATTCTGTATTCTTGAAGTCAGATTTAGTTACAGGACAGGTAAAGGTGGGACTTATGTCAAGTCTACCTATCAAGGGTGTTTCTCTGTTGCTAGGCAATGACCTGGCTGGGGGCAATGTAGTTCCCCCTGTTCATCTTACTTCACAGCCGAGCACTGAAGATGGCGATGAAGACCCATTCCTGTATCCTTCCTGTGCAGTGACCTGTGCTATGGCTAAGAAGGCTCAAGAAGGAGATGATGTTGTGCCGTCCAGCACATTGAATAGTCATGACTCAGGCGGATCTCCTCATGACTCTGTTCAGCCTACAATGGTTACTCCATTTGAGGACTTATCAGACACTTTTATCAGTTCTCTGTTCAGCCAGTCAGATGGGTCTGGTGATTTTGATGTATCTGGAGACTTGTCTCTGTCCAAAAAGCGGTTGATTCAGGAGCAAATTATTTGATCCTGAAATTTGTGTACTGAAGAAGAGATCCCTTCCTGATAAAGAAATAGACGCAGTTCCAGTTGGGTATTATCTCAAGGATGGTGTGTTGATGCGGAAGTGGCAACCTCCTGATGTCCCTGCCAATGCAGATTGGGCAGTGGTCAAGCAAACTGTTGTTCCGAAGGTCTACAGGAATGAGATCTTAACAATGGCTCATAGTTTACCTTGAGGAGGTCATCTTGGTGTTAGTAAGACTGTTGATAAGATCATGAAACACTTCTTCTGGCCTGGGCTTCGGAAAGATGTTTCCAACTTTTGCAAAATCTGTCACACTTGATACTTGGAAAACCCCAGTTAGACCCACCTGTAGCTCCGCTGCAGCCTATCCCAGCATTTGAGGAGCCCTTCTCCAAGGTCATCATTGATTGTGTTAGTCCATTACCCAAGACTAGATCTGGAAATCAGTACTTGTTGACAATCGTGTGCCTCTACTAGATTCCCTGAAGCCACACCTCTACACAACATCAAGGCAACTGCAATCTTAAAGGCTTTGATGAAGTTCTTCACGTTGTTTGGCCTTCCCAGGGAAATTCAGTCAGACTAAGGTAGCAATTTCACTTCCGGATTGTTTCAGCAGGTTGTGTATGAACTAGGTGTGGAGCAGATTCTTTCTAGTGCCTATCATCCAGAGAGTCAGGGTGCCTTAGAGCGGTTTCATTCCACTCTCAAGACAATGATGAGAACTTATTGTTATGACCATGAGAAAGACTGGGATGAAGGTGTTCATTTGCTGTTGTTTGCAGCTAGAGACGTAGTGCAGGAGTCCACTGGATTCAGTCCATTTGAGCTAGTGTTGGCATTGAAGTGAGAGGACCTTTGCTATTGTTGAGTGAACAATGGCAAGAGAAAGACCCGCATATCAGTCTGTTAGACTATATTAGCAAGTTCAAAGAAAGACTGCGTGCAGCTTGTGATCTTGCCAAAGAGAGCTTGAAATCAAGTCAGGGAAAAATGAAAACTTGGTATGATCATAAGGCTAGAAGCCGTGAGTTTCAGTCCTTGTGTTATTTCCCTTGCAGTCCAATCCATTGCAGGCTAGATTTCATGGTCCTTATGAAATTCTAACAAAACTCAATGATCTCAATTACATTCTGAAGACCCCAGATAGGAGAAAGCCAAAACAGTTGCGTCACATTAACATGCTGAAACCTTATCATAATAGGAATGCTAGGGTTGCAGCTGTCACTTCAGATCCTCCTATGGCAAAGACTTGTGAAGATGAGGGGGAGTTTCAAGATGATGAACCTACAATTAAAGCAGAAGTTCTTTCATGTAAATTGTCAAATTCTGAAGTGTTGCAAAATCTTGATGTAAAACTTCAGCACTTAGAACCCTCACAGAAAGATCAGTTTGAGAGGTTGATCAAGAAATATAAAGATATATTTCCTAATGTTCCAAGGAGAGTTTCTATAGCTTCTCATGATGTAGATCTTGGTGTTGCCAAACCAATAAAACAGCATCCGTACCGGATGAATCATGAAAAGAGAAAGATTGCTGAGAAAGAGGTTGAGTACATGTTACAACATGATATTATCAGACCCTCCAACTCAGCTTTGAGTTCACTCTGTGTGCTAGTTCCAAAACCAGATGGAAGTACAAGATTCTGTACAGATTATCGCAAAGTCAATGCTGTAACTAGAACTGATGTGTTTCCAATACCTTGGATTGATGATTGTATCGATAGAGTAGGGCAAGCAAAGTTTCTGACAAAGATTGATTTATTGAAGGGTTATTGGTGTGTGTCTTTAACTGAGAGGGCCAAGAGCATCTCTGCCTTTGCCACACCATCTGGGTTATACCAGTATGAACTCCTACCCTTTGGCATGAAAAATGCCCCAGCCACGTTCCAAAGGATGATACAGTCTATAATCACTGGATTGCCAGAGACGGGTGCATACATCGACGACCTGATCACATGGAGTGACTCCTGTGAAGAACATCTGAAAGATGTAGAGACATTGTTCCAGCACCTGACCCAGGCCAATCTGACTGTTAACCTGAACAAGAGTGACTTTGGTTGTGCTACTGTCACGTATCTTGGCTACATCATAGGCTAGGGTAAGGTGGCACCCATAAATGCTAAAGTCCAAGCCATTGTGGACTTTTTTGTTCCTGACAACAAACAAGCTTTGCGCCACTTCCTTGGAATGATCTCGTACTGAGATTGCTCTCAGTCTCACCAACCAACTGAAGAAAGGCGTAAAGTTCACTTGGGATGAAGCATGCCAAAGAGCCTTCGATCGCCTGAAGTCTCTGCTGTGTCACTTACCCGTGGTCAAATCTCCTGACTTCAACAAACCATTCTCCATCACGGTCGATGCTAGCGACCAAGCTTGTGGATCTGTGCTCCTACAGAGAAGTGACTCTGATGACATTGAGCATCCCGTGGCATACTTCTCCAGGAAGTTCGATTGCCACCAAAAGAACTATTCCACAATAGAGAAGGAGCTGTTGGCTCTGGTTCTATCCTTATAACACTTTGAGGTTTATGTTTGTACAGGGCAAAAGCCAATGATTGTGTTCACTGACCAAAATCCGTAAATGTTTTTAAGTAACATGAAAAACAAGAATCAGAGATTGTTGAATTGGAGTTTGATTTTACAGGAGTTTGACTAGGAAATTAAGCATGTAAAGGGTACTGACAATGTAATTGCAGATTGCTTATCCCATGTTTGAGTATGTGTATATATCACGCGTTTATTAGCATACTGTATTATATGTATATATACACAAGTGTCTACTTAACCAATTTTATATTGAAAAGAAAAATTTTGCCTTCATGAGACGAAATTTTTCCCTTTTGGAATGGAGGTGTAATGTGAAAAAATGCCACTAGATGACAGTATTGACCTTTTTTGTTAAGCCCAGTCTGGAGCTAGGTTTGGGCATGTCCTGGGCATGTCTGAGAAGGAAAGTCCCAGAGAATTGAAAAAAAGTCTAAAAGGTGGGAGGGGGCTGAAAATGAGTATATAAGGAGAAAAATTGAGAGAGTAAAGTACTTTGTACCTTGTCCACATGATATCTCGAGAACGGTACGACCAATTCCATTCATCTTTGGTGTCAAGGTGTATTAGGATCAGGGGATATATTATCCAGCTCCATCCGTCCGGCCAGCCGTCCGTCCCATCCTGTTTGTTGTGAACGCGATATCTCAAGAATGGTTTGACCGATTCCATTCACCTTTGGGGTCAAGGTGTATTAGGGCCGGGGGACATAGTATTCAGCTCCATCAGTCCATCTGTCCGGCCGTTCGTCCGTCACATCCCGTTTGTTGTGAACGCGAAATCTCGAGAACGCTTTGATTGATTTTATTCATCTTTGGCTTCAATGTGTAATTTTGTGATACGCCGACCCCAGTCAATTTCCGTCACTTGGCAGGGACATGGCCACGTTTGGTGGCAACACTTGTTAATTAAGCTGTTAAAGCTTTCAACTACTAATCGTCTTTCTTGCTTGAAGCTTGGAATTGCCGCTTGCGGCTATATTTTTATTATGTTATGCACAATAGGAGTGAAATATCCAAATCCCTTCATATTGATCTTTGATGAACATTGTTTTTAAACCTTTCAGTGGTCTTCCAACACATCTGGGAGCAAACTGGTAATCATCGACCCATTTTTGCCCCAGAGTGTCATGGTTTTGGAGGTTGGCATTTGTTTGGGAGCTTTCTTTGTTACTCTCGTCCGGGACGATATTGTTTTGCCCACATCGGATTCTTTGGCCTGCTGGCATGAATGTCAGCAGCGCCCGAACTCTACTGAAACCCCAGTTCCACATTGCCACCTTTGCTAGAGTGTCAGTGTTATGTTTTCACTGTAGCCCGAAGGTTCTCTAGCTCGAGAGTTTGCTAGGAATTCGCTGCAAAGAAGGATATATGTCAGTTATTTTCGTAGGGAATTTTTTCCTCTTTTTCACTCTCTCCCTTTCGTTGTTCGTGCAGCCGTATGGGTGCTTAATCATTTTGAGCTCATTTTCCGAGATCTTTCCTTTGTTTGTTCTGCCTGGCTCGCCTTGCTTCCTTATTTTCTCGCGGACGAGATATATGTCCATTGGAACCGTGAGCCCCGCTCTCCTGTTCTGTCTGGTTTCTGTGTTTGACTTATTGCTGTGCTTCCTTTCTTTCCGGCCACTGCATTTGACATCTCGAATAACCAGCCATCACAGTTCTCTCTAGCCAACATGGAGACTTCAGCTGTGGCCACAATTGAAAAGGTTGTTACCAGCCAGCAAGCTATTCTTTCTGGCTTTGGCGAAGGGATTTCCAGCCTTAACAGCCAGCAGGCTGAGTTGGCTGAGAGACTCCGCCTTCAGGAGAATTCTTTGCAGACACAAGAAAGTGTTCTGTTAAGTTTGACCGAGAATGTTAGATGTCTGTCTATACAAGTTTCACAAACTGTTGCAGAAACACCATCCATACACCCTCCCACCCTGCAATTGCCCCAAAGATATAGCGGCGAGGCCGGAAAATGTAAAGATTTCATCACCCAATGTGAGATATTTTTTAAGGCTCAGCCTTCACGGTTTATTCATGAGGATTCTCGGGTTGCATTTATTTTATCCCTGCTGACTGACACAGCTCTCACTTGGGTCGGCCCACTCATCAGATCTATTTCACCGGTCGTGAATTCTATGGAGACTCTTGTTAAGGAAATGGTGTCAGTATTTGACAGGATGTGTGTGGTCAGGACGCAGCTACGCATTTGATGCATCTGAGACAGGGATATGAAAGTTGTAGCAGTTTTCAATATTATTTTACTCCCTGGCAGCAGAGACAGGCTAGCCGGAAGCTCCGCTTATGACTGTGTTTAGTCATGCCCACACGGAGGAGGTAAAGGACGCGTTTGCTACATTGGAGCCCTGTTCGACTTTTGATTCCTTGGTTCGTACTGCGGTGCAAATTGAAAATCGCATCCGCGAATCTAACAGGGAGAAACAAAGCAGATTGCCGCTTGCAGACAATGGGGCTAAGTTTTCTAGTTGCAAGTGTGTGGTTCCTATTCCACCCACTGAAAATTCCACTCCGGATAAGGCCATGCAATAAGATGGCTCGTTTGAGAGGCGGACTCATAAACCTGCTTGCAGAAGAATAATCTCCTTTAATTGTAATAAACCGGGTTATACCGTAAACATTGCCCGAAGCTGCAGGGAAACGCAAAACCCCTCTAGCAGTATGGGGGGTGGTAGAGGCGCAGACCCAATTTCCCTTCCAAATACTAATCCCTATTGAACTGACTGTGGGGAGCATGAGAGTTATTATTGAAGCGTTTGTGGATTCAGGAGCCGTGAATTGTTTTATGGAAGTTGAGTAGGCTAGGAGGCACTCCGTTCCTACCTGTCCTCTTTCACAGCCCCGCTCAGTTAGAACTTTGGACGGTCGCCTGCTGGGAATGGGATTTAAAACCAAAGTTTCCGAACCGCTATATATGTTCATTTCTTTTGGTGGTCATTCTGAGGAGGTTCAGTTTTTCATTATCAGTTCCCTTGCTTTTCCCATTGTTACTAGGCATTCTTGGCGACAGGAGCATAGGCCTTGCATCCCTTGGGGAATAATCTCATCGTCCACTGGGGTACCAACTACAGGTCTCATTGTACTGAGAATGTAACTTTTTTTCCCGGACATCAAGCAATGGGGCAGACTTATGCCTGGAGCAAGTGTGAGGAGGTTGTCTCACCTTACCCTCCTAAACTAGAAAAAGGGGCAGAGGAGGGGTTGGAATGGGATCCTCAATTGGCGACAGCCAGAGGACAATTACCTTTTAGAAAATTTTTTAAATTCTGAATCAGTCACTGAGACGTCAGGTTCTGAACAGGGTGAGGATTTGGGGGCCACCCTGAACTTTGGTTTGCCGTCTAATGTTCCCAATAATTATGCTGACCTCGCTAAGGTTTTTAGCAAGCAAAGGGCCTCGAATTTACCTCCACACTGCATGTATGATTGCGAGATAAATCTCTACCCTGGTACCACTCCCCCTAGGGGTTCGTTATACTCGCTGTCAGGGCCTGAGCAGAAAGCTATGCGAGAGTATATCCAGGAGGCTCTAGGTAACGGATTCATTCGGCCGTCTACCTCTCCTCCGAGTGCGGGGTTTTTTTTCATGGGCACAAAAGATGGCGGTTTGAGACCAAAGGTCTCAAATATATCATCGTCAAGAACCGATATCCCCTTTCGTAGATGAACTCTGCCTTTCAGCTTCTGCAGGAGGCGTATTTTTTTACTAAGTTAGACCTCCGCAATGCTTATAATCTGGTCCGGATCCGGGAGGGGGACGAGTGGAAAACAGCATTTAATACGCATGATGGGTACTACGAATATTTGGTCATGCCGTTCGGATTGATTATTGCCCCCTCTGTATTCCAGGCACACATCAATGACGTTCTCGGAGAGATGTTGGAGAGATTCATCTTTGTCTACCTTAACGATATTTTGATTTTTTCTTCAACTCTCGCGGAGCATAAACAAAACGTCAGACAAGTGCTCGAGGCCCTCCGTAAAGCCAAACTTTCTGTCAAGGCTGAGAAATGCACCTTTCACGCCCAAACATCTCGTTCCTTGACTTAATTGTTTCCAAGGGGTCGATCCAGTTGAGCCCAAACAAGGTGGCTGCAGTCAGGAATTAGCCTGCCCCTCAAAGTGCTAAGGAGGTCCAAAGGTCTTGGGCTTTGCTAATTTTTATCGGGGGTTTATCTGTAATTTTAGCACGGTTGCTGCTCCCATTATTGCGCTCACTAGAAAGAATACCTCCTCAGTGTTTTTTAGTCACCAGCAGCTGAGGCTGCCTTTCAGGAATTAAAGAAATGTTTTAGCTCATTTAGACCAATCCTGGTCCTGGGGGGAGCCTCCTGGCTGTTTGTTTGTCCCGTCTAGGGTTAGGTCACAGGTTCTCCAGTGGGGACACTCTTCCCTCTTGGTGGGGCACCCGGGAGCCCATTGGACTAAGCAGTTCCTGGCCCGACGTTTTTGGTGGCCCGGTATGATGAGGGAGATTCGGGAAATTTTTGCTGCCTGTGGCACCTGCTCCAGAAACAAAACTTCCCACCTCCCTCCCTCTGGTCTGCTGCGACCATTGCCTATCCCCAGGCGCCCTTTGGAAGCATATTTCGTTGGATTTTATTACAGGACTGCCTGTGTCTGAAGGCAACACGGTAATCCTGGTCATGGTTGACCGTTTGTCTATGACCGCTTATTTTGTTGCGCTACCCAAGCTGTCTTCAGCGTGGGACATGGCCTTTCTTGTGATTAACTATGTTTTCCAGCTGCATGGTCTTCCGCAAGATATTTCTCTGACCGGGGTCCTCAGTTTATGGCTAGACTCTGGCAGGCATTTTGTAGGCAGTTGGGGGCCACTGTGAGTCTCTCCTCTGGTTCCCACCCAGAAACTATCAGGTAGACTGAGTGTACTAATCAGTCATTGGAAAACACTCTTCGATGTTCAGCAGCAGGTAATCGATCTTCATGTCGATTTTTAGCATGGGCTAAGTATTCCCATAACTCACTGAGTAATTTCTCCACAGGTTTTTCCTCGTTTGAAGCTCAGGTGGGTTACCAACCTCCGCTGTTTCCTGAGACTGAGAGTGATTCCGAGGTTCCCTTGGTCAACCATTTCATTCGCCGTTGTCGGTCAGTTTGGACTAAGGTCCTTTCATCCCTGTTGCGCTCGGGGCTCAAACAGAAATCTGCTGCCAATAGAAGGAGTCGTTTGACCCCATTGTATCGGGTGGGCCAGAGAGTTTGGCTGTCTACTTGGGACCTCCCCTTGAAGTTATAATCATGAAAACTGGCCCGCTGCTATATTAGCCCGTTCAAGAAAGTGCGGAATATCAATCCAGTCACCGTCCTGTTAAAGCTCCCTAGATCTTTGTGCATCCAACTGTCGTTCCATGTCTCTCGTATTAAGCCGGTTTGCACTAGTGGCCTGGCCGGGCACCTGCCAACACACCCCCGCCGCGAATCTTTGAGGGCGGGGCAGTTTACACCATGCGCCGCATTCTGGCCGAGAGGCGTGTTGGTCGTGGGGCCCAGTTTCTCGAGGACTGGGAGGGATATAGCCCTGAGAAGTGCTGCTGGGTCCCTTCCTGGGATATTCTGGATCCCACGCTCATTTCTGAGTTTTGTTCACAGGGTTCTCTGGGGACTTCTGAGCTGTCCCTTTGAGGGGGGGGGGGGTTCTGTCGTGGTTTTGGAGATTGGTGTTTGTTTGAGGGGCTTTCTTTGTTACTCTCGTATGGGACAATATTGTTTTGCCCACATCGGAGTCTTTAGCCAGCTGGTATTACTCTACTTAAGCCCAAGTTCCGCCATGCCACCTTAGCTAGAGTGTCAGTATTATGTTTACGCTGTAGCCCTTAGGTTCTCTAGCTAGAGAGTTTGCTAGGAATTAGCTGCAAAAAAGGAAAAATGTTAGTTTTTTTCCTCTTATTCACTCTCTCCCTCTCGTTGTTGGTGCACCATTTGGGTGCTTAATCGATTTGATCTTGGTTTCTGAGATCTTTTCTTTGTTCGTTCTGCCTGGCTCGCTTTGCTTCCTTATTTTCTCACAAACTAGATATATGTCCATTGGAAGCGTGACCCCTACTTTCCTGTTCTGTCTGGCTTCTGTGTTTGACTTATTGCTGTGCTTCCTTTCTTTCCGGCCACTGCATTTGGCATCTCGAATAACCAGCTATCACACAGCAAGACTTTCCGAGATGCAGCACCTTTCTAAGATGCTGCCTTTGTTCCAAATCATGATTAAAATCACTTGCTGTCCAGTGGCACTGTGGTAAAGTGGGTGGCACTGTGATACTGTTTGTATTATAGGTTCAAATCTGGCCAGGGACCTTTCTATGTGGAGTTTGCATGTTTCCCCCTTGTTCATGTGGGTTTCTCTAGGTACTACACCTTCCTCCTACAGTCCAAAAATATACATGCTTGGCTAATTGGAGTCTCTAAATTGGTCTTTTGTTTTGAATGGATCATGTATCACTTGATTCCCAAATGTAATGTGAAGAGAACAGTGGGCGACATTAGATTGCTTAAAATGTTGTCAAACAATGGAGAAACAAGCAATCATCAGGTTTTTATAATCACACCATAATTACATTTTTTAAACCTCATAAGTAACCCTAAATTGCCCCATCCCAAATTTTCTTGGAATGCTCTGCAGTCCTGAATGGCAGGAATGCCTTGTCTTTATATCAGGGATGACAATTTTCCACTGATCCGCGGATTTCCACGTTTTAAAATCATTTTTGGTCGTTCTCTTAAATCGTCTACGTATGATGAGAAAATGTAGTGGGTATATAGTGGGGTCTGTCACTACGCGGACACTAACATGTGGGTGTATGCAAAATTCTTCTCAAGTTACATTCTCAGCGGAATTGAGTCTAAAAATCACCCAATATGAGGCATATTTAGCAAGTCTTTTGCAATTAGTAATACAGGCAATGCCTGGACATATTTGTATGACGTTTAAAAAAAAACACATCAGTATGGGTCACAAACATTTAAGGGTATTACAGGAGGATACTTTTCAGAGTTTTGCTCAACTGAGGACATAATATTGATTGCATACTCCTTCTGATGTTGATATGTCTATGAATATATACGTATATGTATGTATGTGTTTATGTATATTTATCTTTACATTTTATATATATGTATACATATTCGCATATATATATATATATATATATATATATATATATATATATAATGTGTATATATAAGTGTATTTTTTTTTTCTTTTGGTCTTTTTTCTTTCTTTTTTATGATAGGTTAAGGACCCCATTCATTTTGTGTTATACATAATTTTTATGCTCCGGAGGTTTTGTTTTTGGGTTGTTGCGATTTACTTCCTGTTTGATGAAGAGTTTTTTTAAGATGTTTGTTTTGGTTTGGTCATGCTTTGTCATACTGCACTTGGAGGCTCAACCTATTGGAGGACTTGTTTTTAAGAATTCAATTTTGGTTCTCAGCTTCCATGTGAGGCGACTCTCAAGATGTTTGGCTTTAATGATGGACATTGGATAAATTCTTGACACATGCTTACAGTGTTGTGGGGTTGAGTTGTAATTTCTGGGTAATTGATATTTGTGTGATGGGGGAGTGGGTTGAGCTCTGGAGGAATTCTGTTTGAGTGCATAAAGCGAGGCACTCACGCAAATGGTGCCTTTAAGTTTGGGTGGGTTTGGACTTCAGGATGTTTTTGTTGTTTTTCATTTTCATTTTTAGTTAGGTTTATGTTTTGTTTGGAATTTTTTTCCTCCATTTAATTTTTTCACCAGCCTTCTTTTTCTTCCTTCAGCTTTGCAGCTTTTATTTTTCTTTTATTTTACTCAGTTTTTGGCTACACATTACAAATGACTCAGAGCCTGATGTACTTCGAGTAATAATATGACCTGTGTGAATAATATTATTCGATTCATATCTTGGAACGTTAAGGGGGCTAACAAAGTTACCAAAATAAAAAAGATAATTTCTCACCTTCAGAACCTGCGTGGGGACAAAGTCTTTTTGCAGGAGACAAATCTCCATAATGGGGAGACTTTACATATTAAACGGGGCTGCTTTATTCAAGTATATCACTCGAAGTTCGATGCAAGAGCTAGAGGCGCTGTGATTTTAATTCGTAATAACATTTCATTTGAGACAGAAAATGTTATAGCTGATCCCAATGGACGGTTTGTTATGGTGACAGGAAAACTCTGTAATACTCAGATTGTCTTGGTGCCCAAGATGCGCCCAATTGGGATGACGAGCAACTTATTTCTAGGCTTTTTACTTTGATTCCCAATATTGAGACTCATTACATTATTATTGGTGGAGACTTTGTACAGGATGTTGATCTGTATAGATCTTCTACAAGGCCATATTCCCTAAATCAGTGATTCCCAAAGTCCCTGGTACTGCAGGTGGGCCGTGAGAGGTCATTAAAAATATGATTCATTTTTGCAAATATGATTTTTTATGATTTTTATTGTAAAATATTTATTGCACGATTTAAAAAAAATATTTAGAAGTAATAACCTATTGAGTGTTATTGACCTCACAATATTTTAGGAACCTTATACAGTTTATGATCGGAACGTAGCTTTCTGGTCATCATGACCGAGGTTCATAATTGCAGGGGCACGTACTGTGTTCGATAATTAATTCTGTCTTGTGTGCACACCACAGATTAAAAGTTTGGGCTACCTTTATCCCCCTGCTTTCATTTCAATCCTGAATCTTAATAATAATAATAATAATAAATAAACAACAACAATTATTGTTGTTGTTTTTTATTTATTTTATTTTCTTAACAACAACAACAATTATTGTTGCTGTTAAGTGTTCTGAGAATGCATAATTTCGTCTATGTACTGTTTATAGGACAAAGGTGGGCCGCGGACATTTTTTAGATTTTCAAGTGGGCCCTGATTAGGAAAAGTTTGGGAACCCCTGCCCTAACTAACTCAGCTAAGTCATTAAAGGATATTACAGGGGAGCTGGGCCTGTTTGATCCTTGAAGGCATACATTCCCAGACAAAAAGTTGCTTTCTATTTTCTCACAGGTGCACCATATGTATTCTCGGATAGATTATTTTCTTTTGGATAACAGGCTATTGTCTTCCGTCTTACAAGCGACAATCACATTATTATTATATCAGATCATGCTCCCACTTCTTTAGATATAAATTTTCCTTATCATAGTCCAATTTTCAAACAGTGGAGATTCAATTCATAATTGCTAGCTAATGAATCCTTTGCAAATTTTTTGAGATCAATCATTTTGTTATTTTTTGAAACTAATGATACACCTGAGGTGTCGAGAGGAACTTTATGGGAAACCCTTAAAGCATATCTCAGGGGACATATAATATCTCACACATCCTATATAAAGAAAAAGGAGAGATCACAACAGTTAGAACTGCTGCAGAAGATTAAGGAGTTTGATAACAATTATGCCAGCTACCCAGACCCATCCCTTCACAAAACATGATTACAGAACTTTTAACTACTAACAAAGCAGAATTACAGTTACTTATGTCAAGACAACTTGTTATTTGAATCGGGAGATAAAGCTAGCAAGCTCTTGGCTCAGCACGCTGGAGCCGCAGCAGCGTCTAGGTTTATCCCTCATATTATATCCTCATCAGGTGCTGCCATCACAGATTCAACAAACTTTAACAACATATTCACAAAATTTTACTCTGACTTAAATACTTCTGATTGCTCCCAAACTCGCACAGATAATATTTTAGATAAAATACAGTTCCCTGGGATTGACTGCAAGCATGTGAGGGATCTGTGCAGGCCAATATCAACAAATGAGATTGAAGCAGCCATCAAAGTCTTGCAGAGTGGGAAATCAGAGTCTGGACGGATTTACAGTAGAATTTTATAATAAGTTCGCGTCACTCTTCTCTCCAGCTCTGAAGGAAATGTACAACGAAGCCCTGTCAAGAGGCTTTCTCCCTCCAACATTGACAAATGCTAAGATTATTCTCGAATTAAAAAAGATAAAGATCCCTTGTCATGTAATATACTCAGCAACAAAAGTTTCTGTGACACCATTTATGTGTATGTTATAAATGACACGCAAAGATCTCAATGCAATCAATATGTTTATTTAACAGGAGAAACACTGACTTTTCAGTGCCAACGTCACTCAAAACGAAAAATGTCATTTTCATGCGTCATGAAGCACTTGTCTGACGTCTAACCAATTGTGACCTTCACACTTCAATACCGGGTGTGACTTCCTCGTGCCATGATGCAAGCAACGCATCTCCGGCGCATGGACCGAATCAGATCTGCCAGAAATTGCTGTGGGATGTCATTCCAAATCTGACGTAGACGTTGTCGCAATTCCTGGAGTGTAGCTGGCGGGTTATCCAACCGCCGCAAACGTCGATCCATCTCGTCCCAAAGATGCTCGATTGGGGACATGTCTGGGGATCTGGCTGGCCATGGCAGGACATTGACATGTTGTTGCATCAGATACTGCTGTACAATCCTTGCAACGCGTGGTCTGGCGTTATCATGT
Source organism: Gymnothorax reevesii (assembly GCA_029721435.1). Classification (NCBI taxonomy): domain Eukaryota; kingdom Metazoa; phylum Chordata; class Actinopteri; order Anguilliformes; family Muraenidae; genus Gymnothorax; species Gymnothorax reevesii. The sequence continues at coordinate 87,011,815 of CM056575.1, forward strand.
TGCAGCGTTATTCTGGGACCATGTTGCATCAAAAACGGTACCACCAATGGCCGTAGCACTTCATCGCAATATCTTTGACCTGTCAGATTTCCATCAATAACAAGCAAATCTGTTCTGTTTCTAGCCGTGATCCCTCCCCAAATCATGACACTACCACCGCCAAAACGATCAAATTCCTGAACACAGTTGTTGGCATAACGTTCTCCACGTCGACGGTATACACGTAAACGACCATCACATCGGTTAAGCATGAATCTTGATTCATCAGTGAAGAGTACAAGATCCCACTGACGTTGGATCCACCGTCGATGTTGTTGTGCCCACTGTAGACGCAGTCGTCGGTGTTGTACTGTGAGTATTAAACGTCTTGCTGGCCGACGTGGGACAATGCCAAAATGACGGAGACGGCGACGGATTGTCTGTGCAGACAGTCGCCTCAAACCAGGTATCGTTCTTGCAGTTATGGTTGCAGGTTGGAATCGATTTCGGAGATGGGTTGTTCGAATCCAGTTGTCCTGTCTGGGAGTGGTTACTCGTGGACGGCCCCTGCGAGGACGGTCTCTGACATGTCTTGTCTGCTGATGACGCTGCCATAAGTTCCAAATGGTGTTTCGGTGGACATTCAGGCGATGAGCAACTTCCCTCTGCGAGGTTCCGGATTCAATCATCCCAATGGCCCTCCACCGATCATTTTCAGACAGTCTTGGCATTTAGAGGGTAGAGTTCCTGATCCGAAATGGCTGTGTTTTCGATAAGTGATGCTTCCGTCGTTCATCAGGCACAATGTGAACATTCCAAAAATTCTCCTCTTTTATTGCCATCCACAAGCATGATTTACGCACATTTTCACGTGCAAAGTCATTTTCTCGCATTTTCATGATTTCCATTTCAATGTTGTGTTTACGTGTACTGTTTTAGTCTGATATCACCATGTATGACAATTTCATAATTGCGTTATGAAAAATAATTAACAATATTGGTGTCACAGAAACTTTTGTTGCTGAGTATAGCTATAGACCCATTTCATTACTCAAAGTAGACTACAAAATTTTGGCAAAGATTTTAGCTCTTCATCTCCAACATGTGTTACCATATATAATCTTGTTGGATCAAACAGGCTTCATGCTGGGGAGGCAGTCTTTCTATAACACCAGAAGGCTGTTAAATTTACTGTATATGCCCAGCTCTAATAATCCAGAAGTAGTGGTCTAACTGGATGCCGAGAAGGCCTTTGACAGGGTGGGGTGGAAGAACCTTTTTGATGTTATGGAAAGATTTGGCTTGGGTTCTGGTTTTATATCTTGGGTCAAATTGTTGTACTCTTCTCCTGTAGCATCAGTGCACACAAACAATACAATCTCATCTTTTCAACCGCGGTACAATACAGAGATGCCCACTGTCCCCTTTATTATTTGCGCTGGCCATTGAGCCATTTGGCTGCATTCTGAGGACAAATTTGAGGGCATTACTCGATTGGGAACTGTACACATATTATCTTTGTAAGTTGATGACCTACTTTTATGCGTATCTAACCCCTCCACATCTCTCCCAGTGGTTTCAAACATTCTGCAGCAATTTGGCCAGTTATCAGGATAAAAACTTGTGAGTGAAGTGAAGTGCTTGCGGTGAACAAATCAGCAGAGGAGCTTTCCTGTGACACATTTTCTTTCAAATGGGTGGACCAAGGGTTCAAATACTGTGTTTTTATTACAAAGCCTCAGGTAGATATATTTGAAAAAAATTTTGTCCTTCTGCTTAAAAAGTCGAGGAGGATTTCAACAGATGGACTAACCTCCCACTGTCCTTGGGTGGCAGGGTAGGTTTGGTCAAAACGGTGGTCTTACCCAAATTCCTTTACTTATTTCAACACCTTCCCATACTAATAAGGAAAAAGTTTTTCCTTATTAATCCATATCTAAATTTCTTTGGGCTAATAAAACGGTGCGGATGCCAAAAATATTTTTGCAGCTTCCTAAATTGTCAGGTGGTATTGCTCTTCCCAACTTTGCACAGTATTACTGGGCTGCAAATGTTCAAAAGCTGTTGTATTGCATGATGGAATCAACTGTTGACCAGCCTGCCTGCCTCCAAAAGGAAGTGTCATCAGCAAATATGTCACTGCAATCTTGGCTCCAACTGCTTGTGTCTGTCTCTATCATAAGTTTTAGTCCCGTGGTGACTCAGTCTCTAAGAATATGGAGGCAATTCAGAGAGCATTTTGGCCTGCACAGATCCTCCACTCTCACTCCAATCATTAACAAGCACAACTTTATGCCATCCAACACAGACTCAGCATTTCAACTCTGGTTTGACAGGAGCATTACATCACTAAACGATTTATACAATGGTGAAATATTTATGTCCTTTGCAGATTTGACAATGAAATTTCAGTTGCCAACATCCCACCTTTTTTGATATTTTCAAATTAGACACTTTATTCAGAAACAGTATCCTAATTTTCCAAGTTGTCCCCCGAAAACACTAATGGACACACCCCTCACTGTAGACCCTGACAGGAAAAGGATTATGTCTAGTATTTATGACTCCATGGATTCGATCAGCTCAGTTTTCAACAGATAACCGAAGCATGGGAGCAGAAGTTGGGGTTTAGTATTGATGATGGACAGTGGGACAACATGCTTCATCTAGTTCATAATTCTTCTCTTTGAGCTCAACATGGGCTAATTCAATGTAAAATTATACATAGAATCCATTACACAAAACATAATTTGTCTAAAATATACCCCAATGTTCAAGATATCTGTGACAGATGTGGTAGGTCACCTGCCAACCTTGTGCATATGTTTTGGTCCTGCCCGAAATTGATAAATTATTGGTCTAGAATTTTTGTCACATTACAAAAAACTTATAAGGTAGTGCTAGTACCAAATCCCCTCTTTGCTGTTTTTGGTATTCCTCCTTGTAAGGAGCTTTCGGTTGCGTCTCGTCACGCTGTGGCTTTTAGTACCTTACTAGCTAGGTTTTTAATTATTTTAAATTGGAAACAGACTCTTCCCCCGTCTTATGTTCGGTGGATTAAGGATCCTGTATAATGTGAAGCTGGAGAAGCTGAGGTTCTCTCTTAAAGGTTCTCTAAAGAACTTTGGAAAAAGAAAAACTGGAGCAGTGTACTTCCGTCTTTGTTTACTGAGAACTTATAATGATATATAGCTGCTGAATAAAATAATTTTTTTTAAAAAGTGGCATTACATAATTTAATACGTGCAAATGCTGACATCGGCGGAGCACATAGTCCCTCGAAACACAATAAACGTGATGAAGGGTAAGGAATCGCGTATAGCAGAGATTAATAAGGCCGTTAAAAAGTTCAAATGGATAAAAAAAAGTCACGTTGGATGTTGAAATTGGCAAAAGCACTCAAACTATAGTGGAAACACTGTCAGGTTTTGTGAAGAAATTGGACTTGGCTGCTAAGGCCCTGTGCAAATACTGTAATGATTTGATAAATTATGGATCTGTAGCTCTTCTTCGGTCCAACTACTCCTTAGGATTGACATTCAACAAATCAAGAAATGGTGCCAATCAGCCTGAATTATAGAAGGATGTTTGCAATTGGGGAATTCAGCTAAACCAACAGATGACGGCACGAACAATACCATGCCTTTCACGCCAATCGCAGACAGCTAAGCCCATTCAGAGATAAAGTATTTTTTAAAAATGTAGTTGAATAAATTATAGTATTTAAGTAGTAAACATGATGGATATAGGCATTTTACAATTCGGATCAAATAGATTTTAAGAAATTTAGAAAGTGGGCATACATACAAATAATTATGATACGTTTGATTTATTTTATTTATAATTTGTGTTGTTTGATTTCAAAAATTTTCAGCAAGTGATCACATTTATTACTATGCAATAGCTGAAATATTTTTATTGTGGTGGTGGTGGGAATTACCAACAGTTAGAAAACTTATTTTGACTTGCTTCTAGTTTCAATATTTGTATCAGTCCTTTCCTTTCTTGGTGATTGTGAGTCCTGTTCCTATTTTTGTGTTTATGAACTAAGAGATCAAGAAGTTAAGCTTCTTTATGTAATTGAATATTTCCTACCACTACTAGGTGTCATAAAGTCAGCTTATTCATATGAATGGTTTTTCTCATATGTGTATTTAATAATTTCAATATCTGTCACTAATGCCAATAGTTGTCCTTAAACCTAAATGTCACAATTTAAGAACAATTTCAAACTTCTTAAAATGCAAAAGGTCTGGAGCTTCTGGGGGGCTTCGCCCCTACTGGGCTCTGCTTTCAGCTGAAATCATGTTCAGCTGTTGTCATCTGACATAGTAGACAAATACAGTTAATAAATCATGGCTTTCTCTTTTTTTTATGAATTTTACCATCCCAACTTTTTTCCGAGCTGGAGCTGCCTGCAACCTTTCTACATTCACAGTGAAAAACTCCATGAAAGTTTTTAGGTTTGAGCCCCCTTGCTTTAACTGTGAGGTGACTGTTTTGCTGATATGCTTTTTTATTTAAAAATAATTCCATATTAATAATCATTTTTCTGTTTCCAGGGGACTCTGGGGATGCTCAGGGATCTTCGAATGACCCCTCTTCAGAATCGCATAAGCAGAAAGAGAAGGGAACGTAATGGGAACGCTTGGCCCCTAGTGGCCAGAAGGATGACATACGCCAACTTTGAACTGTTAAACATCCTTGAACTCCAGCTTTTGGGACAAAAATATGCAGAACAAACATCCCGTTTAATTTTGGGAAGTGATTGTTTTCACTTTATGAATCCGAAAACCTTTTTTTTTAATCAAGTACTGCAGCTCACTGCAACTGACGATGCCTTAGTTTTTAATACTGTTTGAGGGATATAGATATAGATAATCAGATCTCTGATTCAAGAGACATGTCAATGCTATTCTTCCTACAATTGCCATCAGTGCGGACATTTTAATTGGTCTTGTCACTGGAGTGGGTATCAAGGGTTTTATGGGGGTTTCTGCTGGTAGTGTAGGGAAATTTTGAGTTCTGTCGTGAAAAAATAGATGTGGTGTTTTTCAGACTATGGCCATCATCATTCACTAGAGTTTAGGCTTTGGGAAGAGAGGAAGATACTTTTTGCTCAGGGATTGAATGTGCGGATTTAGAGGCTGAAGTACATTTGAGGAACTTTTAGAAAAACCTTAGTATTTAAACCTTTTAATTTTATGGCTAGCTTGCTGAGATCTGTCATGTAAGATTTTGGGGAGCTATATTAACTGGACTATTAAGCTATATTACTTGAGGCAGAAACGCTTCATCAAATACTTCATATATTAGTGCCTTATATTAGTGTATATTGTGCCTTCCCTAGTGCTCAAACTGATGTGATACCTTTATATTCTGCCAGTATATTGCGGTTTTTTGGCGCGTCAGTCTCCGTAAACTAATAGGATTTGACCTGCTTGCATACATTGCAAATTAATGGGCTGTGGGGATGGCAAAAATATTTTTTTCCCTGAGCCCATTGTCACACACTTTCACCACTAGTCAGACTGCATATACAGTACCAGTCAAAAGTTTGGGCATACCCACATTTTCACCATACATGTTAAAAAAAGAAAGCAGCACCCTTTATTTTGCAAAAAAAAATCTAATTCTTGAATCCATCAAACTAACTAGCATTTGTTGTCATATTTGCTGAGCATTCTCATATTTTTCCCCCACCAGGACAGTCAGATGGCTATAATGTGTTTCCAGCTGCGCAGTTGTCTAACTTCCCAAAGATGTGCTGCATTTGTGATGAGCTTTTCATTGGCCTTTTTGCCCAATAAGTCCCAAAACACCTTGACTTTAATTTGGCCGTCGGAAAAAGGACAGAGCTCGTTTTATCTGTTTACTTTGCAAAATATGGCTTTTCCGAGAATTCCAAAATTTTGGAAACTACTCAAATAAATAATTATTCTCCTCCAACTTCTGACTGTTTAAACCTCACAAGACTCCATCTAAAATTATGTAGAGAAGTTAAGCCATTTAAATTTCTCTAAAAATAGAGTGCAACGTGTGTCCAAACTTATGACTGGTATTGTATGTGCACATCATGTTCATATGCGCCATGTGCAGACATTGTCATTATCATTTCATATTTGAATGTTCATGTAGACAAACATTAAAGTCAGAATTTTAAGAACCAGTTATTTATTAAAAAAAGACACAAAATGTGCAGCGCAGGGAGGTTGCCAATGGGGCGGTTGATGCTGCTCTCCTACTTCCAGCGTTTATGGTAAACTTCCATAGAATGGGGGAAAATATATACACACACACACACACACACACACATACTGCACATACAGTGGGGGAAATTAGCATTGAATGCGTCAACATTTTTCCCAGCAAATATATTTCTAATGGGGCTATTGACATGAAATTTCCACCAGATGTCAGTAACCACCCAAGTAATCCACGAAAACAAAGAAATCAAAACAAATAAGTCAATAAATTAAGTTGTTAAGCTGTGTGTAATAAAGTAGAATAACGCAGGGAATAAGTATTTCACACATGAAGAAAAGGAGGTCCAAAAAGGTATGGAAAGCCAAGAACGCAGCTGAAATCTGTCAGTTTAGAGAAAGCAATCGTGCCCCATATCAGTGAAAATTTATATCAGCTGGCTTAATCCTAATTCATTGCCTATAAAAAGGTTTCTCATTACCAAAGTGTCGCACAAGAAGCATCTAATGATGAGTAAAGGCAAAGAGCTCTCCCAAGACCTTCACAACCTTCTTCTTGCAGTGAGCACTGTTGGGGCCAAAATACGGAAGTGGAAAGCACATCATTTCACCATAAACCAACCACGTCCAGGTGTTCCTTCCAAGATTTCGAATGAAGAGTCAAAAGAATAATCAGAGGAGCCGTGGACCTCCCGCAGAGAGCTTCACTAAGACCTGGAATTAGCATGTACAGTTGTTTCAAAGAAAACAATAAGTAATGCAGTCAACCACCATGGCCTCTATGCTCGCTCACCGCGCAAGACTCCATTGCTGAAGAAAAAGTATGTTGAAGCTGGTTTAAAGTTTGCTGCATTGCATTTGGACAAGCCTATGAAATACTAGGAGAATGTAGACTACTCAGATGAGATCAAAATTGAACTTTAGATATCACGACAACATACAATGTTTGGAGGACAAACTGCTCTGCACATCACCTCCAAAACACCATACCAACAGCAAGTTTGAAGGTGGGAACATCATGGTTTTTCAGCATATGGCACTGGCAGACTTCATGCAATAGAAGGACAGATGAATAGAGAAATGTATCAAGACATTCTTGATAAGAATCTGCTCCCATCTACGAGGGTGCTGAAGATGAAACAAGCGTGGACATTTCAGCAAGACAATGATTCAAAACACACAGCCAAGGAAACTCTCAATTGGTTTCAGAGAAAGAAAATAAAGCTGCCAGAATGGCCCAGTCAATCACCCGACTTGAATCCCATTGAAAATCTATGGAAAGAATCTAGATCAGAGTTCATAGAAAAGGCTCCTAGAACCTTCAAGATTTTGAACAGTTTGTATGGGAGAAGGTCAAGATCACACCTGAGCATTGCATGCGACTAGTTTCTCCATACTGGAGGCATCTTGAAGCTGTCGTTTCTAACAAAGGTTTTTCCACTAATTAAATAAATTCCAGTAAATGTGTTCAGTACTTTTTCCCAGTGTCATTACACTTTATGACACATAACTTACGGACTTGCTGTTACCAACATCTGATGAAATTTTCATGTCAATAGCTCCATTAAAAATATATTTACTGAGAAACATGATGACACGTTCAATACTTATTTCCCCCACTGTGTGTGTGTGTATGTATATATATATACTGTGTGTGTATGTATATATATATATATATATATATTGATGGTTTCACATGGAACTTAGCAAGTTGAAGTGCACTCCATACTATTGTAGGTGCAGGTAAAGCTAAGTTCACAATGTCATACTTCAGAAGAACGTCTGCTGTTAGAAATGTCAATCCATTCAATTACTTTTGGGCAGCAGAAAGTTAATCAGTGTTGTGGTGTACTCCTACTTTAGCATTTATTTCGAAAATGTTTTTCTGTCAAATTATTTCTTTATCGTCCCATATTTCAAAACACCATTTTCTGCATGAAATATTCAGGTTTACTAACAAGACACTGAGTCACCATCTCTCAAAGTAAGTAGTTACAAACATGTTTCTAAAGAAATCAATTTCATTTTGCCATTTTTTAAATTTATCATTTTCACTATCATTATGATAAATTTTGCTTAATGGCATAGCAACTGGAGTGGTATCTGCTGTGTGAAATTATACATTAGGATGGAGTAATGGCTGCTGGAGATTGGGATTTTCAGTTGCACGGGAAGACTGTTGTCAGAAAAAATAAGTTCATTTTTTGTATAATTTGTAATATTATCAATGACTTGTAATTTTGAAAAAGTTTGTGCCTCTGTGAATAAAAGCATCACTTAAGAAAATATTAAACATTTCCAGTCATTCCAAACCTTTCAGTGATACATACTATACTGTATATGTCTTGCATTTCAGTATTTCAAAACTTCATTATTTCAGCAGTTGGCTTTGTGGAGTGGCCCCTTCTCATTCATTTCAACCTTTTCTTTCGTTTATGCCTGGAAAAAAAAAATATGGTTTTGGTATGCATAACGGTTTTTTTTGTTTGTTTTATGATCAGGTTTATTTTATATATGTCATCCAAGCTGTTTTGCTATTTATTAATAGCATATGCAATGCAAAAAAGGATTGTTCCTTTTATAATTTCACAGTATTAAATTTTTTCAATTCATTTTAAACACATTTACTTCACATCAAAATCCATGCTAAATTTGGACCAGATACAACGATTATTTACTGTGTAATTTCCCCACATACATAAGGAATGAAACATACAACCCCAAATCTGAAATATTTGAGAAAATTTACACCAAAAGCAGTGATTTGTTAATTTGATTTGTGTTTCATTAAAAGTGTAAGGCCCCACAAAACAATACCAACGATGGACATTGCAGTGAGGTGAAGGATTCCCGTGTTCTTTTGACTAACTTTAATTCGAGCTTTTTCCTGGCTGGTGTGAATCTCAATATAATGGCTATTTTTTCTCCGTCCAAAGACGGGGCATAGAAACGCAACAGATACGATTAATCTGACTCCATAAAACAGTAAAAATACCAAATTTAGTTGTATCCTCCTTAAATATCTGACTCCAAATTAGAATTGATAGTTTTGGGACAGCATGCGTGAATCTCAAGACAGCTATGCCATCAGACTTGGCAGTGGAAGCCATCGTTGCTCAGCAAATATGCCCCCAGGGTTAATAAGCACAGCTGTCCTGGCTTGATTCGACCATAATTCCATTGGTTTGAGGGAAATACCATGATAGCAGCATCGAGGCATAAACAAAGTAGCCTGGAGCGTGAACGTATCACAAACCCAGGTTTACGTATACCCAAGGGCCCCTTAAAGGGTTTGTAAACAATAAACTTAATATGTTTTTAAAAAGTATATTTTGTATATATAACCTCATTAAAATCAATAAAAAAATATATAGGCAGTTTATCTTTTCTATAAATAAACAAAATAATGTCTGTGTCTGCACAGCCACAAAGTTAATTAGGAGCCTGTGACGTCATCCGATGACGTCAGAGAGGTCTTCATCTTGCCTAGCCGCTATCAAGGTCTATCAAGGTCGGGGTGGTGTTATAGCGTGTCTGATGGTTGGCGCGTGCAGAAAATATGGGTGACTACGATGGTTATCTTGGAAATAAATTTTAAAGGCATGAGAAAGCAGAAAGTTCTGCTAGGTAATTTTGTCTATAGGCACAGGTCAAATAAATCAGAGAGAGAGAGAGTGAGAGAGATTTTCCCCACAGACACACTTCAAATGTCCTGAGAGAGAGAGAGAGAGATGGTCACCGAAATAAAAAATTCAACTTAGAGACAACGAGAGAGCTCAACCTAGTTACAGCATGGCATTCCGCAACACTCGGTGAACTCAGTACACTTCAGTAAAGAGACTGCTCTGCTTGAATCAGCAACCTATCAGCCAATCGGAAAATAGTATTTCTTGTTGCTAGGTGAAATAGCAGCGCCAAATCACATTCTTCACTCGCGCTCTCCATGTAGTGTATTTTGGCTGAAAACAAACCCTGCTCCGATCCGGTGTCATAGGTGGTACTGCAACATCTCTTGTTTGTGACTAACAAAGCGATACAAATACAGAAAAGAATTATTTAATTTAGTCTTTATTATACTGGGGAGTCCCACTGAAATAATGTTTAGCCATACCTGTAGTTTTTTTATCTTGTTCAAAATCTATCAACTACTCCAGGTAGCAAGTTGAAATCAAATTTTTAAGCTCATGTCAAACAGCATTCGCGAATGCCGTAGCTGGCCAGCTAACTCATATTCGTGATGCGAAGCACAGCTGTTAGCTGTGTTGTAAAATGCTTGATGTTTGCAAAGTAAAAGGAAGTATACACGCAACATGCAGATATAAGATAGATAGTTGTACATCGCAACGTTTAATTGCTCGCCTACTTGAGCTACCACTTCTGACAATGAGATGCGACGGATAACGCGGTCAGCATTCATTCTGCAAATAGCCTACAGCGCGCACAAAACTTCCGCGACCGATCCTGGTGTGCTATCTAGTGATAGAATACTGTAATTGCGCGTATAAATTTGCAGCTCCACATCCACTGGCAGACACAAGCGCAAAGATACACCTTTGTTCAAAATCCGGATAATCCGTAAATGATGAATTCAATTAATATTTAATTTGAAACGAGTAACCGAGTTGCCAGTGTCAAAGTAAGGAAGTGAAAGTATACTTTATCAACCCCCCCAGAGAATCTCACGCGAGCCTGCATTCAAAACTTGAGAGCCCTGTGTTTCCATCAATGCGATTTTTACCCGGCTCTTGGAGTGGAGCCGCATGCGTATTTTTCTGATTAATTTCACAATAATAGCGTAGTTTAGCCATTTATATGGAAACATGAGGATATGAGGACGCACCATAGGCCGCATGCGATGTCCCGTGTCTGCCCCGCAGCCTGTCGCAACCAGACTTCAGTTGTATTAATGGAAACATAGCTTTATATGGCTGCCCCGGGTCATCAATTAAGACCTCTCTGACGTCACTCGGGTCACGTGACCTTGGTTCTTGCATAAACGCTACAGGGCGCATTTTACATTGTACATTTGGCCTGAGGAAAAAAATTATTTTGAAAAATATGTTTCCAAAACACACATTTTTTGTATTTTTACTATTCAATAACGGATTTTATGAATTAAATGCAGTTATGGAAAGTTAGTTCAGAAACCCTTTAAGGGGTCTAACCGGGTGCCGGCTTAATAATGCGCCAAAAGGGCACCTTTTAAGAGCTAAATCCCCAGGACCGGTATCACACAAACCCTTAAGGGGTAGAACGTAATCCCACATCTAACTTATAAATATTGTTACCTACACATGTCTTGGTAGGAATTTCCCTTTAAGTCCCGGTCGCAACAAGGCTAGAAAGAATATACGAGTGTTAAGAGTCATGGAGACCACGCAAGCTGAAAAAGGAATAACAATAATTTAATTACCAGATAGGCACAAACTTGGATCAAACAAATCAACGCTAGGCCAATTACCAGTTACACATAATTTAGGAAGAATATATATTCATTCCTGCAAAAGATGAATGGCCACGCGGAACTAAAGCCGTACCACGTGGCCCGGGGAGAATTCAGATGCCACCTCCCTCCGCAGAGCGAGGCATCATGTGACTTTCCCCAACTCACCCTTCGCGCGTCTGATCATAATAGGAAAAAAAAAAGGAAGAGAAAAGAAGAGGAGAAGAAGAGCAAGCAGCAAAGAAGAAGGGAAAAAGAGAAGAGCCCCTTCGGTTAGAATCTCCCACCTTTAAAGATTCCAGACCACGCCTCCGAACAAAGTGAGCTTTCCCCATCGAGGTGATAAGGTGATTTTGCATAGAGAGAGGTGAGCGAGATTTGACCACTATAAGATCTTCCCAAACGGGATTATCCATAATTTTAAGGGAAATAGAACATGTTCCATTCAACTCCTTGGATTCTCCCGACAATAAAAAGACCAAACATGATAGGAATATGTGCTAAAATGATGCAGTTGTCATGGAAAAGCCTTAAAATGGAGTATTAAAGTCCAATTGTGTTATAAATATATAAGAGGTTTCTTTATAGGATATTGTACATAAACATATTATGAATTTGACAGAGATTTAGATTGTTTTAAGCAGATAAATGTAACTGGGCTTTAACTTCATTGAGAACAGTGCAAGTTTCAGAGAAGCTGGGCAGCCTGGACAGAATGTGTCTGGCGTCCCGCGGAGTAGAACAAAGGGGATTCTACCCCCACAGCCAGGCAGCAAGAACATCCAGGTTGTAAAACTTACTGCTGGGCCTGAATGGGGCTGGATCAACCAAACCTTCAAATTTTACACGCGTAATGAGCATGTGTTCCAACAATATTATTTTTGACATATGTTGTGAGCCCCATCAAACATTTAGGTTCTACAAAAGCAGTAGGACTGCGCATTATTTGATGTTTCACCTCTTGAATTTTATACATTTTTCAGAATAAACACATTTCGATGAAGGTACTGCTATACACTGTATTAAAAACACTTAGTAAACATTTTTGGACTAAGGACATTGATTGATTTTCATGTTTAAGTATTTCAGGTATACTGTTGTCCCATTCCTCCAGCAAACAAACAAATATTAAGGTGTGCAATCGTCTGGGGTTTTCGTTTTCCTATTTTGCTTTTTAAAACGGGTTGCATGTTCTCAAAGCGGGACAAGTCGGGACTGCAGACAAGCTTGTTCAGTGCCTCATGATGTTTTGCATTGTCTTGTTGACATATCCATGGATGTCCATGGAAAGAATGTTGCCTTGCTGGCAGCATATGTTGCTTCAAAATCTCAATGTTATTTTCAGCATGAACGTCTTCAGCCCAAATGTCACCAAATTTTCTGATGACATGCTGTATGGAAGATACAGAAGAAGCCTCTTACCTTTTATTGCATAATTGCTCTCAATCTCTTCCCATGTCAGATTGCCCGATTAACAATCAAATCATTAATTTACTGAATCAAGAACAAAACATAAGCCGATAATGATGAAGAAATTTTCCATCAAGAAATGACGAATCTCCAGGCTTCACTTCAGAGGGAAGAATGATGGCGGACAAATTTTCCCTGTTTTTTTGGCCTTTTTTCAAACATATTTCCCTTGCATTGCTTTAATTTTACTGAATTGCATAATTAATATGGCATTATGTAATTTGAAGTGAGTCAGTCAAAAGAAATGTTTTGGTATAGTGGCACGTTCTGGCAAAAAGGACTTTCCAGATGGAATTCATTAAAACAAGTATGAAATACTCAGATCCCCCGCCTCAGGATGGCTGATGTTCCAAAACGAAATTCAGGAACAGCAGAAAGCATTTTCCAAAAATGGATGATGGATGGACGTATGAAAAGGCAAATCTACAGAAAAAGCTGTATGTGGAATACTTTAGAAACAATGTTCCTCAACGTCAAATTGCAAAGGCATTGAAGGTCTCATCATCGACAGTGCATAACATCATCAAAAGATTTAGAAAAACTGGAAAAATCTCTGTGCATAAGGGACAAGGCCAAAGACCTTTACTGGATGCTCTTTTCAGGCCCTCAGACACCACTGCATTACTCACTGGCATGATTCTGTCATTGAAATTACTAAATGAGCCCAGCAATACTTAAGAAACCACTGTCTGTAAACACAGTCCACTGTGCCATCCACAGATGCCACCTAAAAATCTATCATGCAAAATGGAAGCCATTGTTGAGCATGATCCAGAAGCGCCGCTGTGTTCTGTGGGCCAAGGCTCATTTAAAATGGACTGTAGTGTCCTGTTGTCAGACGAGTCCAAATTTGACATTCTTGTTACAAATTATGAGTGTTGTGTCCTCCTTGCTCAAGAGGAGAAAGACCACCCCTCCTGTTATCAGCATTCAGTTCAAAAGCCAGCACCTCTGATGGTATGGGGATGCATTAGTACATATGGTGTGGGACACTTGCATGTATTAAAAAGTACCATGAATGCTGAAAGGTATATAAAGGTTTTAGAGCAACATATGCTCCCCTCCAGATGACATATATTCCTGGGTAGGCCTTTCAGCAGAACAATGCAAAACCACATACTGCAGCCAATACAACAGCATGGCTTTGTAGTTGAAGAGTCTGTGTCCTGAACTGGCCTGCCTGCTGTCCTGATCTTTCACTGATTGAGAACATTTGACGCATCATTAAATGAAAAGTCCGTCAAAAGAGACCCAAAACTCTAAAGCAGCTGGAAGTCTGTATTAAACTAGAGTGGGATCAAATTCCAATGGCTAAACTCAAGAAACTTTTCTCCTCAATGCCCAGACGCCTCCACTCTGCCTTAAAAAGAAGAGGGGGTGCTACACCGAGGTAAACATGCCCCTGTCCAAACTTTTTTGAGACCTGAAGCAGCCATCAAATTTGAAACAAGCTCATTTTGTGGATAAAATTTAAAAATTTCTGTTTCAACATTTCCAATGTTATCTCTGTTCTATTGCGAATAAAATACTGGCTGGTGTGATTTGAAAGTCATTGCGTTTTGATTTTATTCACAATTTATACTTTGTCCCAACTATTTCAGAATTGGGGTTGTACATTGTTTCATGATACTTACCCAGTATGATGACAGATGCGGCCTTCCAATTGTTTGAGCAAAACGGGCAAAATGTACTTCCAGACTAAATAGCCAAGATGCGCGCGTCTACAGGGGCATATGACTTCTCTTTTCGGGTTTTTTTATTTTGTTACATTTTTATGTAAATATAAACTGTTTGTGATTAAAGAGAAACATGTCTGGTTATGTAATTAATTTTTTGTTTGTAGTATATTCAAAGGAGCAATATGTAAGAATTTAATGTTGATTAATCATGAAATGGCCCTGATATATCACCAGACATTAAGGAATGACATTAATTTCAAATACCTACATCACATAGTCCAACTAGAATATTCTCACAACAAAAACGAAGTTGCAGCCCTCAACTAATGTTTATGTTGACATTTTGTGTTTTGGCCTGTTGCACTGCCCTCCACCAATCTCACAATCACGAAGTCAGTAATATTTCGGCATCCAGGTTGCCGGATACCACTGAGCTGCAGCTACCAGCGTTTCGGAGCACAAATGTCTGACGTTACTAAGGGCTCTAATTTCGTAGACCAGGCGCAGGCATGCACTGCGCCAACGGGGTGTGTCCAGGCGTATGTGGCAATTTCGTGCCCAGCGTAGCCTGGCGCAAGTACTCCTCTGTCCGGCCTCTGCCTCTCCTTCTAGCGCAAGTTGGCAAAGAAGGCGACGCAGCCGAGTCAAATCTTGCTCACTGGCAAGAGAAACGATGGATAGCGTGTTCCCATTAGTTACAAACTGCTGCTGCTTTAAATTTTGGGATTAACATGCATGGACAATAATGCAAGATACGTGACACATTTATTTTCAATATGTGATCTTAACTCAGTACGAGATCATATCAATCAGGCTGTATTCCTTTCCCTCACTGAAGACGATAAAACCTAAGTGACAATAATAGTAGCCTAGTATTAAACCGCTTGCACACTGGATGCAAAACAAATTTTTCGCTCGACAGATTGCGTCTTGTGTCCAAAAGTCTGACAGGGTTTTAATAAATCTCCGTGTCCGACAGTCTATGATTGCTTTTAATTTCTTCAAATCTGCTCACTCTTTTAGATATTAAACGTGAATGTTTTGATAAGAGGGCTCAGTTCTTCAATTTTCTGTGTAAGCTCTGTTCAATAAAGTGAGTCGACACTGGCGCGAGACAATGTACAATGCCTCCGTGTCTGACAGCCAAAAACAAGAGGACGATTAGAACCGATCGATAACGAAATAAAGAATAAAAAGAAACATTTTAACAACAGAACATCCAATGAACACTGCGATTTATTTATTGGCGGGTCATCTTTGTAGGATATCCTGTTTGTTGGTTTTTATTCTTTATTTCATTATAAATCTGTTCTCATATCAATACTTTTACTTTTTGCTGGCTGGTGGACATGGAGTATTTTGCATTTCGTATCGGACAGTCTTGATTGTGCATGCGATGATTTCTTCACACTGTCAATGGTCATGGAATTGATTTGCTCACGCACTATTTTATCTCTGCTGTGGAAATAAAGCGTGAATCTGTTCGGTCCATCTGGCTAATTTTCAAAAGAAAGACCGATTAAAGACTGCCGTCTATCTTCAACGAAAACAGACGAAAGAGTTGATAAAAGTCGATAGCTATCAATTTGCATTTTGTGAAGGTCGAACACAAACATAGCCAAGTTTGCACGTCGAATAATTCCTGGAATACTCTTAAAAAATTAGATCTTTTATGACTTTCGGACACGGAGCTATATTAAAACCCTGTCCGACTATCGCGTCTTTGCATTGACTTTGTCTGTAATCAGTCGTGCGAAAAATTCGTTTCGCGTCCAGTGTGCAAGCGGCTTTAATGAGCATAGAACGCAAGCATTCGATATATATATACAGTTTGTGGTTGGCTGAGAAAGATGTGAAGTCGTTAGTTTGCATCACAGATTCAGCTGCGTTGATTAAGCCAGGTCAAGTTTCCATTACGCGTGGCAACCGTCTTTAATCTGACATCAGGACAATCGATTTAGATACTATAAGTTATAATATAATTTAATTATTCAGATGGTTACATTAAATAGTGCTTCCTGTAATTATTTCTTGCATTGAAATGTGCCTGACATTCTGTAAACCTGCCTGTGAGATTTCGGTGACGTGTGCGCACTCTGCGCCGGTCAGCCAAATTACCACTGCACGGAAATTTAACCAGGTTGGAGCTGGCGAGTTTTCTGCGCAACTCCAGCGGAGTCTTTTTCTACGAAATTATCACTGCGTCTTGATGAATATGTGACACCTCCCCCTACTACGCCGCCACACCCATCTCGGCGCACCTTCTTCTGCCGAAGGCTGCGCACCTCACGAAATTACCACTAAGCGGGCTGCGCCGTACGAAATTACCACTGCGCGGGCTGCGCCTCGCTACGACACCTGCGCTGCGCCAGGAAATTAGAGCCCCAAGGGTCAAAATGAAAATGTGCCAGTAAGCCGCGGGCCAAACATAGCAATTTTAAGGGAGAAAAAAAAATTTATTATCAATAATAAAATTCCATTAATTATAGTTCAATAATTCAATAAATGCATTCTTTCCTATCAGTGCAAATAACATGCTCCATTAAAAATCATTCATATGGCAAAATAACAATAAAGCCATAGTTAGAAGGACAACAAACAATAATTACAGTCACAAAATTGCAACTATATAGTGCAAAATGTCAATAACAACAACAACAAACCATGTTTTTTCAACACAGCGAACTGCTACCACTAGTGGGACATATGAAGCTAATCTTTGGACATTACTAGCCTCTCAATGTTAGCTTGCAGCAGGATCACTGACAAGGTGAGTAAGTCATCAAGGTCAGTCAGGGTACCTCTGAGTCAGGACTAGTTGAACTTCATGACCCTGAAAGTCTGCTCACAAATCTAAGTGCTGCCAAACAGTGAAAGCATCACCTATGTCATGGTTTTGGAGGCTGGTGGTGGCTTTGAGAGCTTTCTTGGTTGCTCTCGTCCGGGACATTATCATTTGGCCCACTATCGGATTCTTGGGTCAGCTGGCATTAATTGGGGGCGGCGGCCAGATTCTATTTAAGCCCAAGCTCAGCCCAAGTGTCAGTGTTTTGTTTGCACTTTAGCCCATAAGGTCTCTAGTGAGAAAGTTGTTGAGGTATTAGCTGCAAAAGAGGAAAGTACTAGATAGCAAGGGAGTCTTTCTGTTTTTCCTCTTTCTGAGCACCGTCTGGTGCTAATTCTTTTTATCACAGTTTCCGAGATTTTTTCCCTTTCAATTCGTTCTTTCATACTTGCTTTGCTTGCTTATTGTTATACGGACTGGATCTAGGTTCTTTGGAGTCTCTCTCTCTGATTTCTGTCTGTGATTGCCTCTTATTTTGCTATTCCTCCTTTCATTCCAGCCACAGCATTTGGCATCCCAAAAAACCGACCATCACAACCTATGCATGGTTCTTAATGTGTGGGTACCTTTGCAGTGAGACCTGTGTGGAGAAATCCTTCAGATTCAGTGACATGAATTTATCTTTTAACTCAGTATCACAGTGAAACTCAATCAACTCCTTTTGAATGTGGTTTGGGACAGAGACAGGGCTAACATTGAAGGGTTGACGACGGAATAGTTCCATATCTCCAGCACTTTTTCTAAAGTCCATAAAACGAACATTAAACTCCCTATTTAGGTTGCTGACAAGTCCTGCATATTCAGGCAGCCTCTCTTCTATCAGGTTTATTTCTCTCAGACTGGGGAGGTGAGCCAAGTTTCCTGGGAATAAAATAAACAGACTGAATAAACAGTCTTTTTAGTGCTGAAATTTCATAGCTGGCCCGTGTCGCGCTGTCCCAGATAGCTGAGGGCCGTGCTAGGGCACTTTACCGTGAACAAAGTTAAGCTAGTAGCTCGCTGGACCTCTTCATGGTACTTTGAAAACACTGCATGTTTCGTCTTGTAGTGGCGACGTATATTGTACTCCTTTTGTACAGCCACAAAATGATTACAGATGAGACGGACTGCTTTAGAGTTAATGTTTGTGAAAAAAATATTTTACCTCCCATGCTGGGTTAAAATGCCTCTGGTCTGTATGCCACTGCCTATGGTGCTGTTGGTGTATGTTGATCTGGTTAAGCCTGCAAAATTAACGCTGCAGGTGCAAAGGCTCGTGGGGGATCTTCCCAAATTAACAAAACTCATTTATATAACTGTGAGGTATTGATCAGGAACCAAATGCGAGTACACAGGATTGCAATATTAACGGCTTTTATTGAACCAGGGGGGTACCCCCGCAGGGCAGAGGGCAACAGCACAGAGTCCGCAATCCAAAAATCAAAATCCAGTGAGGCAGAACAGGAATCGTAACCAGGGCAGCAAACACAACAACCGTAGTCAGGCAAAACGGATTTGGTACACAGGCAATGGTTTGTGGGAGAGGCAAACTCATAGACCAGAAGGGCAATCCGAATCGTAACCCGGGCAGCAATCCACAAGAATCGTAGTCGGACAAAAAAGGGTTCTTTCACACAGAGGTAACAGTAATCCAATAAGGGGAAGCCAAAAATCAGTAGTCGGGCAATCCAGTCAGAAACTCAATGAATAACAAGGCGAGAGAATAGCTGCGCAGGTAAACACGGGAAACAATCTGACAGAGAATGGCAGTGAAAAGACACCTAATATACACTTCTGCGGAGATCACATGGGGAGAATCACAGGTGCAGGAAGTTAGACTGATTACAAAGGAAAGGCACATGAGGGAGAACTTAATTACATGGAATTGACAAAAGCCAAAACGTGGACAGGGAACACGAGACATTCCTATAAACAAACATACGGCTCCAGTCACGGAGTTTCTAACGTGCATAGATAATGAGAAACAGGACAGCGCGATGAGGTGTGCGCTTACACAGAAGATGCAGCAAAGGTAATCAGGGAGAGCAAAGAGGCGGAGATTAGAACAGGGCGAGTGCTGAGAGCTAGTTAATCAATTAGTAACTGCAACTATACAAATCCTTGATGCTCGTTAAGTTAGTACTATATACAAGGTTAGTTGCAGTTAGTAATCTCAGGAGATAATACACTGCCCGGCCAAAAAAAAGTCACCGTTTGGGAACTAATGAACAAATTCTATAATTGGATCATTATTGCGGTTATTAATATGTTTCAGCTGGAAATAAGTATTTTAACCCTGACTGATGAACTGCTACTCATTTCTTAAAAAATCATGTCGGAAGACACATCCCTTGATGGTGGAAAAAATGTTACAGTATCTCAGAATGGGCAAGTTATTGGCTTGTATTTAGCAAAGAAAACCATGAATGACAAAAACAAGTATGAGGAATCATTTTCACAAACAAATTTGCCACCACAAAGTCCTGACCTTAAACACATTAAAAGTTACTGGGATGTGCTCAAGAAAGACCACCGAGTGGTTCAACCATTATGTCGAGAGGATAAGATCTCGGCCAAAAATTATGGCATTTCTGATAGAAGATAAATGTTCTGGCATTGCATATAGTTGTCAAAACAATGACGAGACGAATATGCACTGTAATCAAAGCCACAGGGGTTCCAACTAAATATTTGAGTGAGAGACTTTTTTTTTGGCCGGGCAGTGTAATAATGAAACTGTTAGTATTGTTAGTAGATATAAAAGCAGAGTGAAGCCAGCAAACGAGATCGGAAGGAATTTTAAAACCAGAATCCAATAAATCACCCAAAGAGTGAAACACAAGACTGGGGCTGTGTGCAATGACTAGACATGAGACCAGACGGGGGAGACAAAGTGCAAAGCAAAATGGAAAACAAGAACCGAAATGTGACTATGGCAAAATGTAAAACATGGAAAAGTAAACTATGACAACACATGACAAATCAAAGTAACAAATCACAATATATAATACAAAGAATAGTCAGACATAAGCAATGGTCAAGGAATATGCATGGGTCAGACAAAACATGGCACTAGGCCAGGCACAGAACTTACAACAAAAATATAAACGCAACACTTTTGTTTTTGCTCCCATTTTTCATGAGATAGACTCAAAGATCTAAAATTCATTCCAGATGCACAATATTACCATTTCTCTCAAACATTGTTCAAAAATCTGTCTAAATGTGTGATAGTGAGCACTTTTGCTTTGCTGAGACAATCCATCCCACCTCACAGGTGTGCCACATCAAGATGCTCATCAGACACCATGATTAGTGCACAGGTGTACCTTATACAGTCCACAATAAAAGGCCACCCTGAAATGTGCAGTTTTGTCTCACAGCAAAATGCCACAGATGGCGCAAGCATTGAGGGAGCGTGCAATTGGCATGCTGACAGCAGGAATGTCAACCAGATCTGTTGCTCGGGCATTGAATGTTCATTTCTCCACCATCAGCCGTCTCCAAAGGCGTTTCAGAGAATATGGCAGTACATCCAACCGGCCTCACAACCGCAGACCACGTGTAACCACACCAGCCCAGGACCTCCACATCCAGCAGGTTCACCTCCAAGATCGTCTGAGACCAGCTACTCAGACAGCTGCTGAAACAATTGGTTTGCATTATGTTATGGCCCCAATTTGTTATTACATTTAGAACATAACAGCAACAGCAACAGCAAGGGATGACAGACACAGTTTTAAAAACTTAAACCCATTTAATGAACAAAGACAACAACTAACAATAACCTACAACTAATGACCAAGATTGAATATATATATTAAAAAAACAGAAATATTTACAGTCCCTTGTTTTGGTGGGGTGGCTTGGTGATGTCCTGGGTGAGGAAAATGCTCAAACGCAGGCAAAAATCCCCAAAAGAAACTTCACAGGTCTTGAACAGAAATGACAGGTCTGGTCACATGTATCCTTCTCCATGCAATTTCTCCTACTACTTTACTGTCTCAATTCTACTCGTTATATACTCTTTTGCAGACCCCACCCACATTTAGACCCCTTTTTTTTATTTTCTGGGACTTTCCCCAGACATGCCCAGGACATGTCTAAACCTAGCTCCAGTCTGGGCTAAATAAAAAAAAGGTAAATACTGCCATCTAGTGGCCTATATTCACATTACAATAACCAAAGAATTTCCGCACAAACTGTCAGAAACCGTCTCAGGGAAGCTCAACTGTATGCTCGTCGTCCTCATCAGGGTCTTAACCTGACTCCAGATCGTCGCCGTAACAGACTTGAGTGGGCAAATGCTCACATTCGATGGCGTCTGGCACGTCGGAGAGGTGTTCTCTTCACGGATGAATCTCGGTTTACATTGTTCAGGGCGGATGGCAGACAGCGTGTGTGGCGTTGTGTGGGTGAGCGCTTTGCTGATGTCAATGTTGTGGATCGAGTGGCCCATGGTGGTGGTGGGGTTATGGTATGGGCAGGCATCTGTTATGGACAAAGAACGCAGGTGCATTTTATTGATGGCATTTTGAATGCACAGAGATACCGTGATGAGATCCTGAGGCCCATTGTTGTGCCATACATCCATGAACATCACCTCATGTTTCAGCAAGATCATGCACGGCCCCATGTTGCAAGGATCAGTACACAATTCTTGGAAGCTGAAAATGTCCCAGTTCTTGCAAGGCCAGCA
Organism: Gymnothorax reevesii; assembly: GCA_029721435.1. Taxonomy (NCBI): domain Eukaryota; kingdom Metazoa; phylum Chordata; class Actinopteri; order Anguilliformes; family Muraenidae; genus Gymnothorax; species Gymnothorax reevesii. Next base: position 87,034,112 of record CM056575.1, read on the forward strand.
TACTCACCGGACATGTCACCCATTGAGCATGTTTGGGATGTGCTTGACCGGCGTATACGACAGCGCGTACCAGTTCCCACTAATATCCAGCAACTTCGCACAGCCATTGAAGAGGAGTGGACCAACATTCCACAGGCCACAATTGACAATCTGATAAACTCTATGCGAAGAAGATGTGTTGCACTGCATGAGGCAAATGGTGGTCACACCAGATACTGACTGGTTCTGAGTCCCCAGACCCCCAATAAAGCAAAAACTGCACATTTCAGGGTGGCCTTTTATTGTGGACAGTCTAAGGTACACCTGTGCACTAATCATGGTGTCTGATGAGCATCTTGATGTGGCACACCTGTGAGGTGGGATGGATTGTCTCAGCAAAGCAAAAGTGCTCACTATCACACATTTAGACAGATTTGTGAACAATGTTTGAGAGAAATGGTAATATTGTGTATCTGGAATGAATTTTAGATCTTTGAGTCCATCTCATGACAAATGGGAGCAAAAACAAAAGTGTTGCGTTTATATTTTTGTTGAGTGTAAAACATGGCATGAGCATGGTCAAGGCAGAACAGAATCACAACAATAAAATTAAGGAAATTATTGACTGTAAAAGGAAAATAGAAATTTTATATGTGTGCAGTGCACCAAATGTGTTATAACACTGTGTTAAATTGTTAACGGGCTTTATTTTTTCAAGTTGATATGAACAGCAGCATCATGAGTGGGGTGTGTAGCTCCATACAGCCCTATATAAAGTAATGGAGACCAACAATTTAGGTACAATGTGCGAGACTGCAAAACATATAATCCACGATAAACATGAATTTCTAGACAGCCCGTTGGCGGGCCAAATTTCCTCTAAACCTATGCTACAGGCAGTGCGGTACAGTGACAACAGAGGATGTTGCTAAGGAAGGAAATCTTACTTTGGTTGTGAACAGTGCTGGAAATAAAAGGGAAACAGAATGCCGATATTCTTGGACCGTTTCATGATAAACAATATTTCAGTATGTTTAGGTATCGTGGTAAAAATGTTGCATTGGTTATACTCCCTTCACCAAATATCATACAGCCTGAAAAAAGTCCACTCAGATGTGTGCGCACTCACATAATATTTTTCATGATAAGTTCCCTGTGATATATTTTTTAAATAATATTTAATCATTTCAATGTCCAGATGCAAGGCATTACTGAAATCTTTCCCTCTAGCTGTAAATGATATATAAACTTCGAAGTATATTACAAAACTAGGTTTCTTTGCACAGGTTTTGGTATTCATGCATTGAGTTAGCCTTCCAGCCAACACATCAAAGTATTATTTCCAAGAAAATTGCGATATTATTTATTTTTATTAGTGAATTGTATTGCAATTTTTATTTACCTGTCAAATGCTGCCAAATATCTTACATCAAAAAATACAACGATTTGGACAGTGAAAAACATAATCAAGGTAGTTTCTGCCTTGTTAGAAATAAATTAAATTATGGTGCTGCATTTTGCATGTATTAGGTCACACTTTGCATCATTTTTCCTTTTTACTTTTAAGACAGTTAAATGCACTTTTCCATCTCAGTAATATAATAATCATGGTTTGTCCTGTAGGTTTTTTGTTCGATTTACCAGATGTAAAGCATTGAATGTTTATGTACCCTTGCTTAATATTTTAATAATTTTGAAAACTCGATTTAAAGCATTCATATTTATCACTACAATATCCAAATTGTATGCCTGCTTAGAACATTCAACTTTACAACAATGAAACTATTCAATTACATTATACAAATAGCTGCAAACAGTGTCTATATACAGCTTGCAATTAAAAATCTGTTATAATTGGGTATAATAATAGTAATAATAATAATCATCATCATCATCATCATCATGTTTTGATTGAAATGCAAACATCTATGTGTTATAAAGAGTTAATTTGGGTCTCTTCTATAGCAGGATTGTATTTTGTACATACCTGAAATGGAAAAACTCAGACAAAAATGACAGTTTTTTTTTCTTCAAATAAGTGAGGTAAAAGCGTTAAAACTCTGACTTCCTTGTATTCTTTGCCTCCCCAAAAACTCAACTTAATTCTACCAAAAACAACATAACTCAAGAGTGGTTGTAGAACCGGTTATATGTTCAAAAGGTTCGCCTTATTTAATTGTTTAGCCAATCAGAACGCTAGGACTGGTCAGGCAGTAGGGAATGCGAGGGACTGTGCACAGTGATCAGGCGGAGAGAAGCAGCAAGAAAAGTTTGTGGAGACTGTTGGTTCTAACAGTCTAATTATCAGCAGTATTTCAAGTTTCTGTGATGATACGCTCAGGAACCAGTCGCGAGAACCAAGCAGTGCAGTAGATGTGATTTTATTAAGCGAGGGGGAAAACCCCCGCAGGGCAGAAGGCAAAGGTACAAAGTCCACAATCCAAAAGAAAAAAAATTAAAATCACAATCCAGTTGGGCAAAAACAGACTCGAAAACCAGGGCAGCAATCTCGTGGTCGGGCAAAAATAGGTTCAGTACACCGGCACAGGAATGTCAGAGAAGCAGAGGCCAAAATCCAGTGGGTGTAGTTCATACCGTTAACAGGGCAGCAAACACAAGACTTGTAGTCGGGCAAAAAAGGGTTCAAAAACACAGATGCAACAATAATCCAAAACTCAAAGCCAAAAATCGTAAACAGGGACGGTCCAGTCAGAATAGAATCACTGAGTGTACAAGGCGAGGAAAAGCGTGGCACAAGCAAACTGAGAGAAACGTTTTGATGAGGAAATGCTGTGAGACGACTCCTAATATACACATGCAGCAAGTCACATGCTAAACACAACACAGGTGCCGGAAGTCAGACTAATTACAAAGGAGCAAACATGAGCGAGAACCTAATCACATGAAATGGGCAAAAGCCAAAACGCGGACAGGGATCACAAGACAGCCTATAGACCAGGGGTGTCAAACTGACCCGTAAATGGGCCAAGAGGCTGCAGGTTTTCACTCCAACAATGCAGAAGCGCACCTGATACAACTAATCAGTTGTGCAGGCCTAGATCAGTTGATTAAATCAGTGCTTTCAGGTAAGCTTCTGCTTGGTAGGATTGAAGACCTGCAGCCTCTTGGCCCGTTTACGGGTCAGTTTGACACCCCTGCTATAGACAGAACAAACAGATCCGGTTAGGGATTTCTATGTGCACAGAGTGAGTGGCAGAACAGTGATTAGACAGGTGCAGAGAATCTGCAAGAAACACAGCAAAGTAAATAGAGTGAAGGCAAGAGGCGGAGACTAGAACAGGGCGAATGCTGAGAGATCGTTAGTCAATTAGTAGAGTGCAGCTATACAATCCCTGGTCCTCGTTAGTAAGTTAGTATTATTAACAATGTTAGTTAAGGTTAGTGACTTTATCAAAAACAACTAACTGTTAGTACGGGTTAGTAAAATAGAAAAGCAAGGCGAAGGAAGTAAACGAGATGGGAAGGAATGGTTGAAATCCAGAAACCATTAAATCACTCGAAAGTGTGGCACGCAGTGCTGAGGCTGTGAGCAAACACATGACAGAAGACCAGACAGGGGGAGACAAAGTGCAATGCATGGCAAAAGCAAAAACATGGACCGGAATGTAACTGCAGAAATGGAATATGGCAAAATTAAACTAGACAAGACATGATCATAATCAGGTATCAAAATCACAATACATAATACAGGGCATGGTCAGGCAAAGGAGAGATCGAAATCCAAACAAGACAGAACATAATGAAAAAAAGCAGATCAGGGACATGGCAAAGCAGATCAGAATCATGACAGACAGATCAGAATCACAACAGTTTCTGGAAGTTGTGTGTGTGCTTGATTCATGTAAGTACAGACTTCAATGCAGTAGTGGAATTATATTTCTGTTTAGTCTGTAAAGTTACGTCAAGTTAAGTTACACGAGGGAACGCATCAGCAATTTCTATCGCAGGTCTTTGAGTCTGAAAGACCCACTGTGATGTATTTACTGCAACAAGTTACTGCCTTTTTTGTACTTATACCTTGCACACGTTATTCCCCATAATATGGTGGTAATTGTAATTGTAAGACGTACACTGTGCATATGACAAATGTGAGTGCATGTGCTCGCCTGTGGCCATCACATGCGCATATAACTGTGTTATTACCAGCACGCATAGCCTTGCTTATTCATTTGCAATTTTTCTGTGAATAGTGAGATAGTGGCAATGCAACTGTGGTTATGTGGGTATTGATTATCATTCCTTTATATTGCATTGCAGAACCGCACAACCAAGTGCAAAGTTACCGTCATTAAAGAGAAGATTCTGGAACTTTCAGCACTCTGGTCCACCTGAGTGGAGTGACATCATTATTCAGTTCTGATCAACTGACTGTAGCGCTTCACACTACTCCTGAACGGAAAATCTTAAAGTCCTTCAAAATTCTCCATTTCAATATAGGATCATTTGAAAAAATATGACAATAAATTAAAGACTAATTAAATGATGCAGTGACTGCATTTCATTCTTTAAAGTGTAAGATTAGTATATTTTTATTTATTCATTCATTTATTTATTAACAAGGTGTCATTTTACAATCTCATGAGCATCAGTAAGTATACATTTTGACCACAAGAAGGTAGTGTTGTATAACAACAACAACAAAAAAAATAGTGCTGTTTTGAAAGTGTGAAGTGCTTCTTTAGATCGGTCAAGATTATGCTGAAATGTAAGATAAAGAAGGTTGAATTCAAAGGTGTAAGGGTACAAAATGTAAATAAAAAAATAAGTAAATACTTGCTTTCAATTATGCTGTGAGCCACATATAAAAAATGTAATTTAAGTTTTGATTGAATCCTGTTCCTGCAGATGCACATGCATGTAATAATGTAAAGCATGTGTGTAGAAGCTACTCAGGGTAAAATATCCTGTGAATTCATATTTTAAGCAACATGTTTGAATTAATTGTTTTCTAAGATATCTGCAAGGATGTGGACAGCTTGCAGATATTTTTGCTGCCATTACAATATATTTTTTGCATCAACAATTTGAGGGATGATTTATACCGAACAGGTCTCAGTATAAAACATTTATTCTCTCTTAACTCATTGAAAGCATGTGAGAAAGGCCAAAACAACAGCCTGAACATTCCTTCTGAAAAACCAGATCATCAGCAGATTTAATTTTTCTGAAGTACATCTTCAGAAGGATATCAATACCATTTACTGAATATGGCTTCTATTAGAGAAAAATTTGGATGAAGTCGCACATGAGATCAAGCCTGATGTTTGAATGTGTGTTTGCAGCTTGCATTCCTGTTTAGTTAGAGCTCCATGCCTAGCTCTAACTAACCAAGCTGCAGATACATGAGTCAGTACTCTGATCCTGGCCTGTTTCCAGCAGGCATTATTGGCCTCCGGCCCATCATAGGCTGAGCCAGTCCGAGCCAGTCCCCATTTCCTCTCATAAAAAAAAACCCGACAATTTCATTCACAGTCTTCAAAGAGTCCAGCATGCAAATGGTTGACTAAGTACGCATACGCGTCTACCTACTATATAAATTAGATTGTAGCATACAATGTAGGCATGGATATGTGTAAATCAGTGTATGTGCATGCATACGCAGACGTGTTCGCCACAAGTGTGTTGATTTAGGCCTCATGGGATTGGCCATATTTATCAGGTCAGAAATACTTGGTCAAGAATTTGTGAAAGGGAAATGAAAGGTTTCTACAGTATGGGAATTTCAGACTGAGTATAACCTATTTTAGGAATTTAGACTGACAGAGTAGCCTGAAAAAGGAAACTGCAGCCAAAAAATAAACAAATTCTTTTTGTAACTACATCAGTTTGAGACTGAAATATTATCATTTTTAGAGTGGTTTGACCATCCTCGTCCAAGAAAATAAATTCTAAAAACTCGAATTGAACACTATGGGCGACGCCATATTGTCATGTTTTCCAAGCTGGACCTGCACAACGCCTTCCACCTGGTCCGCATCCGAGAGGGGGATGAATGGAAGACGGCATTTAACACCCCTACGGGGTATTAGGAATATTTGGTTCTTCCCTTCGGATTGGTAACGCCCCAGCTGTGTTCCAGGGTCTTGCCAATGATGTGTTGAGGGACATGATAAATAAATTTGGGTTTTTATACCTTGATGACACACTCATTTTTTTCAAAACCCAGGAGGAACATGTCAATCAGGTCCGACAAGTCCTGAAGCACCTTCTGGAGAACCGCCTTTTCGTGAAGGCCGAGAAGTGCAAATTCTCCGTAACTACCACAGCCTTCCTGGGTTTCATCATCTCAGCCGGTGCCATAAGCATGGACCCCTCCATAGTTGTTGCTGTCACAGAATGGTACAGACTCACAGACCATTAGTTTTTACAGCGTTTTTAGGGATTTGCTCATTTTTTACCGAAGATTCATCCGTAACTATAGTACTGTTGCTGGCCCTCTCACATACCTAACATCAAGCAAATTCAAATTTCAATGGAACGATGAAGCTGAGAATGCTTTGAAAGATCTTAAGAGGCGTTTCACTACAGCTCCCATTCTTACTATCCCTAACCCGGATGCCCAGTTCATTGTTGAAGTTGACGCCTCTAATGTTGGCATAGGAGCCATTCTGTCCCAGAGGTCTGAGAAAGATAACAAAACTCACCCATGTGCTTTCTATTCTCATTGTTTGAGTTCCACAGAACAGAATTACGACATTGGCAATCAGGAGCTGCTGGCTGTCAAACTGGCGCTGGAAGAGTGGAGACAGTGGCTCGAGGGCCAAACTCCCGTTTCTCGTCTGGACTGATTATAAGAATCTCGAGTACCTGCAAACGGCTAACAGAGTGAACCCTCATCAGGCCAGGTGGGTTTTGTTCTTTTCCAGATTTAATTTCCATCTTGCATATCGCCCAGGCAATAAGAACGTCAAACTGGATGCATCTCGGCTTTTTGAGCCCCCTGACAAGGAACTCTGCACAGACACCATCCTTCCGCAGGAAGTTTTTGCTAATGCCATTGGTATGGACATTGAAAAAGAGGCGAGAGATGCTCTTCATGACTCTGTCGCTCCCAGTGTTTGCCCTACCAATTGCCTGTTTGTCCCCATCTCCAAACATCCCCAAGTTTTGGAATAGGGACATGCCTCTAATCTGTCCTGTGACTCAGGAGTCAACAGAACTCTAGACTTCATTGCACGTCATTTCTGGTGGCCAGATATGCGGAAGGATATCTAGGACTAAATCTCTGCCTGCTCGGTCTGTGCCAGTCTAAAGTTTCTCACCAGCCCCCTCATGGCCTACTTCAACACTTGCACACACCCCATCGCCCCTAGTCACATATTTCATTAGATTTCATCACTGGCTTTCCCTCCTCCAATCACTGTAACACCATTCTCATAACTGTTGAACAGCTTTTGAAAATCGATCATTTCATTCCCCTCACTAAGCTCCCCACTGCACAAAAAACCGCAACTTTACTCATTCAGCACGTCGTCCGATTCCATGGCATCCCCACCGGCATTCGACATCGTCTCGGATCGTGGTCCACAGTTCACTGCCAGGTTTTGGAAAGCCTTCGGCACCTCATTTGGCATTTCAGTTAGCATCACATCAGCATTCCATCCTCAATCTAATAGCCAGACCGAGCAGGCAAATCAATGCATTGAAACTGTTCTTAGGTGCCTCTGTTCCAAAAACCCAGCTTCCTGGAGTCACCAATTACCGTGGGCCGTGTACGCCATCAACAGCCACACCTTCTCCTCTTCCAAGTTGTCTCCATTCGAGTGTTGTGGGTTTTTGTATTACCCGGTTTTCAGTTTATACCATTTATACCATATTCATTGCACTTGTCTCCCCTGTCTCGTGATCTAGTTGGTTCAGTCAGTCTCCCCAGTCTGTGTGCATACCTGCTTTGGGCGATTTCAATGGTTTCTGGTGTTTCACATTATTACTTCAATTCTCGTTAACTTCCTTCGAATTGCTGTTCTAGATTACTAACAAAACTAACATTTGTATTCTGTATCATAGTCTACTAACCCAACTAATCCATGTATATATTACTAACTCACTAATGAGCACTTCGCTGTTAAGTTGCACCGCTACAAATTAGTACTAATTCAGTCTCAGCAATCGCCCTGTTCTAGTCTCCGCCTCTTGCTTGGCTTTCCCTGTCTCTCTCTACGTTTCTGCGAGATCTCTCGCAAGTGCTTAATTGCTTTCCTGCACTCTTTGCACTTACAACTCCCAGACTGGAGCTGTATAATTGTCATAGGATGTCTGCGTGAATCCCGTCCGTGTCTTTCGCCAATTGTTGTGGTTTAGGATTCCCCCATGTGTACCTTCCTTTGTAATTAGCTCTCATCCCATTCACCTGTTCCCTGCATAGCATGTGACTTCCCTTCTGTCTATTTAGAGTCCTCAATGCTGTTCTGACTTTGTCAGAATGTTGATCAATATTTCCTTTAAGCAGAGTCTCGTGTATGCCATTGATTAATGTTTCTCTTCCACCGTTTCGTCCGACCAAGAATTTAGTCATTGCCCTTTTTGTCTTGTTTTGCCATTCTAGATTTTTGACCCATTTTTGTATGACCACGTCTTCTGTGACTGGATGCCCTGTGATGCCCACTGCTTTGGAATTCGACTTCGACTTGGATTTTGTTTTGTGGCTTGGCAATTCTTGTGTCTATTGCTCTTGACCTGGCATTCAATTAGGGCATACGTTTTTTTGGATTTCCCTCTCTTGCTTGTGGATCCTGAACGCACCGTTTCACATATTGCCTGTGCAGGCTCAGCAAAGTTGGTCCCTGATGTCACAATGTCAACTCCAAAAAGACCATATAAGCATTTTACGGAGTTTGCCGAAGTTTTTGTCTCTGTTCTTAGAAATTTTCCTCAATTATGACTAAAGTCCCAGCAAATCATGTCAGACAATAAATCATGTTCAGGAGACTCTGAAAGCTTGAATGAAGTCTTTCCTCAAGAGTTTTTTGAGAGTTTTGTTGAGTTTGGTATACAACCTTATTGATTTGAGCCTGAGATCAGTGTAACCTCCGATACCATTTTCAATGTGATTGGCTCACTTTGAACGAAAAAAGTATTGCACGATGGTACCGAATACATCAAAGTTTCAAATCATCCTTCATAATGTTTTAATTAGAATTCCAAATCAACATTCTGAAAGCTGCACAGCTTTTTCTGAATGTCTACAAAGCATATTCTGCATTGTACCAGATAAAGATTGTGTGATAAGTGTTATACTATTAGTTAAACTTAACCAAACAATTCATCTGTTTCCAGTGTTGTTTTGTTTTGTTTTTAGCTGATGGCTATACACATTAGCTAAGGCAAAAGATGTATCATTATGTTTGCTACTGCAGTACATCAATATATTTAACGAACATATTAGGCAGCACAGTTCAAAGTAGCTATTCAGTTATACAATTCACACTTTATTTTACTCGGCACAGTATGAGCGTTTGATTGGCTGAATGGGCTGTTTTTTGGTTGTCTTTTATTCTGCGTCGTCTTCGTTTAACTTCCTTGTTTTCCCGAGCACAAGGCCCCAAACCAAGGGTCAAGATTTAGGTGCCCTATGTAATGCCGGTACTCCCAGGAGCTATCACTGATAGGTGGAGGTGATTATATAAAGAAGATATACTAGTAAGGGGGAAAGACACAGGAAAAAAGTAATATGTGAATTTGAAAGTTCTGTGGTCATATGGTCATAGAAGAGAAACAATGGGGAGGGATTACCTCCTGTTATGTGATAACTGTTATGATCTGTGATTTCTGCCTGTTCTGTATAATGTTTATTATAATTAACATATTATGTTTATTATAATAAACATATTATAATATGTTTCGCGACCAGGTCATGAATTATGCGACAACTGTTTGCGAACTGGTCATGAACTCGTCGAGACGATGCAGGAGGATGCGTGCCAGTGCGCGCCATGCCAGACTGTCACAAACAGCTCACGTTGAGTTCATGAGTAGTTCACGACATGTTCATGAATTGGTGCGCGTCGCAGCGTGGCCGTGCCTTCCCACTGACACGGTCACGTGTATTACGCATTGATGGCACGAGCAGTTCACGACTAGTTTACTCACTTCACAAATAGTTTGCGCATGGCACAAGCAGTTCACGACTACTGCGCAACAGTGGCGCACGCGTCGGTGCGGGGGTATATATGGGGCTTCCTGGACACTGCTCGCCATTCCAGAGATCGCCAGCAAAGAGACAACTTATATCACAGAGACAACATGCCAGGTATAGGCATCTTCTCCTCTCTGCAATGATTGTGTCTCTGGAATTCAGCATGTTGTCTCTTCCACAGCCAATCCAAAAATGACCAGGGGTTGGGGAGGCCCCCTATTTATATGGCATGCCCAAGTCGGCACGACACCATCCGAATTGCGCAAACTCGTCGTGCCAATGCGGGAAGTGCGTAAATTATGCATAAACTATGCGCAACCTATGCGTGAACTCGTCGTGCCTGTTCGTGTCAATGTGGACACTGATGGGCATGCATTCGTGAACTATGCGTGAACTAGTTGTGAACAGTGCGGGAGCTTCCCAGTTCATGCCCCAAAATGGCACGACTTGCCACAACAAAATTGTGGCCAAAAGTCGTGCAAGTGTTGACTTTGCCTGTCCAACTTTGTCAATGCAGTCATCAATCCTGGCAATAGGATATGAGTCTGTTTTTGATAGAGTGTTCGCTTTCCTGTAGTCTGTCAACATTCTATATGTTTCATTGGGTTTCGAAACAAGGATGCATGGAGAACTCCAGTCACTGTTACTTGGTTCGACAAAGTCATTTTCAAGCAGATATTGGACTTCTTGTTTAAGGTATTTCTGCTTCTCTGGATTCATTCTGTAAGGATGCTGTTTTTCGGCTTAGCATCATCTTGTAGGATGACATCATGGTAAACTATATCAGTCCTTGATGGAAAGTCAGGGAATATGTGACTATATTCAAATACGAGCTGCTTTAGCTGCTGTTGTTGAAAAGGATCCAATTGGGACAACTTGGCCTCAATACTTTGAAGAATGTCTGAATTTTCAAGTTTGACTGGACTAGGTTCATTTTCTAAGCGGCAGTCACAATCCTCTTTGGAATTTTCCAGTTCAACTGTATTTACCACATTGACTGACTTTTGCTAAGTGTCTCCATCAATGTATTCTTTCAGCATGTTGATGTGACACATTTGTTTTTGTTTCTACCTTCCAGGAGTTAAAATGAAAGGAATTAGATCACTGACCTATGGTGGGCAGTGAAAGGGCCAAAATATCGGGCTCTTAGAGGGTTTCCAGGAACTGGCAAAAGTGCGTGAACTTTGTCACCAGTTTTAAAACTTCTATCTTTTGAATGAAGGTCATAGCTGGCTTTCATTTTGCCCTGAGCTTGAGATGAGACTTAGCAAAGTCACAAGCCTTAGAGAGACAATTACGGAAATCAGAGACATATGAAGCAAGTTCATTGGGACATCATCTTCGGAGAGCAACTTTTCCTTCAGAAGCTTCAGAGGTCCACGGACTGTATGCCCAAAAACAAGCTCAAAAGAACTGAACCCAAGAGACTCCTGAACAGCTTCACAGGCAGCAAACAGAAGAAGATGGACACCTTCATCCCAGTCTTTCTCTGTGTCAAGGCAGTAGGTCCTTATATTCTTCAGGGTTTGATGGAACCTCTCCAAATCACCTTGTCTCTCAGGATGGTAAGCTGATGACCTGTATTGTTTAATTCCAAGCTCATGCATAACTTGTTGAAATATGCCAGACATGAAATTTGACCCTTGATCAGACTGAATAGACTTAGGAAGACTAACAAAGCAGAAAAACCTACATGACAGTCAGTAAGTACTCACAACCAGACCTAGTCTTCGGCAATGGTCCAACACAGTCAATGATAATGCGACTGAAAGGTTCTTCAAAAGCGGGAATGGGCTTAAGTCGAGCCTTTGGAATATTCTGGTTCAGCTTCCAAACCATTTGACAAGTATGACAGGATTTGCAGTACTCCTGTACATTGGACCTCATGGAAGGCCAGAAAAAATGGTCTCTGACACGTTGAAGGGTCTTCGTAATACCCAAATGACCTGACATATGATTGTCATGGGCCAGACTAAGAGTTTCTTGACAATAAGACTTTGGAAGAACAATATGGGTGATCATCCACTGTTCATCTGCAGAAACATCAGGTGGACGCCACTTTCTCATAAGCACACCATTTTTGTAGTAAAGACAGACAGGAACATGAGTAGCTTCTTGTTCACTTACAGCCTTTGGTAGATGATGCCCGAGATCACGAGCTTGTTGTTACTCCAGAATAAGTTTTTTTCCGAGACAGAATGTCATTAGAATGACCTGACAAGGACAAGTCTGAAGATTTCTCAGACATCTCAGGACTGGAAGGTTTTTGATAAAAAGACTGCCCAATGGAGGTGTCAGCCAGATTGAAGTCCAGGTCAGCATCATCTTGAGTAGCCTTTTTGGCTATAGAACGAGTAACTGCACATGAAGGATAGAGGTCAGGAATTTCCTTGTCTATAGAGTCAGATTCTTGCTCAATCAAAGGAGTGTCAGTTACAATAGGGTAGAGCACAACCTTATCCCCAGCAAGTTCATTACCAAGAAGCAAATGAACACCTTTGAAAGGAAGAGAAGACCTAACACCAACAGTAACAGGTCCACAGACAAAGTCTGATTTGAGATGAATATTATGGAGAGGTACACTTGTAAAATCACATTCTACTCCTTGAATAAGGACATTGGCCTGAGTAGACGATTTGTCCGGAAAAGGCAGAATATCTGCAAGAATAGGAGATCGGGAAGACGCAGTATCCCTTAGAGTTCGAACAGGAGCAGATGAGGAAAAATCATGTGAAAGTGAGACCAAACCATCGGTGATGAATGGTTCAAAACCTTCCATAACAGAATCAGACACAGAAGGTAGAAGATCAGGCGAACTGACCATTGACACAAGAGATTCTCTCTTAGTGAAAGCAGTTGGCTTGGTTTCTTCTCGTTGTTGTTTTTTCTTGAGAGCATAACATTCAGAATTAAGGTGACCTTGCTTTTTGCAGTATTGGCAAGACACAGAGGGTAAAGAATCAGAGGATTGCTTCTCACTGAAAGGTTCCTCTCAGAAGTGGCCTTAGAATCATTAGAAGTGTGATTAGAAGAAGTCTTGGACTGAGACTTGTTTTGAAATTTAGAAAAAGTGGATTTTTGGATAAAAGAAGACTTATGAGTCAATGCATGACTATCAGCTAGGGTGGAAACATCTTGCAAAGTATTGGCTTGTTTTTCCCCAAGGAAGGTTTTGATATCAGGCTGGATACACCTTTTGAATTCCTCAACCAAAATAAGTTGCCTCATTCTATCAAAATCTTTTTCAACTTTCATGGAATTATACCACTGATCAAACAACTGTTCCTTCAACCTGCCAAATTCAACATGAGTTTGACTGGCTTCCTTGCGAGAATTCCTAAATTTTTGCCTGTAAGCCTCAGAGACCAATTCATACCCTTCAGAATGGCAGATTTGACAAAATCATAATCAGAACACTGTTATACAGATAATTGGTTATAGATTTTTTTTAGCTTTACTAGTAAAGTATAGTAAAGTACTGTAAAGTATTGGTCAACATCAAAGGAGGAACAAGTCTGATGTGTTTAACCACATCAAAATGATCAGAAAATCCAAAAGATTTTGGAACAGTACCTGCTTCTATTTTCTTCATTTCCAATTCGTACTGCATCCTTTTTACTTCCAGTTCTTTCTCCAACCTTCTTTCTTCCAGTTCTCTCTCCCTTTCCATTTTCTTTCTTCCAGTTCTCTCTCCCTCTCCAATCTTTTTTCCTCCAGTTCTCTCTCCAGCCTTCTTTCTTCCAGCTCTAGCTGTTTTTGGCGTAGCTTGAATTCAAGTCTTTGCAGGTCCGTTGCAGGCACTTCCACACCTTTAATTAATTCTGCTGTTTCTTCCCCAAAGATATCTTCATCGATGAAATGCTCCACCAAAATGTTGAATATTTCTTGTTTCTTCATTGATAATTTCACATCAGATAATCCAAGGGTTGAGACTAATTGCAGCAAGTCCTTCTTCTTTGCCAGCACAATTAATTCCTGGGTTGGAGTTTTCAATAAACTTTCCACATCAAAAATCATGATTGCTGCTTTTTCAACTCGTCACGAGATTTAAAATAATAATTCAGCTTTAATCTTTGATAAATCCAATCTCGGTGGAACCTCCAATTTGTTTTGACTTAGAAAAAATCACAACAAAGAAAACCAGCAAGTACAACTAAAACAAATGTATTCTTCACAAAAAAAAGTTCTACAAAAAAATGTATCCACTATTTAATTCTCTAATAACACTCTGATGCCACTATTTAACTGTTGCCAAAACAAAAACTCTGCTTCTGCTCTGCTCTGCTCTGCTCTACTGTCTCACTAAAATCACAGCATGTATATAGACTAGCCACATTCTGGAAAGATCTACAGGGTTCCTGGGAAATCCTGCCCCCTCCAGGCAGGAAGGTGCCAGAAGCTTCTAGAAAGCACAAGTCTTTTTCCAATGATTTTACATTAGATCATGTTTTACAGACACTCCACCAGAGGATGCCAAATGAACTAAATAAATAGCTGACCAGCAAGACAGCAAAACAGCATGTAATAACTCTATTCACAAATGAAATATAATGCTGTACAAAAAATACTCATACATAACACTATGTCTGTCAATTCTGCATTGGTGGTTGATCTGTCAGTCTGGTCTTCAAAAAATAAACATCTTCGCAGAAAAGTGATATTTGCAGTTGCGGGATTTGTTATTTTCAGTTTTAAAATCAGCATTACAGACCTGTACCCTTCGCTGGGCTGGAACAGGTAAACGTGAAGACATTGAGTTTGGCAACATGGCTCTATGCTGACAAATCCCTGCACATCCAAGCGTAGAACTGGAACAGGGCTGACAGCTACAATGACATCACATGGAAGAGACATTGTTATGGAATGGTAACTTTGTCATAAGAAAACAGGATTAATTCATGCTATGCTCAGCCAGTGGATCCGTGGTAGAGGGTTTTCAAGCAAGCATGAGTGATGAACTGGCTTTAAGCGACAGATAAAATACATGAAAATATGTGATAATTAATTTGTAAATAATCCATAACTTCGAAATGCTGTTTGATAAATCTAACATTCGCTCCATGCATATTTTAATTTTGTCAATACTTCCTTTCCCTTCCCACTCGGCGTCAGTTGCACTCTCAAGACCATCACATCTGGAGCTATGGTTTGCTGAGCACATCTAAAAAAACCATGACAATATAGCAGTACTAGCGAGCCAGTTGCATCAGAAGATGCAAAAGTAAATACTATATAAAACGTAAACAGAAAATCTTGCTAGCTCTCTAGCAAGCCTTGCTAGCTACTCAACTTTGCTATTGCTTGATGAAAAAATGAAAGCTAGCTCCAGATTTTAATCTAATGAGGAAATTTGGGTCGTGCAACACAGGATATTTGTCGCTTCAAGCCAGGTCATGACAGTCACCAGAGCAAACCGCTGGAAATGATCCTAGGTAGAAGCGTCGGAAATCCTCTTTATCAGTGGGGCAGCTAATGTCTCATTAACAGTGCCAATGAACAAACAGTAGCAGCTAATCGAGAAAAACCATGAGAACATCATTCATGGTTATTTAAGCCAAATCTTGCGAACAGCGGCAATAGTTAACAATATTCGGGATTTCGGGATTATATTCCTGTCACCTGCTCAGCATCTGATGTAGACTGATAAATGACACAAGCAAACTTACAATAGGAAAGCGAGCCAGTGTATTTCAGAATTTACTTAGCTCCATTTTGTGCACATAGCCACTTAGAATAGCACATCGGATAGAATTCACTGGAAGTATGCTTGCTCACCACAAGCCATGTTTCCATCCGCACGTTCTTATACAAATGAAGTCAAATCAAATTAAAAATGCCTTATGGAAACAGTGACATTCGTCTTGATTTGAAGAATATCGACACAAAGTTTATACGGTTGATCTGATCGGATTTTCTTTTGATCGGTAAAAGGCTTATGCGATAAATGCTGATGGAAACGTTATTTGCCTAGAAAATATGCAACTGCATTGTGACAGTGTTTTGATGCCGTCGTTGCCTTCTGATAATGGTTTGCTATGATGCTAATAGCTGGAACATAAGCACGTGCAACTTGTGCAAATTATCATCATTTGAATGGTAGATGCAATTAATTTTGGCTTATTAGCTAAATTAGTCGGCTAACACACTACTTCTGATCACTTGAAGGTTCTGCGATTCAGTGCGAATATGAATGGAAACAGCTTAAAATGTCAGAAATCCATTCGATACACCAATTTGACCACATAAGAGCATGTGACGTCATTAAGCACAACTTCTTGTTCGCTTTAATGACGTTAGACGGAAAAGCATTTTCACCTGCTTATTTCGCAATATTTTTGTCCAACTTCAGATAGTTCGATTGACAAGTGGATGGAAACATAGCTACAGACAACTTGGAAATTCTATTTCAATTGTTGTGCACCTAGCGAATGGGCCGGAGTTCCAATCGCTGTGCTTTAGGGTTTTGCTGCCACCTGGCGGAGGTCTGCGCTCTCTGAGTGCTTTTCTAGTAATTCATGAGACATGTTTATTCCTGTTTATTTTACTGAAAGAATTTTATTAAAGTTTACTGTAGTCAATGTGAAATAAAACATTTTTCCCCCGCCATAACTGTTCTTCTGTGGCTCAACGGGCTGATCATTACTCATGTCCTGTGTTAATCTGAACTTGTAGTCTCATTCTGATAATTTTAATGTATACTTGGCAAGTACTACTTGAATTGGAAAGAGTAGAAAGAATCAACCATAGTCGCTGATAGCAGTTGAATATCGATGGATGTACAAAGCGTCGTGAACTGAGGCCAGCGCATGAGGATTCCAGCTGACACAATGTCACGGAACAATTAGCCATAAATTTTACCAATTATTGTGATATCCCCAATAGAGTAATGATGGTCAAAATTGGTGGAAAATACATGCGTCTGTTTCTTTGTGGCCAGGGGCACGCAATCATGCCAATAAACAAAGAATATCATAAGTTCGGATGACAAAGGGCGCTGTTTGTGAAACTGGAAATTATTTGCGGAACCAGTCAAAGGACGTGCCACTGAAAAATAACTGTGCAAGGCTTTATTCCTAATTGATCTAAAAAGTGCGTGAGCAATTTCCGGTAATGCGTGAACAGATAACTTTCCACCAGCGAATTCTGTATCGATACCAGACGCTTAAAACAAATTCCGTTTGCGGAACCGGTCAACGTACTGTAGGAATGGATCTACTAAATTACAGGTTTGCAACAGGAAAAGTAATTTATTTCGGCACTTGAGTGTAATATAGGCCTAATAGTACATAAAAGCATACATTATCTCATATCATAAAATATTGCAGAAATGATACCTGACAAACAAAATCCTCACCAAAAATAGCATGATATTTAATGGGAAGTGGCTATATCTACGGCGCCGTACACGGTGATTCGGGACTATATTTTATGGCGTGCGTGCGCATTGACATTTTTACACTTATGTTTGCAGCTTCAAAGCTCAACACGCTTATCTGTGGTCTACAGCGGAGTGTTTGTTTTTAATACAATCTCTCAGGCCGCTTTCGCACAAGGAACGATTGTTCGGTACTGTGCCACAGTGCGAGTGGGAAATATGTTTTGAGGGATTTTATTATTGAGAAGGGGCTTTAGAATATCAGTATCGCAAATGCATGCTTTGCGTGCCCTAGCAACCCAGTATGTCATCACTCAGTGGATTACCACGTAACGCAGCACTCGAAATTTTCTTTCTAAATCATCATAATTGCTCCGCATAACTGATAAACGCGAGTCCGTCATCTTCAGTTTGCCTGGCAACGCCGCCTCCGCGCATGCCCACTCTGACTTACCGTAAATATAGCCCCGAATCACCGTTTACGGCACCGCAGATATAGCCACTGCCTATTTAATAATCCATTTGCGTATTATACCGAACTAAAGTTTTAAATAGTAGCACAGGTTGAGAAAACTGTATAGTCTAAAATAAAAAGGTTTGCAGAAATGATTTCCAGCAACATCACCCCCGCCAAAGCAAATCAATATTTTATGTAGGCTAACTTTACTTTTTCATTCATATATGGAAATAAATCGCCAACAAGCTGTGCCACTATCTACATGTATGGACAACTGTCAACACGACCACCCCAACCGCCCTCATGGCTCAGTTATGATTACCGCGAGCGCGGTAGGCGGCGGGAGGTCTTGTTTTGTCTTCTTGCGCGTCTGGATGCCTGTCCTACCTCACAGCTCACGATGAGATTTCCCGGTCCTACTGACAGCCTGACGCCGCCCTACTACCGGGTTAACAAGCTTTTCTTTGCTTTTAACAGTGACTGTACTGTAGGTTGTTGATCACAGGTTTTTTGAGTTCTTTCAAAGTAATTAGCCTGAACTTAATAAAATGAACATGACACCAAACAGGTGTGACGAAAAAAAAATAATATCAAATAAATTGTAAGTTTTTGCAACCATGTGTCAATAGTTGCAGCAATGAGAAACTGATTGATTGTTTACATAGATTAAATGTTTGCTTAATTGTTTCCCTCTGCAGTTATAATAGTTTCTGATACATTTTAATGTGGATATGAAAATTTTAATGGCATGTATCGATTTGTCAAATGTGGCTTAACCATTGTGTTCTGTTTGGGTCAAATTGACCCGTTGCAGGGGATCACATGACCCATCGACAGAGATGCCAGCTTAGTATTTGGCTCTGCGCTCTAAGTCATATTTCATCATTAATCCTGCACATGTTTCGATTATTTCGACATCTATTCAATTATGGACACTTCCACAACCAAAGACACTCGAAAGAGGGAGTTTGGACAATTCTCAAAGGAAGAACTGGATATCGCTTTTGTTAATGGTATAAAGTTAGCACTCCAAGAACAACAACTTGCTCTAGATTCAGTCGCAGCTTCTGCAGTTAAAGAAGCGGAGGATTCTCTCTTAGTTCCGACACTACGTGACTTACGAACAGAAATTAAAAAGTGTAATGAAGCGGTGACGAAGATGAGCGGTGAACTTGAAAAAGTAGCTACGGCAGCAAAAAGGACCCAAGACCGAGTGGACTCTGTGCAGGTGGCTGCACGAGAGGACAGACGATCGATTATCGAGTTAAGAACGCAGCTCGACCAACTCACCACAAAGTTGACAGACCTCAAGGACAGGGGCCGCAGAAACAACATAAGACTAGTTGGCTTAACTGAAACGGTCGAGGGTTCGGATACAATTGGCTATCTCAAAAATAATCTCCCCAGGTGGATTCCATCACTGATGGGACAAGATATTGACAAAGAACGAGCACGAGCACGAGCACAACCACCAATGCAGATTTCCCGATTTCAGTCCAGTCACTACAGCGAGAAGAGCGAGCTTCAGCTCAGCCATGAAGAAGGCAAAAGCCATGGGTTTGGAGCCATTTCTCATTTATCCTGCACGGATGAAAATGAAATACAAGGGCGAGAAGCAGATGTTCAACTCTCCTAAAGCTGCCGAAGAATTCATCAACTCCCTGCCATAGCTCACCCCTGCGCTCGAACAAGGAGACGGTGGAGCTACCGTCGCAGCCCCGAACATTGAGAAACACAGTCGTTAATACGCTTCTGACGGTAACTTCATAGATATGAAGGAATGAACTTTCAGGAGGACTCTCAGGATTAAATAATATCCTTTACAAGTGTTGCAGCTGTTGTTTTTGTCTAAGCAGCAATAAGAAGGTATTCTTGGTTGTTTATTTTAACTTTTGCGCTCTCAGATGTTTTGCTATAGCCTACTACTAGACTTTAATTGAGCTTGCTATTTAATGGGCTATTCAATTTGGCTAATCTGGCATCGCTTTTTTAACCCCTTTCTGCAGATATAGACGCCTGCGTCTATAGACCTGCAAATTTAAGCACGCTGTTACTGTACTCGATCACTAGATGGCACCCCCGGATCAGTTATTGAATGTTCACAAGCAAGCAGACCTCGAACGCGGTTCTGAATATGCGGAAGTTCCCTCCGCTTCCTGTATTTTGAGAGCTGCATGAATTAAACTCCTCATCTAAGCCTGATGTGCAAACTGGTTAGTATCCTTGCCCATAGTATCGATCCAGCAGTTTAAAAAAACGATATCTTGACACAGAAAAAATCGTTATCCTTTGTAGCAACCAGTTTAGCCACAGTGAGCCAACAGTATTCCAATTAGTGTTTCAGAGGCAAAAAAATCGACATGGTATTGATTCTCTCACATTCTACTGTCGATTACAGTTGTCACATACAAAAAAATTCGTAGTTCCCTACCGTGGATTTACGCGTAGATTCCTTCATTGACAAATCCAGCGCTTCCTTATATCCACCCAAGTACTGGCGTTGATAGCCAATCACTCAACCATACACTCAGGGTCTTCTGCGTAATTGCAGAGTTACACTTCATAACCTCGTGAAGTTTCCCTGGTAACAATGTATTGTTTGGCTCCTTTCTTATCCAATTCCCGAGTGTTTAAACATTTTAGAGTAAGTTAAACACATTGATTGGACAAACACAGAGCATACAAACCTATGCGTATCAGCAGGCTCGGTAGTATCCCGTCTACGTCATGCACATTACGCGGCTAAAATAGACGCGATTTATATAAAACAGGTTCGCAAAACTGGCCTTGAAGTGTTCAGTTACATTTACAGGATTTAAATGAGATAAGGATATGGTCAGTTGGAATTATTTCGCATGAAACAGGACCGGAGGGTTCTTGCTACTAGATCGGTCTCTGGAGGAGGGATTCATGAATAAGGTCAGGCTGCTACTTTTTTTTTATTTTTAATTTTTTCGTTTTGGAATGTATACATACTCGACAAAGTCGAATGTCGAGGTTTTTTTCCTGGTTAAAACGCGAACTGCCCGTGCATTTGGATGGACCCCCTGGTACGTTCATTGCACGTTTCTTTTGAATAGGGAGGGGCAATGGGTGGTTTGATATTCCCTGAAAGTGGAGTGTCTGTTCTGTTAAAATAAGGTATATTTCAGAATTCGGATATCACTGAGTTAGTGAGGTGTACTTGTTCCTTATAAGTGTTGAAATGGGTTCGTGAGCTTAGAAGACGGGACTGGTAGCTTCCATCACAGGGTGAATGTTCTGACCGTTTAATAAGCAGTTTCTTTAATGCGTGTTTGTGCTGGCTTTGAAGAAAAATGGCCAAAACTCTAAACTTAGTTATGGAGAAAAGGCATGTTTTGTGTTTGGAGAGGTTACTGGTGACCACTGATATTCAACTGCACTGATATTGATAAATTCATACTAAACTCAACCAAAAAATCATTTGTTCATATTAAATTTCATGCCTTAAAACTTTATTTGTGTCAAATACATGATTTTTTAATGATTTGACAGTACATAATTTTGAGACTTTGGGGAGGCACTTGGGTAACTGTATAATTTGGCTAATAGCATGTAGGTAATCTAGAATGTAATGTTGAAGATGAATTCTACTTGTGCTCAAGGAGTTTATGATACCAGAAATGTAAAGTTTTAAAGGAACAGTCCACCGTATTTTCATAATGAAATATGTTTTTCTATGAAATGAGACAAGATGATACGTACCTCTCCGAGCTTTGAGCGATCACCCAGTCAGCCAGACGGGCTGCCACTCCTGTTAGCATTTGTAGCTAGACTCATTGTGGTCAACGGTATTTTTCGGGGCTGTACTTAGATGCGACCAAAGTCTTCCACGTTTTTCCTGTTTACATAGGTTTATATGACCAGTGACATGAGTTCGGGTTCGGGGACGCAAATCCAAAAGTGGCTTTTTCTATGCTGTGGTAAGTGCATACTATAATGACAGACGTAGTAACACCTTCTGCGCGCTGCGACAGCGCATTGATACCTTCACTTCTGATTTCTTTTCTCTCCCACGACCCCCCCTACTTCCGTAAATACAACCAACGTGACTGCACTGCACTACTTGGTACACAGTCAGGAAGCCAGAGCTTGCAGAAAATTACAAGTAAGGGATGATTAACGAGAAGGTGTGCATTCCACGGTTTTAATGCACGACGCGGAGTTCGCGTCGGGTGGTTGCCTCCGCGAAGAGCATTCAAACCGTGGAATGCTCATCTTCGAGTTGATTATCCCGCTTATACCATGGTCATTTGCCAGCAATATCAAATCGCAGCATTAATCTGAAACGGAGATTATGCATAACCCAACATTATGCGCGATTATGCGGACTGTAGCTTACTTGCTACCCACAATTACAATGAACTTATGACGGTTTCCGCAGTCAGCGAGCTGAAATCAGTCTGCTGGCATAGCACGTAGCTAGCAAACTGTCAGCAGTCGCTGATACATGAAGTGGACACGTTTGCTTCATTTGTAACCGTACTCAATTACAATCTTTTAATGGATAAAGCCTGATTTTTTTGCTGCTATAATATTTACGGTCCTTATCGCTTGAGTACGAGTCAGCGAGGTGAAATCAGTCTGCTGGCAAAGCACGTAGCTTGCGAACCTTCACTTCACTTCTTCACATATGATTCATCTTCGTCCGTTTCTTCTTCCCTCTCACGGTCCATTTAGGCTAGCTCCTCCTCGGTATATTACGGTTCAAATAGATATGGCTCCGGCTCCGGCTCCGCCACAAGCCAGTCGTCGGCATCTATGTCCTCCATTTGAAAATGTTCCATAGTAGCACTACACTTGATTATTTTCTTTTATACCATGGTCTGGGTGAATACCTTTTTCTAATTTTTTCTAATTGGCTGGCGGCTGGCAGGTATGCATTAAAACCGTGGAACCGCACAGGTAGTTCGGCTACGGTCGTTTCACCATTCGAAATTCATCCACTACCCAACTTGTAACCATAGCAATGTTAGAGCTGATATTTGACTGGGTACAATAGAAACCTAGCAGCTCATTTATTTCCACTAAATTTAGCGGCGTCATATAAGTGCGTCCTGCGGGGCGGTTAACAATGGGTACTCAAGCGATAATGACGTAAATATTGTAGCAGCGAAGTAATCAGGCTTTATCTATTAGTAACTGTGTGCGGTTACAAATGAAGCTAACGTGTCCACTTCATGTATCAGCAACTGCTGACAGTTCGCTAGCTACCTGCTATGCCAGCAGACTGATTTTACCTCGCTGACTCGTACTCAAGCGATAACGACCGTAAATATTATAGCTGCGAAAAAATCAGGCTTTATCCATTAAAAGATTGTAATTGAGTGCGGTTACAAATGAAGCTAACGTGTCCACTTCATGTATCAGCGACTGCTGACAGTTCGCTAGCTACGTGCTATGCCAGCAGACTGATTTCACCTCGCTGACTGCGGAAACCGTCATAAGTTCGTTGTAATTGTGGGTAGCAAGTAAGCTACAGCCCGCATAATCGCGCATAATGTTGGGTTATTCATAATCTCCGTTTCAGATTAATGCTGCGATTTGATATTGCTGGCAAATGACCATGGCGTAAACGGGATAATCAACTCGAAGGTGAGCATTCCACGGTTTAAATGCTCTTCGCGGAGGCAACCACCCGACGCGAACTCCGCGTCGTGCATTAAAACCGTGGAATGCACACCTTCTCGTTAATCATCCCTTACTTGTAATTTTCTGCAAGCTCTGGCTTCCTGACTGTGTACCAAGTAGTGAAATTGAGATACATTGAAATACCAGGACATTTTAAATCAAAATCTGGTGGCCTCTGCCCAAAAGCTGAAGAAAGTTCGTCACTGGGTCTTTCAGCAAGATAATGACCCTAGACAAGTGGCCAAATCTATGCAGAAATGGTTCACCAGACACAGAATCAAGCTCCTCCCATGGCCATCTCAGTCCCCAGACCTCAACCCCATTGAAAACTTGTGGAGTGAGCTGAAGAGGAGAGTGCAGAGGAGAGGAACCAGGCCGCTGGATGATTTAGAGATATTGTGCAAAGAGGAATGGTCGAAGCTCCCTCTTTCTGTATTGTCCCATCTTGTGAAACATTATAGGAGAAGATTAGGTGCTGTTTTGTTGGCAAAAGGGGGTTGTACAAAGAATTAACATGTGGGGTGCTAATAATTGTGGCACATATGATTTGATATAAAATAATTATTTCTTAATGCAGGATTTTTTCCCCACTGAATAAATGCACTTGAATTAAAGGCTGGATTTTCCTCTTTTTTTCATTGTGGTCCTATATTATTTGGAGAAAAACTGAATTTCTTAGAAGAACACATCTTAAACAGGGGTGCCAATAATTATGGAGGGCGCTGTAACCTGCTGAATACATTTGTCAAAAATCTCAGTCTTGTTGACCTATGGCGTCTGCAGAACGCTCCAGTTAAAAATGACACATTCTACTCTGCCAGGCGTAAAACATTTTCTCGTATAGATTATATTTCTCTCAGCCCAGCCTTAATTACAGGAAATACATCCAGTACTATTTTATCAATTCTTTTATCTGACCATTCTGCTTTGTTATGTAACATTGACCTGCCGAACATAAAGAAAAAGGCCCCTAGATGGAGGTTGAATACATCTTTGCTTACTAATTCTGGATTCCTTAGTTCAGTCAAATCCCAATTAAAAGATTTCTTAGATATAAATACAAAATACAAGTATTATGGGAGGTTACTAAGTGTTTTATTCCTGGTTTTTGTATTTCACTCTCTTCAAATCTAGCAAAAACAAAAAATCTCCAGATCAAATTTAGAAAACAAAATAGAGTCATTGCAGAATTTACAAAAACAAAGTTTTTCAAAAGATCAATCTGCACTTCTGGCCTCTTTGAAAGATGAATATAATGCACTGACATCGTCAAAGGCGGAATTTATTTTGCACAGAACCAGGCAAAAGTCTGACTTTACAGCTGAGTGGCCGAGTCATCTTCTGGCACTTATGCTCGAAGAATGTGAAACAAAATCTCATATTCCAGGAATAAATACACCTGAGGGTACAACTATATCTAATCCACAGGAGATCAATTTTACATTACTTACATTTTATGAAAACCTATATAAATCTGAAATTGCTTTTGATGAAAATGCCTGCATGTAATTTCTTGAAAAGTAAGATTTACCCAGTCTCAAACAGAGAGACCAACTTGATCTGGAAGCCCCTTTAATGTTGGATGAGCTGCATAGAGCTCTAAAAATTCTTAACAATTGTAAATCACCCGGATTAGACAGGTTCCCATTTGAGTTATTCTTAGAACTTTGGGACATGATAGGTAAACTTGCTTGACTCCTTTAATTTTGCAATTAAGAGCGGCTCATTTCTGAGGGACCAAAAAACAGCTCTTATTACTCTACTCTTGAAAAACGGCAAAGATCCCTTCGAGTGCTCCAGCTTTAGACCAAAATCTCTCATCACAACTGATCTTAAAGTGTATGCCAAAGCTTTGGCTCTACGTCTTGAGAAAGTTATTCACTGTCTAGTCAATGAAGATCAGGATTCATCAAACAGCACTTTGCATCTGATAACATGAAAAGACTGCTACACATTATAGATATTGCAGAGTCACACCCACAAATCCGTGTGCAGTCTTCTCACTCGGTGCGGAAAAACCCTCTGATAGGCTAGAGTGGGCATAGATGTGGTCAGTATTGCAACGCTTTGGATTCAAGCACAATTTTATTACTATGATCAAGATATTATACCACTCTCCATTAACTAGTGTTCTAACAGGTGACATAATATCTCCTCCCTTTACCCTGCAACGTGGAACAAAATAGGGATGTCCGCTGTCACCACTTTTATTCTGTATTTCTCTAGAACCACTAGCTCAAGCTATTAGGCAATCTACAGCTTCTCCTATGAAAATTGACGCTTATAGTCATATTATATCTCTGTATGCTGATGATATCATTTTGTTCTAAAACAACTTTGACACTTCTATTCATCCAATAATTAAGGAATTTGATGATTTTAGTAGCCTATCAGGTTACAAAATTAATTGGACAAAGTCTGCTATGATGCCTCTGAATAATAGATTTACGAATACCTCTATTCCAGTAAGTATACAGATTAAGAACTCATTTACATATCTTGGTATTACAATTTGTAAAACTCGATAAAATAATTAAAGACAACTTCAACACTATGTTAAGCAAAGTAAAGTCTGACGTCCACAGATAATCTAGAAATCTAAAAACATCTCTTCAAGGCAGAATTAGCACAGTAAAAATGAACATATTGCCACGTCTCAATTTTCTTTTCTTTATGATCCCACTTTGCCCTCCTCCAAAATACTATAAGGACATTCACTCTATGATTTCCGATTTTATTTGGGATGGGAGAAGGCCCAGGATATCTTTGAGTACACTACAATGGCTCAAACTGCTGGGTGGTCTGGCAGTAGCAAACTTTGAACTCTATTATTGGTCATTTCAAATCAAGGCACTAAGCACATGGGTTGACCCACAATCTACGACAGCATGGAAAAGGATTGAATCTGGTTGTACCACGTAGGCTACAAGACACACTTTTTTCTAATGTAACAAACAAAACAATTAAAAATCATTTTGGGCCCATTATTTCAAACTCCATACAGGTGTGGAAGAAAGCTGAACACTGGATGGATGGCCCATATAGATTTTGTCCTAACACGCGGTTATGGCATAACCCAAAGTTCAATCACAAACCATTTATCCAACCCTCTTGGTCATCTTTAGGAGTACATACATTAGGTAACATATACAATGATGAAGGCCTTTGCTCCATCCAAGATTTAAGAACACGCTTCTTCCTTCAGGCATCCTCTTATTCTATTTACTTTCAGCTGAGAACAGCCTTAAAAACTTATGGAGTCCCCTGGAACTCTCCCCTCCCTTCACATCCTATGTTACAATGGATAGCACCATCACTTAGCACATCCTCTGTCTCTAGTATATAGTAAATTGATTGAATACAAGGCTAAGCATTTGCCATTTAAATCCCTTTGAAACAGAGAAGTGGGAAGTTTCAATATAAATCTAGAATGGGAGAGATTATGGTCAAATTTAACTAAGACTTCTAAAAATTGGCACACCAACTAATTCACTTTAGGACCATACACAGAGCCTACATTACACCCTATGAAAGATTCCAGAGGAAGCTACAAGCTACCAAAACCTGTCATATTTGTAACACCAATACACCCCAAACATTTTTGCATGTTTTGGGACTGCCCAGTTATTTCCACTTTCAGGTCTCACGAAAACTCAGTTCTTTCTGACTTGCTGCATGTTTTTTATGTACCTAATTCTGCTTTCCGTCTCCTTAATGATAATTCTGGTACCACTCTAAAGCAAATTCAGAGTAAGATGGTTTTTGCTGAGAAAACAATTTTGAAAAACTGGTTTGATCCTGATATATGTATGGATTCTTTCTGGATACAAAGCCTCATCAATATTGTCAATCAGGAACATACAACTGTACGACTGTGACCCCCACCCGCCGCCGTTTTTGAAAACAAAAAATTTTGATCAAAAAAAAAAGAAAAAAGCCCCGTTTCAAGTTTTTATGAAAAATGGTACAGGAAACATTTTTTTTTACCCTTAAATACTCTGTCTTTGGCTCATTTTCTTTGAAGAACATATAAAAGGAAAAACATTAGTTGAGGATACGCTCTAAAATGCCCCACACATTTATGCCCTTCATGTGATGTTCGGGTCAGATTGACCCAGATACACACACACACACACACTCACTCCTTCTCTCTCTCGCTCTCACAAACACACACTCACACACAGACATACACACCGGCTCCTAAAATCTAGCCGTCCTTGATGCCCGGTCATCAAACCTGATGACCATCAACAATATCGATGACCAATGCGCAAAATCTCCTGTCTGCAGAATTTTCTGATTGGAGGATTTAATTTTGGATGAGCAGCCTTCCTTTCCAAAATCCATTGGCGGATTTCCAAAGTGGAATCCGCCAATCAGAAATATTCTGCAGATAGGAGGTTTTGCGCTTTGGTCATCGATATGTGAAAGCTTCTTATGTTGGCAGCTGAGAGGGGAGACTCTCTCATTGGAGATGAGAGATACTCAAGTATGACCTCTGTTTTACACTCATCCCAACCACTGATCCTTCCATCCCTTTGCACACATAGGGAGAGAGAGAGAGAGAGAGAGAGAGAGCGACGTATACTAGGGGGGTCCAGTAATGTGCCGCAATGTTTTTATATACAGTAGAAGTCAAGGCACCTTTTCAAAATGTTCCAATTATCACTTTAAAGCGAACATGAAACAGCCCAGTTTTTGCGAGTTTATTACAGACTTAAGTGTGTTGGAACTTATTTGAGAAAAAATTTGACAAAAAATGATTACACTTTGAAATAAAATAGATTTATGTTTGGTACTGATGTAAGCTTTCGTTCTGGCTCGCCGCCATATTGCTGGCGCACCTATGGTGACGACACAAGGTTGGTTGGTTGGAGATTTGAGATAGTCACAGGCCTACGTTTCACCGAGTTAAACATGTCAGAAGACGAGGCTGAGCGGGATTTTGAGGGGATCCAAAGAAACCCAATGGCTTATGCCTTCGAGCCAGTGAGGAGGAGAGAAAGGATGGACAATATTTCATCTGAGGAGCAGCCGTCGGTTCCTTCTGGTGTGGAGAGGGTGGGTAACACAACCTGGTGTCTGTGTGGTCACTGCACTGAAATGCAGACCGCAAGCGAGTCCATCTGCTGTCGGGAGGTGAACGTGGATCTCTTGCTCGGGGATATGCAGTGCACAACCCTGTCCCGCACCTACCAGATGCTCTGCTGTGAGAGGAAGGTATTGGAAATTTCCATGCTCTCCCTCCGTGAAGTCCGTGCGGACACTCTGGAGCGGCCCATCAACAGTAGGTATTTTAACCTTACCTAACGATAGCTACTTAGCATGTAGGCTAAAACGAGGCAGACTAACGTTTGAAACTTCGGTATGGATGAAAAAGTCTACTTTCGCTTAACTTAGTCACTAATACAAGTCGCTGTTAGGCTGATAAAAGCACTTAATCAGTTTGGAAGCTAGTGCATAAAGTATATAAAGTTGACTTTGACTAGTCCGGCTAGTTAGCATGCTTATGATATCGTCAATTTGTTAGCTAGCTATAGCAGGCTGAGATGGGCACTATTTTGAGTTGCAAATTGCCAGTTAGTTTCAGAGAAAGGATGGACTCATTAATACAATGTTTTCTTTTCACAGGAATGTTCCCCGGACAAGCCCTGACTGCTTTCCTTCCTCATGGACCACAGTGAATCCGTATAGTTTTAGACAAATATTTTGGAATAATAAAAGTTTTTACAAATGAAGGTGTTGTTGTGGATATTGTGAAAACCTTTTGCACTTAACATGCTGAAATTTATTTTTCTTTGAGCAACATCACTGCCAGACTTTAACAGTTATCACCATAGTTTGTATGAATCATACACAGCTTGTGTTATTGACAGCAAACTATTAACAGTAATGAAAGATATGTGAGATGTAGTGCACCTTATTCAAGCTGATGGGTATTTCTGTCAAAATAAGAGCACTAGCTAACGTTAGAACAAAAGGGTGTACCGTAACCTTAAATCGACCGACTGAAAATATGTTGGACAGTAGCTGTCATTACGATAATGACCTGGTGCAAAAATAAATAAAGGCCTGCAGCGAATAGCTGCCTGGTTCTTTTAAACGCCCGAGGTCCAAGTCGATTATGCATATTAAACGCCCGGGCGATGAATTGGTGAAATACGGTAGCTGTGATTTTTTTTTTTCTTTTCTTTAATTTAACCACATTATTTGAATGGAGCTCCGATACCAGTTACTGCTATGAGTGGATTATCACTTCCTACTTGAGGGGGAAAAGCCCAAATGAAAATGGACAG
This sequence comes from Gymnothorax reevesii, assembly GCA_029721435.1. NCBI lineage: Eukaryota > Metazoa > Chordata > Actinopteri > Anguilliformes > Muraenidae > Gymnothorax > Gymnothorax reevesii. The sequence goes on from CM056575.1 coordinate 87,064,027, forward strand.
AGACTGTAAGGTGAAGAAAATGTTTGATTTCTATAGAGATGCCGGTGAATATTAGAGTCTCTCTGCTGCCAAGGTAAGAAAGCTGAGCTGTTGAACTTGTTTATGGTTGTAGAGGGGTGCACATATCGTGATGAACAGATATGGATGTGATGAGATTATTTTGTTGGTAGGTTATTAACGACTAGGTTACTGAGCTTTGACTGGAAAACAGTACTACAGCCCTGATGTTAAAAAGACGTTTATATTCTCCAAGATGGTGTTGATTTTATTTTCTGGTCATCTCAACCATGCAGGTCGTACCTCTCTCTGATCGGCCAGATGGGCGCGCCGTTGCGCCCTTTCATTACGGAGCACAGCTACCTTTTTTTTTTAGTTGACTGGGTCGGACGGTCTGTACACCAGACCTCATAAGAGGAAAAGTCGAGCACAGAGGGAGCAGCTTCGGACTTGAGTTTGTTGGATCATCGAACCACCAGGTTGCTGGACTCAAAAAACCTCTCCTCCACATAGTCTTCTTCAACAAAATGCTCACTACAAACCCTAGCTTCACGGCTAACTGGATGATTCTCTCGTTTCAGTGCAGCTAGCCAACGACGAAGAACCACTTGCCTCAGAAGAGGCAAAGCATGAAAGTGGACAATCTTTCCTTGATTTTTAGCCGTATAAAATTCGTTGCTGCATCCAGGGGCGATGCAAAAGTGACCCCCTTGCATCGTTTTTTAGTTTGAGGCTCCTTTTTCTCCATCGAGTCAGTGCTGTCATGTTTCTCCAATGCAAGCTAATAAAGGAGTTCCAAGCCAACCAACCACGTGACGTCATATTCTATGCGCCACAAGATGACGCCACACTGGTTTGAAAAATGTAATTTAGATTGCTTTTTACTTTAATCCAGGTTTACTGACAGTGTTGAAACTGTAATTAATTTTTAGAGTGGGAACCCAACTTGTAAAATATGTTAAATGCTTCTGGTGTTTCATGTCCGCTTTAAGCGAACATGCACAATTGTAAGTTGATATATGAACGTAAAGGCAGTGCTCATGATGGGTCAATTTTGCAAGCTATTTACTATCATTGTGCCGTATTAGAAAACCTGCAAACTTTCAAGTGCACATATTATTCCATCTAACAAATAACACATAGAGCTGTATTCAATTAAAACTTGATCATTTACTGCTGTTTTAACATATCATAAACAAAAGTAGATCATTCAATTCTGATTTAAACTATACCAATTTCAAAAAGACAGCAACAACCACAATGCATGTGTTTCACAATTGTTCAAATTGTTTAAGTTGAATAAGACCATTTGAAACGTTTTTATGCAATACCGTTGCTTTCAACCCGACTAAAGAAGCGTGAGAAGTCTGGAGTCATAATTGATTTACATGTTACTTCTAGTAGTGAAATCCACCGTGACGCATGTGAAACTGATAAACCTCTATGTATATAGACTTCAATTATTACATCGCCTATGTGTTGATTAATGAAAACTAGCCACACCCGATGATACTGAGTTTTGACCCGACGCTGAAGCCCTCCACCACAGTATCAAAAAATCCTGGAGGAAACCCTGGATATAAATGACCCTATGAGCACTGCTTTCTATGAACAATATCACTAAGATTTTTGGCATAATTACATAATTTAGTAAAACAAATGAAATGAGGAGGTGCCTCGGTTAATACCATGAAGTTAATTTTTTTAAACCACTCTAACATACACACTCACACACCTACAAACTGTGACAATCCCAACACTGTGAGGTTGTCTGCACCTATTTTCCTGCACTCTTTACCTTCTGTACTGTGGGAACCTACACAATATGACAACATTTGAAGTTTTCTCACACTGCACCCCTCATGCCTGCTCATTGAGGGAGGGGTAAAACATAAAATATGTTTATGTATACAGGGAAGCCAGAGGGAAGAGCCCCTGAAAAAAACCAGGGCACATGGGTGATGCTGGATATGATGCAGGGCCTCAGTGGCCTCAACATCACCTTTGATTTAATTTACCTTGAATGTCTAATTTATTCTATGCCTTGATTTCAGGATGAGGGATTTAGAGAGAGAATGATGCACTTTTAATAAAACGGCTTGATGCAGGCCTCAAGTGTGTTTGGATCTTCGCCTGGCTAAAGTTTGAGTTCCATGTTGAGGTGAAAGGAGAAGAAAAAGCATTCCCTCTATCAGATGTATTTGGGAAAATAGACAAAAAAGGGTCATGCAGGATGCATTCTGTGCCACAAAGAAATTAATTACAGAAAAAAAGGCAGCCATGCTTTGCTGGCACATTGTAAAACTGATATTCACAAAAAGAAGGTCTGTGACCGGTCAAGAACTCACTGTATAGCCAGCCTTCTGTCCAGTGAAACAGGGACATCTACATCAGCTCCAAAGCAGGGCTCAGAGAACATCAGACAGCAATGCCAGGCAAAGCTTCCAACTTCCATTGTCAATCGAGTAGCGAATGCAGAGGATAGGCCTTTCAGCTCAGCACCAGCAGTACCACCAACACCACAGGCCATAACCTGATCCCTGCGCTATTACTTGATTTAAACGAATGTAAATTTTTCTGTTCTAGGCCATGGTTCTTGGAGTGCTAGCAGAGCGCTCTCTTCCCTTTTCTATTGCTCCAGTAATTGTGGAGCTTGCTCAAACTCTTGCTCTGGACAAAGTGGCTTTGCAGGGAATGAAGCTTTCCAGAACGGCAGCAGCATACAAGATGGTCCATGGATTTTGGCGGACCTACTCTGAAAAGACCTGGTCCAACCTGAGGAGTATTCCTTTTTCTTTAAACAAACATGAAAGTACAACAAACAACAACAAAAAGGTTAACTTTTGATATTAAGATTCAATTGAGTCAGTCAATCCATTGAGTCAGTTTCAATTTCATACGAACCTTAAATTACATTGCATTAAGGCTATACTATAATCATTTTGCTTCCCAATTTATGATTTGCAGGTGTTGTCCATGCTCATCAGCTATTACCATGATGACCTAAAGAAAGACCTTGTTGAGCATCTGGGGACATTTCAGATCTTAAAAGCTACTGCTGCCAGCTTGGAGAAAGAGCTCTGTCAGTTCTTCGACCAGAAGAAAATACCATGGAGAAACCTGGTAAGCATCTTGATGGATTCGTGTGCTGTCATGAGGGGTAGCAAGACTGGCTTGGAAATAAGAATCCACAAGCACTGTCCAGGCCTTCTTGGCATTGATGGTGACTCCTGTCACTATATGCAAAATTCTGCGAAGAAGTTTACTGAGCCATTTCAACGTCACCTGGAGCAATTATTCACTGATCTGCAGATGGACCATCAGTGATGCCCAGATCAGGTACAAATGAAACTAAATTTAATGTTGTTGGGTATTTTCTTCCTTTAGAAAACATTGTAACCACTCTATTGCATCCTAAACAACAAAGAAAAGGGGCTGAAAGTGCAAAATAATAGAGTATATCTTTAAGTACACAGAACTGGGTACCATTGTTAAATGGAAATACATTGCTAAAACTCCACTACTTTTGGCAGGATATATAAAACATCGGTACAGAGGAGTTTAGGTATAGAGTAACACAAAAAATAATTTCACAAATTCTCTGTTGGTCAGGTGCATTATCTTAAGGAGATATGCCTTATGGTGAACATTCCTGCCTCCAGTCCTCTGAGAGGGTTTGTAAACCATCGCTGGCTGTCAGCATATGATGCCAGCATGAGCACATACACCATGCTAATAGCTTATAAAGTCCTGTATTATGGGTACTTAAGCGCAGAGGACCAGAAACTGTACCAAGAGCCCCTGGAAACCTTATACACCTAATACAACGTGAGTCAGGCAGGAAAAAGCAGGATCAGGTCCTTGCATGAAGACCTCAAGAGGAAAGGTGAAGATAATCACTGATCCCTGGTCGCATCTTTCTGACATGGACAATAAACTTGTAAATGGTGAGTAGTTGTCAACTAATTTATTTATTTACTTATTTATGTATCCTCTTTTCATAGGTATGACCCAGCAGGGCAAAGATCGAAAGAAGAGCGTGTGCCAAAAAATCTGGCATCAGGAGACAACCACAAAGCTGCAGCTCAGTGTTTACATTGGTGTCCTGGCCATTTTTAAGGAGTACGTCATGGTTTTCCAGGTGGTAATTTGACTTTTTTTTCTCATGACTATAACTGTTGACTGTATTGAACAAGTGTTTATGTGTCACACATATATTCACACATATTTTTCCTTACACAGGGCAGTAAAACATTGGTGCACAAGCTACATGAAAAACAGCTTGAGCTGTTCATGTCTTTCCTGGCCTGCTTTGTTAAGTTGGAGTACATAACAGCATTGTCACCCAGGGCTCTTGTTAACCTGGTGTTGGAGGACCACATGATTTTGCCTGCAAGGGAGATTTATGTTGGACAGGACGCAGACGCATTCAGGTCAAAGACTCCAAATCATGCAGTAAGTACACTGCAGCAAAAATAATATAACACACTTGTTCTAATCATATATTGGGAATATGTATTTATCATTAGCTTTATGTTGTGCTATATTTTAGTTGCTCAAGCCATTCCTGGAGAAGCTGAAAACCGCCTACACAACTTCTGCTGCATATATGCAGACAAAGCTTCCCTTGAACAGCCAGACTCTGAAGGCCCTGTCTGCTCTAGACCCACTTTCGAGAGGCCATTCTCAAGCATCTACCCAACTGAAGAGGTTGAGTAGAATGTTGAGCCACCTCCTACCGACAGGTTGTGACATCCACCCAGAAATCCTGAGGTTCAATGTTGATCTCACTTTGCCTGACTTCAAGGAAGGAGACTGCTTGGTGGAGTGGTGGGATCACGTGTTTCAGAAGAAGGAGAAATATCAGGCCCTCACCGTACTGGTGAAAAGTGGTCTCTCTATTTTCCATGGGCCCAGGGTACAGTCATCCTTCAGTCTTATAAATGAAGTAATTGATTCCCACAGTGGGAACATGAATGTCTCAACTTTCAACGCAGTTCAGACAGTGAAGTACAACCACCAGGCCAGAGAGAAAACTGCCTTGGAGTTGTTCAGAAGAGAGGATGTGCGATATGGGGAGGTGGACCGTGTACTGTGTAGAAACATCCAGACAGCCGGAACAAGAGACAAACACCAGCGACGGCAGTGTTTCTTGGAAAAGGCTGAATGTCAAGGCTCTCACAGTGCAGCGGAAAGCAAATACCAGGTGGCTGAGAAGGAGAAGCAGGCCAGGCTGCGGCATGCAGCAAAACACCGAAAGAGGGCCTCTGAGATCTTAGTCCAGGCTAAAAAGAAAAAATGAGGACATGTGCGTAACTTTTTGACTTTGATTAAGGTGTTCATGGTAAAAAAGGGCATGTGATCTTTGTCCAGGCCAAAACAAAAAATGACATAACTTTTTGACTTTTACAAAACCCAAAACCAGTGAAGTTGGCACATTGTGTAAATTGTAAATAAAAACAGAATACAATGACTTGCAAATCCTTTTCACCCAAAATTCAATTGAATACACTGCAGGGACAAGTTAGATAATGTTCGAAACGGTGAACTTTGTATTGTTTTGCAAATATTAGCTCATTTGGAATTTGATGCCTGCAACATGTTTCAAAAAAGCTGGCACAAGTGGCAAAAAAGACTGAGAGAGTTGAGGAATGCTCATCAAACACTTATTTGGAACATCCCACAGGTGAACGGGCTATGTGAAGGCACCATTAATGCTGAAAGGTACATACAGGTTTTGGAGCAACATATACTCAACAAAAATATAAATGCAACACTTTTGTTTTTGCTGCCATTTGTCATGAGATGGACTCAAAGATCTAAAATTCATTCCAGATACACAATATTACAATTTCTCTCAAACATTGTTCACAAATTTGTCTAAATGTGTGATAGTGAGCACTTTTGCTTTGCTGCGACAATCCATCCCACCTCACAGGTGTGCCACATCAAGATGCTCATCAGACACCATGATTAGTGCACAGGTGTACCTTAGACTGTCCACAATAAAAGGCCACCCTGAAATGTACAGTTTTTGCTTTCTTGGGGGTCTGGGGACTCAGAACCAGTCAGTATCTGGTGTGACTACCATTTGCCTCATGCAGTGCAACACATCTTCTTCGTATAGAGTTTATCAGATTGTCAATTGTGGCCTGTGGAATGTTGGTCCACTCCTCTTCAATGGCTGTGCGAAGTTGCTGGATATTAGTGGGAACTGGTACACGCTGTCGTATACGCCGGTCGAGCACATCCCAAACATGCTCAATGGGTGACATGTCCGGTGAGTATGCTGGCCATGCAAGAACTGGGACATTTTCAGCTTCCAAGAATTGTGTACAGATCCTTGCAACATGGGGCCGTGCATTATCTTGCTGAAACATGAGGTGATGTTCATGGATGTATGGCACAACAATGGGCCTCAGGATCTCATCACGACGAGGACGAGGAGCATGCAGTTGAGCTTCCCTGAGACTGTTTCTGACAGTTTGTGCAGAAATTCTTTGGTTATGCAAACCAATTGTTTCAGCAGCTGTCTGAGTAGCTGGTCCCAGACGATCTTGGAGGTGAACCCGCTGGATGTGGAGGTCCTGGGCTGGTGTGGTTACATGTGGTCTGCGGTTGTGAGGCCGGTTGGATGTACTGCCATATTCTCTGAAACGCCTTTGGAGACGGCTTATGGTGGAGAAATGAACATTCAATGCCCAAGCAACAGATCTGGTTGACATTCCTGCTGTCAGCATGCCAATTGCATGCTCCCTCAATGCTTGCGCCATCTGTGGCATTTTGCTGTGAGAGAAAACTGCACATTTCAGAGTGGCCTTTTATTGTGGGCAGTATAAGGTACACCTGTGCACTAATCATGGTGTCTGATGAGCATCTTGATGTGGCACACCTGTGAGGTGGGATGGATTGTCTCAGCAAAGCAAAATTGCTCACTATCACACATTTAGACAGATTTGTGAACAATGTTTGAGAGAAATGGTAATATTGTGTATCTGGAATGAATTTTAGATCTTTGAGTCCATCTCATGACAAATGGAAGCAAAAACAAAAGTGTTGCATTTATATTTTTGTTTAGTGTATGTTTCCATCCAAGCAACGTCTTTTTCATGGACGCCCCTGCTTATTTCAGCAAGACAATACCAAGCCACATTCTGCACGTGTTACAACAGCATGGCTCCGTAGTAAAAGGGTGCTGGTACTAGACTGGTCTGCCTGTAGTCCAGACTTGTTTCCTATTGAAAATGTGTGGCGCATTATGAAGCGTAAAATACGACAACGGAGACCTCGGACTGTTGAACAATTCAAGCTGTACATCAAGCAAGAATGGGAAAGAGTTCCACCTGAAAAGCTTCAAAAATTGGTCTCCTCAGTTCCCAAACGTTTACTGAGTGTCGTTAAAAGGAAAGGCGATGTAACACAGTGGTAAAAAGGCCCCTGTGCCAACTTTTTTGCAATGTGTTGCTGCCTTTAAATTCTAAGTTAATGATTATTTGCAAAAAAAAATAAAGTTTCTCAGTTTGAACATTAAACATCTTGTCTTTGCAGTGTATTCAGTTGAATATAAGTTGAAAAGGATTTGCAAATCATTGTATTCTGTTTTTATCTACAATTTACATAACAAGCCAACTTCACTGGTTTTGGGTTGTGTAGAAGGACTATACAGAACTACCCATTTTGACTTAATCTTGTCGTAATTAACTCAAACATAATATCCATTAATGCCACGAGTGGCATGAGAAGGTGCAAGATAATGACATCACTGCGGCTGCCACATCCATTCATGTGCATGAAAAAAATATCTAAATAAATTAGACTACCAACCAACTTAAAATTGTTCATTGAGCGAATCAAATGTTTGATTGTAAATTGAGCAAAGTAAATGGGAAGGGGGTGAAAGCTATTGTCGAGTAGAGGAGGATGATTTTGAAGACCTTAACTTTGCTAAGTTCAGTACAAAATTTGCCTGAAAATGTTTGCTTGATTATTACATTTGGCTCTTGTGTACAAATCTTGTTCAATTATTAAATATAAAATGTTAAAAATGTGCGGCACAGATTTGCCTGAACGTGCTTGCCCAGTCTTCGTTGCATTTGTCCATTGCTTGCAATGCGAAAATAATTTCTCTCTTACATTCACATTTGATGTGCTTCACACAATGTTTTCAACTTCGCGTTTATTTATAGACACTTAAAAAGTAGGGCCATCTTAACATGATTTTATTTTTAAGAAATCTTTTAAAATAATACATGTAATTATTACGACATGAGGTGGAATTCAGAAGTCTGCTATTAATTCAGATTACTGACATTATATCAATCTAACACAGTAGCCTGGTTCAGTTTGTCTGCTTCTCATGATCTCTTCTAAATCATTATAGGCTAGATTTTGGTTTTGATTGGTCAGTTGGCTGAATAAATGGCTTGATTACAAGGTAGGCAAAACACACAGTGTTATGGCCCCAATTTGCTACGAAATATAGGACAGCAAGAGATGACAGACAAAACCTTAAAACTCAAACAGATTTAATTAAACAAAGACCAACATTAACCTACAATTTATACTACTGACCAAGACTGATAATATAGAAGAAAAAAAATGTTTACAGACCCTTGAGATGGGGTTGCTTGGTGATGTTCCGGGTGAGGAAAATGCTCCAACACAGGCAAAAATCCACGAAAAGCTTCACAGGCCTTGAAAAGAGTGACAGGTCTGGTCAAATGTATCCTTCACCATGCAATTTCTCCAACTACTTTACTCTCTGTTTTCCTCCTTATATACTCTTTTGCAGATCCCTACCACCTTTTAGACTTTTTTTTAATTCTCTGGGACTTTCCGTCTCAGACAAGCCCAGGACATGCCCAAACCTAGCTCCAGACTGGGCTTAACAAAAAAAGGTCAATACTGTCATCTAGTGGCTTCTTTTCACATTACAACAGGAATTGATTTATGGTGAGCTAAATATGCCAAGGTGACGGTAGCTGTCCAGCCTCGCTGGTAATTAGCAGACTTCAAATCACACTTTTCACTCTGGAAGCATTTCAAATGGCCTCTGATATTAGTTCACCTCTAAATTAAAGTTGTGTCGGATAGAAAAAGGTAACAATCAAGCTCGTCTGTCTTCCCCATAGAGGAAGTTACCTTTATTTATTTTACCTCGTGCAGCCCTATGAAATGGTGCATGTATTTTGTGTTTCAGTTTGATTTTTGACAACATCGTTTTTGGTTACCATGGTTCAATTCACCTGTATCCCTAGTGTGGCAGTTCATAAACATGAGGGAATTATCTTGGTCATTCAAGAATCACAATGCTGGACCACAGGACAATGGACAATCATGGCGCTGGCAGCCGCACTGACTCACAATTAGGGGCGCCCCAAGTGGATATTTTCAAAATCGAGGCTGAATTTTCGTCTGCCGTGGTGACAATAGCGGGGTCCACTAGTTTTGTAAAATTGCTCTTAAAAATGAAAGAAATCGCAAAATGATATAACATTATATCATACATTATAATATATTGAAATAATATTACCCATTTTTTCCTGCTAGTATAGTCCTCCTTTAAGAGATTGAATTACACGATGAATGAAGTGGCTACATAAAATCACTTTCATTTTGTAATACGACTGTTGGGCTGCAAACCATACAGCGGGATGCAAATGAAAATTGTAGTGTGTCCAACCAGTGGGGTTTATGTTAAAAAGTGTTCATTTTAATCGCCAAACAGAACCCAACATCTCTCTGAATCAAGCTCGGATTAAGCTAAAATGTTGACTGCCTTTACCAGTTCATTGTCAGCTAGGAAGCATAAAATTTGGAATGGTGAAGGGAAATCTCATGTGCCTTGACTGAACAGGCCAGCATGTTTTAGGCAGATCTTCCTTCTCCACTTACGAAGATAGTATGGGACATCTACAGCCCATGACAGCACACCATGTAGTTGGGATCTAATTAAAACAGAAAAGATAAGCTTAACTGCTATAAATTTATATATGGAGGGCTGACTGCAATAAACATTTATGTCCAATGTATAACATTTGGACATAACTGTTTATTGCCGTCAGCTTTCAATATGTACTGCCAGCATGGACAATTTAAGATAAAAGGAAAGAAAAACTTTTTTGCATTTAGAAGTGGTTATTTTCCATTTTTCTCTGCCAACAGTCGTGACATTTTCTTTTTGACATAAGCCCCACTGTTTCCATGCGCTAAAATTTTGATTCACATCTCGCTGTATGGTTCGCAGCCCACAGTCATATTACAAAATGAAAGTGAATGCATACAGCCACTTCCGTCATCATGTAATTAAACCTTTTAAACTCCCCAAAATTTTATAAAACAAACACCACCAAATCACATTTCCAAGTCATTGTTGCTCTGCGACTTCTGACAAAAGTGTGCAAATATTGCGTATAAATGGTAGGAATGAATGTTGTGTAGGTGGTTGTCAATGGAAATCTATATGAGATACAGTGGAGTTTATACACCCAGCCAAAAATGCGTGACATCACATGCAATGGATAATGGGTATTGCTAAGCTAAGTCCGATGTGGTCCATTACCAAGGAGGACCTTGAAAATACTGAGGAACTACTTTGCCATGAACCCGAAAACTCCACGTGGCCTGGTCAATAAAGTGTGGTTCAACATCCAGCTTCACTTTCGGAGGAGACTGCGGAGACTGACACCTCAGTTATTCGTCATCAAGAGAGATTCCACAGATGGATTAATCAAACAGCAACATTAAAGCCTAACCATTAAATTTTTAAAAAATTGTTTTCCAACTTCCCCAATGATTGTGGTTTATTTTGAATTTAAGGAGTCAAATATATGACCCTTGCCTTCAACGAGGAAGCAAAGAATCACAAAAGCCATCTTGAAAAATGTCTGTCTAAATTGCCTAAAGAGGCGAAAGCTTTCTACCACCATCCAAGGAGAGCAGCAAAGTTTGAGGATGAGGTATGGTTCTCTTTGGAGCCAATGGGTATTACCTACCTCGGCTCAATGCTTTCTCGTATTTGCAAGGAGGCTAGCACGTCAGTCATTTATACAAATCACTGCATAAGAAGTATCACAATCCAAAAACTGAAGCAGGAGAGATTATGTCAGTCAGCAGCTACAAGTCCGAGAGCTCGCTGCCCACCTCCTGGGCTCCCTCCCTGACCAGTAGATAAATATGGAGCAGCGTGCTCTGTGCCAGCCAAAGTCAAAATGTCCAGCCTCAAGAGGAAAGATTCTCTAACAAATCTGCACCCCCTGCTAAACGGCAGACACCGGGCATGGAATTTGTGGACAGCTATTTTAGCAATTGTTCTTTTAATGGCAGCATTCAATTCAATTTCTATAATAAAGACAATGAAATGCATCAGCAAATTGAGCACCACAGACAGTACCAGTAAGATTTTACACTGAAATGTGCAGGCTATAACTTTGTTCTTGTTATTAATGTGTTAATCTTATAAGTTATTAATTAGCCAATTTATCGTTATTAATTTGTTTATTCTTTATGCGTTGCCGAGGCCATTGATTTAAATAATTAGTCAGATTGTTTGCATTTGTACATTGAAATGAACATTTAATAAATCAACACATCTGTGAAAACTGTCATCTTTATTTCAGAGGTTAATTCATAATAGCCTGAAAAGCCGATTGGCTAAAGCCCCCGAAAGGTGGGGTTGAAATTACGTATACAACTCTGTTCAGCCTTAATGTTACAGGTTACTTTTGCTGCTTAGCCACATTAATTGGAGCTGACTTTAAATTGGAGTGACGCGCCCTCAGCTGAAATGAAACATCTGCTGGTGAGTTCATTAAAAAATAGATGTTTGTTCTGGGGCCGACACTGGAATGCCGTTGCCCATATTTAAATATAACCGTTAATATAAGCTCATTTTACAACGTAGATAAAGATCAGCTGTGTTGGTGAGTCATTGTCACAGCACCTGTTAGCTTAAAAATGACTGTCTATGGCATCCTTTACCGGAGAGTCCCGATCTCACTGGATGAAATATGCATACAACTGCAGCATTTCTATGCCGAAAAAAACTAAAAACTAAAAAAAACTAAAAAGTTTTTGGAATTTATAATAAGCAAACTTTGTATCAGAGTTAAAAATTTTATGTGTTTACCTATAATCGATATACTTTTGTATATGAAAAAAAAGTCTAAATTAGTTTTTAGAAGTCCTTTAATAAACTTGTTAAGAAGGCTGGCTCCATGATTAGCTGCAAACAAGACACCTTTGAAGCTGTGGCGGAGAGGAGGATACCGAGCAAACTTCACCCTCTCCACCACATACTGGACAGACAGCGGAGCTCTTTCTCCAACAGACGGGTTCAGCTTTGCTGTCGTAATGACCAATACAGGAAATCTTTCCTGCCCAAGGCAATAACTCTGTACAACACTTCACCTCTGTCCACCAGAGAACACTCAGGACTATCAGCTTTATTGCTTTTGTAACAACATGATCCACCCTGTTTTGCTGCTTTAATAACCTGCACATGGCACAATTTGCACACATTTGTGTGATGGCCGGTGTTTCGAGACGCCAAAAGCAGCGGCCGAAACGAAAGGAAGTCCAGCAAAATAAGAGAGACAAACCGACAAAAAGGGAGAGAGAGAGACTCGCGTTTCCAACGGACAAAGATATTAGTCCGGGTACAAAGGGAAGCAAAGTGAGCGGGACTGAAACAAAATAAAGGGAAAATCTCAGCTACGGAGATAGCAAAATAAGGCACCAGACGGTGCATAGAAAGAGGGAAATAACGAGAGTAAGATCCCCTTCCTAACTAGCTCTTTCCTCTTTGCAACTAATTCCACAGACATTTCTCTAGCTAGAGACCTAACCAGCTAAAGTGCATAGTAGCAATGACACTCTAGCAAAGGCGGCGAGGCGGAACTTGAGTTAAAATAGAGTCCGGGCGCACCCCACAATTAATGCCAGCTGGCCAAAGAATTTGATTGCGGGCAAACCGATATCGTCTCAGACGAGAGAAAGAAAGAAAGCTCACAAGCCTCCAAAAACCATGACACATTTGTACTTCTAAAACATACTACCACATTTGTCCCATATTTACTATATAGTATGCCGTCCTGTGTTTGTATATTTTATTCGACAACCCCAACACCAACAAAGTTGGGACGCTGTCTAAACTAATAAATAAATAAAATAAAAACAGCATGCAATGATTTGCAAATAAACTGACAAGTAGAACATAGACAACATATCTGATGTTAAAAGTGAGACATTTTACCATGAAAAATATTAGCTCATTTTGAATTTGATGGCAGCAACACATCTCAAAAAAGCTGGGATACGGCCATGTTTATCATTGTTTAGTATCTCCTCTTCTTTTACCAGCAGTCTCTAAGTGTCTGGAAAGTGAGGAGACCAATTTCTGAAGTTATGAGAGAGCAATGTGGTCCCACTGTTACCAGATGTAGGATTCTAGCTGCTAAACAGTCCTGGGTCTTCTTTGCCAGATTTTTTTGATTTATCATGCGATAAATGTTTTCTTTTAGTGAGTGGTCTGGACTGCAGTTAGGCCAGTTCAGCACTCAGACTCATCTACTGAGAAGCCATGCTGTTGTGATGGATGCAGTATGTGGTTTGCCATTGTTTTGCTGAAATATGCAAAGCCTTCCCTGAAAGACACATTGTCTGGATGGGAGCATATGTTGTTGTAAAACCGCTATATGCTTTTCAGCATTGATAATGCATTTCCAGATGTGTAAGCTCCCCACGCCATAGGCACTAATGCAAACCAATACCATCAGGGATGTAGGCTTTTGAACTGTGCACTGATAAGAAGCAGGAAGGTCCCTCTCCTCTTTAGACCACACAGCATGGTGTCCGTGGTTTCCAAGAAGAATTTCAAATATTGATTCTTCCGACCTCAGAACAGTTTTCTATTCTGACTTGGTCCATTTTAAACAAACTTTGTCCCAGAGAAGATGGTGGCATTTCTGGATCGTGTTCATACATGGCTTCTTCTGGGCATGATACAGCTTTAGCTTGCATTTGTAGATTGCACAGCAGACTGAGTTCACTGACAACGATTTCTGGAAGTGTTTCTGACCTCACGCAATGATTTCCAGTGCAGAATCATACCTGTATTTAATACAGTGCCGCCTGAGGGCCTGAAGATCACAAGCATCCTGCATTGACCTGCATTTGGACTTGTCCCTTGCGTACAGTTTTCTCCAGATTCACTGAATCTTTTGACGATATTATGTGCTGTAGATTCAAAGTCATCATAATTTTACATTGAGTAACATTTTTCTGAAATTGTTCCACAATTTTTAGATGCAATTTTTTGCAGATTGGTGAATCTGTGTCCATCTTTACTTCTGAGACACTCTGTATCTCTAAAATGCACTTTTTATACACAGTCATGTTACTGACTGGTACCTCATTCGTAGCAAAATGCTCCTCCAGCTGTTTTTTATTAGTACCACTTTTCTAGCCTTTTGTTGCCTCTCTCCCAACTTTTTTTAGATATTTTTTATTGCCATCAAATTAAAAATGAGGCAATATTTTTCATGAAATGATATAATTTCTCTCTTTCAACATTCAATATTTTGCCTGTGTTCTATTGTGTATAAACTGTGGGTTGATGAAATTTGCAAATCATTGCATTCTGTCTTTATTTACAATTTAAACAGCATCCCAACTTATTTTGGAATTGGGGTTGTATATTTTAGTTGTTGTTTTTGTGTATTTATAGTTTGCTATATTCTTACATTGAGTATTGTATAAATATTGTATAGATATACAGTGGGCTCAAAAATTACTGGCACCTCTGATTGGCAATGCGCAAACAGTACAAAAAAACAAAAAACAATATAATTATAGAGCAACAGAGTACTTACACCGGCATGTGTGAAATACTTCATTAATGTTTTGATGGGAACAACCAAAGTCAAAACAATCATTTAGAACAAAATACATTTCAACGAAATCATGCTCTCATAATTACTGGCACCCTTAATTCAGTGCTTAATGCAATCACCTTTGGCAAGGATAACAGCATGGAGTCACTTCTGTAATTTTTGAGATGGTCAAGGCACACATTTAGTGGTATTTTGGACCATTCCTCAAAGCAGATTCTTTCAAGATCCTTCACGTTCCTGGGTTTGTACTTATCAATTGCTCTCTTCAACTCAGCCCACAGGTTTTCAATTGTATTGAGGTCTGGCGACTCAGATGACCATTGCAGAATGTTGATTTTGTCATTACAGAGCCATTTCTGTGTGGATCTTGAGGTCTGCTTTAGTTCATTGTCTTTTTGGAATGTCTACCTATGGTCAAGGTTCTGCCCTCTGGCCGAGGCTGCCAGATTGTTAACCAAATATCCTGATACTTGATGGAATTCATTATGCCTTTAATCTTAATCAGTGCCACTCGGCCTCATCAGGCCAATGCTTGACCCCGGTTTCAGTATCATGAAGCCACACAATAATCTTTAAGGGTGCCATTCATTGTGAAACTTTGATTGGAGGAAACTGTTTTAGTTAAATCAGTAAATGATGTTGGTTGGTTCCATTGGAGCTTTGATGTAGTACATTATTTCTTCTGTGCTGTTATTTCATGCTTCTGTATTAATATATTTCTGAGAATTCTTTAAAGTATTGTTTGTGCATTGCCAGTCAGGGGGGCCAGTCATTTTGGAGCCCATGGCATGGTTCCATGTACAAACCTATTACCAACTTTTTAAGAAAATGAAGTGTGTCTGTAGATCAGTAGCATACGAAGGAAGCTACTTCCCAAATGTGCACAACCCATAATTGCAGCAATAATATTAGCTTTGGAAAAAATTTCAAGGTGAATTTGTTAGAAGAAGATGGCAGGATTTGCCAATTTGTTGGGTGCAGGGGGGAAAAAAACGATAAATGTTAACTGCTCTATTTTCTTTTGCTGTTACCAGGCCACAGCTACATATGTTTAAAGACACCTAGCAATCATGAATTATATTTATAATGCCAATGGTTGCTGACCGAGAAATAACTGTGCAGCAGGGATGTTAATATGCACTCCAGATAGATTTTTCCAGTTCCCCACACACCAAAACGCCACATTGCACACCCTTAAATGGCAGTTATATTTTAATTAATGTGATTATGGGCTGCCATTTGAGAACCTTTCTCCAGTCCATTCCTGATGCCGAGCCAGTAAAAGCCAGTAAACCATTAACATAAAATGGCTGTTTGCTTATTAACTTCATCGAGGCAATTATGGAGGATCCTCTCTGATGACTCTCTGCTGAGCAGTGTCTCAGGGAGCAAGTCAAATTCATGGCCTCTTGTAATTAGCCAGTGTAATTGAGTCTAATTTATAAATTCCCCTCAAAAGGCAGAGGAGCAGTTTTATCTAATTAACAAGAAAATGTGTATAGCTTGTTACCGGCTGTAATTTCTTTCGTCTCTGCTGGAAACATATGGCTGAAGGGTACGTTTCATGTATGCCACTTATGTTTCCTAAAATAATCTATCCTGATCACTAGAGTCAGAAACTGAGCGTCCAATCCAATCAAGACCAAAGAGGAACGAGCATATTCTTTTTTTTTCTTTTTTGGTCTTTACGCTGACACAAGCATATGCTTTCGTTATCTCATGCATAAGGTTTCATTTCATTGATGGCATAGTACATTGCCTCATAACATCTCTACTGGGCCCCCAGGACACAAGAGCACTTATCATTCCCAATATCTGCTTAATCATTTAAAACAAGATATAAGTGAAACAATTAAAATGATATTGGCTCGCAATTGTGTGTCTTGCTGGCAGGCATAATGAAAGTGTAGTGTTAGAGAAGGGGAGGGGCTGTAGAATGTACAGAATAGCTGTAATTCAGAGTCAAGGAAAGACTAATGAAAAAGTAAATTGCTTGAGCGCGTTAACTGCAACAAAGAACAAGATTTAATTGAGAACAACCTTGGTCTGAGAGTAATCATATCATCAGAATTTTATGACTTTATGAAATATTGAAACATACAACGTGGATTATCCCATCCCATCCTACGGATTAAAATTTATATGAAACACCAGAACATTGTTCTTTACCTTCTTCTACAAAATCTTTAGACATAATTGCATTATTTTAACTAACTTTGCTGGGAGACCATGGAGAGTTTGAAGGACAAAGCAACTTCCATCTCAACGCAAATGAGCCCACTTCACTGGAAGCTGATAAAAAATTATATCCTTGCTTTAAGAATTTAAATACAATATTCAGGGAAGAGGATTTAGATCAAAATAGCACACATCGAAATAACCACTGTACGCTATCTAACATGGTGTTCATGGCCCTAATACCATCCTGTCCTTAGTCCTTTCTGTCGATATGCACAATTCAGTGTTTCAAAATTATGGCTTTCTCGAAATTATAGTGAAAACGAATAGTTTGTCATTCCATTAGATATCTGTTACGTTCTGCAGTGTGCAAAATGTGGGCATATTATTTTTCTTTTTTTTTTTCATTAGAAAATAATGATAATAATTTTCATTTATTTATAATTTAAATAATAAATAGATATTAAAATGTTTTCTCATTTCTTGGTCGAATTAGTTAATAATACATGACACAAACACGATACAGGTAACTGTAAAATTTTCATATGAAGAAAACGTCTATGATTTTGTAATAGTTACTGTAAAACAAACAACACTTGAACGACTACAATTGAATAAATGGGCCAAGATCACGTTCAGAATTCAAAATTAAAATGTCACTTTAAAGTATGGAATATTTACTTACAAGGATTTGAGTAAGGTAGCTTGCAAACAAGCTAATTGGACAGGTGCTCAGCCTTATCTATAATATATTTGAGGTCGATGTCTGTCTGTCTGTGTGTATGTGCACGTTTTTGTCCTTCATTTCTCAACCGATTATCACCAAATTTGGTGTGAATATCCACTTGGACACCAGGAAGGACTTGACGTCGCCCGATTTTTGAAAAACGGTCATGCACGCAAAAAAAATGGCAATTTCACTCCGGGTAGCAGGTAGCAGCTAGTCAAAATACAAATCAAAATTAATTAATCCATGATTACAAAAGAAGTACTATCTTCAGACAGCTAAAATATTAGTATAGCATTTAAAATTAAATGGAATTTATGGCTGTTACGTTTGAGGCGAAGATAAATACAGTACACAGCAAGCAGAAAACTTGATGGAAAGTTTCCCTGTCATCAGTCAGTGGTGACTCCTATCAGGATTTCCAAATTCTTGCCAAGGTGACGAAAGACTAAGAAGGCTCACCAAAATTAAGAGGTGCTTTGCTGCATGTGAAGACTAGTAACACTGAATGTATGCATGCACCCTAGTCAACTAGTCAAATGTGCATCATCAAAGTTCATTGGCATGGTGGTTAAGGATGCGCCATTCTGGGGGTTAAAGAATATGCTGAGCATTGGCGCAGGGCGTTGGTTCTGTCAAATTAGGCTTTTTCACGGGCACATGATGCACATTCACCCATGAAGAAGTCGCAGGTGACATCCCAATGACCTAATCAGCAGTGGTGGGAAAAAGTAATGATGTGTCCAGCTGAGGCCGCCATGTGGCATGGCAGCTCCTCTACCCCAATCAGCGCTCCAGGGAATTTGAGTTGCTAAAGCGGAATGACAAAAGCTCAACCACACAGGTAGCTTTGTCATTACTGCAGATTTTCAACATGCAAACATGAATGTGTTTATTATGCAGTGTAAATATACGTATCATTAATTGTATGATTCCTAGCTCATAAACATACTTAGTAACAATTTGAATGCGGCATGAAATGCATAGTAAAACTAATGCTCATGCATTTTGTGTTTTCATCTAAGTTGTATTGACAGTTCAGTCACTGCAACTCTAGTCACAGTTCTTTTTCTACATTCACAAAGAACAGTGGTTGCAAAAAAAAAACCAAAAAAAAAAACATCCTAATAACGAATGGAAAATCAAAGTTACAAAAGTGAGTTTTGGCAGAAGGCTGAAAATTTGACTCTATCTGGTTTGCATATGGAGAAATTCATCAAATGAAGTGTATTTCTTTCTTTCCAGTAACTCAGTTCATTGCATTGTTGGTCGTTGTTCCACTGTTACCCTTGACATTTTTCCCCCCAATTTCTTAAAGCTGTTTTGTTTTGCACCAACCCCCTTTACTGTCTTCTCCAGCTCCCAGGTTTGAAAAAGGATGTGGTTTAGGTGTAGGGGCATGGTTGTCTGGTGGCCAACTGGCTAATATGCTGTTGTGGTTTCAAGCAGTGTTTAACTTGAGGTCAGAGTCACATACAGTATGGCAATATGCAAGCCAATAGAAGCCCAGTGGCTGAATGATTTTTATACCATCATCATTACACTGATTATCAGACAGCACTGTACTGAGGACCCTCAATGAATAGATCATTATTGATTTCACCACCACAGTGTCTGGGGTGAGGCCTCTCCAGATAACTGTCTCCACTCCTCAAGCCCCTGAGCCACTTGATCACACCCCCTGAATAGCCTCTTCACATAGTGGCAGGCTTAAAGTATAAAATATCTCTGATCGATCACAACCCGAAAGGTCACCGATTGACCATTTACTGCAAATTGTCCACTGATCCAATTAGCTATGCTCTACCACTGTCCTTAGCAAAGAGAATGACATGGAGCCATTTTATTAGGTTACCGTTGACAAAGCTGAATGAGTTGTAACAAGGGAAACAGCTTAGAATATTACCTTCTTATGTCATCTCGCTCTGTCAATAGCGCGGGCCTCACATGTGGAAGACATCTTTATGCTCTCAAGCCTGAGCCTTTCATGTGACTGTGTGCTCATCCACTACAAACATTTGTTTGATCAAGTCTCTCTGCAGGAGAATGATAATGGAAAAATCACAGTTGGAACACTGTGAGCAATTCCATATTGCCTCCCCACTCATAAGTTCATGGTCGAATTGCTTTGGATAGGAGGCTTGCTGGTGACCAAAAAAGTTCAGTTCCACTCACCACTGACTTTTTTGATTTGCTAGCCCTGTTGAATCTCTCAGGCCAATTACAGAACAAAGTCTATTGATGTTCTTTTAATTTAACGCTTGATAGAGATACAACAAATTTTGCTTAAAATGCTGGTCAAACAGTCAGATTAATATTTGACAGAGATGCAAGGGACAGACAATAAAGATGGCTCTCCTTAAATAACAAGAGCTGCTTCTCTGACTTTAGTAGAACATTATACTGTATGTACTGCTTATTTTTCTCTGCTTGAATGAGTTTAACATTAAAAACAAATAATCAGCAATGAAATACATACAATGCTGTGAAAAAGTAAGTTTATGCAAAACGTTTATGCAAATTTGTTGCATTTAAATGTCTCTGATTATCTAAATTTTAATTTTTAATATTTGATAAACATAACCATAGTAAACACAAAATGCAATTTTGAAATGATGATATCATTTATTGATGGAAAAGAGCCATCTAACCCAACTCGGCCCGATGTGAAAAAGCAACAGCCCCCTTCGTTACAAAGTCACCCTGAACAAATTTAATTGATGATTGGGTTCAGGTCCACTAGACAGACCTAGTCATGATTACAGCCAGCCCTGTTGAATCTAACTTTCCTGAAATAGAACTTTTCTGGCAATGTGAAGGGGGCAGAAGGAAGCAAATGATGTTGCAATTCAAAGAAATCGAAGGACAGATGAGAAACAAAGTCATTAGCTATTTTTAACTGGACACACGTAATTGGAATAAAGGCCCAATCAGATTAAAAATGCTTCATGTAAACACGTCAATTGGAAGATTCTGATCTGGTTTGATTCGAAGAAATTAGGCGAAAAGTACATGATGACCATTTTTACCTAAACCAAACACAATTCAGGCACCAAGCAAGTAAATAAGCATGTAACAAAGCATAGGACAAAATAATATCAGTGCTCAGTTGCTAGTGATTCTACTGAATTTGTACTGCGCATACAAACCATGCATAAAATGGAAGAGGAAAGTTCACTGAATCCAACAATATAAGCCATGTCATTTTAAACCAACCCTACACTCAGAGAACAGCAGGCATACACTTTACAGTCTACAGCAATGAGTAAAAATGTTTTCTGACCTTTGATATTTTGCCATAAAAACCCTGTTCGAGGGTAAATCTGCGCTTGCTATTGTGAGCCCAATGTGTC
The DNA here is from genome assembly GCA_029721435.1 of Gymnothorax reevesii. Taxonomy (NCBI): domain Eukaryota; kingdom Metazoa; phylum Chordata; class Actinopteri; order Anguilliformes; family Muraenidae; genus Gymnothorax; species Gymnothorax reevesii. The sequence continues at coordinate 87,085,173 of CM056575.1, forward strand.
ACAGTTATATCGAAACTAGATCTGCCAGTCTCCACGCATGATTTTTTCTAGGGCACTGCTTCAAAGAATGTCACATCCTGAGCATTCAGCTTGCACTCTATGTAATTTCATCTCTATGATTGGCTTGTGATGCTGTCAATTAGACTTTGAGGGAAGCCATTTGATTCTGTGGGCTCTGACATTTCCAACGAGCCTTAAAACACTTTAATAGCACAAATCTAGCGTGAATTAGAGCCTTGTGTTCTCGATGCTATGAGCTGAGAGTCCATGCGCCATTAACATGTTGCGCAAGCTCAACTGGTTTGTTTGTAGTAATTTCGGTATAATTATCTGCTCAATATTCAAAAGTCATTTTCAAAGTTCAACCCCAATTCCAAAATAGTTGGGACAAACTGTGAATTAAATCAAAGTGCAATGACTTTCAAATCATAGCAGCCAATATGTTGTTCACAATAGAAAAGGGATAACATAGTTTCAACACTTGCTCAGAAATTTTACAATTTTATCCACAAAATGAGCTCATTCCAAATTTGATGGCTGCTACAGGTCTCAAAAAAGTTGGAACAAGGGCCTGTTTACCATGGTGTAGCATCCCATCTTCTTTTTAACACAGAGTGGAAGCGTCTGGGCATTAAGCAAGTTTCTTGAGATTAGCCATTGGAATTTGATCCCACTTTAGTTTAATACAGGCCTCCAGCTGCTAGAGAGTTTTCGGTCTCCTTTGACAGACTTTTTGTTTAATTATGCTCTAAATGTTCTCAATCGATGAAAGATCAGGACTGCAGGCAGGCCAGTTCAGCACACCAATTCTTCTACTACGAAGCCATGCTGTTGTAATAGCTGCAGTATGTGGTTTTGCATTGTCCTGCTGAAATACACAAGGCCTTCCCTGGAAAAGATGTCATCTGGAGGGGAACATATGTTGCTCTAAAATCTTTATATACCTTTCAGCATTCATGGTGCATTTTAAAACGTGCATGTGTCCCACACCATATCGAGGGCTGACCGCAATAAACAGTTATGTCCAGATGTTATATACTGCACAGAACCGGTTATTTCAGTCAGCCCTCGATATGCACTAATGCTGCATCCCTATACCATCAGAGATGCTGGCTTTTGACCTGAACTCTGATAACAGGAGGGGTGGTCTTTCTCCTCCTTAGCCCAGAGGACACAACGCCCATGATTTCCAACAAAAATGTCAAATTTGGACTCATCTGACCACAGGACACTTTGCCACATTGCTACAGTCCATTTTAAATGAGCCTTGGGCCACAGAACATGGCGGCGCTTCTGGATAATGCTCAACAATGGCTTCCTTTTTGCATGATAGAGTATTAGGTTGCATCTGTGGGATGGCACGGCGGTCTGTGTTTACAGATGGTAGTTTCTTGAGGTATTCCTGGGCCCCTTTAGTAATGTCAATGGCAGAATCATGCTGGTGAGTGATGCAGTGGGGTCTGAGGACCTAAAGGTCACGGGCATCCAGTCAAGGATTTTTCCAGTTCCTCTGAATCTTTTGATGATGTTATGCACTGTCCATGATAAGACCATCAAAGCCTTTGCACTTTGATGTTATGGAACGTTGTTTTCAAAGTTTTCCACCATTTTTTTACGCAAGCCTACACAGATTGGTGAGCCTCTGGCCATATTTACATCTGAGAGACTCAGCCTCTCTAAAACATCCCTTTTATAGCCAATCATGTTACACACCTGATGCCAGTTAACTTAATTACTTGCTAAATGTTTTTTCAGCTGATTCTCTTATATATTAATGGCTTTTTCAGCCCTTTTTTCCCTGTGTCCCAACTTTTATGAGACCTGCTGCAGCCATAAAATTTGAAATAAGCTCATTTTGTGGAAGAAAATGTAAAATTGTCTCAGTTTCAATAATTGAAATGTTATCCATGCTCTATTGTAAATAACATTGGCTCATTTTTTTTTATTTATTTATTTTTTTTTATTTGGCATCTCCAATCCCACCCGAATCTGGAATGCCCAATTAGTGAACTATGTACAAAGCTTGCTTGTATGCGACCCCCTGCTGCCAACTCAGGATGGTGAAGACAGCTCACGGCTCTCCTCCGAAGCACGTGTCCGTCAGCCACTGATTCTTATACACTCATTGGTCAAATCCTCGTAAGTTCCGAACGAGGGCGGAGGATACCCGGACGTGACAAAACCCAGAGTCTTCCTGACGAGCGCCCGTCTGGCCAACAGGAGGCGCTGGAGCAATGAACAAAGCTGTTATTCTTAACCCAAATCCGGCAGTCCCTTCCCAATTTGAAACCCTGTAGCGCGATCGCCAATTGTGCGCTACTCTGAAAAGGCTGCCGACCCCTGCCGGTGGGTACGCCGGGAACATTGGCTCATTTGATCTGAATGTCATTGCATTTTGATTTTATTCATAATTTACTATTTTGGAATTGGGGTTGTAGTTTTTTGAAAGAATCCATGCACTATTACTTGCTAGTACTGAGAAAACACTGAAATACAAGAGCTAAGTCAAGGGCATGATGTATTCCGCTGACTCACTGCTGAAATTTGTAATAGGGCAGCAAGGATATTGTGTAGTGGTGAAGGCGTTGCAGATTAATTTGGAAGATCTGTGGTCTGAATCTAGGCTAAGTAGAATTTTTTTTTTGAGCAAAAGGGTCATACTTTGTGTATGAATAATTGCCAGGATGTTCATTGTCTTTACTTTTTTTTTTAACCATATTTAAACTAAATTATTTTGTTTCTTTGCCTGTTTTATTGAAAATAAATTGCTACAGGGGATTAAAACTTCTTTTCCTTTGTGTGTATTTTCTTTGACTGGGAAAATGTGTACAGGACAGACAGAAATAAAATAAAAAAACATAAATAAAAAAATATGAACAAGATTTTTGTAATTAGATGGAATGTATGCCTTAAGTGACATTAAGTGAAATTTAATGGGGTATACAGTTTGATACCTGAGAAGTCTAAATTAGCACGCCGTGTTAATTTGGAGAGGGCACTTAAGACATTCTCAAAAAAAAACCCTCTCTAAAGTTGCACTAATTAATTTGATTAGAATAAACTTTGGAGCCAATAATAGTGAGATTCTGTGCGGCAATTTTTTAGAGGTTTCAGGCTGCAAATAAATAATTTAAGAGGGATAAGAATAAAACTTTGGTGCACATGAGATGTTTCATTTATGCTGCATTCCATCTTCATTTACTCTGACTCAGTGGCCTATACACTGATATTTGTATCATGACAAAATCCCCAAGGTTTACCTTTATTGTAATAAGATTATTCAATGGACCAAGTAGTTGCAGAGATATCCTCATTTCATTTTGGGCGTGTAATTTTCGAGCTAGAGGCTCAGGGCTTAAGAGGTTAAATTAAATTTAGATGGCAGATCTAAAACATAATAAAATGAATTAAATAAAAAATCTGAGTAGTACACAATATGCTGTATTCTGTACATGCCAGGCTTCTTTCATTGTGTTTGAATAATATAATGATATACTCTTTTGACAAACTTTACTATTAGTGGAACTTTGTGTTCAAATGTTTTATTTTTCCTCATACAAATTAGACTTGTGACACTGGAATGATTTTCAATGAAAAGTGTGTCATCCTCTCATTGAAGCAGGGATCAGTTAATCAGAAGCTCTCTCATCACTGATGGCCGAAGAGCACAGCGGTATAATCATATCAAGGCCAGCAACACGCCCAGCGAAGGTGGTTTCCATTATATCATGGGAAGTGGACTCTCGTTCTTTAATGGAATAAGGTTCCCTTCTGTGTGGCACTGCACACAATCTTCTCAGAAAGCACAGGATATACAGCATGGGGGATACAGGGTGTCTCTATTCGCTCCAGGAAGGCAGAATAAAGCTAAGAATGATGTCTTCAAGCCATTGGGCTGAAACGACCTGAAATACCATCAAAATTTCCTCCAAAATGTTCTAATTACTGGCTCTGTCTCATTTGCAAGGAGGCTTTGTAGCACCGGGTACCTAGTTAGGACTCCTTCATAATAGGAACAATTTGTAGGAAAGATATAAAACACTCTAACTAGGAGGTGTCATATGACAAGCACAGCTTCTGTTGCAGAGCGGCGTGTCAGCGGTTTCCACAGGAAACATTAACAAGAGTTTTCTGTCAGTCTAGCTAGTAGGGCTTTTGCACTTCAAAAACATTGGCACAAGTTTATACAACCCCAATTCTGAAATAGTTGGGACAAAGTGTAAATTGTGAATATAATCAAAATGCAATGACTTTCAGATCACACGAGCCAATATGTCACTTACAATAAAACAAAGATAACGTTTCAAATGTTAGAACTGAGAAATTTTACATTTTGATCCACAAAATGAGCTTGATTCAAATTTTCTGGCTGCAACAGGTCTTAAAAAAGTTGAGACACGGGCAAAAAGGGCTGAAAAAGTAATTAATACATAAGAAAATCAGCTGAAAGAACATTTAGCAAGTAATTAAGTTAACTGGCATCAGGTGTGTATCATGATTGGCTATAAAAGGGATGTCTTAGAGAGGCTGAGTTTCTTAGAAGTAAAGATGACCAGAGGCTCTATAACCTGAGACGGCTTGTGAAAAAAATTTGTGGAATATTTTAAAAACAATGTTCCTCAATGTCCAATTACAAAGGCTTTGAAGATCTCATCATCGACTGAGCATAACATTATCAGAAGATTCAAAGAAACTGGAAAAATCTCTTTGCGTAAGGGACAAGGCCGAAGACCTTTACTGGATGCCTGTGATCTCTGGGCCCTAGGACATCACTGCATCGCTCACCGACATGATTCTGTCATTGACATCACTAAATGGGCCAAGGGATACTTCAAGAAACCACTGTCTGTAAACAAAGTCCACCATGCCATCCACAGATCCCACCTAAAACTCTAACATGCAAAAAGGAAGCCATTGTTGAGCCAGATCCAGAAGCGCCGCCGTGTTCTGTGGGCCAAGGCTCATTTAAAATGGACTGTAGCAAAGTGGCAAAGTGTCCTGTGGTCAGACAAGTCCAAATTTGACATTCTTGTTGGAGATCATGGGCGTTGTGTCCTCCGTGCTAAAAAGGTGAAAGGCCACCCCTCCTGTTATCAGAGTTCAGTTAAAAAGCCAGCATCTCTGATGGTATGGGACTGCATTAGTGCATATGTTAGGGGACACTTGCATGTATTAAAAAGCACCATGAATGCAGAAAGGTTTATAAAGGTTTTAGAGCAACAAATGCTCCCCTCTAGACGACATCTATTCCAGCAAAGGCCTGGCGAGGAGAAAAATCAAGTGGCTACTAAATAAATGATCTGGCTAAACAGGTAGGCCACAAAATAAAAAAGCCAGAGGAAGCCCTGATATATACACTGTTCAAAAAAATACAGGGAACACTAAAATAACACCTCCTAGATCTGAATGAATGAAATACTCTCATGAAATACTTCGTTCTTTACATAGTTGAATGTGCTGATAACAAAAGCACACAAAAATTATCAATGGAAATCAAATTTATTAACCCATAGAGGTCTGGATTTGGAGTCACTCTCAAAATTAAAGTGGAAAAACACACTACAGGCTGATCAAACTTTGAAGTAATGTCCTTAAAGCAATTCAAAATGAGGCTCAGTAGTGTGTGTGTGGCCTCCACATGCCTGTATGACCTCCCTACAACGCCTGGGCATGCTCCTGATGAGGTGGCGGATGGTCTCCTGAGGGATCTCCTCCCAGACCTGGACTAAAGCTAACTCCTGGACAGTCTGTGGTGCAATGTGGTGTTGGTGGATGGAGCGAGACATGATGTCCCAGATGTGCTCAATTGGATTCAGGTCTGGGGAACGGGCGGGCCAGTCCATAGCATCAATGCCTTCGTCTTGCAGGTTCTACTGACAGACTCCAGCCACATCAGGTCTAGCATTGTCTTGCATTAGGAGGAACCCAGGGCCAACCGCACCAGCATATGGTCTCAAGGGGTCTGAGGATCTTATCTTGGTACCTAATGGCAGTCAGGCTACCTCTGGTGAGCACATGGAGGGCTGTGCGGCCCCCCCAAAGAAATGCCATCCCACACCATTACTGACCCACTGCCGAACCGGTCACGCTGGAGGATGTTGCAGGCAGCAGAACGTTCTCCATGGCGTCTCCGGATTCTGTCATGTCTGTCAAATGTGCTCAGTCTGCACCTGCTTTCATCTGTGAGGAGCACAGGGCGCCAGTGGCGAATTTGCCAATCTTGGTGTTCTCTGGCAAATGCCAAACGTCCTGCATGGTTTTGGGCTGTAAGCACAACCCCCACCTGTGGACGTCGGGCCCTCATACCATCCTCATACCATACGGTTTCTGACCATTTGGGCAGACACATGCACATTTGTGGCCTGCTGGAGGTCATTTTGCAGAGCTCTGGCAGTGCTCCTCCTGTTCCCCCTTGCACAAAGGTGGAGGTAGCGGTCCTGCTGCTGGGTTGTTCCCTCCTACAGCCTCCTCCACGTCTCCTGATGTACTGGCCTGTCTCTTGGTAGCGCCTCCATGCTCTGGACACTATGCTGACAGACACAGCAAACCACCTTGCCACAGCTCGCATTGAAGTACCATCCTGGATGAGCTGCACTACCTGAGCCACTTGTGTGGGTTGTAGAGTCCGTCTCATGCTACCACTAGAGCAGAGGTGGGCAGCGAGGGCTGTATCTGTCCCTGGTTTTCACACCAACGTTTGGTCTTTAATTAGTTGATTGTCTCAATTAGCCAAACCATTTATGAAATCTGATGTTTCATGCGCTTTTCTTTAAATTATCATGAAACTACAAAGACTAGTCTTGTCTCCCCTCATAAAACATTTTCCTTTGATCGAATCATTGTGAACATCTATATTTGAGCATGCAATCAATTAACTCAATTAGTCAGGGTAATTGATAGGAATAAAAACCTGCATACACACCGGCCCTCCAGGACTGTGATTGCCCACCCCTGCACTTGAGTGAAAGCACCGCCAGCATTCAAAAGTGACAAAAACATCAGCCAGAAAGCATAGGAACTGAGAAGTGGTCTGTGGTCACCACCTGCAGAACCACTCCTTTATTGGGGGTGCCTTGCTAATTGCCTATAATTTCCACCTGTTGTCTATGCCATTTGCACAACAGCATGTGAAATTGATTGTCAATCACTGACTGCATTTACAAGGTCTTTAGTATCCTGGTTTTGAGGCTTATCCCGGCTTTGAGCATAACCGGGATATGATGTTTGCATGGAACACAGAGAAACCCGGTTATTCATATCCCTGTATACGTGATAAATACCAGTAACCCATTTTCTGATCACTGCATCCTATCTGTGCAAGTGTGAGTTACATCTTTTATGTCTTTTGTTTACAACAGATTGAGCGGGAGGTGTGATTTAGAAGTAAGGCAAACATAAGACTTCTGTAGTTTTTTAGCGGGCTTAGGGTTACTAAATACTCATGTCGTATAACAGCTATGGCTCATCCACTTCATTTTCAGCGATGGGAGGAGAGAGCGACAAAAAATATTGAATACATCACTAACTTTACTAGGTATTCGCACAGAGATATAAAAAATAGAGTGGTGACGTAGGCTATTCAATATTTGTTGAATAAAGCCTAAACCCTCCTCGTATAAAACGGAAAATCGCTCATGCCAGGCAACAGCTCAAGTCCCGATTTTTCTGTGCTGTTTTTCGATTAAATAAACATTGAATATACTGGATTTTATGTAATGGATTTTTGCTTACATGGGACAAAATTTTCAGTCCCGTCACATTGTATTTCCATTCAAATACACATAAGCTGTCGCAACGAAGCAACAAAATCAAGTTCGGCTTTTCTAAGCTGTTATAAACTGACTGAATTTAACTGTTAAATTAGCGCATTGTCTCTGTGTCATTTTTACTGTAAGTGGAGTCCTGCGCGCATTTTACCGTGGTTTACACTGAACATGCACTGAACTCTGTGGTAAACTGTGAAATTACAGTTAACATAACTGGCAAAAAGGTGCCAGTTAAATTACCGGTCAAAAAAGGCTTCAGTTTATTCGTTTATTATTACGAGTGTATTCGCGGAAACTGGAACTGGCGCGGTTTCATACTTTTTCAAGTATACATATAAATTCACATATGCATAAAACGTTTCTTCCAGGTATAGACCTGAGTCAGACTCGCAGGCACAGCTGAATGCGAATGCTTTTTCTTTGAACCGAAAGAAAACGTAGTTAACTGAGCGATTATATAAATGGTACGGCAATCGTAGCGCTTATTCTTTAGCTTTGCCAAATAATGGAGCATAAATATTGTTGATTTAAAATTCCTTACTCGTGCCCTTTTTAAGTATGAAAAGATAAAAAGAACACGGAAAACAAGTCCCCCCAACCCAAAAAATAACATTTGTTGTCACCCGCGTTTACTGTTTACATGTGCCTCATTGGACAGTTATGTACATACACAATAAAGCGGAGCTATTCGGCCGTGTACGCTTTGGTCCAGCCAATGACGTTGTCCACGATAGTTCTTTTTCATATCTCTGGGTATTTGGCTGTCACTGCCACCACGCAGTCACTCTGGTGCCTGCACACACGATGGGCAGCCGTCAGAAACCGGGATAAGGCGTATACTCCAGTATCCCGGCTTCTATCGTAGTACTCCAGGTGGCAAAACCGGGTTTTTTGAAACTGGGATAAGGGCATAACCCGGTTTCTGAATTCGGGATATGGTGTTTACATGGACAAACACAAAAACGGGATACTTAAAAAACCCAAACAAAACCGGGATACTAAAGACCTTGTAAACGCAGTCACTGTTGCTTCCTAAGTGGACAGTTTGATTTCACAGAAGTGTGATTGACTTGGAGTTACATTGTGTTGTTTAAGTGTTCCCTTTATTTTTTTGAGCAGTGTAGTATCTCACAAAAGTGTGTACACCCCTCACATTTCGACAAATTTATCTACTCAAGGCGAAATGTTACAGAAATTAAAACTGAATATATTCTACAGTAGTCATTGTACAGTATGTGTAGCGGTGTAGATTTACTGAACTGTCCAAATAACTGAACAAACAATCACTATTTCCAAAATGGGTGGCAACAAAAGTGAGTACACCTCACCTTCAACATGCCAAATTGTGTCAATATTTAGTATGACCACCATTGTTGTTCAGCACTGCCTTGATTCTCCTAGGCATGGAATTCACTGGAGATCTGACGTGCACAGACATTTTGGCGGGCAGGTGACCAGTGAAAACTAAGGGTACTTCAGTGTTTCCCACAGACGATAAAACAATTTGCGGTGGCAAAACGGGGGGTGGTTGGTTGTTGCTTCTTATTTTGTTGAGCGGGGTGAGGAGGGGGAGTTGCTGCTACTTGAGTGGGGCTGGAGTTCATGCCTTTCATTTTGTTGAGCGGGGGGCGGGGAAGGGGGTTGCTGAAATTTCTAAAGGGCACTTGGACCTTAGGTGAGAGGGCACCACCTACAGTCTCTGTGGATGCCTATGCCAGCGCTGCACAGGTTGTTGCTGGGATCCTCCACTCCTCCGTGACATCATCATGGTGCTGGTAGATGTTGGATACCTGCTGCTCCTCCACCTTCCTCTTGAGGTTGCCCCACAGGTGTTCAATTGGATTCAGATCAAGAGACATACTTGGCCACGCCATCACCTTCACTTTCTTCAGGAAGGCAGTTGTCATCTTTGAGGTGTGTTTGGGGTCGTTATCATGTTGGAAAACTGCCATTTCCGAAGAGAGTGCATGATGTTCTGCTTCAGAATGTGAGGTACCGTTCTGGGACCAAATGTGAGACCAGGAAGTTTCAGTAAAAGTGGTTTTTATTGAAGTAAGGGGGTAAACCCCCACAGGGCACAAGGCAATGGAACAAAGTCCACAATCCAAAATCAGAATCCCAGGGACGTATTCCAAACTGTACACAGGGCAGCAAACACTAAACTCAGAGTCAGGCAAAACAGGTTCAGTACGCAGGCACGGCTTTGTCAGCGAGTCCAAAGCCAAAATCCAGTGGGCATAATCCAAAATGTTAACAGGGCAGCAAACACAAAACTCAGAGTCGGGCAAAACAGGTACGGTACACGGGCAGATAAGTATCAAAGAAAAAGCCAAAATCAGAATCGGGGAAACTCCAGTCAGAAGTATAACACTAAGAGTACAAGGCATCAATAACTGCAGCACAGGGAAAACGTTCTGACAAGAACTGTAAGTGAAATGACTGCTTAAATACACGTAGGGGAAGTCACATGCTATGATAGGGACTAAGTAAGTTGGATCAGACTAATTAAAAAGGAATGAATATGAGGAAGTTCCTAATTAACGTAGACTGACCATGTTCCGTACACATTTCCTCCTTTCCGCAAACGTCAGCAACCATTCCTCTTTTGTTGAGAGGATCCGCCTCTTGATTGTGTGTTTACTCTCTGGGGGGATGTTCATCGGACAAGCAACACTTTGATTGACAGCATTTGATCCAATAATATTTGAGAAAACCGGGAGAAACTGCCGCCTCCGGCTCTGTACGGAAGACCATCTGGGCTGGCAGTATTCCGTACAGTTGCTGGACAGTGTTCCGTACAACATGCGCAAGTTTAATTCCGTGGTAACCTAACACACAATACTAAAGTAAATATTATTAATGCATTATTCATTCATTAAAGAATGTATTCAAATGATCAAAACTTTATTATTAGCACTCCGAAGTTTTATACATAAGTAAAACTTTATCGTAAATAAAACTTATGAAACGTCATAGAACCAGTAGCTGGCGGTAATATGCCTAAGGTTTGTAAACCACCGTTAAGCCCCAAAGAAGAAGAAGAAAGAAAAAGAAGGATGCCGTGGTGAGAGACCTGCTGCTGCCTAACTTGGGCGAACGAACACCAAGCGTCACCAAAATGAATGGTTTAAAAGTCATCTAAAAGCATTTTTTTTTTCAACAGAATGGTAATTTACTTAACTTCCAATAACCAAATAATATTTTTAGACAGACATTTTTTGCCGATGTCGCACTCTCCCCAAAATGGCAGCAGCTCCGGGCTGGGGTCTCCCTGGCTTTCACTTTCGACTGTGGGCGGCGCACCCAGTAAACTTACCGGAATAGCGCCTGATCGGATCGCGTGACCTCACTCGTCTTTGGGGGAGTCGAAAGGGGACAAAATGATGACAACGCAGGTATACATTTTATTAATTACCTGGAAGAATTTATTTTGCGATCGGACGGATAAGTTCATTTGTACGGAATATGGTCGTTGTACGGAACATGGTCAGTCTACGTTACAAGAAATTGGCAAAAGCCAAAACGCGGACTGGGATCAGGAAGACAGCCTACAGACAGACATATGGTTCCGGCTAGGGAGTTCTACAGTGCACAGAAAAGGAGAGAGAGAGAACAGAGTTAACAAGCGCAGAGGTTCCACTGAAACTGCAGCAAAGATGATTGAGTAAAGACAAGAGGCAGAGACTAGAATGGAGCGAATGCTGAGAGGTCGTTAGTCAATTAGTAAAGTGCAGCTTTACAATCCCAAGTGCTCGTTTGTAAGTTAGTACTTTAAACAATGTTAGTTTTGGTTTGGAGATTTAACTAAAACAACAAACTGTTAGTATTGTTAGTAATATAGAAAAGCAAGGTGAAGGAAGTAAACGTGATTGGAAGGAATAGTTGAAATCCCAGAAACCATTAAATCACCCAAAAGAGTTGCACGCAATACTGGGGCTGAGTGATCACAAGACATGAGACCAGACAGGGGAAGACAGGGTGCAATGCAAGGTGAAAAACAAAACATGGACCGGAGTAAAACTGCAAAGATGGAATATGAAAACAAAACAGAGACAAGACAAAAACAAAACATGGCCGGGCATCTAAATCCCAATACAAAATACAGAGCATGGTCAGACAAGGCAGAGATCAAAAATTCAAACATGGCAGAATCAAAAATAAACATGGCAACAAGGCAGAATCACAACACAGAATGTCACAGTACGTGTTGGAACCATTATATCATCAATAAAGCACAGCTCCCCAGGACCAGAAGCACTCAGCAAGCCCCAGACCATGATGCTGTCAGCACCATGTTTGACTGTAGGCAGTACACACTTATTTTGGTACTCCTCACCAGGGCGCTGCCACACATGCGGGACACCATCTGAGTCAAACAAGTTTGTCTTGGTCTCATCATACAACAAAATATGGTTTGATTGGTTCATGTTCTTGGACTGGTTGTCTTCAGCAAACTGCTTTCGGGCTTTCTAATGGTTTAGCGTCAGACGAGGCTTCCGTCTTAGCCAACAGCCATGCAGACCGACTTGGTGCACTGCACAGCGTATGGTCTGAGCAATGATAGGCTGTGCTCTTACTGCTGCACCTCATTAGCAATGCTGCCAGCACTCTTGCATCTGTTTTCTGAAGCCAACTTGTGCACCTGACGCAGAGCACTATGACTCTTCTGTTGACTCTGACGAGGCCTGTTCCGAGTAGAACCCGTCTAGGAAAACCACTGAATCACATTGGGCACAGTGCTGTAGCTATGTAGTTCATGGTTTCACAGATCTTCTTGTAGCTTGGACAGTTACAATTCTCTTTTTCAGATCCTCAGTGAGTTCTCTCCCATTAGGTGCCATGTTGACCATCCAGTCACCAGAATGAGAGCATTGCACCCAAAGCACCACAATTTAAATCTTCAACACCTGTTACACAACCTTATATGGCCCACTCGAAATTATATTCATCATGTTCATAATCCCTTATTTTTTCCTGTAATGAATTAATCGACATTAACACATTTAAGTCCCAGCACTGATATATATATACAGTCCTGGCAAAAAATATTGGCACCCCTTCCACTTCTGTCAAATAATGCTCCATTTCTCCCAGAAAATTGTGGCAATTACAAATGCTTTGGAAGACACGTTTATTTCTTTAGTTTGCATTGGAGCACCACAAAAAGGGCAGAGAAAAAAATGTCAAATCTGGTATCACTCTGCACATAACTCAAAAAAAAAAAAAACTCCAAAAATGGGCCAGACAAAATTATTGGCACCTTTTAAAAATAATGGTATTGTAAGCATGTAGTGCTCCTTTAATCTGCAATTAAACTCACCTGTGGCAAGAAACAGATGCTGGCAATATAGAAATCACACTTTCAGCCAGTTAAATGGAGAAAAGTTAACTCAACCTTTGTGTTGTGTTGTGTTGTTATGGAAAAGCATGGACAATTTCAAGGCTACAAGTCCATCTCCAGAGATCTTAATGTTCCTGTGTCCACTGTGTGCAATGTCATCAAGAAGTTTGCTGCCCATGGTACTGTAGCTAACCTCCCTAGACGTGGAGGGAAGAGAGAAATTGATGAAAGATTGCAACAAAGGATTTTTCGAATGGTGGATAAAGAACCTCAATCAACTTCCAAACAAATTTAAGCTGTCCTGCAGACAAAGGATACAACAGTGCCCCATTTACATGGGTCCAAAAATCCTATTTACAATCAGATTGAAAGGTCAATCAAATTCAAAATGTCTCATATAAACACCTTAGCCAAGCTGATCCACCCAGATCTGATTGTATTTCGGATTGGATTGTATGAGGTAGTCTACGCCGATTGATAATCGGCTCCATGTTCCATGTAAACGACTGAGTGGAGCGGATTGTGTTGATAAAGAGGATTATTCAGTCCGTGCATGCGCTCCTAGTAAGCAAGAGGCTCGTAAGTGAAGTGACGTATGCAGAGTGACGTAATGTGCAGGTAAAAAAACACAATACAATCGGATTCAGCTGGGCCATGTCAACGCGGATTGAACGTGGATCTCTTTTCTAAAACTTCATGTATACAGATCAAATCAGATTCACTTATTCCGATCAATTTCAATCAGATTGAGGAAAACTACCCATGTGAACGTGGCCAGTGTCAGCTCGCACTTTCTGTCGCCATCTTAATGAAATGGGACGCTATGGTAGGAGACCGTTGAGGACCCCTCTGCTGACACAGAGACAAAAAAGCCAGACTGGAGTTTGCCAAAACCTTGCTTGGGCCTTGTTCAATTCTGACTCATCTCTAATCCCAATCTATTGATATATTATTTTTTGTTTATGGAATTATGTTCATAATTATTATCAAAGGAAAGAATCCTAGAGCACAAAATTATAACAGGCGATTTATTGCGGTGCTGGTGACTAACGTATCGACACGTCTTCTTCGGAGTCAAAACTCTGAGGAAGACATTGCCTGTAAACGACAGTCACTTGCACCACAATAAATTACCAATTTTAACTGTGTGCTCCAGCACTCTTTCCTTTGATATTTGATCATCTATCACTTTTTCTGAGAGGCACTGGTTTTTTACTATAGTTTGTCAACTGAGACACGGATTTCTCCTTGGTTTTACTATAATCACACCCAAATTCAGAAATAGTTGGGACAAAGTGTAAATTGTGCATAAAATCAAAACCAATGACTTTCAAATCACACCAGGTAGTATTATATTCACAACCGAACAAAAATAATATAGCAAATGCTGAAACTGAGAAATTTTACCATTTTACCCACAAAATGAGCTCATTTCAAATTTGATAGCTGCTACAGGTCTTAAAAAAGTTGGGAAAGGGGCTTGTTTACCATGGTGTAGCATCCCCTCTTCTTTTTAACACAGAGTGGAGGGATCTGGTGTTGGGATCCTGCATTTCAGCCATTCTTTTGTCTAGCTCCATGTTTAAGTTCTGTGCCTGGTTTGCCATGTATGCCTTTTGTGTTTATGTGACCACTGCCTGCCTCTGACCATCCCTAGGATTATGTATTGGGTTTTGGTTGTTTGATTTCATGTTTTATTATTTTTCTTGTTTTGTTATTATTTACGTCTTTGCCATGTTTCTTAGTCTTGCCATGTTTCATAGCCTTGCCATGTTTTATAGTCTTGTTTTTGGTTCTAGTCCTGCACTTCGTTTACCCTGTCTTGTCTGGTGTAGGTCTTTGCCCACGGTCCCTTGTCTGACGTGCCACTCATTCGGGTGATTTCCTGGTTTCTGGGATTTCAATCTTTCTTCATATCTCGTTTTCTTCCTTCCTCTCTCTTTATGCTATCTACTAACCCTACTAACAGTTTATTGTTTTCGATAATTACTAACCCCGATTAACATTGTATATTCATACTAACTGACTAACTTGCACTCGGGATTGTATAGCTGCACATACTAATAGACTAACGATCTCTCAGCATTCGCCCAATCTGTATCTCCGCCCTCCTTGCCTATCACTAATTATCTCTACTGCAGTTTCCATTTATATCTCAGGCTTTCTCTTTTCTTTAGACTATACACTTTAGTACTCCTTAACCGGAGCTGTTATTTGTTCATAGGAATGTCTCGTTATCCCTGTCTGCGTTTCGGCATTGGCCCGATTCATGTAATTAGTTTCCCTCATGTATCACTCCCATGTCATTGATTACACCTGTTTACCCTAGTCATGTGTTCACCCCGGATGTGTATATAAGGTGTCTGCACTTTTAGTTCCTTGTCAGATCGTCTTTACTCCTTTGTCTTGTGCTACGTTCCTCGCCTTGCTCATTGTGATATTTTCTTTCTGACTGGATTGCCCGACTCTTGTTTTTGGTTTGCCCTCTTTGGATATTGTTGCATCTGTGAGTTTTGACCTATTTTTGCCCGACCACGTCTATTGTCTTTTGCTGCCCTGGTATTTGGATTCGGACTGTTTACGGCTTATGAGTTTGTCTCTCCACCAAACCCACGCCTGTGTACCGAACCATTTTTGCCTGACCTTGAGTTTCGTTATTGGTGCCCTGGTTACAGTTTTGGACTTTGCCCTTTGGATTCTGTTTGAGGATTGTGGACATTGTACTGTTGCCAGCTCTGTTGGGGGGTTCCCCCCTTCAGAAATAAAGCCTCCATTTTACATTTATCTGGTTCTCGCTCTTGGCTCATTTCGTAAAACCTCACATTACGATCTGACCATGACGGAGCCAGCGTCAGACCAGTCTCTGCAGGAGGCAGTGCACCAGCAGGGCACTCAGTTGGAGTTTCAGGAACGTCAGCTCCGTGCTTTGATGCAGCACATGCAAACCATGAGTCTCCAGATGGCGGATCTTACTCGCTCAGTACAGGAGGCGCAGCAACTACAGTCACCCCAGCCTACCGTCTATACTCCTCCTGCTCCCGCTTCCGCCCCGCCCCTACCCAGCTGCGAGCCACGTCTACCACCGCCGGAGAGGTACGACGGGAACCCGGGAGCATGTCGGGCGTTTCTCACCCAGTGTGAGCTCATCTTCAGCCTACAGCCTTCGTCCTTCCCCACCGAAAGAGCGCGAGTTGCTTTTATCATCACGCAACTGACGGGAAGAGCTAAGCAGTGGGCTACAGCGGCTTGGGAAGCTGATCTCCCATGTGTACAGACTTTTCGTCTACTGGGTGAAGAGATGAGGCGGATCTTTGATCGCACCAAGTTGGGTCACGAGGCAGGACGAGAGATCCTACGCATGCGACAAGGTGGACGTCCCGTAGCCGACTACGCCATTGATTTTCAGACGTTGGCCACCAACAGCAGATGGGGACAGAGAGCTCTGTATGATGCCTTCTTTGATGGATTATCGGAAGCCCTTAAAGATGAGCTAGTGTCGCGGGAATTACCGGAGAACTTGGACGACCTTGTCGACCTGGCTATTCGCGTGGATTCGCGATTGGAGGAGCGCCGACGCCTCGCTTCCCGCAGACGACCATATCCAGCTCCCCAGAGTACTCCGTCTCTATCACCCCCTACTGGCGGCAGTTCCCCTGAGCCAGAACCCATGCAACTAGACCGTACTCATGTCCCAGTGGAGGAGAAGGAGCGCCGCCGCCGTGAAGGGGCCTGTTTCTACTGTGGCAAGGGGGGACACCTCATCGCTCAGTGTCCCAACAAAAGGAAGAGAAGTCGTCCTCCTGGGGCCCAGAAAGAAACAGTAATTGGGGTGACACCTGTGCGGGAGACTAAGAGCCGAACCTGTCTCCCAGTGACCGTGGAATGGGGAGGAGAGAGCAAGTCCACCCTGGCTCTCATTGATACAGGAGCTGAGGAGAATCTTATTGATGTGGAGCTGGCCCAGGATTGGGGCATCCCTACGGAAAGGATCTTTCCAGACCGAGTGGCTAATTCACTCAGTGGCCAGAGGATAGCCCAAATTACGCACGTTACCAGTCCCATCAAGCTCAAAGCATCAGGAAACCACCATGAAACTATTCAGCTCTTCCTGTTACACTCTCCTAATGCCCCCATTGTTCTGGGCCATCCATGGGTGGTCAAGCACCTCCCCGACATCGACTGGGGTAAGAACGAGGTTAAGGGTTGGAGCCCTAACTGTTCCCTGACGTGCCTCCACAACGCTCTTGAACCTCAGCCCTGCTCATCCCGAGAAGAGATACCAGATCTGGAGAAGGTCCCCCTAGAGTTTCATGATCTCAAGGAAGTGTTCTCTAAGTCCCGGGCCACTAGCTTACCACCTCACCGACCCTATGACTGCACCATAGACCTGAAGCCAGGTGCTATGCCCCCTAGAGGCCGACTCTATTCACTCTCCAGACCAGAAACCCAAGCTATGGAGAAGTATCTCTCAGAGTCTCTTGCTGCTGGCATAATACGCCCGTCATCATCACCTGCTGGTGCTGGATTCTTCTTCGTGTCTAAGAAGGACGGATCATTAAGACCCTGTATAGATTACCGTGGACTTAATGAAATAACTGTCAAGAATCGCTATCCACTTCCTCTAATGAACACTGCTTTCGATCTCCTGCAAGGAGCTAAGATTTTTACTAAGCTCGACCTCCGTAATGCCTATCACCTGGTACGCATCAGAGAGGGGGATGAATGGAAGACTGCCTTTAACACTCCCACGGGACACTGGGAGTATTTAGTTCTTCCTTTCGGGCTTACTAACGCTCCAGCAGTGTTTCAAAACCTTGTCAACGATGTTTTAAGAGACATGATAAATAAGTTTGTGTTTGTGTATCTTGATGATATCCTGATTTTTTCAGAGTCCCAGGAGGCCCATGTCAAACATGTTCGCCAAGTGCTCCGTCGCCTCCTGGAGAACCGCCTCTTTGTTAAAGCTGAAAAATGTGAATTTAATGTGGAAACCACTACGTTTTTGGGTTACATCATCTCCCCAGACACCATCCGGATGGACCCCCTAAAGGTGGAAGCTGTCACTAATTGGCCCAGACCAGAGGACCGTAAGTCTCTCCAGCGATTTTTGGGCTTCGCTAACTTTTACCGCCGGTTCATCCGGAATTATAGTTCTGTTGCCGCTCCTCTTACTGCTCTCACCTCTTCCAAATCCAAGTTTCTGTGGTCCGAAAAGGCCGAAGAGGCCTTCAATGACTTAAAAGCTCGTTTCACCTCTGCACCTATCCTAACCATTCCCAATCCAGAACTCCAGTTTATTGTTGAAGTGGACGCCTCCAATATCGGAGCTGGAGCCATCCTGTCACAGAGGTCCACAGAAGATGGTAAGGTCCATCCTTGTGCCTTCTTTTCTCGCCGCCTCAGCTCTGCAGAAAGAAACTACGACATTGGGAATCGGGAGCTGTTGGCGGTAAAGTTGGCCTTAGAGGAGTGGAGACAATGGCTGGAGGGCTCCAAGGTACCCTTCATCGTCTGGACAGACCATAAGAACCTGGAATATCTACAAACGGCCAAAAGACTCAATCCGCGACAAGCCAGGTGGGCACTTTTCTTTTCACGTTTCAACTTTCATATTGCCTATCGACCTGGAAGTAAGAATGTCAAGCCAGATGCCCTCTCCCGTTGTTTTGAAATCCAGGAAGAGGAAATTAACAAAGATACCATCCTCCCTAAAGAAGCGTTCATTAACGCATTATGTCTTGATATTGAGAGAGAAGTCAGAAATGCCCAAGACAATGCTGCTACTCCCAGTGCGTGTCCCACCAATTGTTTATACGTGCCAGCAACCTTACGCTCCAAAGTCCTGGAATGGGGACACGCATCCAGACTGTCCTGTCACCCTGGTATCCGCCGCACTAAGAACTTTATTCTTCAGAGGTTTTGGTGGCCAGAACTCACTCAAGATGTCCAGGGCTTCGTTGCTGCTTGCTCGGTCTGTGCCCAGGCTAAGACTTCTCACCAACCACCTCAAGGTTTA
Organism: Gymnothorax reevesii; assembly: GCA_029721435.1. Taxonomy (NCBI): domain Eukaryota; kingdom Metazoa; phylum Chordata; class Actinopteri; order Anguilliformes; family Muraenidae; genus Gymnothorax; species Gymnothorax reevesii. Next base: position 87,104,296 of record CM056575.1, read on the forward strand.
TTGCAGCCCTTTCCTACACCACACCGCCCCTGGTCCCATATTGCTCTTGATTTTATCACAGGCCTTCCCTCATCCAATCACCACACCACCATTCTCACAATTGTTGATAGATTCTCCAAAGCAGTTCACTTAGTTCCCCTCACTAAACTCCCTTCTGCTCAAGACACTGCCAACCTAGTAATCCAACATGTCATTAGACTCCACGGCATACCCACTGATATCACTTCTGATCGCGGCCCCCAGTTCACTGCACTTTTTTGGAGAACATTCTTTAAAGCTTTAGGCACTTCAGTCAGTTTGTCATCAGGTTTCCACCCCCAGACTAATGGCCAGACCGAGCGAGCTAACCAGTGTGTGGAAAGTGTGTTACGATGTCTTTGTATTAGGAACCCCTCCTCCTGGAGCTATCAGTTGCCGTGGGTGGAATACGCGTTGAACAGCCACACCTCTGCTGCCTCCGGCGTCTCCCCCTTCAAAGCCTGCCTGGGCTACCAGCCCCCTTTGTTCCCGTCCCAGGAGGAGGAGGTAGCTGTCCCCTCAGTCCGCGAATTCGTCCGCAGGTGCAGACGCACCTGGACTGCCACCCGCCAGGCCCTGCTCAGGTCGGTCGCTCGGATGAAAGAACAGGCCGACAAGAGACGCACCGCGGCGCCCATGTACCGACCTGGGCAGCGGGTCTGGTTGTCTTCAAGGGACATCCCCCTCAGAGGTAACGGGGGTAAGCTTTTCCCCAAATACCTGGGCCCTTTCACTATCGAGAGGGTCCTTAGTCCCACTGCCATTCGCCTCCGTCTCCCCCTATCCATGCGACGTATACACCCAACTTTCCATGTGTCACAAGTAAAACCTGCTGTAACCCACCACCTGTCCTCTGGACCTGATCCCCCTCCACCCGCCCGGATCATCGACGGAGGCGAAGTCTACACGGTCCGTGCCCTCCTGGACTCTCGTCGACGAGGCAGAGGTCTACAGTACCTCGTCGACTGGGAGGGTTACGGACCGGAACACCGCAGTTGGGTTCCTGCCCGATACATTCTGGATAAGACTTTAATAAGAGACTTTCATGCTGCATCACGTTATTCGAGGTGAACGCCAGGAGGCGTTCGTTGGGGGGGGGGTTCTGTTGGGATCCTGCATTTCAGCCATTCTTTTGTCTAGCTCCATGTTTAAGTTCTGTGCCTGGTTTGCCATGTATGCCTTTTGTGTTTATGTGACCACTGCCTGCCTCTGACCATCCCTAGGATTATGTATTGGGTTTTGGTTGTTTGATTTCATGTTTTATTATTTTTCTTGTTTTGTTATTATTTACGTCTTTGCCATGTTTCTTAGTCTTGCCATGTTTCATAGCCTTGCCATGTTTTATAGTCTTGTTTTTGGTTCTAGTCCTGCACTTCGTTTACCCTGTCTTGTCTGGTGTAGGTCTTTGCCCACGGTCCCTTGTCTGACGTGCCACTCATTCGGGTGATTTCCTGGTTTCTGGGATTTCAATCTTTCTTCATATCTCGTTTTCTTCCTTCCTCTCTCTTTATGCTATCTACTAACCCTACTAACAGTTTATTGTTTTCGATAATTACTAACCCCGATTAACATTGTATATTCATACTAACTGACTAACTTGCACTCGGGATTGTATAGCTGCACATACTAATAGACTAACGATCTCTCAGCATTCGCCCAATCTGTATCTCCGCCCTCCTTGCCTATCACTAATTATCTCTACTGCAGTTTCCATTTATATCTCAGGCTTTCTCTTTTCTTTAGACTATACACTTTAGTACTCCTTAACCGGAGCTGTTATTTGTTCATAGGAATGTCTCGTTATCCCTGTCTGCGTTTCGGCATTGGCCCGATTCATGTAATTAGTTTCCCTCATGTATCACTCCCATGTCATTGATTACACCTGTTTACCCTAGTCATGTGTTCACCCCGGATGTGTATATAAGGTGTCTGCACTTTTAGTTCCTTGTCAGATCGTCTTTACTCCTTTGTCTTGTGCTACGTTCCTCGCCTTGCTCATTGTGATATTTTCTTTCTGACTGGATTGCCCGACTCTTGTTTTTGGTTTGCCCTCTTTGGATATTGTTGCATCTGTGAGTTTTGACCTATTTTTGCCCGACCACGTCTATTGTCTTTTGCTGCCCTGGTATTTGGATTCGGACTGTTTACGGCTTATGAGTTTGTCTCTCCACCAAACCCACGCCTGTGTACCGAACCATTTTTGCCTGACCTTGAGTTTCGTTATTGGTGCCCTGGTTACAGTTTTGGACTTTGCCCTTTGGATTCTGTTTGAGGATTGTGGACATTGTACTGTTGCCAGCTCTGTTGGGGGGTTCCCCCCTTCAGAAATAAAGCCTCCATTTTACATTTATCTGGTTCTCGCTCTTGGCTCATTTCGTAAAACCTCACATCTGGGCATTGAGGAGACAAGTTTCTTGAGTTTAGCCATTGGAATTTGATCCCGGTCTTGTTTAATACAGGCTTGTGGAGCGCTCGTGGAAACCCACCAATCTCAAAGTACACCGGTTGTATTTTAAAGAGCTGATAACTCAATACAATGACATGGTAAAAACAGTGAGGGGTGCGTATTTCGCCAATCTTATTGCCTCTATTAAGCATAATCCTAAAATGGTTTTTGACACCATTTAAAATCTTATCTGTCCCCCACAGTCTGCTTTGGACCCACCCATGCTTTCAGATGATGATTGCAATAAGTTTCTTGGGTTTTTTGTTGAAAGAATTGCCAAAGTCAGTCTGCCGTTATACCGTCAAACGTGCCACCTGCCTATCTTTCGAGGCAACCCGTTTTAGAAACTTTCTCACCAATAACGTTATCTGAGCTAACGGAGGTGGTGAATAGAATAAAACCTTCCTCATCCTCATTTGACTGCCCTCCTGCATCCCTGGCAAAAAAGATTATCTGATCTATTGGCCCTTTTCTTCTCACCATTATTAACAGCTCACTAGTCTCTGGTTGTTTTCCTGAGAATTTTAAATCAGCTGAGCGCGATTTCGATTTCTGTATTTAGCTGCTACCGGCCTTTTTCGAAATTTCGAAATCATGTCAAAAATATTTGAAAAAGTTGTAGCCAAGCAGCTAACCACTGTTTTAAATGGAAATGGCATTTTTGACAAATTTCAGTCAGGCTATCGACACCAGCATTCTACAGAAACGGCTCTACTTAGAGTAGCTAATGATATTATGATGGCTTCTGACGTTGGTAAATGCACAATTCTAGTGCTGGTTGATCTAACTGCCGCTTTCAATACAGTTGATCATCATATTTTGTTAGGCAGGCTCAGAGATAGTGTAGGCATTTTAGATTGTGCTCTTGACTGGTTTGCCTCTGTTTCTCTGTGGCTGTTGAATCTTTTGTGTCAGAGACTGCGCCCCTTTCTGGTGGAGTACCGCAGGGCTGGTTCTGGGTCCTATTCTTTTAATCTGTATATTTTATCTCTGAGCCATATCATTGGCAGGTTCAAGGGAATCTCGTACCATCTGTACACAGATGATTTACAGATATACTTTTCTTTTAATCCTGCTAGGCCCAATGGTTTTGATGTTTTACTGGATTTTATGGCAGCCAACCTTCCTCGTGTGTTCAGGTCACCAGTGACCTGTTTTCAGGTTTTTTAATGCATGAAAGTACCACCTAAATTTGTTTATAGCATCAAGCCTTTTTGACTTTGTCAGGAACCCATATTTAAAAAAAAAAAAACAATTTTTTTTCACAAAATTATAAAATGCTCTGGTTTAATTGATGACATTTGTGGTGTTCGGTCAATTTTGACCCGGTTATAAAGATAAGAACAATAATTAGAGTTAAAACTGAAATCATAAGTGCAAAACCAACTTTTCCATGGATAAGGAAGCCTTACAACTTAACCAAGAGATGAGAAACAAATGGAATGATAAATAGTTGTTTTAGTTTGTTTTACAGCTGAATTAAGACCCGGGTCAAAACTGACCCTTACACCATGGATGGTTAAATTGAAGTCAAGGGGTATACTGACGAAAAAGGCCCAGGGGCCCACACCAAAAGATATTAAAGCCAATATTTTCATGGATAAGAAAGCCTAACAATATAACCTAGAGAAGGAAAACAAATTGGAGGGAAAAAAATGTTTTAAGTGTATTTTATTGCTGATTTAAAACACGGGTCAAAACTGACCCTAACACCATAGATGGTAGCAGAAACTAACTCAAGACGAAGATAAAGGAATGGATGTCTTGTAAGTATTTGCCGTAAAACACAGCCAAGACGGAGGTTCTTATCCTCGCTCCAAAAATATTGCTGCTGAGTTGGGTAGTTGTATTGGGTCTCTTGGCTATAATGTGCACTCTAATCTACGAAATCTGGGAGTTGTTTTCAATCAGGCCATGAACCTGGACTGCCACGTTAGGGCACCAACCTGTGCAGCCTACTTCCACCTACGCAATATTGCCAAACTCGGGCATATTATATCTAAACGTGAGCTTAAAATGATTATTCATGCCTTTATCTTGTCAAGACTTGATTATTGCAATGCTCTTTTTACATGCCTCAGCAAGGCTTCCATTGACCGTCTGCAGCTCGTGCAGAACACCGCTCCCAGATTTTTAACCAAAACGAGAAAGTTTGAACATATTACTCCCGTTTTCGCTTCTCTGCATAGGCTACCTGTGAATCTAAGGATTAATTTTAAAGTTTTACTTTTTACTTATCGGGCCCTACATGGCCAGGCACCCACCTACATTGCTGAGTTGCTTAAGCCTCATGTCCCAACCAGGGCATTGAGATCAGGAGACCTCAGCCTTTTAATTGTCCCCCGCACCAAAAAATCCACCAAAGGGGACAGGGCGTTCCAGGCAGTCACTCCCAGGCTGTGCAATGCCTTCCCGCTGACTTTGAGGACTGCCACATCCATTGAGGCCATCAAAACTAATTTGAAGACCCATTATTTTAGGTTAGCCTTTGGCTAAGTCTGTAACGAGGCAGCCTTTTTAGTGTATTTCTCAATTAAGCAATCTTTGCACTGGTTTTTTTGTACTGTTGTTTTTGTGTTGTGATTTTTTTGTGTGTGTTTTGTATTTGTATATTTATAATATTTATTTTTGCTTGTATTTTACTGTTTGTGTTTTTTGCATGTTTTAATACTGTGAAGCACCTTGTGAGTTTTATGCCCTCTGTGAAAGGTGCTGTAGGAAATAAATTTTACTTACTTAATTACTTACAGCCACTAGAGAGTTTTTGGTCTCCTTTGACGGACTTTTTGTTTAATTATGCGCCAACCATTCTCATTCGGTGAAAGACCAGGACTGCAGGCAGGCCAGTTCAGCTCACAGACTCTTCTACTACGAAGTCATGCTGTTGTAATAGCTGCAGTTTGTGCTTTTGCATTGTTCTGCTGAAATACAGAAGGCCTTCCCCGGAATAGATGTCATCTGGAGGGGAGCATATGTTGCTCTAAAACCTTTATAAACCTTTCTGCATTCATGTTGTCAGAAATTCATTAATTCCCTGCACTAACCCTCCTCTCCAGAAGGAGACACTGAACATTTTACCTGCAGCACCAGTCTCAGTGGGACTACGCCCACTTCCTGGGAAACCCCCTATAAAAGGGCGGTCCAAACTGACACTCACCTTTTGTCCTTGGTTCCAAACAAATGCCATGCCATGTGTCTGTTGAAACCTCATCAATGTAAGTAAAGAAAGCTATAATGTGCTGATATGATGATTTATTTGCTTTAAGTTTATTTGTTATTTTATTCATTTATTCTGATATGACCTTAGTTGGCATAAAATGTAATATCTTTGATCCTTTATGATATTAAATGATATTGATATTTGTTGATATTGTTGATATGTTGTTTGTTGATATTGTTGATATGTTGTTTCTGTTTTTGTCTAGAACCATGGCAAACTCAACTTCGAAACTCAATTTAGAAAATAAACATTTGTTGATTTAGTTGAGAACGTTTCCTGGTGGTGTGTGGCTCCAGTAGAACTCCATTGTATATAACAAATGGTCCTTCGAGCCGGAGGCTGAGCCACACTCCCCAGTGACCAAACTGCTGATTATCCAAGCTAAGAAGCCACCTGGTGAGCCAAAGAGTTCAAGCATTACATTAGGCATTTCCGAGATGGATGAAGAGGACATGCTTCAGACTGAAGCTAATTTACCTAAGCCCAGTGCTGGTGGAGCCGAGGGAGGAACCACCATAGCCAGTGCTGCCCAACCCGATGAGGTTGGAGACCTAATTCCCCCCTCTTCACCTCTGCCTAATCCCATATTGCCACTGCCACCAGTTGAGCTCCAGCAACCATTGGCTGAGCCCCCTACCCAGTTAATTCAGCCGAATATCATCCATGAGCCCAGGGCCAGACCTAAAAGAAATACACGCCCCCCTGACCGCTTAGGGTATCCAGCACCCACTAAAACCCATGGCTCACGTAGCTCCCAGAGGAAGGGGACTCATTACTCCCAGTCAGCCCCGAGCCAGATTACAGGCTAAGCAGCTAGTAAGCACAGCAGCAGGATGAGTTATACCTCTAGGTTGAGCGACACCCAGCACTGCATCCTTAGTGAAAAGGCAAAGCGAGATGAGTTGGAGGAGCTTAGGAAACAAAGGCAGGAAGAAGAAGATCTAGATGAGAAATGTACATTAATAGATAGGAAGGCTAGAGATGCTCAGCGAACGCAGGAAGAAGCACACAGGGAGAGGGAGAGACTTATTAGACAGAGAGACCTAGACAGACGTATTCGTATCAAGGAAAGGGAGTTAGAGACAGCAAAGCTCATTACTCGTTTCACGAGGCAGAATATCCCTGAAATCTCTGGAGATCACCTGGTTGGAACTGCTCCTATCCCCTCACCTTCTAATGGAGATGTAGCCAACTCTTCCTTCTACGATCTCCCTCCATCCAGGATAGGCACTCCTGCCCTTCAAAGGATGCTCATGTCTCAGCCATCTACACGCTTCAACCTCAACTCCCCAGGCCTCAGGCACTTCAACCTCCCATGTCTCATTCAGTTCAATTCCCCATCCCTCAAGCATCACCTCCAACCTCTCATTCAGTTCAACCCCCCATGTCCCAGTCAATAAGGCCAAGTTCAGCCCCTCTTCAGTTCCCTCTTTTACCTTTGAACCCTGTTACATCTGTCTCTTGGTCCATTCCCCAAGTATGTGCCCAAGGCACCTTTCCCAGCCACCATGTATCATCCCAGGTATTGCCCTCATCCCTTCCTAGTCATTCTAGTCATTTATCCACATTCCCAGTACCAGCTATGTCAACCCAGCAGCTGCCAGTTTACTCACAGGCTCCATCAGTTCATACCCCCAACATCACAGATCTGGTCATGGCCTCAGCCTATGGAATCCCAAGGCCTTCACTTCCTGTATTCAGGAGTGGACGAGAAAGTGATTTTGCCCTCCTGAATATGGCCCTAGATAATCTCCTTGACAATCACCCCCATCTCACTGAGGAGTACAAGTATCAGATCCTCTTGGAGCATGTTCAACATCCAGGAGCTCACAAACTGGCAGCATCCAGCATGCATGACCCAAGACCGTACTCCACTGCCCTCCTAGCACTTCAAGAGAGATTTGGTCAACCCAGACTACTGGTACAGAGTGAGTTGGGGGCAATACTGAACTCCCCAGTCATACGCATAGATGATGTAGAGGCCTTCGATAATTTCTCCCTATCTGTCCATTCTCTAGTGGGTATGTTGCTGTCCCTAGAGGGCCCCAATGGGTCAGAGATAAAATGTGGCTCTCATGTTGATAGACTCCTCAGCAAGCTCCCTGTACAGTATAGAGACTCATTTGTGGAGTACTGTATTAACCGTTAACCATTCTGACGGGACAGGCGAACCAAACCTACTCCATTCAGGACCTTTCCACTTGGCTCCAGTCAAAGTCAAGAGCCAAACGCATCTCTGAGCGAGCTGTTGAACTCCAAAAACAGGAGAGGCCACGTCCTGTCAAGGAACGCCAGCCCACCAAACAGGGTACCACGGTCTACCTGTCAACTGTGCCTCAGCCCGATTCCACACCGAGACCTCCCTCTAAAGGACAGGTAAATGCTAACCCACCTAAGCCTTACTGCCCCTACTGTAATATCAGAGACCATTTCCTAGGTGCATGTGTAGAGTTCAAGCAACACCCGAAGAGTGACATTCTAAAATGGACCAAAGAGAAGGATAGGTGTAACCGATGTGGGAGAATGCACAAGGCAGACAAATGCACACTGAAGAAGCCCTGTAATATGTGCAAGGGGCTCCACTTAGCTGTTCTCCATGACGCCAATTCTAACAAGACAACCACATATATGGTAGCCTCCTCTTCATCAGAGCTCCTGTACATAGATCAACCTAACCGCTCCCACAAGGTCATGCTCAAAGTTGTTAATGTGTGTCTCCACAATGGGGGAAGGACTCTTGCAACCCATGCAGTCCTGGATGATGGCGCAGACAGATCTATTGTGCTCCCTGAGGCTGTCCAGCACTTGCACCTCAACACCCAGCCTGAAACCATTTCCCCACGCACAGTGAGACAAGATGTAGTGCAATTGGATGGAGCATCCGTGTCATTTGGCATTTCCCCAATTAACCAGCCAGGCAAAATGTATGACATCAGTGGAGCATTCACTGCTGAGAACCTTGGACTATCTGAACACACATACCCTGTGAAACAGTTACAAGATCAGTATCCCCATCTCAGAGGTATCCCACTAGAACCTATTGACCATGTATGCCCTCTTGTCCTTATTGGTTCAGACTATGCCCATCTCATTACACCCCTAGAGCCAGTGATTATGGGGCCCCCTGGTGGTCCAGTAGCTATACAGACCAGATTAGGGTGGACTCTCCAAGGGCCAGCTAGCTTAGTCCAAGCCCAGCAAATGTCTATATCTTACACCCTAACCTGTTTTAAGAGTGAGCTGTTCAAGAATGTAGAGAGACTATGGCAGATTGACACCTTGCCCCACATCAATGAGAAGACCGTCACAAGGTCAAAACAAGACAAACTGGCTCTTGATCTCCTCCAGCTTAAGACAGTCAGAGTAGACGTAGATGGTGTAATGCGCTATGCCACTCCTCTACTCAGAGCTCCAAACATGCCAGTCCTTCATGCTCCAAAGGAAGCTGTCCTACCACGTCTCTGTGCTACAGAGAGACGTCTGTCCAAAGACCCCAAAATGTCTGCTCAGTACCAAGAGGAGCTGGATAAGCTTGTGCAGTCTGGCTTTGTCAACAAAATACCCAGTGAGCAGATAGCCAAACCAGCTGAAACCTAGTACTTCCCACATCACATGGTTGAACACAACAACAAACCCCGAGTTGTGTTTGACTGCTCCTTTGAGTACATGGGACTATCCCTGAACAAATTCCTTCTGCCTGGTCCTGTCCTTGGCCCCTCCCTCCTACAAGTTCTACTCTACTCTACTCTACTCTATTCTACGATTTCGCCAACAGACCATAGCCATCTGTGGAGACATCAAGGGCATGTTTCATCAGGTACGCCTCCTGGATGAGGACAGACCCCTGTTACGCTTCATATGGAGAGAAATGCAGTCAGACCAGGAGCCCAGTGTCTATGAATGGCAAGTTCTACCATTTGGAACAACCTGTAGCCCATGCTGTGCCACCTATGCAGTTCAGACACACGTCCAAAATCACTCTGAAGGCAATGAGGTCTTACAATCTGTCCAACTTTGCTTTTATGTAGACAATTGCCTCCAGAGCTTCCCGTCCTCTGAGGAGGCCAAGTCCCTCATCGACAAAATGAGGCCCCTGCTGGCTAAGGGAGGATTTGACATCAGACAATGGGCTAGTAATGATCCAGGTGTAGTCCCACATCTCCCCCCAGAGGCCAAGTCCAAAACAACTGAACTGTGGCTCTCAGAGCATGGAGACCCTAAAGAGCTGACACTTGGCCTTCAATGGAACTGCTCCACGGATATGCTGGGTTACAAGAACAGGTCAGTCTCCTACCATCAGCCTACAATGAGGAACATTTACAAAGTGCTGGCCAGCCAATATGATCCTCTAGGCTGTCTAAGCCCATTCACAACCCGTGCAAAGATCTTGGTGCAGGACCTATGGAAACAGGAGAGAGGATGGGACAACATCATCAAAAGCAACGACTTGTTGGGGGAATGGCAAACTTGGGAAATGGAGCTACAGAATCTCCCTGACATTCTCTTCCCTCGCTGTTATCTGCCCCCCTTTATTGATATAGCCACTTCAGAGTCACATTTGCATGTATTCTGTGACGCCTCAGAGCGTGTGTATGGGGCTGTCGCCTACCTTCAGAACACAGACAAACATGGCCACATCCATGTCTGCTTCATCATGGCCAGGTCGCGCATAGCCCCTAAGCGCTAACTATCCATCCCTCGTCTTGAGCTATGTGCAGCCCTGTCTGGTGCCCAGTTGGCCAATCTCCTCAACTCTGAACTTACCATTCCACTACAGTCAATCACCCTTTGGACAGATTCAACAACAGTTCTGTCATGGCTCACATCTGACTCCTGTCGCTTTAAGGTGTTTGTTGGAACAAGAGTAGCTGAGATTCAGACTCTGATTGACACAAAGAGCTGGAGATATGTTGATTCAAAGAACAACCCAGCTGATGACCTGACACGCGGTAAAACCCTCCTAGAACTTTCTCAGCACAACAAATGGAGTTAAGGCCCTGCTTTCCTCTTGCTGGCCCCTGACTGCTGGCCTGCCAATCCATGTCTGTCAGCAACAGCAGAGCCAGTTGAGGAGCTCCGGAAATCAATGTTCTGTGGAACAGTGATGTCAGGTGAGACAAACAGCCCTGACCTGAGAAGGTATGGTAGCTGGGAGGAACTGATGAAGGAGACTGCGACTTTGTTTGATGGGGCGGCGGATCAAAGTCCAAACCCACAAGGCTTCATAAACGCTGAAAGGCATATTCTGCAAAAGGCTCAATCTGACAGTTTTCCTGAGGAGTTCAATGCCCTTAAAGATGACAAACTTATATCAAAGAGCAGCAAACTGCTTTCCTTGTCTCCGGAATATGATTCTGATCTTGGGCTCATCAGAGTGGGAGGTCGGCTCCGGAGAGCAGAGAGTCTTGAACATGACAGTATCCATCCAGTCATACTAGAACCAAACCATCCCATTACCAAACTCCTTATCAAACACTATGATGAGAAACTCCTCCACCCAGGCCCTGAGCGTGTCCTGGCAGAAATGAGACGCAGGTACTGGATCCTGCGCGGCCGCCAAGCAATTCGGCAACATCAATACCAGTGTCAAGACTGTCGGAGATGGAGAGCCAATCCCGTCATTCACAAAATGGCAGACCTTCCTCCAGCCCGTCTCAGGCTTTACAAGCCCCCCTTTTGGTCCACAGGCATGGATTGCTTTGGGCCTTTCACAGTGAAAATTGGCCGACGCACAGAGAAAAGGTGGGGTATTCTCTTTAAATGCCTAACAACAAGCTGCATTCATATTGAGCTGCTTGACCATATAGATGCAGACACATTTCTCATGGCCTTCAGGAGATTTGTCTCACGTAGAGGAAAACCCTTCGAACTCCTTTCTGACTGTGGGACCAATTTCAAAGCAGGAGAGGCAGAACTACAAGGTGCTTTCCAGGCCATGGCACCTGGCAGGAGCAACTAGCTCACTCACAAGTAAACTTCAGGTTCGATCCTCCATCTGCCCCGCATTTTGGTGGGAGCTGGGAACGGGAAATTAAATCCATCAAGATGGCCCTCAATGCAGCTATTGGAAGCCAAACAACATCAGAAACGGTCCTGTACACAGTCTTAGTGGAGGTGGAGGGTATCTTGAATTCAAAACCTCTGGGATATGTTTCCTCCGACCTCGCTGACCCGGACCCGGTCACACCAAATGTGTTGCTCATGGGGCGGCCGGATGCTTCCCTTCCTCAGGCCATCTACTGTAAAAGTGACCTCCTCAGCAGACGTAAATGGCGTCACAGCCAGATCTTGGCTGATCAATTCTGGACAGCCTTCCTTCGCCACTATCTCCCCAACCTTCAGACCAGGCAAAAATGGGGAACTGACCAGGAGAACCTGGACACCGGTCAGGTGGTGATGGTCATTGATCCACGATATCCCCGAGCATTCTGGCCTGTTGGAGGAATAACCAAAACTCACCCTGGGAAGGATGGCAAGGTTTGCAGTGCCACAGTAGCAACCAAAGGCCACGAATACCTACGGCCTGTCTCCAGGTTAATCCCTCTCCCTGAAATGGACACCTAACTGACACGTATTTGCTGCACAAATTCGGGGGCGGCTGTGTCAGAAATTCATTAATTCCCTGCACTAACCCTCCTCTCCAGAGGGAGACACTGAACATTTTACCTGCAGCACCAGTCTCAGTGGGACTACGCCCACTTCCTGGGAAACCCCCTATAAAAGGGCGGTCCAAACTGACACTCACCTTTTGTCCTTGGTTCCAAACAAATGCCATGCCATGTGTCTGTTGTAAGACACATCAATGTAAGTAAAGAAAGCTATAATGTGCTGATATGATGATTTATTTGCTTTAAGTTTATTTGTTATTTTATTCATTTATTCTGATATGACCTTAGTTGGCATAAAATGTAATATCTTTGATCCTTTATGATATTAAATGATATTGATATTTGTTGATATTGTTGATATGTTATGTTGTTTGTTGATATTGTTGATATGTTGATATGTTGTTTCTGTTTTTGTCTAGAACCATGGCAAACTCAACTTCGAAACTCAATTTAGAAAATAAACATTTGTTTCCTGGTGGTGTGTGGCTCCAGTAGAACTCCATTGTATATAACACATGTTGTTTTTTAAAACATGCTAGTGTTCCACATAATATGCACTGATGCATCCCCATACCATCAGAGATGCTGGTTTTGGAACCGAATGCTGGGTAAGAGTACCATACACAACCTCCAGCAAAATCGAAAAAAATCACAACTTTTTCAGCTTACCTTAATGTTTAGATACCAAGTAAAGTATTCGGGTGTGGAAAAACATCGACCGTACATCCAGTAAAGATAATTTACACATTAATTTCCACAGCGGCTATACGTGCTACTAGCTTATAAAGGTGGCAGCCATGACACTGTTGACAATACTAGGGCATGCGCACTTTGCGCAGCGTAAGCACGCGCGCGTGCCGCAAGGGCGAGCGCTCAGTTTCCGCGCGCTACTGTGTTCCACGCGACAGCCGCTTGTGTCATTGTGGGGCTTCATTCATTCGCGCCTGGACCTCTGTTTGAGTAATTTTGGAATTTACGCGAAGTTGGCCTGATGATTTTATTCAATGGACGTCGTGTCCGTGTGCAAATGAAGCTGTGTGGTGGTGCCCGGAACCGTTAATAATGCGGTTCCGGGCGCAAAGTTTCATTGTTTTTTTTTTTTTTCTTTGGACCTTATAGGAGACCTCTGCCGAAGCAGAAGTCTGGAGAGTGGTGGCGACAAGATGTTACATGCTCTTTGGTGGCGCGTAGAGCAACAAGATGTCGGCTAAAATTTGAGCAAAGTGGTCGACGCCGCTGTGTTTACGTCGCCACATGTACTCTGCCAAATAGAAGCCTAAGCCGTCGCTGCTGCTGGTGTGCGTGGATGGCAAGGACCTCTTGATCTGCCACCACTGGCACTCAATATTTTGCGTGTGCACGCCAGGGTCGGCAGGATCCACGAAATTTAAGGAATGGTTCACCGTGAGGTGCTGGAAGTTTTCCTCGCTGAGGCAATCGTACGCCCGCCAGCAGTCGGTGACGATTTGCGAACCGGCGGCAACGTACTCCTTAATAAGGGGTATTAACGTCGCCGAACTCCGGTCCTCGACCTCAACGAAAAAAAACCTCCTTAGTTTCGCGGCAAATTCCTCCCAAAACCCACTTGCCATCGCGCAAACGACCGCGGTTGTATTTACGGCGGCCAAATTTGGACTCGTCGATTTCCACGACGCGTCCCGGGCCCCCTATAGCGGTGGCACTGCACTGCTGGACGACGTGGAGGCAAACTTCGCGGCAATAACTGAACCAGTCGACGACGGTCTCCTTGCTCGTGAGCTCGCCGTCGAGGCTGGATTCTTTTATTGCCGCTTTGTTTGACATCCGCGCCGCCCAGCAGTAGGTGAGCACCAGGACTTTCTCAAGCGACAGCCTGCTACCAGCGAACCAGCTGCCACGACATATGCTGCGGTCGGAGGTGCGCGTGCTGCATCTCCGATTGTGGCAGCGCCACACGAAGCCCACTCGAGAGTCTGCTTTCGCAAACCACGAGAGGGCTCTGCGACACCGCCGACAAAGCGGAGAGCGAGCAATCAGACCCCGCTCTTTGCAGAACTCAATCGTGGTCTCTGAAGTCCGCAGCTGCCTAGAGAGCCGCCACAAGTTCCACTCATCTTGCACCGTGCAATCACTCATTTTGGTTCTTGTTGGTCGGTGAGGACTATACCACCCTATATAGTCTCGAAATAAACTTTGTGCACGTACGTCCAATTTCATCGCGCCCTTTCTTTCCCATTTGAAATGGGAAACACGCGGGTGCATTTAAGGCTGCCCAATGATATGACGTTAACGACAATAATAGATCATTGAGAAGGAAAAGGACCTCATCTATAATTTCGCTCATGTTATCCGCGCCTCACACCGCGAGAGATCAACCAGCGTGCCTCATAATTGCAAGACTTTGGCACCGCGCGCATTGTTTTTAATTTGTCACGACACTGATCTATTGTTCTGTCATAAGCAGGCGAATGCGCACAAAGTTTAGTGCGTGTGTCTGTGTGTGTATACCGTGCCAAATCCTCCTCCTCCTCTTCCAACCGTACTCGCCGCGTGCCGCACGGCACACTCATCACCAAACGAACTAAACCATCTCTATCCCTATCCAACTCATAGGGAATCCTATCCCTATCCCTATCCCTCACCTTAACCCAACTCAGCCACAAATAGTTTGTTCTGCTCAAATGATTTTACCTAGTGTCTCCGGATCGGCCACCAGCATGAAAGACATCAAAATGGATATTCACTCGTCTCCTCATTGACAATAAATAAAAGAGAAAATGAATATATGAGAAAAAAAAGAGTATATACTCTTTTTTTTCGCATATATTCATTTTCTCTTTTATTTATTGTCAATGAGGAGACGTGTGTGTGTGTGTATATATATATATATATAGTCTTTCAGGCTTTAGCGATGAATAGAAAGTAATGTAGGTGAGCTGGCAACAATCTCCGTTGGTGTAGTGGTTAAGGCCACAGTCTATGGTGTGATTAACATTGCATTCTTCACAGGGTTCCTGGTTCGAATCTCACCGCAAACACTAATGTAATGTATGACTTAACATGTAAGGCTTCATTCACAGCATCATCGACGGAAAACAGAAAAAAAAACAAAAAACAAAAGTAGTTCAAGAGGTAGGACATAGAGTGAAAGACAGGAAGTAACAAAACACATACGTGTGTCGTCATTAGCGCGTTTTTTTTTTTTTACGCGCACCGCGTTTTACGCGCGCCGCGTCTACCCCTTCCTTTTAAAATTGTTCCCCCATCATTCTAAACCCCCTTCTCACTCATAAAAACCCCCCAAAAATATTTGTGCCCCCTTTTAAAATTATTCTGGCCAAAAAAAACCCAAAAAAAGTGGAGGTTGTGAATGGTACTCTTACCGAATGCTGATAACAGGAGGGGTGGACTTTCTCCTATTTAGCCCAGAGGACATGATGCCCATGATTTCCAACAAGATGTCAATTTGGACTTGTGTGACCATATCTGCTGCAGGCCATTTTAACTGAGTCTACACCCATAGAACATGGCGGTGCTTCTGGATCGTGCTCAACAATGGCTTCTTTTTTGCATGATAGAGTTTTTGTCATGGTTTTGCCCCCACCGGCAGAAGCCAGCGGGCACAGGGACCATGTACCCAAAAGCAGAAGTAGGGACCCAAATGCAAGGGCTGAGTAAAAATATAAAATCTTTAATTTCAATAATAAAATACAATCCCGGAGGGGAGCAGCAGCACACAAGCCAACGTCAGGGCTCCAGAACACAGACTCAGAGTACTGCTGCACCAAAGTGAGGTGCAGCCAGCCGTTAAATACTAACACTTCACCTCCACCCCAACGAGCCACACCTGTTGCCCATTAAGGCGGAGGCAAAGAATGCAGCAGGGGGAAGGCCTGCAGGCCAACATCATGACAGTTTTAGGTGGCATCTGTGGATGGCACAGCAGACTGTGTTTACGGACAGTGGTTTCTTGAAGTATTCCTGAGCCCATTTAGCAATGTTAATGACAGAATCATGCTGGTGAGTGATGCAGTGGTGTCTGAGGGCCCGAAGATCAGGGACATCCAGTAAAGGTCTTCGGCCTTGTCCCATTCACACAGAGATTTTTCCAGTTTCTCTGAATCTTTTGATGGTATTTTCATCGACAGTGCATAACATCTTCAAAGCCTTTGCAATTTGACGTTGAGGAACATTGTTTTTAAAGTATTCCACTATTTCTTTTACACAAATGCCTGATGCTTGTTAACTTAGTTACTCTTTAAATGTTTTTTCAGCTGATTCTATTACATATTACTTGCTTTTTCAGCCCTTTTTTGACTGTCCCAACGTTTTTGAGACCTGTTGCCGCCAGAAAATTTGAAATAAGCTCATTTTGTGGATAAAAATGTAAAATGTCGCAGTTTCAACATTTGAAATGTTTTCTGTGTTTTTTTGCAAATAACATATTGGCTCATGTGATCTGAAAGTCATAGCATTTTGATTTTATTCACAATTTACACTTCATCCCAACTATTTTGGAAATTGGGGTTGTACTATCAATTTATTTCACTGATTTGTTGGCATTAAAAATCCTTTTTAAAAATTGAGTTTTCTGTACCATGAGTATTTCAAGAAAATTAGACAGGCTGGAAAGGTATCCATCCTCTGCAAGGCAGATTTGACAGACTGAACTCCCCCATGGACTTTGGAGCAGATGTATAAAATAGTCTTTCTCCCTTGTGAACATTTCAATTTTTTTCTTCAACCTCTTATTTCATTACCAGTCTGCTGCTTCTGGAGCCTTGCACATTTCATCATGAATTATGGCTGACAGCCCTTGAGAATATGGTCTAATAGATATGTTAAAAAGAAACTGAAAAAAAAAAAACGGATCTGGCCAAAAGTGTGTAGTGTGGCTCCAACTGATGTGGATGTATCTACATTTATAGACTTTCATAATTTGTATAAGAAGAATAAAGAGTATTGAAATTAGGAATTAGTGCAAAGCTATCATTACCTGTAATTAACCAGTGTCCAAATCTTGCCATGCTTTTTAGACACAAGCTCTACCAGTATATTGAAAAGGAGAGCTGACTCAAAAACCAAACTGATGATTAATGAAATTACATTTGGAGCAGGGTGCTGAAATGTACTGCAGTGTGACTGACTGGGGGATTCTATCATTGCGTTGAGTTTTAAATGATTGGTAAAATGTGTGATTCCAAAAATTATGTCATCCACTCAAACTATTCTCAAAAATACTGGCAAGATTTAAAAAAAAATAAAAGGGTCAAAATATAAGTTTCTATTTTACAAGATATAACACACTGGAAGTACACCACAGTACACTGGATCAACAAAGAAACTGGTCACTTCATAATGCCTGTGTCAAAAACTCCCTCAGAATATTTTGTAAAATATGATAAATGTTGAATATTTTCTAAACTGCATTATGTATACAATGGATTGAAATGAACCTTCTTGTGTTTGAGACAAAACCCTTGCAGCTTTACTTAGCAACTGGGGGGCAGCTGGGTTATATACTATAAGCATCATTCCCAAACTATTATCTTAAACATAAGTTAGTTGCAGTTGTTATTCATATTCAAATGTTGTAATTGTCTGTATTTGTAATGTGTGTCTGAAACTTTTGCTTTTTGCTTTCTTGGCCAGGTCCCTCTTGAAAAAGTGATTTTTAATCTCAATGAGGCTAACCTGGATAAATAAAGGTTAAATTAAAAATAAAAATATATTTTCATATGGACAAATTTGCTCAAAGGATGACTGGCAAAAAAGAAAAGGCATGTATCACATAGTATCTTATAAAAAACAAAAAAAAAAAATAACAAACCCTGGCTTTGCCACACCTGCTGTGAATTATTCAGCATTCAATAGTCAATTATAGTTTCATATTTTTATATATTTAGTTCATGCAAACAATGTGTTACAGGAATGTCTTAAACATAAAAACTGAAAGTCAACATCTCAGCTGATCTTGATGATCCAAAGGAACATTTACAGTTTCTTCCCTCATTTTCTGTTTTGACTTGCCTTATTAATTCAAATCTTACTTTGAATGCCTGCATGTAGCTGGGATAATTATTAGTAGGGAAGATCAAAGGAAGCATATTATAGTTCTATTCCATTTTCTGCTGATGTGAGTGATCTGCCTCCCCTTTGATGTTGTAAGCTTTTTCAGTTAATGTACAGAGGATAAAAATGCTACACCATGTAATCTGGCATTTATCCCATGAGAGGAGAATTTCAAAATGTGACACATGTCAAGAAATAAAAAAAAATAACAAACTTGAAAGAGATTCAATGGTTTTTCTCAGAGATGCAGTTCCATATTTCATCAAACACCATCAAACATACTTTTTGCATTTGGCTATTAATGTTGGGGATTAAAATCAATCATCTCATGGTGAGTAATAAATAAACAAACCAATAGATAAAAAGAAAGCAAGGAATCTGGTGCTCATTTGCTTTCAAAAATAGTTGTATCTGCGATGGTAATAATTAGAGGAGTGTGCTCAGTAGAGGCGATATATAATCGTGGACCTTTCTGTGATCCCTGCCCTCATCCAAACTCGTGGGTGAAATGATATTTAGCCTGAATCCAGAAGAGAGAAATCATTTTCAGCATTCTCCTCTTTTCTCTGTTTTCTGAGTATGTGCTTATAATATATCTTCCTCAGCTTGGCCTGTGATTGCAATTTGGAGGATGTCAGGGGAGAGGGATGGATAGGGAGGGCTGGGTGTGTGTGGAAAGGGCAGGTGAGGTACATGAAAGGTCTCTGCATCATCCCTGTTTCTCACCGTCTCCCCAGCACACGCGCCGCCACGCACACGCACACACACACACACACACACACACATGCAGGCACACAGGGACATCCACGCGCACACACACACACACACACACACACACACAGACTGACTGACCAATAATTCCACATGCACTCCTTCTTAACAGCCATATAGGGCCGTACCACAGGATCTATTTGGAATTTTATAGCTTAAAAACCTTTCACTCAGGCCAGGAACCCCTTGCTCATCAGTCCTCATTTCTATTTCTTAAAATTGGATCTTTCTTGAAGTCATGACACAAAAAATGCCAAGATAAGCCAAAAAGGTAACCAAGGAAACCCATCGTTTACAATCATTCACACATTCAACTCATTCACAGGCGTAATAATAAGGCACCTTTTCAGGTACATGTTCAGTATTCTGTTATAGACACTGGCAAGGAGTGGAAAATGGGTGGCTGCTTCATCTCAATTGAAAGATTCTTCTCATATTTCAGGTGAGACATGGCAGCACCTGAGGACCAATTGGGAAAATGGAGCTGGAATAATTGTGTAACACCAGTGATGGGAGATAAAAGGGCTGGGTGTGGACCACTCGGATGAGCTCATTTTGAAACAGATATTCCCTTGTGGTGAATTCTCCTCCCTAAAGGAGGTGATATGGGAACTCAAATCCAGTGTGGATCAGGAGAGTATGTCAGCTCATCACTGGCACTAGAGATATGAGTAGTTGTCTCTATTGCCCAGGTCAATGCCATACTGGGATGAAGGTACAAAACCAATTCTGGATGATCTGTCACCCAGAGCTGCCCTTGATTTTGCTTGGCAGCTAAAGGATTTCAAACCTGAGCCATTTTGATGAGGCACTGTAGGCCTGTGTCTTAAGAAGACCTACCTGGTAGAAACATTATTGAAGCAAAGCACGGGAAATTGCAACTGAGTGCATTTATGCAGAGATTGACTGGGCGATACACATATGCATTGACTTCTTTAATAAATTGCCTGTTCTCTACATTGCACATCACAATGACTATTTTTCACTTTTTAAATAGTCTTGACATCACGATTCGAGTCTCAGTGTCAGGCATTTAGACGAGCCTGTACTGCATGTACCCCCAATGTTGGAGCATGAATTAAAATAGAAATTATATCACTTCTTTATTACAGAAAATACATGGCATTTGTGTTTCTTTCTTTTTTTTGATAAAACTTGGCCTTCCAACAATGATCCATTGAATGTTAGGTGTATTTGGCATTATTATTTTCCTTTTATTCCTACTTTTTGACTTCGCCAACGCAGAGAAAAGAGAAAGCGATGTACCCTCAGCCTGCCTCCTATAAAGGCGGACCCTGGAAGTGGCACATCTAGGATCTGAACAAAGAGGAACAATGGGAGCTTGTATTTATGAATGTCACAGATTTCAAAGGTTCTAGTAATGAATGAAAATGACCACCATTCTTCTTCTGGCCCATTAAAAATGCTGTTGGTGCTTTGATGCTGCTTTATCCCCATATCCCCCCCCCCATCAATTAACTTGTCTCGCCTTCCCATTTTCGGCTATGGGGTGGGCGTGTAGGGGTTGGGTGGTTTGGGTAGTCGGTTGAGGGGGGAGGGGAAGGGCGGGGGTGGCACTGATGGTTTTCCTTGCTCTGACGCTCAAGCACTGCCCTCAGGCAGTCCAGACAATAACTGACACATTCTCTAACAGAGTATAGCGATGCCCCATCCAGTCCTCTCAGGCCGTGACTCTAGCTTATTTCCTTCATGGCAGCAACTCCTTTTATCCCCCATACATCACAGAGCGATGACAGCTCTGCCACGCAGCACCCAGCCACTGCGTTTCCCCAGGAAAATGTATGCAAACATCACTGCAGCAATTTGATCATTGCCAGGCATTAGGCCCCTGACATATACACAGTATGAAGAAACTGTGTACTAAAGAATACAAATTAATATGTCCACAGGGCAGTGGCCAAGGCTACGCAACGTAATGGATTGCTAGCTTGCTTGATTTCAGGAAATCTGGGAGAAGGGTTGAAACAAAGGACAGCACATTTGTCAATCAGGGAATAAATGTTTTGATTTTTTTGGGGCAGGGGGGTGTAAAAATAATCCGGAGGGCTTCTGGATGATAATTATGTGACTCATAGTAGTAAAAATTGTCATAACATTGTCTGTACTGGAATGTGGAAGGCATACAATTTGCTGTCTATTCTGAATTTTTTTTTTCAGGGATTTATTCAAATTTTGCCATCTTTTGACAGCAGGACCTAATCACACATAGATTATTACATGACGGGATGTTTTCAAGAATTGTGAAAATGCAAAATTTATTTATTTATTAATTCATTCATTTGTAGTTGCATTGAAGAAATTGTGAACAGTGTTATGTGGTTTAATTATCCTGCAGGGTTGAGGCGAGGTGCCTCATTTATTCCCTCTGAAGTTCCCGAGGCCGGCGGCGTCTCCTTTAACAGCATTAATTTCTTCTTCTGACAGGCTGCTTATTGCTGCGGGTCCTCACAGCCACTTTGCGGTTGCTGGAAGTGTGTGTAATGACGAAGAGACTGGAATGGTTAACAAGGACAATTTACTAACATAGCCATAAATTTGCCGCACACATCCCGTGCTCATTGCTGGCGTTAACAGTGCGCCGGGTCTAAGAGCACCCAGAGTCATGCAGCGTTATATACTGCCAGCCGATGCCCTTTCATGGAGCTGCTGGCATTGTTAGCCTGCATATTTAAACTAGCTCATCACCCCTAACCAGAGCTGCGGCTACACTGTCAGAGGACCTCCAGCTGCTAATGAGCTGAATGATAGGAGGGTGACTGCTAGGCTGAGGTCAGCTTCCAACATCCAAAAGCCTTCCTGCTGCAGTTCTTGATTATGTTCAGAGCAATTAATCAAAAGTGGCGTTTATTACTTTTGCCAGACATATTAAATTGTTCCCCTGTCCTTTCAGCTCAGGGGGCTCAAGGTTTCATTACGACCCTACAATCACTAAAACTCATTTCCTGTTTTTGCAGTTGCTCACAAATAACCTAAAAAGGAGCCCGACCTAACCTGATCATAATATAAAGGCATATTGGAATTGAAGGGAATTACAAATCCAAGGCTCTAAAAGCATTTCCAAAATGCACTTGTTTTCATGTTTCTTTTCTCTTGACCAGATGGGGCTCACTGATGGGGGTTTGCGTACAACGAACAAAACTTAACCCATTTCAGGCTAATTTCCCTACCTGACTTTATCGGCACTCCCAAAGTACAGACTTAAAACCTTGTCTAATAAAGTCAGCTTCACAAGCCATTCTTCTGTACTTTCACTAGGCTCTTCATTCAAGCTCAGACCCGGGTCCTCGCTTGCGTGTGGTAACAGAGGTTGTTAATGAGCACGAAACACTGAGTTAATGTGCAATCACACACTCTTGAAAGTGTGAATAAATGTGAAGAGTTCAGTTAAGTACATGGCTGGCTCACGGTACACCATGTCCTGCAAATAAAGCCTCACTTCTGCTTTCAGAAACGTTCACAGCTTTCAAAAAAAAAATTGTAGATATTATCAGGGAAGCCCTTCCTCCACAATTACTCAGAAGCCCCCTCACCCACACATGAATGCATACCCAAATGCATAAACCCTTCGTTTTTGCCCCAGAACTTGAAAAAAGTCCATTCTGAGACATAGAATGGGGAATGCCAGCCAGCAGATCAAATGCTGTAGCTTAGTGATGTAAAGGCAGCTCTTTGGTAAAGCAGTCTCTGTGTGTTCCCTCTGCTGGATGGTCGGAGATAACTCGCGGCTTCAGGCAACGGAGAGACAATTATTTTTGTAGGACAGGCAGTTAGTTAGTGGAGCCGTCAGGGTGGCATCTGTCATCCCGCCAAGCCTGGATTGTTTTCTATGATGGATGTCACAATCTGTATGATCAAAATAGGAACCCCGCTGCTTTTAATTGCAAAATACGAGTACTTGCACATTTGTTATTACGTTGAGGTTATTACCTCACACAAAATGAATTAACAGGTGAAAATAATTGATGGGAGTGTGGGCCCGGAGACTGTGGGCTCATCAAAGGGAGAGTATAATTACAGGATGGTAAATGTTCTGAGAGGCATCAGAGGGGGGCAGCATTAGACAGCCAAAAAAGTCATTGTGGGCCACTGATGAACGCACTGCTTCCAAGTTTAATATACACTTATCAACAGTCTACAAGGGGCAGCATAATTAAAGCTACAATCCGTGTAATTAGAAAAATGTATCTATTTCATTTATTGATGACTTTAATGCATTTATCATTAAGTTCTGTATATTTCCCTTAATTAAGATCGTCCTTACCTGGATAAAACAAGGTCTTTCCCCACTGCGCACTGGAGTCACCATGCAAAATCACTTCCGACTTGGACACAAGGGGTATGCTATTTAGTACATAAATTTAGTGGAGCTACATCCAACCTGGTGGTCTGGAACTATGGAGTTGGGTACTGAGGCGCTTCTATGACTCCCTTATAACAGCAGAAAAGTATGTCCTGCCAAAATGGCTAAATGATACAATCCATGAAAAATGGACAAGTAAATGCAGAGAAAATAATTGAATATGCAAGGGTTAAAAGAAGGCTGAATAAAGCTTTAAATGCTGTTCAGTCAGGAAAACTCATGTTTCAATTTATTCACGGGTATAAGTATTACATTGTATTTTGGCGGCGGTTCTGCTCTGGAGGAATGTCCTACCTAGGCACAGAAAACATACAAACATAGTCATGAACAGAAATCAAAATCCCCCCGATGTGAGCAGAACCAAACAGGTGGAGGCTGGGGTGGAGGAGGCAGGCAAAAAACCAAACAGCATGTAGCATAGCATGAAAAGTCATTGCAAACAGCAGCAGAAGTGAGCTTGACGTCTTTCAAATAGACCGCTGTATGACCTCGTGATGTGTATCCTCCTATTGTGTGCCTGCTGATGCTGACGTGCTGGTAGCTTACCACGCTGCTGTCAGCTGATGTAGCTCTTCTCGAGTTTCCTGCCTGAACTAGTTACACTCATTTGTGTCCAATATAAGCATTGGTCAGACAAAAATAACCAAGGTTTAGAACTTCTAGCATAAACATTAAATATTTCAACTTTTTTGTAACCTGAGAAAATAATCACCAGTGGAGGGGTTGAGTTATATGACTAGTCTTGGCTCTGGCCCAGGTATAACCGGCTCCAGTAAGGATATGGCTGGAGCCAGTTTCTGGCCCTGTGCTGGGCTTTTTGAACAATTTTGTAACCACAATGTAACATTATTCTGGGATTTGCTTTCACATGTAATTTCACAGCTATTTGAACAGCTATGGTAAACCCAAAAATAATCAGTAATAGACATTTCTATTGCTCCATAATGCCGTATTAAAGATATGAATAATGGCAGGGAGAGTCTGCATTGAGGAGCAGTAACTGTCTGAGCTTACATCAGTGATTTTTTTTTAATGTTTATAAATTTGGCATCTCCAATCTCACCCGAATCTGGAATGCCCAATCCGTGAACTATGTACAAGGCTTGCTCGTATGCGACCCCCTGTTGCCAGCTCAGGAGAGAGAGACAGTTCGCGGCTCTCCTCCAAAGCATGCGCCTGTCAGCCCCTGCGTTGGTCAAAACGATCACAATTTCAGAACGAGGGCGGAGGATACCTGAACATGAGCAATCTTACAACCTCACAGAAGGAGGCGCTTGAGCAACGAACAAGGCATCATTTTTAATTTCCCTTTCCAGCAGTCCCTTCCCAATTTGCATCCCTACAGGGCTTTAGCCAATCGTGCGCTGTTCTGAAAAAGCTGCCAACCACTGCTGGTTGGTATGACCAGGGATCGAACCCGTGCCGTATTAGTCACAACTGCTCTGCAAATGCGGCGCCTTAACCGAGTGAGCTAACCCGGCAGCCTTGCATCAGTAATTTAAACACACTATTAATTAGTCTACACCAGTACAGCTAGGATGCAGTGTTTCATCACATCTAATTGATGTTGGTAGCCTACTAAATTGCATAAACATGACAGATCTGATGCTGGATGTGAGTTGGATGGCATCAGTAAATCACAACAGGACACCTTTCTGCCGACAGAAGAAGCACCCAACAGAGATCACATACGCGTATCATTCAGTTAGTGTTTTGAAGTCTCAAATTATGGTGGACACAGTACTGTGGAAATCAGCTCAGAGCTATTATAACATTTCACCCAAAAATGGAAATGCTGTCATTAACTACTCACCTTCATGCCTGTTGAAGCACAGGTGAAGTTCATTAGTCCGTACACACTAGGAGAATGCCTGCACAACTATGTAGCAATCCCGTCCAAAGCAACTGAAGTCTATGCTGAATTGTTCATTAGTTGTTTGGAGTCCAAAAAAACCCAAAAATGACCATAATATTACTGCACACCCCTCCAGCAGCATATTCCAACTGTCCTGCGGTCAAACAACAACACTGTCTGGATAAGGTCTGTATTGCACAATTGTTTAGCACAAATCTTCACACTATGCTTGACAAGAACTCTTGGTATCTACAATACACTTACAGTGCCCCCCAAAATTATTGGTACCCTTTAGTAAAAATGAGCAAAATGAGATGCAAAAAAATCTTCCTTGTTCATCCTCTGAATTCTTTATTCAAAATACTCACAAAAATTTATGTTTGAAGTGAATTACAATAAATATAACATTGAATTCTCATCATAAAAAAAATATTTTTCTCAAGAGTATGCGTGCCACATATATTGGCACCCCGTTGTAATATTTATTTTATGATCCAGACCAGGAATCAAGAGTGGAGGCGGAGTACAATCCAGTAGTTAGGTTTATTGACAGCAATACAGTAACAAGAACCCCAGAGGTAGATAGCACAGTTCAGTTCAAATGTAATGAATGAAGCAGGGCTTTGCCAGTCGGCGGCCAGTGGCTTTGCAGGGTGCCAGCCAGGTGGAGAGCACTCTTCGCCAGAGGCAAACTGTTCACAAAATGGGTGGAGTAGCTTGAGAAGAACTTGGTTCCAATCCTGATGACTATTGAAGGACTGGGCGCTTGTTCCCCTCAAACTGGACAGAGGAACAGACTTTAAAAGGGTTAATAACAACGTGCCTCCGATCCTGGACCCTGACTTAGGCTTGCAAGTTTGTTCCTATTAAACTGTACAAAGTAGGTGACTCAAACTGCGTAAAGTTGAACGCAGTTACAATCCTGGATCCTGAGTGGGCTTGGAAGCTTGTTTGAATTAAATAAGTAAAGAGGAAGTCTTCCGCAAATAGCCGCCATTGAAGGTTCCATTTCCATAAATAAAGGAGAACAGTTTCTATGAGGAATACTGACTGTTTTTAAGCACAAATAGTGTATTGCATTCCAGCAACTAGCAGGTCAAAGCAGGGGGTTTAAATACACATCATAGATACATCAGGGAGCAACAATGAAATGAGACACATACAGGAAGGGAACACAAGTGAGAGGTAAACCAATCAAAGGAGACATACTTCTAATAGTCAGGCTAATTGCTGAACAGGAGCAATGGATGGCATTCACATGAGGGTTGTGACATTTTAGTTCAATCTCCATTTGCCAAGATAACAGCTCTGAGTCTTCCCCTGTAATGCATGATAAGGTTGAGGAACACATGGCATTGGAACTGAGACAATTTATCACTACAGAATCTCTCCAGATCCCTCAGATTCTGGGATCATTGCTTTTGGATTCTCCTCTTCAACTCAGCCCACAGACTGGGGCTTAGGTCAGGAGACTGTGATGGCTATGGAAAAACCTATAATCTACAGTCATTGAACCATTTTTGTGTACATTGTGGCGAAACAGTGTTTTCCATTGAAGATTTCCCACACTTAAATGTTTAAGACCGTCAAACTAAATTTAATATTCAACAAAGATGACCAAAGTTGACACAAAATGCATTTTTATATGATGATTTCATTTATTGAAGAAATAAAGCTATCCAACCTTACCTGGACCAGTGTGAATAACCCTTAGTTACTAAATCAACCAATTAAACAAATTTTATTGATAATGGTCTTCAATTTTCTAGACGCACGTAGGCACAATTACTGGCAGCCCAGCTGAATCTACACATCATTCAACCCCTTTGCACAGAAGCAAAATCTGGCAGTTTAAGCATTCTTCAATTTAAGACTTTGTAATTCAAGATTTGAGATTCAGAGAGGGGGGCAGCAGCTTAAATGAAATAAGGCACTAATAGCAGTTAGAATACCTTCTTCTCAATTTGTTGTCATAATTTTAGTTCACAGAGTAAGGGCTGCAAACACAAAAAAATATTCATGAAATTTTAGCATTGAAATTGTAAAGAAAATAAAAAATAATGAGAAATAAAAAATGGCTGGGAGTTAAAACAGTACATTCCAGGATCATAAACTCCTTGACCACAAGAGTGGGACGTGAGTGTGATATTGAAAATTATCAACTGTCTATGAGCCAAATGAGATGGCTCTCCCAGTGGCTCCCCAAATGGCTTTCCAAGTGGCTCAGCAAAATGGGCACAGTCAAATCATAAAATAATTTTTTTTTTTTTTTTTTACCACAAATCAACTGTTTTGACTCACTATCAGATATGAATTAATTATTTTCATTAGGACAGTAGCATGATTCCATCATAATGGGCAGGGATGGACATCAATAGTCTCCATAAGGCTCCTCAAACCCCCCAAAAATACTTTTTCTCCATGTAAGAGCATTGAAATTTGTTTATTTTTCACCATAGTCCCATTACCCAGCACACCCTCGCAAAACATAGCTTCTTATACAGCCAGATTGTTTACATTGCATGGAAACAGTGTGCTGCTACCACCTACTATGATGTGGAGGAGGATTTGGACTTAAGGATGCATGCAATGAAAAAAAAGTGAAAACTATTTACAAGAGATACCAGGCTGCATATTGCTCACATGGTGAAACGTGTGAGTGAGAACAAACGGCATGCAGGTCCAGTGACATTCACATCAATATGCAGTCATACTCCCCTGCACTCGAACACTTCTCTCTGTATTCTACATTCTGCATCTTTAGTCACACTTGCCCCGGAATCTTAGTGAAAGGCAAACTACTCTCTTGCCACCTTCCACAGACAGTTGAGTTTCATCGGATCCGTGCCGCTGATCTACCAATATTCACCCAATACATCAGCGCTCAATAATCTTTTACTTTCCATGCTCTATGCTCACAATAATATCCAAAATATACCTGATATACGCAAAGAAGATATTCCACAATCAGAAAAAAGCAGATAGTAGGCTACTCTACCTTAAATGCAACTCTTGTCAAAGTCATTCAGTTCTCAAGTCTCCCACATCCAACACATTGAATACAACAGACATGTCATTGGGCAATTCTGAAAAAGATTGAAAAATAGCTGGGGGTCTGGTGAAGCCCCCCAAAGCTCCTGGGTTTTCATAATTTTTCCATTTTAAAATTAAAAAAGATTTATTTTTTCATGAACATCATTT
This sequence comes from Gymnothorax reevesii, assembly GCA_029721435.1. NCBI lineage: Eukaryota > Metazoa > Chordata > Actinopteri > Anguilliformes > Muraenidae > Gymnothorax > Gymnothorax reevesii. The sequence continues at coordinate 87,132,847 of CM056575.1, forward strand.
TAATGATAAACATATGCAATTATTATTATTACCCACCTGACAACACTGGTCGTCAGAAGTACCACTGACTTCTGCCACTATTATTACTTTAACAGTAAGAATGTCGCTCATAATCATATGTCCATGAAAATCAACATTAAAACAGAGTCAATCTTAAGACACATTCATGTGAAACGGATTTGAAAAACACATTGATGTTATATTTTCTTGATGGGGCTTTAATGCCAGTAATTCCCATATCTATTAATTGACTACAAATAAACACATCATATCAGGAAAAGATATACTTTTGATTGAAATTTTCAATACATAAATGGTTGTAAAACGTACTTTAGCTTTTCATCTGCGGAGTGCCTTTGTGGCCAATATTGAATCAATTACATACTATTTACAAAGGAACCAATAAAATCATTACTATTTTAAATTTAAGGCCAGGCCCTAACTAACTCTGTACAAGTACGGTAGATCAATTTTGTTAATAAGCAGTGCCTTAATAGAAAACTGCCTTTCCACTTTTCTTAGGAGCACTGCTCTTCGAGGAGAATGTGTTGAGTTGGCTAAGGTCAATGAAAGGCTAAACGGCTTTCACTGGCTTCCCCACAAGCATTGCCACTTTTAATATTGAAAACTCAACTGCAGCAATTAAAAAGTAAGGTCACTTACACGGTGCTGATTAGCAAGCATTTGCCATACCTGCATTTACTAGCTAGCAATCTACAAAACCCAAAACCAGTGAAGTTGGCACGTTATGTAAATCGTAGATAAAAACAGAATACAATGATTTGCTAATCCTTTTCAACTTATATTCAAGTGAATACACTGCAAAGACAAGATGTTTAATATTCAAACTGAGAAACTTTATTTTTTTTTGCAAATAATCATTAACTTAGAATTTAAAGGCAGCAACACATTGCAAAAAAGTTGGCACAGGGGCCTTTTTTACCACTGTGTTACATCGCCTTTCCTTCTAACGACACTCAGTAAACGTTTGGGAACTGAGGAGACCAATTTTTGAAGCTTTTCAGGAGGAACTCTTTCCCATTGTTGCTTGATATACAGCTTAAGTTGTTCAACAGTCCGGGGTCTCCGTTGTCGTATTTTACGCTTCATAATGCGCCACACATTTTCAATGGGAGACAGGTCTGGACTACAGGCAGGCCACTCTAGTACCTGCACTCTTTTACTACAGAGCCATGCTGTTGTAACACGTGCAGAATGTGGCTTGGCATTGTCTTGCTGAAATAAGCAGGGGCGTCCATGAAAAAGATGTTGTTTGGATGGCAACATATGTTGCTCCAAAACCTGTATGTACCTTTCAGCATTAATGGTGCCTTAACATATGTGTAAGTTGCCCATGCCTTGGGCACTAATACACCCCCATACCATCACAGATGCTAGCTTTTGAACTTTGCGCCTATAACAGTCCGGATGGTTCTTTTCCTCTTTGGGCCGGAGTACACAACGTCCACAGTTTCAAAATTTGAAATGTGGACTTGTCAGACCACAGAACACTTTTCCACTTTGAATCAGTCCATCTTAGATGAGCTTGGGCCTAGCGAAGCCGGCGGCGTTTCTGGGTGCTGTTGATAAATGGCTTTCGCTTTGCATTGAAGAGTTTTAACTTGCACTTGCAGATGTAGCAACGAACTGTAGTTACTGACAGTGGTTTTCTGAAGTGTTCCTGAGCCCATGTGGTGAAGTCCTTTACACACTGATGTCGGTTTTTGATGCAGTTCCGCCTGAGGGATTGAAGGTCACGGGCATTCAATGTTGGTTTTCGGCCTTGTCGCTTACGTGCAGTGATTTCTCCAGATTCTCTGAACCTTTTGACGATATCATGGACCGTAGATGATGAAATCCCTAAATTTCTTGCAATAGCTCGTTGAGGAATATTGTTTTTTAACTGTTCGACAATCAGCTCACACATTTGTTCACTAAGTGGTGACCCTCACCCATCCTTGTTTGGGAATGACTGAGCATTTCAGGGAAGCTGCATTTATACCCAACCATGGCACCCGCCTGTTCCCAATTAGCACGTTCACCTGTGGGATGTTCCAAATAAGTGTTTGATGAGCATTCCTCAACTCAGTCTTTTTTGCCACTTGTGCCAGCTTTTTTGAAACATGTTGCAGGCATCAAATTCAAAATGAGCTAATATTTGCAAAAAATTACAAAGTTTACCTGTTCAAACATTAAGTAACTTGTCTTTGCAGTGTATTCAATTGAATATAGGTTGAAAAGGATTTGCAAATCATTGTATTCTGTTTTTATTTACGATTTACACAACGTGCCAACTTCACTGGTTTTGGGTTTTGTAGATGAATTTAATGATATTTTGTCCCTTTCCAAGTCTCATACAACTGAAATTCTCAAGGAGGTACTTGCAAAACATAATATTGAAGTTGAGGAGGAAGTTATTCAAGAGATAAGTAACATTGAGACCGAAAAAAATCCAGTACTTGTTACCACATCTGAAAAAGGTACATTATCAACAGATTATAAGATTATAGATTATAATTAGATTATAACAGATATTTCAGGGAGCATTTCTCCATCATTGAACCAACTGAGTTATTGTACGACTGGACTTCAAGAAAAGCCTTTGTTTATGTTTCTGTGAATCAGGTTACTGAGCTTTTATTGAATATAGGAGAGTTTCTTGAAAAAATAGTTTTCAGCGAAGAGTCTATTCCAGGGTTTTACAAGACTTATCAAGATGGTTCTTACTTTAAGCAAAATTTTGGAGAACAGGAGCTGCATAGTGCATTAGGTCTATACATAGACGATTTTGAGTTGTGTTACCCGTTAGGCACGTCAAAGAAAATTCATAAAATAACAGCTGTTTGCTGGGTTATTCTTAATTTACCCTCAATGTTTCGTTCCACTTTACACTCAATTCATCTAGCTCTTCCTGGAAAGACTTGTGATGTTAAGCAGTTTGGTTTTGAAAAGTTTTTAAAAGTTAATTAAGGATTTAAAGTTGCTGGAACAAACAGGGGTCTTTGTGCAAACTCTTAACAACTACGTAAAAGGTTCAGTATTTTGTGTCTGTGCCGACAATTTAGGAGCTCATGCACTTGCCAGCTTTCAGGAGAATGTCAATGTAAAGAATTTTTGTAGATTTTTTTAATAAATTGAGGTGAAATAGCGACTACTGCAATTTCTGATTTTCAGCTACGCTCCAGAGAGCAGCACGATACATGTCTGCTAAGACTTTGTCTTGAAAATGTTCCACATGTAAACGGTGTTAAAAATGAATGTGTTTTAAGTAAGCATCTGTCATATTTTCACCCTGTCACTGGCTTCCCCCCCAGACATATTGCATGATTTTTTTTGAAGGTGTTATACCTGTTGAACTGTCTTTATGCCTGATAAACTTTATTTCAAGAGGCTATATTACTTTGGACAGACTGAATAGCCTAATCCAGTGGTTCCCAAACTTTTTCTGCTGGGCCCCCCTTTGGTACAATTTTTTGTTTTCAGAGTCCATTGCAGTTTATTCCACACGTTGTAATTAATATAAACTTCAACCTTTTTTGAAAAAATATAAGTAAACGGTCATAAACTGTAGGCTGTCATAAACTACAACTAGGCTACTTTTAGAATTAGAAATAACAAAATAACAAACAACCACGGTGGAATTATTTTTAGTGTAACTGTTTTCAAGCACCTTAACTGTGTAATTATGTTCAGTGTCACAGGTTTATTTTTTAATATTCAACAACATTGCTATTTATGCATTTTCCAGACACCAACAGAAACTTACTTGCATACAGCCAATCAGCAACCTTGTGCCGGACCGCTGAAGACCGCCATCTCGAGACAGTTGCATTTTCCTCTCCTCACTGGCCTCGCACTTTTAAGTTAAAATACGTTCACCGAGATCGCGTCAGTTTATTATAGAGAATATGAATGCTCTGAGCAGATGATTTTTGTCTAGCCTAGCTGGAAACATTAAAAACGATTGGCAGGTTTGGAAACGGCCACCGTAATTTTCCAATTAAGGACACGAAAATGTAATAATTCAAAACCTATCACACCCCTCTGCCTGAGTATAGCCGTCTACTTAAAATTATGTTTCTATGATGCAGAAAGAAAGCACCATAATCAACCTACATTAACAGCCGAGAGCGAAGTACGAAAAAAATTCATGAACACCACTTGCAAACCTGCCGATATGATTGTAACATTCAATTGCTAGGCTAGATTAAAATAATCTGTTGGCCTACAGAGCATTCATATTATCGAGAATAAGATGACACAATCTCGGTTATTTCTGCTTTGTATTCATCAGATTTTGTTCGGTGTCACCCTTTTATTATCAATATGCAGATCAGTGCAGGATAAAAAGCGGCGAGTTGGGTATCGCGAGACTACGTTGATTATAACCAGCTCATTTTACCAGCTTCCAATATTTGAACAACTACATTCATTACAAATTATTAATGAAAATGGCAGGCTAGATGAATGATTTGGCGAACAGTTATGTTGAGAGTAAGGCAGGCATTTACGATGTAATCGCAGAATTCTGGGCAGCGAATGGACTGTATGCAAATAATTTTCTGTTGGTGTTCGGAAGTCCAGTTGGGGGGGGAAAATTTCGCTTCACGCACCCTGCGCCCCCCCTGCAATTGCTTTGCGCCCCCCCACTTTGGGAACCACTGGCCTAATCAATTCATTTCCATACAAATATTCTGACAGGGTGAATAAAACAAAGGCAATTTCTAAAGCAAATGTTGAAAAGGGCAGCATAGGTGGAAATGGCCACGAAAATTGGTCTTTATTACAATTCCTCCCTCGTCTCATTGGAAAGAGTGTGCCAGAACAAGAACCTGCATGGGAAGAATTAGTCGAAATTGTTGTCTCACCTGTTTTTTCAGAGGAAATATTGCACTACTTGGAGATCAAGTTGTCTGATCACAGAAGCCTGCTCACAGACACTTTTCCTGATTTTAGCTTGCTACCAAAGCACCACTTTGCTGACCATTATCCTTACCTTCTATGCTGTTTTGGTCCATTGGTGGAATTATGGGCGATAAGGTTTGAATCCAAACACAGCTTCTTCAAGAAGACTATGCATGATGTCCAAAACTTAAAAAATGTACTCCTCACACTGTCGTTAAAACACCAACAGATGATGACATGCCAGTTTGATAGCTCAGTGATTAAGGGAAAGTATCCACATCTCGAAACTGTCCCTTCCTTAAGACATTTATTTTCATGGGACCCGATATGTGGAGGGTATGATTCTGTCATCTGGACACCGCAGTGGTCTGCCAGAATTCTCCAAAATCGTGACCATAGTAGTTAACCCTGAAAAAGTGGCCTTTGTTGGCAAAAAGCTCACATCTTGGTACCTTGAACATTTTAGGTATTTTGAGCTTGTGGAGAGCATCTACACAGACATTGAAATTTTTGATCCTCAGGCTCTCAACGACTATCATCCATTGGTTGCGTTCACAGTGTGAGGGAAGGTGCTGGTGACTCCAAAAGTGTGCCTGATCCAGTGAAGTGACACAGAATGGTAAGTGAACCCTGCTCACGCTGCTCGTTCACATTACTCGTACCAGAGTGTGGCTGGTCGTTCGTTGTTACCTCTCTATCGGTCTAAGCCTTGTCAGTTCTGAGGACCGGTCACTGTGGTTACCTCGCAAGCCTCGGGCTTGACTGGCCGGTCGCCCTCCATAGCTGGCAAATTCGGGGAAATTTGCACTTATCAGCTGTGCTGCTGAGTCCGGGGGCTGTACGTGCTATTAAATCCAGCGACTTCTCACCCGGCGGTTGCCTGCGCTCGGGTAAGTCTCCACTTATTCCTGTGCGGTTGATTTAGCTGTGGTGGTTTGGCTGTTTGCTGTGCCTCCGCAAACCGGTATCCCATTGCTGACGGGGTTAGCCTGGAAGGTACGGCGTTCCACGGCAACTCTTGGCCAAATGTATGTGTAATGAGTAAGCATCGGTGTCTGGCATGGGAGTGATTGACGTGACAACTGTTCGCGTTCAAGCTTCTTGTGGTTCATAATAAAAGTTTGAAGTTGGTAATTCATAGTAGTGGCTATTCTTGCCTTTCACATTGCACTAACTTCCGCATCACATAGTTGTTTTTTACCGCTTGACGCTGTGATTGGTCTTGGTCGGGCTCTTATGGAGGTTGCATAGAAGATCCGGAACGGAATTAGTTTTTTTTTTTTTTATTTTCGTCTTGTCGTGGGAACCGGATTCCTCTTTTGCTTAGTAGTCGGAGTGGAAGCTAGGAAAACCCGAGGTGGAGTGTTTTTCTACAGCCGGAACGAGATTACCTTTTTTTTTTTTTTCCCTTGAGCCGAGATGGCCACAAGGGAAATCAAGAGAGACATAGAGGAGTTAAAGGCAGCAATGAACATGATGCATGATGAAATGGCAACCATAGCCAACCAGCAACGTACTATAATGAACTTGGTGCAGGAAATTAGGGAACTTAAAAAACTGAATGAGGAACAGGAGAAGAAGATTGTGTACTTGGAAAACCGGGTATCAGACCTGGAACAGTACTCAAGAATAAATGATGTCATCATAACTGGATTAGCCATCAAACCACGGTCGTACTCCCAAGCCCTGACAGGGGACAGGGGGACAGACAGTGCTGACCATGAGGACTCAACAGAAGATCAGGTGGCTGCATTCCTCTCTGGAAAGAACGTAACCATCGACAAAAATAATATTGAGGCCTGCCACACACTTCCAATGACGAACCCGAAGGATAAACCTGCTGTAATTCTCCGCTTTACAAATAGGAAATGTAAGGTTGACCTACTTAGGCAGGGGAGGAACCTAAAGGGCTCAAATGTGTACATTAATGAATATTAATGTGTACATTAATGAAGAAAAATGCAGAAATTGCACGGAAAGCACGCTTTTTACGAAAACAGGGCAAGATCCAATCTACTTGGTCTGCCAACAGCAAAGTCTATATCAAAACAAAAGGCTCACCAGAACAAGTTAAAGTCCTGTGCATCAGAAACATTGCACAACTAGATAAGTTCTGAGAGATCTTAAAGCCCAATATGCCAAGTCAAGTCTGCAAACTGCATTGAACATGGATTCTGTATACTGCTAAAGTATGTGAAATATATTGTATATCATATCTGCATACTGTACATTCATACTACAAAATGGCATTGGAAAGTGATATAGATCCAGAATATAACTTCTACAATATCATAAATAATAACTGCTGCTATTACAAAGAGCAACAATTGAACAAAAATATCAAATATGAGCATGGAATATCGATCATTCACGTAGAAGTCTATATGCAAACTTCCAGAATATAAAAGAGTTTTTAGGACAATTTAAAAAATCTTTCAATATTATAGCAGTTTCAGAAACATGGCTAAATGCAGACAAGGGAGCAGATTTCAATCTTCAAGGTTAGGAATTTAATTATGTTAATAGAGGGAGCAAAAGTGGAGGTGGTGTGGCTCTCTTTGTGGACAAAGGACTTAACTACAAAGTTGTCAGCTGCATGTCTATAATCATTGATGATGTGATGGAATGCATTACAATTGAGACATGTATGGAAAGAATGAAAAATGTCATTGTTAGCTGTGTGTACAGAAAACCAGGATCTAGCATTGAAGTATTTACTGAAAATATGGAAAAGTTGTTTTCCAAAACAAAGCAAAAGGTCAGCTTTATCTGTGGGGATTTTAACATAGATCTATTAAATCCTAATAAACACCAAAAGGTTGATGAATTCACTGAAGCAATGTTTAGCATGAGTCTATATCCTGCAATTACAAAACCTACCAGAATAACATCTCGTGCTGCCACTCTGACAGACAATATCTTCACTAACAATATGGATAACAACACTGTGAGTGGATTATTAATGAATGACATCAGTGATCACCTGCCTGTCTTTATAATATATGCCTGTAATTGTCAAAAGAAGGAGTCTAATGAAATCATATACAGGAGAGTGAGAAGTGAAGAATCGATATCTGCATTTAGAAATGATTTACTGAATTATAATTGGAGGGACATATTTAAAGAAACCAATGTAAATAAAGCATATGATTTATTTTTAGATGTATACATAACTTTATATGACAGAAATTGCCCATCAAAACAATATAGTAACAAGAAGAATTTTCCAGAAAGCCCATGGATGTCCAAAGGACTGCCAAATGCTTGTAAAAAAAGAACTCTCTATACAGGAAATTTATTAAACACAGAACGAAAGAGGCAGAGCTAAAATATAAGAAATATAAAAACAAACTAGTAAGTATAATAAGGACATGTAAAAGGGATTATTATACCAAAATATTAGAGAATAACAGAAACAACATTAAAGGAATAAGAAATACATTAAATGGAATTATTAGGAACAAGTCGACATGGTCTACAACATTCCCCGCCAATCGTGCGCTTCTCATTTTCGAACTCGATCAAGGCCTTTATGGTCTGAAGCTACACACCAAATTTGGTTACTGTATCTGTAGTAGTTTCTGAGTAAAGCTGTCCCCTTTATCTCGGACGGACAGACGCACGGACGGACGGACGGACGGAGGTCAAACTTATATCCCCCTCCCACTTCGTGTTGGCGGGGGATAATAAACAAATCAAACCAAACTATCCAGAACTTTTTACTGATAACGACACAGCGATTACCAACATGAATGAGGTGGTTGAAGGAGTTAATAACTTTTTTGTGAATGTGGGTCCAAAACTGGCTAGTGAAAGAAATAATACCGGAAATAAATACATTATTGAGGACTACGGAGAAAGAAATCCAAACTCTATCCTGTTGGGAACAATAGAAAAAAATGAAATTATGAAAATAGTTAATGGATGTAAAAATAAAACTTCCACAGATTGGAAAGACATTGACATGAGTTTGATAAAGAAAACAATTGAAGAAATTATAGATCCACTAACTCATATATGCAATTTATCATTCCAAGCCGGTACATTCCCAGATAAAATGAAAATTGCCAAGGTTATCCCAGTTTACAAAGCAAATGATAAACATCTTTATACTAATTATCGGCCGATATCACTCCTTTCCCAATTCTCAAAAATACTTGAAAAACTTTTTGCTGCAAGGTTGGACAATTTTATTGAACAAAACAATTTATTAATGGACAGTCAGTATGGGTTCAGATCAGCCAGATCAACCTCAATGGCTTTAATGGAGTTGGTTGAGGAATTAACAAGTTGTATCAAAAATAAAAAATATGCCGTGGGAATATTTATTGATCTTAAAAAAGCATTTGATACAATAGACCATGAAATTCTACTTTAAAAATGGAGTGCTATGGTATCAGAGGTTTAGCTTCTGACTGGTTGAAAAGTTATATTGAAAATAGACAGCAATTTGTGCAGATGGGCCAACACAAATCAAAGTGCCTCAATATTACTTGTGGGGTCCCACAGGGCTCAGTACTGGGTCCCAAATTGTTTATTTTATATATCAATGACATTTGCAAAGTATCAGATTTGCTAAAATTTGTTGTTTTTGTTGATGATACAAATATATTTTGTTCTGGAATGGATTTAAATCAGTTATTAGAGGTGGTCACAAAAGAAATGGGTAAAATTAAACACTGGTTCGCTAAAAACAAATTGTCCTTAAACTTAAACAAAACAAATACATGTTGTTTGGTAAGCGTAGAATAAATGCAGAGGTACAAATCAAAATTAATAAGGAAATTATAGAAAGGGTCTATGAATATAAGTTTCTGGGTGTTGTATTAGACCATAAGCTCTGTTGGAAATCTCATGTTAAATATCTGTGCTCCAAGATCTGTAAAAGTGTTGGGATATTATGGAAAACTAGACATATGCTAAACCAAAAAACACTGTCCATGCTGTATAACACTCTAATTCTACCATATCTCAGCTACTGTGTGGAAGTCTGGGGTAATACTTACAGGAGCAACTTAAAAAAATATGCACACCGCAAAAAAGGGCGGTAAGGTTAATGAATCATGTGGGTTACCGAGAACACACAAATGTACTGTTTTTAAAATCAAACATTCTGAAATTCATGGATCTAATAAAATTTACAAGAGGCAGAAAAATGTACGCACATCCACACAAAAAAGTTAACAGGTGCTTGACTCAATAGGATAATGTACAAAAATTAACAAAAAGTCCGCACACTGTTTTGATAGCTCCCCAAGTGAGTTTAATATTCACAACGTTTCGGCCGACGTGGCCTTCGTCAGGTGCACTTCCAAACATGCGACAGGGGTGAGGGTAGGGGTTTATATACAGAGGAAAATGGGGCAAACCAAAACAGGGTCAGATTGTAGTTGGTACAGCCAATGAACACCTAAAAACAAAAAATATATTTATTTATATAATAAAATTCATGGTAATGACTGATCCAGCCCCATAATGCCCAGAATTCCAAACACCTCAAGTAATATATAGCAAAAAAACATGACAATAGTTCAAGTCTAATCAAAGGGGTTATTTCTGGAAGCATTGCCTAAAACAAGGGATAGTGTGGCAATGTCTGGAATTTATACATCCATATATAATGTACACACGTTGGGAAAATGCATAAAGTAAAGCTCAAAGTAAAACAGAAACGCAAAGACAAAATCGTCATGAGTCTTCATTGTAAAAACGGTTTGATGTCAAACTCCTCATTCAATCCAAACGGGGCCATAGTGTTCAGTGTGTAGATATAATAGGTCTCTCGTTGTAGAAGTATTTTGTCATAGTCTCCACCCCGAGGTGGCCGATACACTTTCTCAATCCCCATATACCGTAGGGCACTGATATTGTGCCCTGCCCGTTTAAAATGCGCGGCTACGGGATTGCGTTCGTCACCACTCCGAATACTGCTCCGGTGCTCACAAATGCGTGTGCGTAATTGTCTGCTAGTTTTACCCACATAGCTCAGGCTGCAAGGACATCTGATAAGATAAACAACATGTGTGCTGTTACAGGTGATTACTCCGCGAACTGTAAGAGTCTTGCCACTGTGGGGATGCGTGTATGTCTTGCTTCGGATGGTATACCCACATTGTGCACAATTGCCACATTTATAATTGCCTTCAGATAAAGTGTTAAGAAAGGTGTCTCTCCTTTCCGGGGTATGAGACCTCACTAAAAGATCTTTAAGATTGGTAGGTTGCTTAAACACAATGGAAGGGGGTTCTTTGAATACATGTTTCAGTTTAGGGTCTGACTCGATTATATGCCAATGCTTGCGAACAACCTTAGCAAACTCAAAGCCTGTGGGAGAGTATTTGGTAAAACATGAAACAGTATGGTCCCTGTGAATTTTGGGTTTGGACTGTAGACACTCCTCCTGTGTCAAATTGTTAAAGCGATTGGCAGCCTGTACGATCCATTCATTCTTATACCCCCTGTCACGGAATCTCTTAGTGAGATCAGACGATTGCCTCTGATAAAGAGGGTTCGAGCTGCAGATTCTCCTGGCTCGGTGAAACTGACTGATCGGTAGGCTTTTTTTCAAATGAGTGGGGTGAAAACTGTCCCCGCGCAGCAATGTGTTTCTGTCCGTAGGCGGAGATAGAGTCACCTTGTTTTATGACCAGCACATCAAGAAAACTAATGCTGGTGCGACTAAACTCCAGAGTAAAAGTTAAATGTGGATTGGCTGAGTTAAGGTATCGATGAAACGCCATTAAAGATGTTTCATTTCCTGTCCAAATTATAAACAAGTCATCAATATACCTCTGATATAACAGGATATTGGAGACAAAGACGTTAACATCGGGATTATAGATATATCGGTTTTCGAAAAATCCCATATACAGATTAGCATAATTGGGTGCCATAGTGCTACCCATTGCCGTCCCCTTCATTTGTAAATAAAATTGGTTTTTGAAAAGGAAATAATTAGTGGTCAATACCATCCAAGTAAGGTCAGAAATGCACGCCGTACTAGGCTTATCTGTATGTGGCCTCATATTCAAAAAAGTGGTAACAGCCTCAATACCACCCCCATGGGGAATATTGGTGTAGAGACTAGAGACATCCATGGTCGCAAGAATACATTCAGTGGGTAACTCTATGGCCTTCAGTTTGTTAATAAAATCAATAGAATCCCTTACATACGAGGGAAGAGTGGTGACCCAGGGTTTGAGACAGAAATCCACAAAGGTGGAAATGTTGGAGGTAAGAGACCCAATTCCACTAATAATGGGACGCCCCGGAAGTGGGGTAGTTTGGGATTTATGCACTTTAGGCAAAGTATAGATGACCGGAGTTACAGGGAAATCGGTTTTCATGTACTCATATTCATTTTTGGTAATTTCACCTTTGTCCATCCATGTTTTTAATTTCTCATGTACAGAAAGCTTAAACTGGTTAGTCGGATCAGAACGTAGTTGGCAATAAAAGGACTCATCACTTAGTTGCCGATTAATCTCAAATTCATAGTCAACTATGTCCTGAAGAACTATGGCCCCGCCCTTATCAGCCGACCGAACAACCACAGTGATAACACTGTGGTTGTTCGGTCGGCTGATAAGGGCGGGGCAAAGATAACTTTGCTTAGCGCAGATAAGGCTTCCCTTTCAGCTTTTGACAGGTTATTATATACTTTATATTCCTTCTTATTTTTTAGAATAGCCTGTACATCGTTTTCCACAAGACGACAGTATGTATCAAGTGAGGCATTTCTATTCTTAGGAGGAATAAAAGTAGATTTTTTCTTAAAAGGTATACTCACTGAGGTGTGGGACAGACAGGTGGGATCAGGCTGTTCGACAAGATTCCCATTCACCTTGTCAAAATCTGTACCATGGGAGTCAGTCCTTTCGGAGTGGAAGAATTCTTTAAGTCTCAGAGTTCGAAAAAACTTATGAAAGTCAATAGTTGTATTGAAGTCATTCGTTGACGTGGTCGGGACGAAGGAAAGACCCTTACCAAGGGCCTTGCTGCACACCTCCGTAAGCGGTCTTTTGGAGAAATTCATAACCGCGTCGTGCTTCTCGTCGAGTAGTAGCGCCCTCTTCGGCCGTATCCCTCGTCGTGTTCGTCGAAGGCAATTATAAATGTGGCAATTGTGCACAATGTGGCTATACCATCCGAAGCAAGACATACACGCATCCCCACAGTGGCAAGACTCTTAGAGTTCGCGGAGTAATCACCTGTAACAGCACACATGTTGTTTATCTTATCAGATGTCCTTGCGGCCTGAGCTATGTGGGTAAAACTAGCAGACAATTACGCACACGCATTTGTGAGCACCGGAGCAGTATTCGGAGTGGTGACGAACGCAATCCCGTAGCCGCGCATTTTAAACGGGCAGGGCACAATATCAGTGCCCTACGGTATATGGGGATTGAGAAAGTGTATCGGCCACCTCGGGGTGGAGACTATGACAAAATACTTCTACAACGAGAGACCTATTATATCTACACACTGAACACTATGGCCCCGTTTGGATTGAATGAGGAGTTTGACATCAAACCGTTTTTACAATGAAGACTCATGACGATTTTGTCTTTGCGTTTCTGTTTTACTTTGAGCTTTACTTTATGCATTTTCCCAACGTGTGTACATTATATATGGATGTATAAATTCCAGACATTGCCACACTATCCCTTGTTTTAGGCAATGCTTCCAGAAATAACCCCTTTGATTAGACTTGAACTATTGTCATGTTTTTTTGCTATATATTACTTGAGGTGTTTGGAATTCTGGGCATTATGGGGCTGGATCAGTCATTACCATGAATTTTATTATATAAAGAAATATATTTTTTGTTTTTAGGTGTTCATTGGCTGTACCAACTACAATCTGACCCTGTTTTGGTTTGCCCCATTTTCCTCTGTATATAAACCCCTACCCTCACCCCTGTCACATGTTTGGAAGTGCACCTGACGAAGGCCACGTCGGCCGAAACGTTGTGAATATTAAACTCACTTGGGGAGCTATCAAAACAGTGTGCGGACTTTTTGTTAATTTTTCTAATAAAATTTAAAAACTCTACAAATCATATTTAAAGCTAGACAGAATCTACTCCCAAGAAACATTCAAAAATTATTCAGTGACAGAGGGGCGAGATATGAGCTGAGAGGGAAATTAAATCTGAAACAAGCTTGTGTCCGCACGACACAAAAAAGCATGTGCATCTCAGTTTGTGGGGTGATTCTGTGGAATAGCCGCATTAGGCAAAGCAATAATATTACACAGTTTGAAAGCAAATATAAGAAATTAATCATGGACAAATACAGAGACGAGGCGGAGCTCAAAAAAGAGATAAAATAATCATGATTTAATGATGTGGGGAAGGTTGCAATTGCAATGATATCTTGGTGAGTATTACTTCGGGTCTAAAATAACGATCTTTAAGTATACTGTTACTGTAATGATGGGGTAGGACTTGATAAGCATTCTTGCTTCTTCCTGCTCCTTCTCGAACGTATTACAAATTTTCAGTCTTCTGATGAATACCAAGTGATGTATTGTATTATATTTTGTGTTATTTATATTATTTTTTATCTTTTATGTACTGTAGCTTATCTTCTGTTTTTGCTGTTGTTGTTCGAGTTAAATAAACTTAAAGATAAAACCCTGATTAAGTGTTGCTCTAACTCACTCTCATTCTGACCCTTTCTCCCATTCAAGCAAGATGCAGTCTGTCATATTATTTGGATATTTTTTTCTGTTTTACTTGCTGAGTTGATTTCCTGATTTGTTTCACATGGGTCTTGTTTCATTTACCAGTGTCCTGTTGTTTGTGTTAATATTTAATCTGCTTACTAGAACGACATACACATTTATAATAATATATTGCTTTGTAGGTACAACTAACTCCGTCTAAGGCCTTGCTACATTGTTTATAAATTTAACTTGTCTTGTTTCATACCATTGGCAACTTAACTATTCTGTGTTTTATCCTTGTTTCTTGTGACACAGGCTGAAATGCTGCTGCTAGTAAAAATCTCCCCACAAATGTCCCGTCAAGTGGCGATTCCTGAGGTACCTGAATCAGTTGAAGAATTGCAAAACATTCTTAAGGAAAAACTTGAACTTCAAGGTAGCTTCACACTACAATACGAGGACTCAGACTTTAATAATGCTCTGTGTAATTTGATTGACATCCATGATTTGCCACCCGAGCGTGCTATATTGCACATTCTTTGGGATGAGACATCTCCACTTGTTCAGCAAGAGTCAGACTGTTGGTTTAGTCTTCCCTGGACACAGCCAGTTTATCCAGCAGAGAGTCACTCCACAGTCCCTCAGCTTTCATCAGGAAGAGTCTCAGAGTGGCCTTCACCTTTTCCCAGCCCGTCCTTCTCCGACGCTGTGGAGTTGAAGTTGCGCAAAGGCAATGAGGCATATGAACAAATCAAGAGAGCTATCACCTTAACAAGAGACATGCAGATAGACATTTTGGACAAGATTGCTCAGGCAGTTTTTGAAGTAAAAGTCTATCCTGATCAAGACCAGATTGAGTCAGTTGCTTCTGCTCTCATCAGTAGACACCCCTGCCTTCGAGAACCAGGCACTGGAACAGGGTATGACAGATGGAAAACAAGCATAAAATACAAACTTGGCAACTACAGGACCAAGCTGCGTCAGGCAGGCTGTACTGAGGTCAGCATTAACCAGAAAAAGAGGGGCAGTGATGATGATGGTACAAGTCCTTCTCTGAAGAGAGCAAAGAGAGGTGAGATTAACCATGTCCCTGACCATCCAGAAAACCATTATAATGACTCACTGCAGGATGAAAGACTGGTTCTGGTTGAGGAGTTCAAGAAGAAGAATAAGAATGTTGCACTCATCAGACAAAAGATGGAGCTGACTTTTCTCCCTGAGGCGCAGGGGGATCGTGGAGTTGCAGCCTATGGTCTCAGAGGTTCTGGAACGTTGGCCTGCTCCGTTTTGTGAGTCAGAGGTAAGCAGGTGAACTAAGAATATATTATGTGTGTTTATGTTCAGTCTTTTTTGAAAGTGTGTTGATCACAATGCCCATTTTAACATGAAGATAAAATTGAAATTGTTTTGACTTTGTAATGAGGATTCAAATTTTCTGTTCACATAATTTCTACAGATTAGAGAAGAGTTTTATCGGATCACAAACAAGAACCTAATGGACAACTTCAAAGAAGCCCTGCATCAGCCACCTGGAGGCTCCTGAGACAGCTTTTTCATCTGAGATGGATCAGCTCCTTAACAGCCTTGATCAAGAGGTGAATTCGAGATGTAGTAATTTAATAACGCTGAACATTATGGAGAGGTTTAGGGTTAGGGTCACCTTGTGACAAATCCTCAGAATAAATGCATGGGTTTCTAAGGGACACAATAGCATAAACAAGCGAACCAATTATGATCAAATGATCAATGATCAAAGACATAAAATTACTCAGATATAGTGACTTTTTCCTCATTAAACAAAGGGTATCTTAATCTTTAAAAAAAGATCTTGCCCTGTGGGGAGCCTTATCATGATGCTGTCAGACACTGATAATGATATTTGCCCATCAGTGACACAAAAAGCACTTTCAGTGGACACACTTTGACAGTGAGCAGTCATAGGGCCCAAGTTGAAAAATGCCAAATTACCCTTTAAAAAGGAATAAACCTTTGACATGCAATTGACAGGATTTTTTTGGATATGGAAGAGGACATCTGCCTGCATGTGTACTATATTTCTTGTAATGTTTCATGCAACTCTTGTTTCAGACATCTGACATCACTGCACATCGACAAACTGCAGCTTTAAAGGGCCTTCCCTTGTATCTCCGTGACAGTCTGGAGAAGCTCTTCAGGAACTGTCTTGTGAGTTGTTATAATGAACAGAAATAGTAAATTATGTTATTATACTGTATTTAGGTATAGTGCTGTACTTAACGTTGACTTCAACCATTAACTCTCTGTCCTACTTGTTCCCTAACAATGTGTCTTATAGTTGCACTGTCCTGGCTATGACTTGATGTAGCCTAATTAATATCATTTGATGTGTGTATGGGGGTTCAATTTTTGATTCTGGGTATGGGGTGGAAATAGTTTATATGTCAAGGTCATAATTAATTCTATTTGGAAAAAAATGTTTATTTTATAATGTGGAAATATGTATAATGTGGAGTTGGAGCTTATTCTGATTCACAGTATTTTAATGACTAATGTCTTGCAATTCATGTGTTGGTCTTTTCCTGTCTGTTAACACAAGGACACTGACCCAGAAGTGGAGCAGACGAAGGGCCTCACTGTGGGTATCCTCGCTGTGCTGGAGGATGATGACAGCACAGCGCCTCAAAGTGTCATGAGTGTTGCTGTTGTTGTGGAAGAAGAGATTGTCCTTCAAGAGCTCCCTGACCTGCCAACAGCTTTTGCTTACCTCTTTGGACTGATCTATGCTTTAAACCTCAAGTACCCAAAGGATCTCAGGTACACATTTGAAACTGTTCAGAAGGTTTTCATGGAAGTTGGTACTGTAAAACCCCAACAAAGCAACACCAAAAGACGGACATTGCAGTGGGTGAAGGCCTCACGTGTTCTCTTGGTCTAACTTTAATTAAAGCATTCTTCTGGCTGGAGTGAATCACAATAAAATGAATAATTTTCTCCGTTAAAAACAGGGCTTGAAAACGCAATGGTTACGATTAATCTGACTCCATAGAACAAGTAGAATACAAAATTTAGCTATATCCTCGTTAAAAATCTGACTCCAAATTAGAATTAGAATTGATAATTTAGGGAACACCTACGTGGATTTTGAGACAAATCTGCCATCAGATACGGCAGCGCAAACCATCATTGCTCAGTAAATACGTCCCCAGGGTTATTTAAACGCAACTGTCCTGGAATCAATTCGACGATAAGTCCATTGGTTAAACGGGACTACCTTGATAGCAGCATTGAGGCTTAAACAAAATGGCACTGAGCGTGAACGTATCAAGAACTCAGATTTATATATATACCCAAGGGCTCCTTAGAAAGATCAATCAGACACCGGCATATAAATGAAATACACGCCCAAGGGTATCTTTAATAACTAAACCTTAAGAGCCGGTATTCCATAAATCCTTAAGGGGAAGAACATAATCCCAAATCTAACTTAGAAGTATCGTTACTTACACGTCTTGGTAGGAATTTCCCCTTAAGTCCCGGTCGCAACAAGGCTAGAATATACGAGGTTGAGAAATCTGTCTACTGCTTTCCGGCGTCTTCTTTTCAAAGCTCACCGATCACAGAAGCACCACTCACCTACTAACGCATTCGCTTTTGATTTATGGTGGCCTGACTGTACATTGAGCCGAGCGCGGCGGCCAACTTAAGGGACTTACTGCCTTATGCGACCCGACCGGCCGGTGACCCAGTCGATAGCGATCCCCGAATCCCGTAGTGGTTGTCAACCACCCAGGTGGGATCCGACGGTCTGATCCCCACCCCACTTAGCTATGGGAATAGAAACTTTGACCGTTTTCACCAGCCTCGCCTGTTCACAGAGGTCGTACTATGCATCCCTCCGCTTAGGTGTGGGCTGTCACCCACGTACCACGGGATGCTCACACACTTACATGCGACAACACGCCGACTAGACGGTACCACGGCAGTATGTTAATTCATACTTCACTGGACACGGGGGCCTTCAGTTTACTCCCCCGCACTATAGAACAGAACTTAACGTGCCCACGGAACTTTGTAGTTCCACCGCCGCCTGTTCCGGCCCAGGTTCGGGGATGTAACCATCGGGGGTCAGATAAATCGTAACCATTGCGCTTTCATGCCCCGTCCTCGGACGGTGAAAAATATCCATTATATTGTGATTCACACCAGCCAGAAGAATGCTCTAATTAAAGTTAGACTAAGAGAACACGTGAGGCCTTCACCCCGGCAATATCCGCCTTTTGGTCATTGCTCTTTTGGGGTTTTACAGCTGGTGACCCCGCGTAAATAGTCTAATAATTATTTAAACTGTAATTTGTCGTTTTGAGAACCTTTGCATCTTGCGGCGTAATGGCTTGCGTACCATACTGGCGAAGCCTATGGTCGTGAGTGCATGGTTCTGTTTTCAAACGCGTTCTGAGGTGTTCTGCCTTCCGCTGGCTGATGTGTGAATCTACATCCGAAGTGAGCCTGGTTTGTGCGATCCGGACGGCTCTACCAGTCATCCGAATTCGGTAAGTAATACTGTGATTTTTGCTTCGTTAAAATTCACCGCATAGAAGACCGATGCTAAGGGATCGAGATATCCCCCATAGGCCTGTAGAAACCGTAGAAACCAGACAGGTTTTAATTTTATCTTTTCGGGATCAGAGAATGAAGTGTAAATTGAGGGAATGTTCGTACAAACTACGTTGTTTTCCGTTATCTCTTTGGACTGCTGTGTCTTCAAAGCCATTTGGTATTTTCGTGCTTTTAAGTAGAATGTTTAATGGCAAGTTGGAAGTGATTGGATTTCTGTGTGCAGTCGGGGTTTTCGGCACCCTTGGGTGGACGCGTTTCGTTGCTGCGCGATGGCAGAGATTAAGCTTGCCACCGAAGGGGTTGAATACTCTTGACTTGTACCGGAAAGTGGTGGAACTATATTGCGTTTGAAGGTTTGCGTAGGGGTACCGAAGGTAATCGGCAGTTGTATACGTTTGATGGATTTGGTGCAAGGTCCTACTGGAATTGTTCAGGTAGCTAATCTTGACCCAATATTGGGAGTTATTGTTCGAATGAATTTTGTATGTAGGGGAGTGGAGTGTAGCTTCGAAGTATCATTGGTTTTCCGTATTTTTCTTAACTATCGCAGGGTAGTGGCAAGTGCGTTTATTAGTGCTTTAACTCGCCTCATTAGTTCGGCTGAGTTGGCGAATGTTTTCCATTCTCTTGTCTTGTTAAACTTTGTGCAAAGTTAATACGGTTTCACTGCCCCGTGGGTACGCTCCTTTGACTAGCGCCTTGAGAGCGACAAACGGCATTCCGAAAATTGTAATTTGGATTCAAAGTCTAAATTAGGTTGCAGTCTGCACCATGTGGGCTTTTGAAGTTAAGTAAATTCGATAAGTTTTCATGCCGACAGTCTTTCGGGACACGGACAGTGAATAGATTTAATTCTTGAATAGGTTTGTTATGCGGCTTTCCGCAAACAAGATATTCAGCAGCTTCCTTGTGAGCTAAAGCTTGTTGTGCTGTGACACGTCGATTTTCAGGTCGCCGAGTGTTTGAGCTTATGCAACTGGGCTAGGCGGTTTGGGCATTTGTGTTAAGCATAGCGACGCAGGGGCTTATCATTGGAGATGTTGAATATTTTTGCAATTTACGCCAAATTGAGCATTTGAAATGGCAGCTTTGAAATTCGCTTTAAATTTGAGCTTCTCTATAGTATACATTGAAACCGCCATATTGCCTTTGCACAAAGGGTTATCAAGTTGAACGGCCCGCCATTTTGGCTCGAATTCCTGGGGAACATGACGTGGTTTCATCTGGGAGTCGCCATTGGTCGAGTTTGCATGTGGGCTGGTTCTTCCTCAGAGGGGGAAGTCCTAGCCGGCCCACGGGGTCACGTGACTATTCGCCGGTGAGCTGGTTGGCTGGTACAGCCCCCATGCCAATCCGTGTAATAGGGTGACGTGACCCGTAGCCTGTTAGCTGGTTGGTTGACACAGTCCTCACTCTGAATACGAGCAAAATGGCGCCCTTCAAATCAGCCAATGACTGCCGCGGTTTAATGTTGACTTCCGACCTTCCTTCCGAAAGGAGGGCGGAACCAGTGTTATGTTGCATGGGGTACAATCAAGTGCCTGCCTGTGACCGCCATCTTGAGAGTGGCTTTTCCACTAACAAGCTTACTTGCCTTCTAACCTTATGTTTGAAGTAACCGGTTAATTTGATTGCGTTTTGAGTGGATCTAACGAACCACCAAATGCATTGCTCTAAATTAATATTTTTTGACCATTTGTATATCGTCATTGCCTCTGTGTATCAAATAACATCTGAAGTTTTAAATACCTAATGGGACTTTAAGTCTATATTGTCTGCCTTCACTGGAAGAGCAATTTATAGCCTTACTGAAGTAGGTAATTGAATTTTCAATTGCTTACAATGTATTATCTTTTGGGAGATGCATTTTCCTCCCGTTTTAAAATTTTATTTAATTTACATTTATCCCAAGGTATTGGAACCAGGTGATTTTGGTCACTTTTGGCAATGATTGGTAAAGTTCTATTAATTACTTTATTTCTTGATAGCATGCCTTTCCTCTACTTCTGCCTTCTCTCTGATCCCCTTCTCCCTTTTTCAGAGTCAGCTATGTTCAACAAGGACATAGTAGACGTAAAGTTTGGGCCTGCGTTCTGACCAAACGCAAGATTTGATTTCTTTTGTTTTTGTTTGTTTCTGGCCATTTCTGGCTTAACTATGCAGACAGTCACCCTGCATAGCTCTTTCTTTTACAGTCTTCACACCAGAGAGCATCAGGGGGTGGACGAACATCCCTATTGCGGGGCCATAAAACACCCGCTCTTGGTAACAGGCCCCCTCAGACCCACTTTACAGCAGTCATTCACATCCCCACACACGTGCGCGCGCCCACACACACACACACACACACACCCACGCCCACACGCGCACACACAAGGGTACCCTCATCAACATTTGCTCTTCCCCATGTTTGTCTGTGGTTCGTCCTGGTGTGAAAGGAAGGCCATAGAGCATTGTTTCATCTAATATTGTGGTATTGACTACATCTGTTTTTCTTCTCTAGAAGCAGGGGTGATGGGATTTCTGGTGCCACTCACACCTCCTCAGTCACTGTTCTCCTTGAAGCATCGTAAGGTTGCACAGACGGGAGAGACGTGAATTGTGGGGTGATTCCAGGCATCGGGTTTAACTCATCTATTGCTTCCCTACAGGACATTTTGCTGGCTCAGGGAGATTTCAACTCACACTGAGCACCTCACACCAAAATGTTTTTAATTAACTTCAACATTTTCTGATTCTTACAGGAGGAGCGGTAACATTGCTTTGGGTTATGTCGTGTTTTGATCTTGTTGTGTATGTGGTGGGATGCTTCTCCAAGTTTCTCTATACAGGCACAAGGGATTCAAGACCTGACTTGGCCAGACTCCCCTAAAGAACAGAAACTCCATAATGCTTTCGACTAACTTTGATATCAGGATCTTCATCAGACAAGACTCAGCCCATTCCTCCTCTGCACAACTTCAAGGACACACACTCAGATCTCACTTCACATGTGCACCAACTCGGGCGCCCGCAAACTTTCAACAACATTTTCAAAACATCAACTGGACAATACAAAGGACACCGCCAAACTTTGGACAACATCTTCACCACGGAACAGTATATAGGACATTTTCATATGGACAAACTGTAGTTGTGTTTGTGGTTGATTTGTGACTTACTTGTAAAGAGTGCGAGTTGATACAAAAATGGGTTGCGAGGAATCAATTAAATTCTATTTCATAATTTGGCAATTAATTGGATTGTAGTATATAGGTTCCTTACATTGAAGGCCAAAGATGGTGTGCCTTATGTTCATAAAAGTAAGGTAAAACTACATATGCCATGATCCAGATTAGCCTAATTCTTTATAATATTTTTCATAATTTTATCGGAAATTCTTCAAAACTGCTTCTGAGCAGCCTATTATGTGTGTCAACCCCACTCTCTCAGTTGATCGCAAGATCATATCATGTAACAAAATTGCTGATTGTCTTTATGATTCGCAAGTTCTCATTTCACCGCATTTCCTACTTTATCTCTTGTAAATATTCATTGTTCTTTGTCTTTGACTGTGTACGTTTACATGGCACCTTAATCAGACCCTTTAATGATTTGATATTGTAACCTCCATTGGATTTTTTCCCACTGGGTTTTTCTAATTGGATGGTTACTTAGTTTTAGCAGCGCATATAATCTTTTTGCTTTCCCTAGTCAAGAATGAGAAAGTTTTTGGTTTATGTGCTGGTTTGTTCTGCGATCTCTATTGTTCATGATTTCAGGAATAAGTACTTTTCACATTTTCGTTTATTTGGCGTAATAAAATTGATTCGGTTAGTACATCAACTAATTTCAGAACATAGACTCATAGAACAAACCTAGATATTACTTTTAATTAAAATGCTTCGTTCTTGTCTTGTGCCTGTTTTTCTATGTTTTATGTTAAATTCCCCGGTGGTCTCTCTTTCTTTTGGGGTCCCAAACCAGACTTCTCTAAATTGTGTATTATATTGCATTGGGAGGAAGAGGTTCAAAGGATCAAAGTGACAATCCATTTTTATCAAGTGATGCAACTGTAATGGAAAACTCAAGTACTGTAATATCTCAAATTTCTTCCATGGTATTCTTTAGCACGCAAGTCATCAATCAGAGACTATTTGAATAATCCTTTGTGGCCCCATGGGTGGATTTGTGTCCCCTGGGGCCAGGGGGTGGATTGTAGAACCTGAAATTTTCATTTTGCTTGATTTTACTCAAAACATATGCCAAAAATCATATTGTTGGAACACATGCCCATTATGCATGTAAAATCTGAATGTTTGGTTGATCTGGTGCAGCTCAAAAAGTCAGCAGTAAAGTTTTATAACCCTAGAATGGTCTTATTGTCTGCCTGCGAGAGTGGCATCCTTTGTTCCCCACGGCGGGGGGTGGGAGCCATCAAGTCTAGCAGGCCCAGCATCTCTGGAACTCAAACTCACTGGTTTCATTGAAGTTAGAGCACAGCTACTTCAATTGGCTTAAAACAACTTAAACTTCTATCAAATTCATAATATATTTATGTTCAATATCCTAAAAGGAACCTCTCATATATTTATCACACTATTGGGCTATAATATTCCATTTTAAGGCTTTTCCATGACAACTGCATCATTTTAGCACACATTCCTATCATGTTTGGTCTCTTTATTCTCGGGGGAGTCCAAGGAGTTGAATGGAACATGTTTCATTTCCCTTGGAATTATGGTTCGTTTGTAATCATTCAAGCAACTACCCTAGTCTCCCTGTGCAAATTATCTTATCACCTAGGCCAGTAAAACTCTGATTCGGCCAACCTTCCCTCGACCTTTTTCGGAGGCGTGGTTTGGAGTCTTTAAAGGTACGAGATCCTGAGGGGGCGCGCTTCTCTTCTCTTCTCGCTTCTATCCTGTCCTGTCTCGTCTCTGTCAATGTCTGAATCGTGTAGGTAAGTGGGGAGAGGTCACGTGCTGCCTTGTTCCGGAGCGGGGGAACATGTGAGTTCTCCCCGACCACGTGGAGCGATTTTAGCTCCGTGTGGTCATTCATCTTTTCCAGGTATGAAAATACTCTAAATCCTTCTAAATTATACGTAACGGTAATTGGCTTATCATTGAATTGTTTGATTCAAGTTGTGCCTACCTGGTGAATTAAATTATTGTTATTCCTTTTCCAGCTTGCGTGTTCTCATTGTATATTCTTTCTGGCCTTGTTGCGATTGGGACTTAAGGGGAGACTCCTACCAAGACATGTGTAGGTAGCGATACTTCTAAGTTAGATTGAGATTGGGTTCTACCTATTAAGGGGTTATGAAATTACCGGCTCTTAAGATTTAGCTATTGGTTAATCTTTCTAAGGGGCCCTTTGATATGCATAAACCTAGGTTCGTGGTACGTTCATACTCAGAGCCATTTGCCGGATGTTGCTACCATGACAGTCTCTTCTATCCAATGGATTTATCGTCGAATTAGACCAGGCAGAGACGCCTATTTTAACCCTAGGGGGTGTTCTGCTTAGTGACGATGGTTTTCGCAGACAGAGTTTGGGTGCGTAACTGCCCTGAGATTCACGCAGGTGT
The DNA here is from genome assembly GCA_029721435.1 of Gymnothorax reevesii. Taxonomy (NCBI): domain Eukaryota; kingdom Metazoa; phylum Chordata; class Actinopteri; order Anguilliformes; family Muraenidae; genus Gymnothorax; species Gymnothorax reevesii. The sequence continues at coordinate 87,157,589 of CM056575.1, forward strand.
TCCCTAAATTATCAATTCTAATTCTAATTTGGAGTCAGATTTCTAACGAGATTATTGCTAAATTTTGTATTCTAACTGTGATATGGAGTCAGATAAATCGTAACCATTGCGCTTTCATGCCCCGTCCTCGGACGGTGAAAAATATCCATTATATTGTGATTCACACCAGCCAGAAGAATGCTCTAATTAAAGTTAGACTAAGAGAACACGTGAGGCCTTCACCCCGGCAATATCCGCCTTTTGGTCATTGCTCTTTTGGGGTTTTACAGGGGGCCTAATCCCCTTCCCTAACCGGTTTAGTTCAAACATAAGGTGAGAAGGCGAGTAAGCTTGTTAGTGAAAAGCCACACTCAAGATGGCGGTCACAGGCATGCACTCGGTTGTACCACATGCAACATAACACTGGTTCCGCCCTCCTTTCGGAAGGGAGGAAGGTCGGAAGTCAACATTAAACCGCGGCAGTGATTAGCTGATTGGAATTTTGCTCGTATCAACCAACCAGCTAACAGGCTACGGGCTACGCCATCCGATCGCAAGGATTAGGATGGGGGCTGTATCAGCCAACCAGCTCACCGGTGAATAGTCATGTGACCCAGTGGGCTGGCTAGGACTTCCCCCCTCTGAGGAAGAACCAGTCCACATGCAAACTCAACCAATGGCGACTCTCAGATTAAACCAGGTTATTTTCCTCAACCATGCGAGCCAAAATGGCGGGCCGTTCAACTTGATAACACTTTGTGCAAAGGCGATATGGCAGCTTCAATGTAACTATAGAAAAGCCTAAATATGAGGCGATTTTCAAAGCTGTTATTCCAATTGCTCAATTTGGCGTGAAATGCAAAAATATTCAACATCTCTAATGATAAGCTCTTACGCCGTTATGCTTAAGACAAATGCCCAAACCGCCCAGCCCAGTTGCATAAGCACAAATGCTCGGCGACCTGAAAACCCTCGTCACAGCACAACAAGCTTCAGCTCACACGGAGGTTGCAGAATACCTCGCTTGCGGAAAACCGCATCATAAACCGAAGGAAGAATTGAACTTATCCCAAAAGACTGCCGGCATGCAAACTTATCGAACCTACTTAACTTCAAAAGCCCAAATGGTGCAGACTGCAACCTGATTTAAACTTTGAATACGAATTACAATTTTAGGAATGCCGTTTGCAGCTCTCAAGGCGATAGTCAAAGGAGCGCACCCACTGGACAGTGAGACCGTATTGACTTTACACAAAGTTTAACAAGAGAAAGGAAACAACTCGAGCCGAATCAATGAGGCGAGTCAAAGCACTAATAAACGTACTTGTCACTACTAGTCGATCGTTACGAGAAAAATATGGAAAACCAATGATACTTCGAAGCTACACTCCACTCCCCTACATACAAAATTCATTCGAACAATAACTCCCAATATTGTGTCAAGATTAGCTGAACAATTCCATTAGGACCTTGCACCAAATACATCAAACGTATACAATTGCCGATTACCTTCAGTACCCCTACGCAAACTTTCAAACGCAATATAGCTACACAATTTCCTGGTACAAGTCAAGAGTATTCAACCCCTTCAGTGGCAAGCTTCATCTCTGCCATTGCGTGGCCACAAGACACACCCCCCTCAACCGCGCAGCGTAGGTACGATACAACCAACCAAACTATGGGTTTAAGACGAACATGGCCATGCGCCTCGCGACAACAGACATTCGCGTCCATCCAAGAATGCCGAAAACCCCGACAGGACACAGAAATCCAATCACTTCCAACTTGCCATCAAACCTTCTACTGAAAAGCACGAAAATATCAAATGGCCCAAATGATTCTGAAGACACAGCAGTCTAGAGATAACAGAGAAACGACACAAGCATATACAAACATTCCCTCAATTGTACTTCATTCTCTGATCCCGAAAAGATAAAATTAAAACATGTGGCTGGTTTCTACGGTCCCAGGCCTACTGGGGATATCTCGATCCCTTAGCAACGGTCTCTATGCCCTGTATCTACGAGGTAGAAAACACAGCATTACTTAACGAGTGCGGAGGGACTGGTAGAGCCGACCGGATCGCACAAACCAGGATCACTTCGGATATATAGATTCACACACCAGCCAGTAGAAGGCAGAACACCTCGGAACGCGTTGCAAAACAGAACCATGCACTCACGACCATAGGCTTCGCCAGTATGGTACGCAAGCCATTACGCCGCAAGATGCAAAGGTTTTCAAAATGACAAATTACAGTTTAAATAATTATTAGACTATTTACGTCGGTGGTCACCAACTGTAAAACCCCAACAAAGCAACACCAAAAGACGGACTTGCAGTGGGTGAAGGCCTCACGTGTTCTCTTGGTCTAACTTTAATTAGAGCATTCTTCTAGCTGGAGTGAATCACATTAAAATGAATAGTTTTCTCCGTTAAAAACGGGGCATGAAAACGCAATGGTTACGATTAATCTGACTCCATAGAACAAGTAGAATACAAAATTTAGCTATATCCTCGTTAAAAATCTGACTCCAAATTACAATTAGAATTGATAATTTAGGGAACACCTTCGTGGATTTCGAGACAAATCTGCCATCAGATACGGCAGCGCAAACCATCATTGCTCAGTAAATACGTCCCCAGGGTTATTTAAACGCAACTGTCCTGGAATCAATTCGATGATAAGTCCATTGGTTAAACGGGACTACCTTGATAGCAGCATCGAGGCTTAAACAAAATGGCACTGAGCGTGAACGTATCAAGAACCCAGATTTATATATATACGCAAGGGCTCCTTAGAAAGATCAACCAGACACCGGCATATAAATAAAATACACGCCCAAGGGTATCTTTAATAACTAAACCTTAAGAGCCGGTATTCCATAAATCCTTAAGGGGTAGAACATAATCCCAAATCTAACTTAAAAGTATCGTTACCAACACATGTCTTGGTAGGAATTTCCCCTTAAGTCCCGGTCGCAACAAGGCTAGAATATACGAGTGTTACAAATCAAGGAAAATCACGCAAGCTGAAAAAGGAATAACAATAATTTATTCACCAGGTAGGCACAACTTGAATCATACAAATCAATGCTAAGCCAATTACCAGTTACATATAATTTAGAAGGATTTAGAGTATTTTCATACCTGGAAAAGATGAATGGCCCCACGGAGCTAAAGTCGCCCCACGTGGTCGGGGAGAACTCAAATGCCCCCTCGCTCCGGAACAAGGTGACATGTGACTTCTCCCACTTACCTACGCGCGTCAGAAGTTGACAAATTAGGGACAGGCAAGAAGAAGAGCACCCCCTTAGGATCTCGTACCTTTAAAGATTCCAAACCACGCCACCGAACAAGGTAGAGGAAGGGGTGGCCGAAACAGAGTTTTACTGGCCTAGGTGATAAGATTATATTGCATAGAAAGGAGACTAGGTAGTTGCCCGAATGAATGTTACAAACAAGATGAACCATAGCTCCAAGGGAAATGAAACATGTTCCATTTGACTCCTTGGACTCCCCCGAGAATAAAGAGACCAAACATGATATGAATGTGCGCTAAAATGATGCAGTTGTCATGGAAAAGCCTTAAAATGGAATATTATAGCCCAATAGTGTGATAAATATATATGAGGTTCCTTTCTAGGATATTGAACATAAACATAATATGAATTTGACAGATTTAGATTGTTTTAATGTAACTATGCTTAAACTTCAATGGGGACTGTGATACAACTTTGAGGAACACTGGGCAGCCTGGACGTAGTGGCTCCGGCTTCCTGCTGTGAACAGAACAAAAGATGCCACTCTCACCGGCAGGCTGTAGGATTATAAAAGTTTACTGCTTGCTCTGGATTGTGTCAGATCACCCAAACATTCAGATTTTACCCGCGTAATGAGCATGTGTTCCAACAACATGATTTTTGACCTATGTTGTGAGCCAAATCAAACTTTCAGGTTCTACAGTACAGACCTCTCTGCAAGGGTCAGATCTCTCAAAAACAAACTCCTTCAGTGAATCCTTAAGTTCTGGATCTGGAGTTGTTGAACTCAAAAAGTTCCTTTCTGTCCTGCCAACGCCTTGTTTTACGCTTTAGATTCATAGTTGTGTGTCTATTCTGTATGGTCTTTTATACGTGACTTATGCTTGATATTTTGAGACCAGAAGTTATGGCAGTTGGTAACCTTGTTAACAAATTTAGATTCATAGTTGTGTATCATACAGGTTCTGTATGGTCTTGTACACATGACTTGCGCTTGATATTTTAAGACCAGAAGTTATGGTGCTCAGTAACCTTATTAACAGATTTATTAGATTCATAGATGTGTATCATACTGATTCTGTATAGTCTTATATACCCGACACGACACAAATTCAGAGTTGAGCAAACTCAGAAGCAAAACTTAAAATATTTCGTTTAATTGTCCAACTTAAAATTTTATCGAAGTTTGTTGCCTTGAAATTTTGAGTTGACCCAACTTTTCTTTTTTTGAATTTTTTTTTTGCAATTATTTTGGGATTAATAAACGATTACACGAGAACCGGGTTAACAATAATGACTTGAGAGAAGAGGCTCAGACCATTAATCAAGCTAAACAGTTTATACTGAGGTAATCTAAACATGACGAGTAAAAAGCACCACGAGAGAAGTGAAGGAAAGCACAGCTTTTAAAAGCAAATAGAGACAGCTTAGGCAAAATTTATTAAAGCCAGAAGCACACGCACTCGCTAAAGGGTTAATTAAGTTTAATACTACGTGACAAAATATTTGCAATCACCCTCAAATAAGAGCTGGTTAGGATAATTACTAACCCGTACTATCAGAGAACGCTTTCACTCAGAGTTTCGCGAGACCCAGAACTAAACAAAGGCGCAGTGGCAGTTTTACACGAGGGCCTACAGGGGCCTGTGCCCCCCTGCCAATGTCCTGTGCCCCCGTGCTGACTGAACAATAAAATTATACTGTATATTTTTTTACGATGATATGCGCTAGCGCCAACACCAGACTTAATGTCACTCAACATTCTACACGGATTGATTACAGCGACGCACCTAAGTATGTTGGCTACCTGCGTTTGCTTTCACTGATCTCAATACGTCGGCTGGGATTTGAATATGAGCGCCGCAACCAGCAAGAACAACCTGTTGCAAGAGACGAAAGTAAACTCAATGACTGCATCTTATAAAGAAATTTGTTGTGGATGTGGCCGTGTTACTGTCGTTCCCCATTCCGGCAACGAAAGCTTGTTGTCAAGTTTGTGAATGTCTCTTAGAATTACATTACGAATCACACTTAGCAAAGTACTTATGAAAAGTTCCACACGATGGTGCGATGTTAATCACTAACCTCATCTGACTAGGCTGTTCCATTTTTAAAAATAATAGGCTACTGTTGATTAATTTCCTTCGCAGCCTATCTGCCCGTGCTAAGTAAGGATGGTCATTTGTGAGATGAATCCATCACTGTACATTTTTTCTTCTTTTAAGACTTGTGAGGTAGCGATCTGGAAATAAATGCGAGGACACGGGATTGCAAAAATAAGGAGCTTTATTGAGAGAGGGGGGTAACCACGGCATGGCAGTTGGCAACAGTACAGAATCCGCAATCCAAAAATCAAATTCCAATGGGACAGAGCAGAGTTCGTAAACAGGGCAGCAATCACCAAAATCGTAGTCAGCCAAAATAGATCCGGTACATAGGCAAAGGTTTGTGGGAGAAGCAAACTCATAAGCCAAAGGACAGTCCGAATCGTTAACAGTGCAGCAATCCACAAAAATCGAGGTTGGGCAGAAAAAGGTCAAAACCCACAGATGCAACAGTAATCAAAAAGGGCAAACCAAAAATCACTTGTCGGGCAATCCAGTCAGAATCAGAAACTCATTGGGCTCTAATTTTGTAGACCAGGCGCAGGTACCGCGAATGGAGGGTGCGCTGCGCCAACAGGGTGTCCCCAGGCGTATGTTGCAATTTTGTGCCCGGCATAGCCTGGTGCAAGTACTCCTCTGTCCCGCCTCTGCCCCGCCTTCCAGCGCAAGTTGGCAAAGAAGGCGTATTTGGGTATTTGGGCAAGAGAAACGATGGATAGCGTGTTCCTATTATTACAAACTGTTGCCACTCAAAATTTTGGGATTAACATGAATGGACAACAATGCAAGATACGTTACACATTTATTTTCAATATGTGATCTTAACTCAGTGCGAGATCATAGCAATCAGGCTGTATTCCTTTCCCCCACTAAAGACGATAAAACCTAAGTGACAATAATAGTAGCCTAGTATTAAGCCGCTTGCACACTGGACGCGAAACAAATTTTTTGCTCGACAGATTGCATCTTGTGTCCAAAAGTCTGACAGGGTTTTAATAAATCTCCGTGTCCGACAGTCTATTATTGTTTTTAAGTTCTTCACATGTACTGACTCCTTTAGATATTAAACGAGAGTGTTTGAAAAGAGGGCTCAGTTCTTCAAAATGAGTACCGAGAATTTCAATCAATGTTTCTGTTTAAGCTCTGCTCAATAAAGCGAGTCGACATTGGCGCGAGACAATGTACAATGCCTCCGTGTCTGACAGCCCAAAAAAAAGGACGATTAGAACAGATTGATAACGAAATAAAGAATAAAAAGAAACATTTTAACAACAGAGCATCCAATGAACACTGCGATTTATTATTGGCGGGTCATCTTCGTTGGATATCCCGTATGTTGCTGATATATTTTTATTCTTAATTTTGTTATAAATCTGTCCTCATATCAATACTTTTACTTTTTGCTGGCTGCTGGACATGGAGTAATTTGCATTTCGTGTCAGACAGTCTTGATCATGTATGCAATGATTTCTTCACTCTGTCAATGGTCATGGAATTGATTTGCTCACGCACTATTTTATCTCTGTTGTGGAAATAAAGCGTGAATCTGTTCGATCCATCTGACTAATTTTCAAAAGAAAGACCGAATAAATACTGATGTCTATCTTCAACGGAAGAAAACAGATAAATAGGCTAAAAAGACCAAGAAAAGTCGATAGCTATCAATTTCCATTCTGTGAAGGTCGAACACAAACATAGCCAAGTTTGCACGTCTAATAATTCCTGGAATACTCAGAAAAATTAGAACTTTTCTGACTCTCGGACACGGAGCTATATTAAAACCCTGTCCGACTATTACGTCTTTGCATTGTCTGTAATCAGTCGTGCGAAAAAATTCGTTTCGCGTCCAATGTGCAAGCGGCTTTAATGAGCATAGAACGCAAGCATTCGATATATTATACAGTTTGTGGTTGGCTGAGAAAGATGTGAAGTCGTTAGTTTGCATCATAGATTCAGTTGGGTTGATTAGGCCAGGTCAAGTTTCCATTACGCGTGGCAACCGCCTGACATCTGGACAATCGATATAGATACTATAATTTATGTCCTTATTCAGATAGTTACATTAAATAGTGCTTCCTGTAATTATTTCTTGCATTGAAATGTGCCGGACATTCTGTAAACCTGCCTGTGAGATTTCGGTGACATGTGCGCACTCTGCGCCGGTCAGCCAAATTACCACTGCACAGAAATTAAACCAGGTTGGGGCTGGTGAGTTTTCTGCGCAACTTCAGCGGAGACTTTTTCTACGAAATTGTCACTGCGTCTTGATGAATATGTGACACCTCCCCCTACTACACCGCCACACCCATCTCGGCGCACTTTCGTCTACCGAAGGCTGCGCCCCTCACGAAATTACCACTACGCGGGCTGCGCCGTACGAAGTTACCACTGCGCGTGCTGCGCCTCGCTACGCCACCTGCGCTGCGCCAGGAAATTGGAGCCCATTGAATACAAGGCGAGAGGAATAGCAGCACGGGAACAATCTGACAGGGAATGGTAGTGAAATGGCACCTAATAAACACTTCTGGGAAGATCACATGGGGAGAATCACTGGTGCAGGAAGTCAGACTGATTACAAGGGGAAGGCACATGAGGGAGAACCTAATAACATGGAATTAGCCAAAGCCAAAATGTGGGCAGGAAACACCAGACATTCCTAGAAACAAGCATTCGGCTCCAGTCACGGAGTTTCTAACGTGCATAGATTAATGAGAAACAGGACAGCGCGATCAGGTGTGAGCTTTCACAGAAAATGCAGCAAAGGTAATCAGGGAGAGCAAAGAGGCGGAGACTAGAACAGGGCGAGTGCGGAAAGCTTGTTAATCAATTAGTAAGTGCAACTATACAAATCCTTGGTGCTTGTAAGTAAGTTAGTATTATATACAAGGTTAGTTGTTGTTAGTAAACTCAGGGGAAAATAATAAACTTTTAGTATTGTTAGTACTTTGTCGATAGAAAAGGAGAGTGAAGCTAGCAAACGAGATCGGAAGGAAGATTGAAAACCAGAATCCAATAAATTACCCGAAGAGTGAAACACAAGACTGGGGCTGAGTGCAATGACAAGACATGAGACCAGACAGGGGAGACAGTGCAAAGCAAAATGGAAAACATGAACCGGGCTGATAATATGGCAAAATGTAAAACATTGAAAAGTAAACTAAGATAAAACACGACAAATCAAAGTAACCAATACACTATAGATAATACAAAGAATAGTCAGACATGAGCAATGGTCAAAAAACACTAAAGGCAGTCAGAATAGGCAAGGCATGAACATGGTCAAGACAGACATGGCAGGATCATAACAAGACTGTCATGAAACGAGGAAGGGATATCGCCTCCTTTTTTTCCCCGAGTAAAAAAAAATTTTGAATGACAGGAAACCAAATAAATCGCGTATATGGCAATATTTCCCTATTATTAGTGCAGTTCTCAAACCTATGATTATATTTCAGTTGACCGCAGCATTTTTCCAATTCATATTTTCAATCAATCACTCCACAGTAATATTGGCTTCCATAAATGGAAATGGCACATTGTGTCTGAGAGAGTGGAGGGTATATATGTTTTATGATTTTGTTGATTACTTATTTCATTGTGATTATAGTAACTGGAACCAGTTGTTTTGTGAGTACTATTTTGTTACATTTGTATGAATAAACACCTTTTCAAAACTAGCTTCAATCCACAGATGGCCTACTGTATATTTGTAATTTTAATTTATGTTTGAAGAACTATCACTCCTCAACTACCAGATCCTTCTAAGTGTCTCTGTCCGTCACTAATTTAAGTCAGCATGACCTGTGTGAGCAGGTATGTATTCAGGCACTGGCAGCATATTTTGTAAATAAGTGTGAAGACTGGACTCTCAAGTCAGTGGCCATGAATACAGACGAGTTTGTACTGATGTTACTAGTGTGCTGTGGTTCGGATAGGCCCAATAACTGATGAGTAGTTTTGTTTTCTAAGAACGAGTCGCCCATCCTTAAGGCCATAAGCCATTTGATTTGTATGATACTTCACACTTTATGATGTTGCATTTTATTTTCCATTATTGATGGCCATCAGTCAATGCATTTTTTCCTCATGAAAAAATCTTCAGCATGATTTTATAGGCTAAAGCAAAATAGAAGTTTTGAATGCTTTAATATCATTGTTGTTGCTTTTTAAAAGTATTTTTGGCTTTAAAAGCCTTTTGCCTCTATTCACACAGGAAAGTTTAGGGAGCCAGGGAGTGAGTGGTGTTGCATCACGTCTCAGCTGCAGGCCCATGTCTAGGGCCATCATTGTTGTCTTTAATGTGCCCCTCTGATTAAACACCGGCCCCACCTGGGCCCCCCCACTGAAATTTGTCTAGAACGGCCACTGCACAGGTGGAAGCAATGAATGAAATACCTGAGCCGAAACCAAAGGAGGAAACGGACAATGAGACGCAGGCATGCTGAAGGCTGTCACGCGACATCACTGGAGTTTGGCAGAGAGGGAGTGGATCGTCAGACGGCATAAATGAAAGCTGAAATATAAAATGAAAGTAGAGCACAAGCACAATTAAGCACGAAGACTGCACAAAAAAGGCAGAATCATAACAACTTGGTAGAAAGGATTTTCTGTTCTGCTCTGTAAGGCAGCGAGGCTGGATTAGTCTGTGTCCCAGGTTGATTTTTTGCCTGTTTATTCTGTCATCGAGGGGTTGGCAGGGGTTATTCATGATAATCAATATTTTGGACAATTGTCTTTCTGCCGCCACATCCTCCAGTGAAACCAGCTTTGAGCCAATGATGTTTCCAGCTTTTATAAGCTTATTCAGTCTGTTCGAGTCTTTCGCTGCGATGCTGCTGCCCCAACACGCAACAGCAAAAAAGATGGCACTGGCAACAACGGACTGATAAAAAATATGGAGCATTTTGTGGCCGACTTTAAAAGACCAGAAACGTCTTAAAAAAATAGAGCCGGCTCATCCCTTTCTTATGAATGGCAGTCATGCTGGGCGAATAATCCAGTCTGTCGTTTAGGTAGATACCCAGGTATTTGTAGGAGCTGACTGACTCCACCTCCCAGCACCTGATGAAGACTGGTGGGCTCCTTTTCTTCTAGAAGTCAACGACCATTTCTTTTGTCTTGGTCACGTTTTGTTTTGCCCCCCCGACACACACATACACAGCCCATCACAACAGTGTCATCTAAGAATTTCTGCAGTTGACAGGGATCCAAAATGTAACTGAAGTCTGATAGAGGGTGCAGAGGGTGAACAGAAAGGGGGAGAGCACAGTCCCCTGGGGAACCCCAATATTACACACTAGAGGGTCAGACCAGGGTTCTGTAACCTTACAGACTGCGATCTGCTCGTCAGGTAATCCTCGATCCAAGAGGTCGTAGGGGCATCCACCTGCATGACCTCCAGCTTCTCACTCAACTGTTCAGGCTTCATAGTGTTAAAGGCACTGGAAAAGTCAAAGAATGTCGTCCTCATTGAACAGTTTGGCCTGTCAAGATGGGAATAGGCTCACTGCAACAGGAAAATGATGGCATCCTCAATACCAACATGTGGCCGATACGCAAACTGCTGAGGGTCTAATAAAGTGCTCACTAGTGGTCTGAGGTGTTCCAGGACCAATCTCTCCATTACCTTCACCACATGTGGGCCTGTAGTGATTGAGAGTTTTGGGGTGCCCTTTCTTGGGCACTGGCACAAGGCATGAAGTTTTCCATAGCAGTGGGACTCTCCTGAGATGCAGGCTCATGTTAACAAGATGACTGAATACTCCACATAACAGCTCAGCACAAGCCTTCAGTATGCGGTGACTGATGCCATCAGGTCCTGCTGTTTTACCCAGGTGAAGCCTTGCAAGCTGTCTCTTCTTCTGCTCAGCTGTGATGTATAGTCCAGATGTTGCTTGGTCTGCAAAGGGTGCTTATAAGGGGGTAGTAAATGAGTGGACATCAGGGGGGAACTGTCCTGTGAACTGTGGAGGTGAGCAAGGAGGGCAGTTCTGTGACCATCTGGAAAGATGGGGTGGGGGCAGAGTCAAACCTATTGAAAAATTGGTTGAGTTCATTGGCCCACTCTAGATTCCCCCCACACCACCACCTTTTTATCCTCCCGACACAGAATGTGGGGAGATATAGGCATCGCCCAGTCCGTCTGTCCATCCGTCCGTCTGCAATCATTTTGTTTCCGGAGCAGAACTCCGAAACTATGCAAGGTATTAGCACCAAACCCGGTACATGTATTCTATACTGAGTACAAATGAAAATGCACCACTTGAAAAAAGTCAATATTTAAGTTCAAATGAAATTCAATATAATTTTTATACAACAACAACACTACAGTGACCTCACCCGACATGCCAGGTGCAAGAAATGCGAGAATTTCAAGTTGACTGTAACGCTAGGCAATTTTTTGCAAAAACACAACATCTTGCACGCACACCACGGGAAAAATGAATTTCACTTTGAATTTGTGCACACATTGCCTTTAAAAGCATGAGAATCCGAATAAAATTTCACTTTTTCACTGACACTTGTGAAACGTCGACACTATGCCGCGACTTACAGCCCCTGAATGGGAACGTGCCATAGGCATGCTTTAAATTGGTGCCAGCACCAGGGAAATTTCCAGACGACTACACTGCGCACACACAACGATCGCAAGACTCCATCAAAGGTTTCTTCAAACAGGGAGCACTCGGGACCGTCCTCGACCGGGTCAACAACGTGTGACAATGGCACGTCAGGACCGTCAGATCGTATGGGGATCATGTCCGAGACCGAACACTACCAGCGACAAGAATGGCTGCTCAAGTCCAAAGACGACGTGGATTCATTCACCCCAACACCGTACGGAACCGTCTGCGAGCTGCAGGCCTGTGTGCACGACGTCCTTATTTCGGCCCCATATTGACAGATCGTCACCGAAACCAGCGTCTACAGTGGGCAAACAGGCACCAGAATTGGCGACTACGACAATGGCACGGTGTCATCTTTTCTGACGAGTCACGATTTCACTTAAGGAACGCAAATGGCCGTATATGTGCTTGGCAGAGACGTGGTGAACGTTATAACGCCGATTGTGTCGTTCAAACGGACCATTGGGTGGTGGCAGTGTTATGGTGTGGGGTGGAATAAGCTACCGTCACAGAACCCCTCTCCATATCTGCAGAGGAAGGGTGAACGGCGTCTACTACCGGGACCAGGTGCTGCAGAACCATGTTGTGCCGTTCTTCAACCAACACCACGATGTCCACACGTTCTAACAGGACAACGCTAGGGCACACACTGCAAGGGTGTCCATGCAATACCTTGCATAGCAGAGCATCCCCGTGCTTCAGTGGCCAGCTTTGTCACCCGACCTCTCCCCTATCGACCACTTATGGGATGAAATTGGACGACGGCAGATGGACAACATCCGAGAATTTGAGGTTGCCCTTGTTCAGGAGTGGAATGCTATCCCTCAGAACACTATCCAGAGACTGATCAACTCCATGCGACAACGATGCACCGCATGTGTCAATGCAAATGGCGGTCACACCCGTTATTGACTTTCCTGTTTGACCCCTACACCAGTTAAACCTCTCTCGCGCATTAACATTATGGTGAATGAAATTGAATGATGTTTACATGTCTTCTTAAATCATTCATTATCTCAAATGCATCATACGTATATACTTCACATATCAATCCGTGCAGCTATTCCAGATTTCGTGAGTGGTGCGTTTTCATTTGTACTCAGTATATGTATAGTCTAGATGTGCCTTTTGCTACTTTGGAAACTTCAGGATTACTTTTTTGCCATATTCATGGCAACGAATCTGGACTTTGTGCACATCAGGCCTAGTTCGTTTCCGGAGCAGAACTCAAAAAATGTTCAATCTCACTGAAACTTTGCATGTGTATTACCTACATACTGAAGTGCTGCTTTTTGATGTTTTCGGATTTCTGGGGAAAAAAAATTTCTGTTTCCATGGAAAAAATTTGGATTTGGACTCTGTACAGAGAGGTTCGTTTCTGAAGCACAACTCAAAAACCGTTCGATATATCTTACTGAAACTTTGCATGTGTATTATCCACATACTGAAGTGGTGCTTTTTGATATTTTCAGATTTCTGAAGAAAAAATGTTTCTGTTTCCGTGGAAACAATTTGGATTTGGACTCTGTACAGAGAGGTTCATTTCCGAAGCACAGCTCAAAAACCGTTCAATTTATCTTACTGACATTTTGCATGTGATTTAGCCACATACTGAAGTGGTGCCTTTTGATATTTTCATTTTTCTGAATTTTTTTTTTTTTCGTTTCCATGGAAACCAGTTGCTTTTCGACTCTGTACATAGATATGTTATTTTCCGGAGCACAACTCAAAAACCGTTGAATACATTTTCCTGAAACTTTGCATGTGTATTACCCACATACTGAAGTGGTGCTTTGTGATATTTTCAGATTTCTGGAAATCTTATTTTTTTCGTTTCCATGGAAACCATTCACATTTGGACTCTGTACAGAGATAGGTTCATTTCTGGAGCACAACTCAAAAACCGTTCATTATATCTTTCCGAAACTTTGCATGTTTATTTACCACATACTGAAGTGGTGCTTTTTGATATTTTCAGATATCTGGAAAAAAAAAAATCCCTTTCCATGGAAACAACTTGGATTTGGACTCTGTACAGAGAGGTTAGTTTCCGGAGCACAACTCATAAACCGTTCATTATATCTTTACGAAACTTTGTATGTGTATTACCCACATACTGAAGTGGTGCTTTTTGATATTTTCAGATTTCTGAAAAAAAATGTTTCCATTTCCATGGAAAAAATTTGGATTTGGACTCTATACAGAAAGGTTTGTTTGAGCACAACTCAAGAACCGTTCATTATATCTTACTGACACTTTGCATGTGATTTAGCCACATACTAAAGTGGTTCCTTTTGATATTTTCATTTTTCTGAAAATCCTATTTTTTTTCGTTTCCATGGAAACCAGTTGCATTTGGACTCTGTACGCAGATAAGTTAATTTCCGGAGCACAACTCAAAAACCGTTCATTATATCGTAAACTTTGCATGTGTATTACCCACATACTGAAGTGGTGCCTTTTCATATTTTCGAAAATTTTTTTCTTTTTTGTTTCCATGGAAACAAGTTGGATTTGGCCTCTGTACAGAGATGGGTTCCTTTCTGGAGCAGATTTCACAAACCGTTCATTATATCTTTCTGAAACTTTGCATGTGTGTTCAGTTTAATTTTCGGGCTGCAGAAACTTTGCACTCAGTTTAATATTTGGGCTGCAGAATTAGTCCTTGACAGTAACGTGTCCTAATTACTGCTTACTAATAGTGGGAATGTGTATTTCTGTGAACTGTATTGAGATTTCCTAATATCCATTTCCTTATTTGCATAACTCAACAATTTCTTGTCAGTCATCATCACTGTGTACTCAGGTCTTTCCCACAGTGATGAATGAATTAAAAAATCAGACATGAAGGCAGTGGGCCAAGGCCGCATATCTGCTTTAGTTTTAGGGAATAATGATTCCCATTGAGGGAAGACCTGGATTTCAAAATTTATGAAGATTATTTTATTCTTAATCAGGTTCTGTTTGTTAGCACCCGCAACTGTTGCTCATTTTTCCAGAATCATAGTCTGATGCTATATTAGTCGCAGCAATTTAGATACTGATGGAGGTGTGTTATTACAGAGGTGCCAAGGCTTATGTCTTAGGCGTGAGTTTCTCCTCTTAGTGGCATTCACGTTTCTGTGCCATAGTCAGCAATTATTTGATCAAAGCGCACTGAAGAAATTCACTCGGGGAATTTAAGTCATTGTGCATCAGGTTAATCAGTTTCACATGCATTACGGTGGATTTCCCCACTAATGACAAGGAAATCAATTATGACTCGGGAATTCTCAGGCTTGACTTTACTGGGGGATTAAAAGCATTGGAATCACATAAAAACATTTCAAATGGTCTTATTTCATTAAAGCAATTTAAACGATCATGAAACGCATGCATTGTTTCCAATCCCGGAGTAAAGAGAAGCACAGGAAGTCCGGAGTCATGATCGGTTTCCATGTTACCTGTGATGAGGTGCACCTTTACGCAAGTGATACGGAAACTTCAATGTACAAGGATTTTAATTCCGCATGAGAATCTCATGAAGCATTCAATGAATAATTACAGATTACGGTGAATAAGCCTAAAAAAGAGCTGCATAAGACCCACGCTGAATGCGTGAGACTTGGCATCTCTGTTATTAACCCATCAGTTTTAGCTACATTGATCACAGCTGTTAGGCAAAGCTTCTTATGACGGGTGTCAAACACTTGATCCCTCTCTTGATAAGTGAGGGTAAGTAATACTTTTATTGGAAAATGTTAGCTCCATATGCAACTTTTTTGTCTTATACAAAATTTTGTTTAATCCCTTTGTGCAGATGTGTTTGCCCACGGAGATGGAGCTGCAAATTTATCCACTTCTGTGTCGGCCTCGCTTTTCAGACTTGGGGGCTGCATCCACTTTTTTATTAAGTCTATGCATTTAACACAGTCTAGCACTTTTTTAAGCACACTATTCAGTGATACTTCCAAATACGTTATGCGCTTAGACCCCAAACATAGCTGCCCGCTCTCTTCAATAGGAAAATGTTCTTTGACAAAGAAATGAAAAATGTGCAAGAATTGCTAGCGTCAACAAAGTTTATTTCATTTGTTGAAAACAAAGCAGTTTTTTTAAACAAAAGCTTGGGTCCTCCCTTGATAGGGATTGTTTAAATGAACAAAATCTGCCGTTGGCCCACTGCCAAATGTGTCACCTCATATTCATACCCTATTGAAAACAGGGAGTCATAGTTGACTACTTAAAAATTCCTGATCAAACAGGTAAACTCAAAACTGTGAAATATGACTGGATATATAGTTCAGTTTATTGTAATCATGGAATTTTTTAATGGGATGCCAATAACTGTTGTTTGTGTTTTCGACAACAATGTATCGTG
The DNA here is from genome assembly GCA_029721435.1 of Gymnothorax reevesii. Lineage (NCBI taxonomy): Eukaryota > Metazoa > Chordata > Actinopteri > Anguilliformes > Muraenidae > Gymnothorax > Gymnothorax reevesii. The sequence goes on from CM056575.1 coordinate 87,173,922, forward strand.
ATTGTCAGTTTTTTTTTGCCTTTCAACTATTTTTTTTTTTCAGAAAACAGGTAAGATTTTTGTGGATATTTTGCATGAAAGGCCAAGAAGATTAACAGCAGTGGCATTTTTTTTCACAGCCTGAGCTCATATTCATAAGTATATATACTTTTATATACTATATTTACACTGTGATGCTCAACAAATTTTTTTGTCATGGGCCGTCCTACTCTGCATCTGATTGGCTTACAGAAATGTTGTTATCCGAGCGCCAACCAATCTCACTCTTCCTGCCGAAACCTGACCAACCCAACCAACACAGGCAACGACTACTAGCCAAATAGAGGCAGACTGGGGCAGGTCATGACATTGCCATTCTAGTTAAAAAAAAAAAAGTTGTCTATAGCAGTCGCAACGCAATTCCACAGATTATTTAAACTCTGAATTAGACATTGCCTTCGCAAGTAATTGAAACATGAGACCCGTTCCCCCCCCCCGCCCATTTAGTAGCAATATTAAAACTATTCTTCACTTTTGGAATGGAATTGCAATGAATGATGTTCTGTGCTTCTCTTCTGGCGCTATATTTCATTTTTTGAATAATTAGGATGATAGACGAGCGACACTTCGCTTTTGCTGCAATCAGGTATACTTCTCTTCTGGTGCTATACTCGAATGGAATAGGGAAGAAGAACGAGCTATGCTTTAATTTTATAGTGTGATATAAGGCTACTTCTCTTCGGTGCTATACTCCACTTTCCGGACCGAATTGGGATGAATAGCGAGCAACACTTCATGTTTCAAATGGATCTGGAAAGACGTGCTGCTCCCGCGACGAGCGTGCAGTTTTTTCACCATGCTTCCTTGTTGAATGGGAGGGTGGGATATGACCATGAAATCCCGCTTCTGACTAAATTTTCAAAGATTTCAATTATAACCAATCAGGAACTGAGAATTAAATGCTACATCCGTTTCAATCAAACTAACTTCCATTTCCATCAAACTCTCTCACACATCACCTATTCTCATTCACATACACTATCATTCTGTTTTATATTCACTGTCATTTTGTCGCTTGAAAAAGTTTAAGTTGTGTAAGAGTATAATGGTGTGTGTGTGAGAGAAGGATGGTGCGCGTGTGGGAGAATGATAGTGAGAGTGAGAGAGAATGATGGTGCAAGCGTGAGAGTATAATGGTGTGTGTGTGTGTGAGAGAATGATAGTGTGTGCATGAGAGTATAATGGTGTGTACGTGAAAGAATGATAGTGTGCGTGAGAGTATAATGGTGTGTACGTGAGAGAATGATAGTGTGTGCGTGAGAGTATAATGGTGTGTGCGTGAGAGAATGATGGTATGCGTTAGAGTATAATAGCGTGTGTGTGAGAAAATGATAGTATGTGCGTGAGAGTATAATGGTGTGCGTGAGAGAATGATGGTGCACGTGAGAGTATAATGGTGTGTGTGAGAGAATGATAGTGTGTGGGTGAGAGTATAATGGTGTGTGCATGAGAGAATGATGGTGTGCGTGAGAGTATAATGGTGTGTGCGTGAGAGAATGATGGTGTGCGTGAGAGTATAATGGTGTGTGTGAGGGAATGATAGTATGTGCGTGAGGGTATAATGGTGTGTCCGTGAAAGAATGATAGTGTGCGTGAGAGTATAATGGTGTGTGCGTGAGAGTATAATGGTGTGTGTGTGAGAGAATGATGGTGTGCGTGAGAGTATAATGGTGTGCGTGAGACTATAATGGTGTGTGTAAGAGAATGATAGTGTGTGCGTGAGAGTATAATGGTGTGTGCGTGAGAGAATGATGGTGTGCGTGAGAGTATAATGGTGTGTGCGTGAGAGAATGATGGTGTGCATGAGAGTATAATGGTGTGTGCGTGAGAGAATGATAGTATGTGCATGAGAGAATGATGGTGTGTGTGAGAGAATGATGGTGGGTTTGTGAGAGAATGATGGTGTGCGTGAGAGAATGATGGTGTGTGTGTGAGAGAATGATGGTGTGCGTGAGAGTATAATGGTGTGTGCGTGAGAGAATGATGGTGTGTGTGTGAGAGAATGATGGTGTGTGTGTGAGAATTATAGTGTGTGCTTCAGAGAATGATGGTGTGTGCATGAGAGAATGATTGTGTGTGTGTGCGAGATTGATGGTGTCGGTGTGAGAATGATGGCGTCTGTGAGAGTATAATAGCGTGTGCGAGTATAATAGCGTGTGCGTGAGAGAATGATGGTGTGTGAATGGGTAAATGATGGTGTTTGTGTGACAGTATGATATTATTTGTGAAAGCAAGTTAAATTCTCTCTCAAACGGCCTCTCATATAAACAAGACAGCTGTAGAAGTCGTGAATCAAGCAGTGCTAAAAAATTTGCGCTAAATATTGCCAATTCCAGTCGCAGTGCTTCTGAGTTTCAATAGACTTGGATTATGAGGCAGGTGCTGTATAGAGTAATTTTTGGTCATTTTAGGCTGTCGATTGGACTCTTGATAATGGACAAGACTCCATGGACTTCAGTTGTTCTGGAGAAGTCCATTATAGAGTCGTGCTGGCAACCTCCCAATGTGTTGTCTGGACTAAAGAACTTCACTCATGTTTAAGTTGACATGATTACTAGTAACTAATGACAGAATTTTTATTTTTGGGTTAACAGTTCCTTTCACTGAATGCCAACTGAATGCAACTAGTCTAAGAAACACTCAAACATGTCTCGTGCATCAAATGGATTTTATTTTCCAGAGAAAGTATTACAAAGAGGAGAAGGATCATTTAAGCTTTCCCTGCCACCAGGTAGCCACCCATATGAACTTTCAGGACAATTCACAATTCTACAAACATTACTACACATGGTCCCTGTTTAACTGTCATGGTTTGGTCCCACCAGCAGAATGCAATAAGCCGGTGGGCACTGGGACCATGTACCCAAACCAAACAAAAGGGACCCAAATGCACAGACTGAGTAAAAATTTAAAATTTAATTTAAAACAAAAACAGAGAGGAGAGCAGCAGCAACAAACAGGGCTCCATTCAACTCAGAGTAAAAACAGAAAGCAGCTGCACTGCCAAACTGGCAGTGCAGCCCTTATATACTCTTAACAGCACCTCCACCTCACCGAGCAACAGATGCGGCTTGTTGAAGTGGAGGTGCAGACAGCAAGAGGGGGGAGGGACTGCAGGGCAGGACCATCACAGTAACTCTGTTCAAGTGAGTGTTTTATGTCCTTTCCAAACATCTTATCTAAGTACCTGTGGTTAGTATTACTTAAACAAAGGCAGCACATGTAGCTGGTAATTGAGATGACTGTGGACTATTTAGAATGTACATAATTATCATCCGATTTGTTGCAATTATTTCACATAAAGCAGCCTCAGGAAAAATAAAATGTTCATGATTATCATGAATAAAACATCAATATATTATACAAATTACATTTCTGAGAAAAAAGGGTCTTATCCTTTGTTTGTCAGTAATTGGCTCTTCTGTTCCAGCAGTTTTTATTTGTTTTTGCGGTTTGTCTTCTTTAATTGATTTATTGTCTCATCACCTCTCATGCTCCCAGGTGTCCATTTGTATACCACGCCCCTTTTGTGAATGTTCTGTCTATATTAGTTCCTTGTGGTATCAGTGTGGTTGCTGGATTGTCATGGTTCATACCCTACAAAGCCTTCCAGTCAATTTGTATCTTTTAGTACTGAGCTAACCAATTTTTCTGTTTTATTTTTTGCCATATTAAAGAAAAAAACATCACACTTTGGAGTCAGACTGATAGTAAACAAACTCCCAACCCTTTAATCTCCAGGATTGGGACCGCATTCTTTTAAACCCTTTATTCCTGCCTGTTCCTCTGTGTCAGTTTATTAAAAACACCTCCAAAGCCTTCATTGGTTGCCAGGATTGGGAAGGCATTCCTACTAAACCAATGCAGTCCTGCTGGCAAGCAGTCCACCTTCTGCAAGGGGTATTCTCTACCTGGCCTCTGTACCAGGACGCCCACTGGCCTGGGCGCGGACACTCTCCGACCCTCAGTAGCCATTACCAAATTATCCGGACTGCCACGCTCTTCTTAATGGGCTATGGCCTTTCCCTTTTCTATCTCCATTTTCCTGTTATAAAGACTCCCATGTGGACTGCGCCCCCGAATCTGTGATGCTTCCTTGTCTGGATCATAACAAAAGGATGGTAAGATGCTCATAACATTACACTAGGCAGGCTTAATTATTGGAAATGTAGTCATTTGTGCCCAAAAGACAGGATATTATGTTAAGATTTCAATAATTCAGATAAATGGTAACTTATGAATGATGCATTGATTTTTTATTGACATCACTTTTTTTCAATTTGTCACCTGCATTTTTTTTAAATTCGAGAAGTCAAAAAGGCTTACACAATCCATAATTACATCAATAATTGTCTGTAGATGATTCAAATGTCCAACATTTCTGTCAAGTGCATGATTGATTTGAATGAGATTATACTGTATTTCAATTCAGTGATCTGAAAAAGTGATAAAATGCCATTTTCATAACACTTCCAAAATCTGGCAACACAAAAGATTAATTTCTGCATTTTTTGCACTTCTGTTTGTAAAAATGAGTTGGTGCTGAGCATCTTTGTTTGGGTGTGCATGTGTGCAGTATGTGTGCGGGGCTGCTTGTGTGCATCTTGCAAGTGTAAAAGAGTGTCTGAATATAACATAAAATTACACCTATTGTACCTAAAGCTGTACATCCCTTTTTTCTTGTGTCTGGTGTCTTGTCTTACAATATTTTTTTGTTTTTAAGCACATCGCACTGCAGGCTGTTTCAATGGTCATTATTATTTAAATTAACAACAGTGTCACCAAGGGCAAAAAATGTCTGCTGTTATAGACCATAATGAATGTAATTCCATTCAAATGAAGCATACTGATTAAAAGCATCTGGTGGAGCCAGCATTAACAAAGACTGTCTGGTCAACGTAGACTGACATCATTATCACCTGCAGGTTTCCAACAAGCAATGTTTAGATGATCTGTGTGAAGAGGGCCTTGGGGCTTATTACACATTAAAGAAAAAACTCTTTGTTGTTTTGCCTTTGATTTTTCTCCTAGTAAATTAATTGAAACTGAAGTCCGTTTTCCTCTCTGCTTCTTCTGAACCCCATGCTATTTCACGTCTCCACACAGATACGCTTGGTTCTCTCCCTGACCTCGGCACTAACTGTCATTTCCATATGTAGCTGTTATTTTCTAAATAGGCTCACATGCAGCACATAACTCGCACTCTCTTGCAAAACAAAATTCATTTGAAGGAATCTGTGCATCAGTTCATCCACCGATAAAGAGTGGTGGTCACCTGATCATGTGCAGTAAAATGTGGAACTATTGGCACCCTTGATAAAAATGGAAAAAGGCTGCTTAAGATAGACAACACACTTATGTGCTCTGACCTCAGAATACCACACAGAAATGTGTTATTTAAGGTATAACTGAATTTAATTTGAGTCAACTATTTTTCCTCCAATTATGGTTTGTTTAATTATTGAAAAAGGTTAACCCTGAATATTAGCTTGATTCAAACAGCAGATTGAGCATAATCGTCTTGAGAAAGTTGATTTCCCGAGAGTTGGCGAAAACAAAAATGATTTGCCGGCTTCACAGGAAGTGATGTCATTTCAGGAACCATGCATGTAGTGCATTGTATTTAATCAAAGGAAGGCTATTACGATTCTTAAAGTTCAACTAGCGATTTTAGTTGTTTGTAATAACCCCCCCCCCCCCAAAAAAAAAATTTGTGCCCCCTTTTAAAATCGTTCTGGCTAAAAAAAAAAAATAAAAAAAAAAGTGGAGGTTGTGTGTTGTGTTTGGTACTCTTACCCCATGCTGAAAAAGTCAGATTGTAGCAAAGATGTATCTGGTTTTCCAAATGTCAAGTGTCCGGACATTCTCAATTATCTCGTACTTCAGACCTTATAGAAGTAATAAAATATGAGAACAGATACCTTGCAGAGTAATTTGTTTGCAATAAAGCAGGCATGATAGGAGAAAACAATGTCAATTACTGGCATACAAATGCCAGATTCCACCAGAGGACTGTTAGATTTTAGTGTTCACAGCATACACACACACACACACATATATTTATATATATATACACACTTATATATTATGTATGTCGTCCTGTTGGCAGTAATCTAGAATCTTTACAACCAGCTATTCTGTCTCGCCCAACTACTTCATCATGGTCGTTTCAGTCCACTGCTGGGTTGATGCAGTCAAGCAGGAACACACTGATGGGTTATGTACTGTATTCACTGAGACAATGTCATCTGTGTTTACCTCAACTCACGCACTATTGTGTTTGTACCATACCGAAACTCCTGGGCCAATATAACGTCAGCTACAGTGACCACCAAAAAGTTTACTGGTAAATTCTGTTGTGTATGTATTTTAATTATAGCAGCTAGTTAGCTGACTAAGTAGTCCATTGTAATTGCACTTGTTTGCGCATGATGTTCCACTCAGTGGAAAAACTGCTGAAAAACTTCTCAACTGTCTTTTCAGTACTAGTTTAGTTTGCAGTCTTTTAACATTTTTAGCAACTATTTTCCAGCATTGATAATGTGTTTAGAAGAAATCTATGATTTTATTTCATCCTGATTTTAATAATCGATTTGGTAATTTCAAGCATAGGCCTCTGGGGAGACTATGGGCTCAATGTTTGCGCCCATCGCAAACAGAAACGCAAGTAGCGGTAACGTTATGGACATTCATGTCTGTCACAAAGACATATTTATTGCATTTCTCCACTTAAGTGCTCTGACACAGAAGTGTTTGCAGCACAGGGAGTTGGCCCGCATATTAGAAGGTGTGGCTATGCATTAAGCTGGTGCTGCACAATTTTTTATGGCCGAGAACTCGCAAGGTTTTTGACACACCCAGACCACCGTTTAAGGACAAACCAGTGGAGCAGCTAAATGCATATCGTTTTTTCCTTTTTAATATTCACTTTTGTGATGTGCACCTACCCTATAGATAGACTGAGAACAAAATTGTGATGGGCTCTAAGCGGAACAAGTGGGTGAAGAGATACCTTATAGGTGAATATTTACTCTGCATGACAGGAAATAATTTTTAATTCCTGTTTCTTCCTTGTTTTAGAACCATGAGTGCCATTTTGTAAACCTCTTAAATGGCCCTCATATTTTCATACACAGCACATTACCTGCTGACCTCCATCCATGATAGATGCTTTGGGGTCTCAGGCACACTTGTTGAATGATAAGAACCCACATGGAAAGCCAAACAGTCCGGGAAAGCCCTTGATTTAATGTGATTGTTTATGTTAACGCAGGCAATGCACCTATCAAATTTAAAGTTTTTAACAATTTAAGTGTAAGGCTGGCAATTCTTTTTTAAGCTGCAAATTCACTGAATTTTCTAAAATTAGAATTAATCTGGAACACGTTCAACCAAACAGTCCATGAACAGTATCCTGCAAATTAAATGCCCCAAATTTTTATATGCCCCAAATATCTCAAAAATTAGCCTTTTTGGGGTCCGAGGAGAGACAAAATTAATATGGACCCAAACTTGCCAATTAATGGATGTGATGTGTGTGAGGTGTTCCAAACGGGGAATTCAAGATAAAAACTATTGGAAAACAAAATGTTATCAAAGAATTATATTTCCATAAATTGAAAACAAATATTTTTCTCAGGGGGAAAAGGAACAACATGACATCAGCCTATATAGGCATGGTGCACTGAAACTACACACTACTTACAAAGAGTTACATTCGGTCATGACAAGGAAAGGTTTCTGAGAATAGTTCAATCATGAAGACTGCAGAATTAAAGTCAAAATAATTTATTAACAATGGAACAAAGTCCATATTATCTTTGGCGATGACTCTGTCCTCAAGGACCCTTCAGCAAGGTGGGTTGCAGATCTGCCAGCATAGCAGGCAGAGGCAAAGCCATCTCCAAAAGAAAAGGATCTCGAAAGACTGGGGAGTCATCGAGATTAGCTTGTCTAAGAGACAAATATATGCATTTGAAACTTAACAAGTATTAGCGCTAGCCAAGCGCGGATGACTGTGCCACTACTAGTGGACGTGAAGTCAATATTAGTCATATAGTATCTGTGATGGCGGCAGCTAGTGGATGTGCTCCCATACCCAAGGTGCTAGCTTAGCACCCGTGAGTCGCCGCTGCTAGTGGATGTGAAGTAACATGCTTTCATGGCTAAGACGGTAGCTTAGCACATGTGCGCTGCCACTGCAAGTGGACATGAGGTACATACTGTCATAATATCTGTGAATGCTTGCCAGCTAGGCAATGTGCACCATATCTGTGCTTACTTACCTGTATAGATACTAACCACCAGTCAGAACGTAAATATAATAATAAATTTATTTAAGTAGCCCCTTTCAAGCAATACAACATGAAGTGCTTCATAAGCAGGTAAAAATACATGTACATAAAGGCAATAAAACAAAAAATGGGGAGAAAAAAATTAGGGAATTAAACAGAAAATTAATCTTTATTCAGATTAATTAATTAATCTTAATTCAGCCCCGTTTTAGCTATACTGTACAATTACTGCCCTTTAAATTCCAGCGAACAGCGTACCAAGTAACCATATGCATAGAGGGTACAGCATGCGCGTCAAAAATGTAAACAAAAGCATGTGCTTGATTCTTATTGGCTGTAAGCTAATGAGATAAAGTTGGCATTAAGAAGTCCGGTGGGGGAAATTAGCTGCATATGTAACCAACGCGTATTATGAAACCTCACGCTAGTTTCAACGGGGTCGCGTTCGATTTTTAATAATAGCTTGTAGTTTTGCGGTAAACTCTAGACATCTATTGGGGATTTACTGAACATATTATTAGCATTAGGCAAACAATGTATTTTTCCTAACTTTTCCAAAACCGTTAGTTAATTCCATAACTTTTCTAGACTGGAAAACAGGTTTTTCAAATTTCATAACTTTTCCAGGAATTTCATGACCGCGGGAACCCTGTTCCTCAGTCCAGTAATGCAGTGGGGGGTGCACACAACGTCCTGTCCTGGTTCCCACTACGCGAGACAGTTCACTGGAAGATCCTATGGCAATATTATCTCCCGCCTGTGTTGGGGTGGTGGCAGCCCCCTGAGTGGGAGGAGAAACATCCATCTGAGTTGAGTCTGCATGGGAGTCATGGAGCATCTTTGTGTGGGTGGGCTCGTGTAGCCCGAGAGGGCAGTAGTCCTGAGGTTGAGGGCTGAGTTGGTTCTGCTGACCAGGCAGAGCGATAAAGCTTTAGGCGGTTGTAGTGAATGACCCTAGGGGTAGCTCCAGATAGGGTCCCCTTGGTCCGAAAGCTCATAGTCTTCTGCAATATCACTTATGCCTGAGTGTAACACTTTTGTAACACTTTGAAGGGGCCAGCCCATTTCGGTGATAGCTTTTGTGTAGCCATGGCAGGAAGATCAACCCGCACTAAATCACCTGGCTCACAGGTAGCGTGTTTCATTCGAGGATCATTGTACTGCTTTTGTTGCGCTCCTGCAGCCTCGATGTTTCATGCCACAGAGCAAAAAGAATCACACAGGCCTCGTAATACAAAATTAGCATATTCACTCGGAGTACCTGGAGTGGCATGCAAAACTCCTGGAGAGTCTATCAGTGGGAGATCAGCAGGCAAACAGGCCTCCCTGTTGTGGGTAAGGAAGAAAGGAGCATGTCTAGTAGAGGATTGAACAGTGGTGTTGTATGCAAACTCAACTTGTCGCAAGTGGTGATCCCATTCACCTCCTTTAGTGTAGAGGTATTTTGCGAACTGATCCTTTACGGTCCAGTTAGCCCATTCCACCATGCCATCAGGCATAGGGTGATAAGGAGATGACCTTGTTTAGTGTATTCCCAGAATAGAACACAGTTCTTTGACCAGATCTGAGTCGAACTGATGGCCTTGTTCAGTGTGCAAACTCTGAGGCACACCATGGTTGCTCATAAAATCTTCAAACAAACATTTAGGCACAGTGGTTAGCCGTTGATCAGAAAGAGCATACAGATTGACATTCTAAGAAAATAGTCCATGACAACAAAGACATATCGACTGCAATGACACTTGAGTGGCAGCTTAGTCAAATCAGCTGCAATCACCTCAAAAGGCCTGGATGTAATAAGTCTCCGTCTCCCCCTGATTTTTCTTCCCAACCCCCAGCTACTCGCACAGTGCCAACTAGCTGCCATATCTAATACCAATATATCATTCTAACATTACTGTAATTTCTGAGTATGTGCAACCAATTGACCAATTATGGAGGCCCCACCTTTCTAGTCAGCGTGCCTAGCAACCTGTTGCCATCAGACAACTTGTGGGTCAGACAGGCAAAATCCCATTGAAATGCAATGAAAACTGGTTGACATTCAACGACTAATATTCAAGTATAATCAAGTAAAATGAGTCATGGCACCTAACAAAATCTGTCTATCAGACACAGACCTACCCCTGGATACCATAGTCAAGTCTATCTGGACTCAAGCATCGGAAGAAATTTTGTCTAAATGCAGACAACAAGGTCTGTGATATGCTGTGGAGGGATATGTTCACAACATTAAGTGTGGCGCGCAATCCATCAGCACTAAATGCTTCCACTCAATAAAGAAAAGAGAGAAGCAATTGTTTGATGTTGTCTGGAAGCGCAGACAGCCCAAAATATTTTGAGAATGCAAAGACAGCAGTATAACCAATACCCGTGAAACCAATAGCCTACACCCAAAAATGGGGCTCTGTTAAATCCATGATTGAATTTTTCTAACAACTATGCATTATTTATTAACAACACATGAAGATTTCACTTTTGAATCATTGGTACCGTTATCCTCAAGTGCAACAAAAAGTTGTGTTTTTATGCATGCTACGTGAACACAAATGGGACATTGCCTTATAAGGAGCGGTCTCGGCATGATTCTCAGTGGTTATCAAACATCGTATTCATGATGACCGAGAGCGGCTCTGCTTATCGCTAGTCTACTTAACTGAATTCCGTAAATGAGCAATTGTGACGATATGAATGTTTTAATGTCTTTTGTGTGATGAATAGCTTTGTTATGTTGCCAATTGTAGTTTTAGCACAGAGTATAAGTGAGCAAAGACTGCTTTTAATTAGCTACACTGTATTCGGTTAATAGCCTGCTGAAATTGAATGTGACATCCTCCATCCTAATCAGAATTGTTTTCTTTTTTCTTTTTCATTAAACATTTACTTATTTTGAATATTTGAATGCCAAATAGCGAAGCAGTGCATCACTGAGGTGTAAATTCTCATGCAACTTTGAATGGACAGTGACGAACTATCCGTCCGCGTCAAACCATTGTTGGACATCCTGCTTTTGTTTTATTGAAACACCTGACAGACATAGTCTGTCGAAGGTCCGACTTTACTCTCGACGGATGGTCTGACTCGGTCGGACAAGTGAAGTTGATTGAAACAGCTCCGTGGAGTCCGATTTACATGTGCCCCGCACACACCTTTTAATTATATTACGTTTTTTAAAAGAGTTCACACATAGACTGTATGAGTTCCCGTTAGCAGACTTTGCAATGTTTGTCTGAGTTCACTCACGTTAGCAACAGAAACGATGTGCTGGACCCTCTGATTGGTGGATCAACATCCAATCAGAAGAGCAATAATAGGTCAATTATTTCATATACTAAACTTGCCTGAGACATTATACTGAAACATTGCACTCATTCATTTCGCTCTTCCACTAGTCCATCACAAGTTCCACCCCCAGTTCTTAGTCAGGCTTCCCTGACAATGTGCTGGTACCCAATTATATACCTGGGTGGAGTAAGGCACTGTGGGAGGGAAGTGTTTTCCCCAAGAAAAACACCAGGAAGGCTGTGGCCAGGACAAGAACTAGGACTAGATTTTTTGGTCCCAAGTTAGGCACATTTAACCACGGCACTGCCATGTCTGCCTATACAACAGTACAACAACTAGGGATAGATTAATTTGTACACTCAGTTTCTGTTAAAATTAGATTACGTTTTTAAACATTAAAACGAGTGAAAATAGTTTAAAATGAACACATACTGTTTTCCAATATTGCTGAACTGAGATTTGGGATTCTATACTGTGTTGTTCATTAGATGCAGCCCTCTCTCTTTACTGCACCTGACTGGACTTCTGTGGAGTTAATGCTACAACATATCATAAAGCATTGGTTTCTGAATTTTCCCTTTGATAGCATTTCATATAGTACTTTGTTCAATCACAGCTCTTCAACTGGGGCTGTTTTGAGGTGATATAGTGAAGAACAGTCAGCACATTTTAACCCTTGTACATGCTTTGCCTTGTAAGGCATTCTTACAGACTGCAATGTAAGATCCCCCAAGCATAACATGATTATACTGACTATGATCTGCCATTTGAGAGCGCTGAGGAAAAATGCTATTTCCACATTTTGACACAATCCTCTAGTTCTATGGTGGATACTGTGGTTGGGCTTCAGTGAATAAGGAGTGGTTTTATCTGCAGTACACTTTGTCACTCAGCTAAGATTTATCCTAGCATGATGGAAAAACTGAGAAATGGATGTTGTGTATTGCAATCACTGTAGGTTAATAGGATACTGATCTGTATGAATCAATCAAAACCACCAAAAGCGAAGAGCTGGAAAAAAGGTTTTCACTCACGATTCATAAAGCTTTTCCAGAACCCAAGTGCCCGCTGGCATCCTGGTCACATGATTCCTTTTCAATACAAATGAAGAGATTGTGGCTTGATGGTAGAGTCTCACTGGCTTATTAAGTCTAACCAAATAATGAACAAAAGAGTGATCTTTTGGCTTTCTCAATTTTGTTTCAAAAGCGGAGGAATGTTGCATGATTAAACCATTATTTTTCTATCTGTTTTCATCAAGACATTTCTTTGGACCTTTTCAGTAACTCTCTTTAGAAATAGGGCAAAAATTGTGCTTACCAACACATTTTATTATCAGCCTTGAATTTATACAAAAATCCCATCTGGGTATTCCTTTTTTTCTCAGTTCACTGGCTAAAGCCTGCATTATTCAGAAACCAAAATGAGAACCATCACAAGAGGCTAACATTTTTTTTCACCTATATCACAGGGGAAAAGAAATTTTAAAAGCCTTTGGATTTCACTCAGACAGGTGAAAGATATGCTATTCAAAGAGTAAATTCTTTTGCAGGCCACTCTTAGTCTATGACAAAGAAAACTCATCTTGAAAATTTCTTTAATATTATGTGTCCTGAAAATTCCCTCTTGAAGGTAGTATTTTAATTTAGTTTGACAGCAGAGGCTTGTTGAATCCTATGGCTATGTTAAATGGCCAATTTGCATCTTAATTTTAAATTCTACATGGATACAGAGCAATTAATAACTTTATACAGAGGGGGACATTCAAGTTGCTCTTGTTCATTATTTTAATTTTATCCAGGGGGCATACATCAAATAACTGATTTGTGTGGTATAATGCTAAAATGAGGAGGCAGAGCCGCAAAATTTATGCATAGAAATTGGAGCACAGGGAGAAAGAGTAAATATTATTTTCAATTTCAGTGAAAGGCATGTGCCTTTAGTCTGAAAAACCTCATTAAATATTGAATATACAGTATAATATTAATTAAAGCTTTGTTAGCTGCACAAAGTGTGGTAAATCATCCTACTGGTTAAGGTGCAATACGGTTTTTTTTTTTGTTTTTCCCCTCCCCTGAACACCAGAAGCACTACTGCTAAAATGCATTAGTTATTTTAAATGAGTTCATGTTTAGGGGTTTGCACCCCAAGCCCACCAAGTTGAGGAAATTCGAAAATGCTTTGCAGCTGGTTGCCCAACTTTTTCAAAGTTTGATGACATGTTTATCTTTTATGGTGCACCAAGTTATGACACAACATGTAGAGAAAACTAAAATAAAAGTTAGACCAAGCATTTTCCAGTGGACTTGATTTGAGTTTTCAAAGAGACAGGGACACTTCAGTGTTAGAGGGAGTATTCCACCACTGGAAATAATGGTCTTTTTGTAGAACTTCCCTTTATATGCAGTAGAAAGGAGAAAATTTCTTTGAAATTGGTGGTACATGACTGGAGCAAATAGAGAAAAAGGATTGTGGTTAACCTGTTTTGCTCAAAAGGTAGAAAACCTACCATAACCAGAATGCACTACTTTCTAATGTACTGTAAATCCTGGTAATTGTGGTGAACGCAAATTTTTTGCGGAAACCAATTATATGCCAAGTTAATAATCTTGTGTTCGCACCACTTAAAAAAATGTTTAAAAAATAATTTCACCTTACCTTCTTTAAGTATGGAAGAACATACCTCTTTAAGTATGTTCTTCCATACAATGCAATTCAGTTGTCCTACACAATTTCTTGAGGTAATCAGTTTCCACTGAACAATTAAGTTCACCGCTCTATCAGGGTTTACAGTGTGTGTTGCTTTCTAAAGCCACTCCCTGGCGGTGCACTCCCTTCGCAATGAAGGGTAAAGTTAACTTTCCCAACTCAGCTGGTCAGAGCAACTAATGCTTGGCTATAGCATTGCTGAGTTCCAAGATAGTTTCAGTCTTATAAATAAAAATGTATATTGCATGACACATTCCTGACATTGAGCGGAAGGCTACTTTTTCCCAGTTGTATCAATTTATCCTCATTCTTTTTCAAATACTACAAGATTGGACTTTATCGGGTCTTTATTTTCAATTGCTTTTTTCCGTATGGGCATATATGTGGTGTTCTTCTCTGTAGATAGAATTCTGTATCATTAGATGTTTAACAATTGGCAAGTTCGCAGTGGCTTGGAGTTTATCAAGATATTATTGATGTTTCGGTCCAGCTACGTTTCGGTGGAATGAACTGTGAATGAAAATGAACTGTTACCCCTCCCCGCTGAACAAAATAAACTGTGTGTCTTCCCCCCTGCGCTCAACATGCAGCACCCGCTCGCAATAGAGTGCCACCTATCGCCCGGTGATTGAAAAAGTAAGTGGAGAACACTGGGTGTATGCTGTTGTAGTTGCATACCCCCCCAAAAATGGGTAACTGCGACCCTGGTTCTGTGGATATGAAATCTTTTTTGCTGAGGATGTGTTACATATAGTGCCCTCCATAATTTTTGGCACCCTTGGTTAAGATGTGTTAAAAGGCTTAAAATAAATTCTATTTTTATTGCAGAAGCATTCTCTCACACTGAAAATTGTTGAAAAATGTAACCTTCAACTCAATTGAATTTTAAGGAAGAAAAAATACCTGGCTCAGAAATAATTATTTTTCATAAAATCACCTGTTCCACAATTATTGGCACCTCTAACAATTCCTAGGAATCAAATGTAATTGAAGTATTTCTGTCATTTCTACAGAAGTTTACAAAGTTGATCAGAGTATCTAGGAACATTTAGTAATTCATCACTTCCTGTTTCCCTGGGGTATAAATATGATGTGACACAGAGGCCATTTCTCTCATCCACTCTTCAACATGGGAAAGACAAAGGAACACACCATTCAAGTAAGGCAGATGTGTGATGACCTTCACAAGTCAGGCAATGGCTACAAGAAAATAGCCACTTGCCTGCATCTGCCCAAATCTACTGTCAGAGGAATCATTAAGAAGTTTAAAAATAACTGGAACAGTGGTAAACAAGCCTGGACGAGGACGCAAGGTTATTTTGCCACCACGCACAGTGAGGAGGATGGTAAGAGAAATAAAAAGTTCTCCAAAGCTCACTGTTAAAGAATTGCAACAAATGGTAGCATCTTGGGGTTAAATAGTCTCCAGTACAACCATCAGGCACTATCTACATGCCAACAAGCTGTTTGGGAGGCATGCACGGAAAAAACCTTTTTTCACTCACAATCATAAACGCAAACGTCTGGAGTTTGCTAAGCGGTACTGGGGCTTCAACTGGGACCGTGTGCTTTGGTCAGATGAGACCAAGATAGAGCTTTTTGGCAACAAAGACTTTGAGTGGGTCTGGCGGAACACAAAAGATGAAAGGAACTGTGAAAGGAACGGGCTTAGACTCCAAGTGCAGTTCAGCATCGGCAGGGCGTTTTTTGTAAATTCACCAAGCTCATGGTCAAGGACAGAAACGGATCAATAGCCAGGCAAACAGAGTAATGCAGAATTGTCAGAATCAAAGTCAGGGGACAAGCAAGTAGTTCAGTAACCAGAGAATCAATCCGCACAAACACAGTAACAAAAGGGCTGAGCTAAGGGAATGGAAGGGGAAGGAAAAAGGGAGTTGGATGGGATAAGGGAGACCAAAGGAGAAACTGAACAGTTGGGTACAAAATGGGAATAAGGGAGAACAGAGTACTAATCAATCAGTCAGCAATCAAACAACGTAATACAATCAATAACAAGACTATCGGGAGATATAACAAGAAACGAGCAATCAACAATCGAAGCCAGAAAAGCGCCGAAACGAGACTTAACCAAGACGAGCTATGGGAAGAAACGAGTCGACAAGAAGCTGAAAAATAGTGGGCCTTTTTAAACACACAAACTAATTAAGTGGAATCCCAGCTAAACACAGGACAGCTGTAGAGAGTGGTGGAGCTAGAAAAGCAAGGACGGTGATAGGAGAGAGAGGGGAAAACAGGTGGAGTTCTAACTCTAATCTAACTAAACACCCGTGCCTCACTAAACTACTCTCAGGTGTGGATAGCCAGTGAGAACAGCAAGAGAGAAGGAAGAGGAATTACCTAACCGAAATACAGGGAAGAGAGTGTGATGAAAAAGACAAGACACCACGAGACAGAGACGAAAGGAAGACACTGAAGACTAAAGACAGCGCAATTTTACAGAAACATACATACTCTGAAAGAATAAATATGATAAATAAATAAATAGTAACTAAAATTACTAAAACATACTAAAAACAAACATATAAATCACCGATTCCTAACACCCTGTATATGTATAGTTGTGTTTGTCTGTGTCTGGACGTGTGGTGCATTAAAAACAATGTGGGCATTACATTGCAGGGCCCGTCCTACTACTGGCCACCACATGCATGCCCCACTTGCTATTTATTTATTTTGCCCCACTTTATATTTATTTATTTGTTTGTTTATTTTGATTTGTTATTGTTTTGTTTTGTTCTTTTCCTAAGCTGGTGTGTGATGCATTAAAACAGTGAAGCGCGCAGCACGGACCCAGCCCAGGGGGACACCAGGGCTGAGAGGAGGCCACGAGGGGGGAGGAAACACTAACCCACCGGGATCACTCAGCTGCAGGCAGGGCCCGGCCCACCCAGGCCCTCAGGGACCCGAGGCAGAGCCTATGCAATAATAATAGTAATAATAATAACAATTATAATAATATTAGTGACAACGATGACAACCACAATGATAACAACGACACTGGTAACAATGATGACAACAACGACAACAATAATAATAATAAAAACCAATAATTATGATAACAACAACCAATAATAATAATAACAATAGCCATAATGAATGAAAAGTCGGAATACATTACTTATGTTTTATCTGTGTCCCGTCCCTCTTTATCCCGAACTAATCACAAATGAACCAAGAGCAAACTCCAGTAAAATGCAAACGGAGGCTTCATTTCTGAAGGGGGAAACCCCCCAACAGAGCTGGCAACAGTACAAAGTCCGCAATCCAAAATCAGAGTCCAAGGGGAGAAATCCGGAGTCATACACAGGGCACCAATCACAAAAATTGTAGTCAGACAAAAAGAGGTCAAAAAACAAGAATGCGGTAACAGCACAGGGATTAGGCAAAGCTCGATATCAAGGACGGTCCCGTCAGAAAGATAAATCACTATGAATCAAGGCGAGAGAAGCGTGGCACAGGAAACAAGGAAGAATGATCTGACAAGGAAGTGAATCAAACAGACATCTTAAATTACACATCCGGGGTGAACACATGACCAGGGAGAACAGGTGC